>OZ026495.1:15611826-16211826 GCA_964019985.1 Aurelia sp. 4 Dawson et al 2005 | reverse complement strand
ATTCTACCACATTTCTTCCACTAATTTGGAAGCGACGATGAGTTCAATTTCTTCTCGAAAAACCATCGAAATGAGGAAGATCGTACTCGGGAAAAATATGAATGAAGACTTCACAACGTTTCGAGCTAAGCCGGTTATCAAGAACTGGAAAAAACTTCACGGCTAGATCGAACATCGTCACATCTCTTGAACAGCTAATTTCTTCCTCGTGTTTCATGTCGACTGAGTCTCAGTGTACGGGGCAGTGTACACTGCACTCTTCTCGTTGTCCCAGTGGATACTGAGCTTGCTGAAGAGGATCTTGTAAAAATAAAATAGCGGAAGGGCTGAGTTAACTTTTGAGATGTTGCCATGTCAGTTTAGCTTTTCACTACTCTCGAGTACCGAATAATCATCCCCCACGCTTATTAATTTTTGAAAAATTTTCCAACCCCCCCGCTCTTATTCCAACCCCCCCCCCCGTTTATTAATTTTTGAAAAATGAAATGATATTAGACATAATTTCTGAATAAACGCAAGAAAAAGTCTCAACGAGTGCATTCAACGGAACCAGAGTTCAAAAGTAAATGTATCAGTAACATCACTGTTCACATAGATATATAACAGATGTTTACCTACGAAAAGGGCTATTTTCTATTTCTCCAAGCAGCCCCCCCCCCGATTATTCCAACCCCCCGATTATTGCTATGTCGAACCATTTCCAACCCTCCCCCCGATTATTCTCGCCCCCCCGTTTATTCTGTACTCGAGAGTATCCTCCGGAAGAACAAGCTTCAAAAATATGGTAATTCATCCATTTTTGCTACTTCTCCCTCTATTTCAAGTCCATGTCCTGGAAGATGTGAAAAAATGCGAATTCCAAATTTGCGTGGGAGCACGAAATTCAAGCAAAGAATAAAGAAGAATCGTTTTTCAAACAGCAGATCCCCTCCCCAGATGATTGGAAATCCATCTCTAAGTAAAGTTCTCACTGGAAAAAATGACAATTTTCACTCAAAATGAGGAATTCGTGATTCGAAACTTTCTTTGAGTCTTGTTATGTGAATGGTAATCATCGCTTCAAGTGAGCACGCAACATCTCAAAAGAGAGCCAGGCCTTTTAGTTAAACTGTGATGCAAAGTATTTGTCAATAACTTTTGATTTCAAAGAGTTAACTACCATCTAGCTACTGAAGTTTTTTGGGTCATTCGGTAACAGTTTTTAAAACAGCCAAACATACTATTGGTAAATTTGGCAATCCAATGTGGCTTTGACACGGAAAATAATAGATTAAGCTTCAATGTAAATCAAAGGAATATGACCTGCACTCACCTTTATTGGTTTGAACAAAATATATTCTGTCTCTTTACTTGCAAGATACAAAGCCATGCTTTCCATTACACCTGGTAACTTTGACTTTAATAGCATGTATGCTTCACTCACGATTTTTCGTACACTTTCTACAGAGTTAAAAATATGCATTTGGTAAGACAGCAAAAAATCCAGAAAAAGGGTCTAATAGGATGAGTTTTTGGTCTAAGAGATGGACAGGGTACTTCTAGGCACGCCTGTTATGGGGGCACGACTACTCCTAGCAGTGGAAGCAGGAAGATTCAGGCATCTCTCCTTGTGAAGAATTGAAACGTAGCAACCTAGGTGTAGCATTTTTATAACCAACGCTGAGTAAACTCCTACAAAACGACATATGATTGTGTTCATACTACGAAAAATAATTTACTCGCCCTCAAAGTGTAAATTCATGGTGTAGCAGAGGTCTACTTACACCCAGTTAAAATAAGGTGATCAGTCTCTTGATAAAGAATCTTTTGACTTCTTAAACTTATCTGCAGCCTTACAAGCAAACGTACAATAGGACTTTAACTTCCCAAAAGTTTGGTCACGTGACTTAATGTTAAACAAACCTTAGCCGATTTGGGCTATGGAAGTAAGAAAATAACAACTCAAACCGTGTTGAGACATTGACTATTTCAAATATGTCAATTTAAGATATATCATAAAATACCTGGCTTTGCAAAAGGTTGCTGGCCAACAAGTTGTCTTTTCTCCTTCCCTTCCTCTTCAGCAAGTTTTGATAAAGTGTCAATTTTATCCAAGA
Source organism: Aurelia sp. 4 Dawson et al 2005 (assembly GCA_964019985.1). Taxonomy (NCBI): domain Eukaryota; kingdom Metazoa; phylum Cnidaria; class Scyphozoa; order Semaeostomeae; family Ulmaridae; genus Aurelia; species Aurelia sp. 4 Dawson et al 2005. The sequence continues at coordinate 16,209,730 of OZ026495.1, read as the reverse complement.
AAGACCCAAGTGGGTTAACAAATGATTCAACCGCTGTTGAAATAAATTGTTCGCAAACATTTTTCAATTCATTGTCCACCTCCTATTGACAAAAGATTTAAAACTCAGTAAAAAGCATCTGCTTTGTCTCTATACAGCACCAAATGATGAATAAGCTAAGAGGGCGTAAGTAATCCAACAAATTTATTCATAGAAAGCAAAGGATTACGGGAAATGAAGGAAACAAATGAAGCCATCAACATGCGCAGTGGAAGATCTTTGACCTTCAGCTCGGAATTGTATCTATGTCTAGCTCTTCAACTCACTTAATATTTTATCATAAAAGCATAAAGCATTAGCAGCAATGCTATAGTTACAGCAGTATGAACACACTACACATTAATAGTACAAGCGATAACGTGGTAATAGCGATTGGGAAAGGGAGAAGGCGGCTTCTATTTAAGACGGCGATTTGTGGACGATGCACGCAAAATAAATTCAGCGTGCAAAGCCTTACAGCAAAGAATTGCACTGTGTGGTTCCAGAAGATTGATCAACCATGCTAACCGGAAGAAACTTTTCTTGCAGCCTCCATTCAAAAATACAAGTTTTTTCACACGTTTACATGATTCTTTGTCTTTCGTGGAGTGTCTCTGTTTAAATACATCGGCGGTGATCGACTACATCTTGTATCCAAACAATATTTCCTCGGCATCACTCAAGATTATACAATAGTATCAACGATGCACATAAATTATTTGTACCAATCTTAAACAATTGCCAACTCAAGAACTAAATAAGGTGATGCAAGGTTTCTAACAATCTGCAAACCTATATTCGTTTATAGTTCCATGAACAACTCAAATTAGGTATCTAGAATAAGAGATTCCTGGCGTTGATACCAATTTGCACCATGCAAGACAGGCACCAATACACAAAGATTTTCATCAGACAAGTCACACTGTGAAAGAGGTCTGACAAAAGATATTTCAGTACGCACAGTTATCAGTCTCTTTCTAGTGAGACATAAGACCCTGTTTACATTGTACCGATACCGCTTTCGATTTGTAACAAAAAAATGCAAGGGATCCGATTCTCGTTTATACTGTTCTCGCTCATTAGTAACACGTTAGTTCCTTCCATCTACGGTAGGTTCCCGCGTGTACGAAATCCCCTTGTATGAGAAACAGGTCTCATTTTCTTCACAAGAGGCTCCTTTTATGAGAAACAATTCTTGGTCAGAAATTAAGATGTGTCTTATTTTTAGGTTTGTCATAGTATATTCCCAAATGCCAAAAAAATGCTTAAAAAGGCACTTCCTTGCTTTGCAAGGAAATATTGATCTTAAATGCATAAAGCAGTTTATTGATATTAAAACATTGTTCTGAACAGTAAGTATTGTACAATATTACCAGTAGTGTTCAATAAACATGCATGCACGGTGCTGTCACATACCTTGACTTGGTTTGACTTGACGCTACCTATGTATAAGAAACTTTGGCCGTGATCATGAAAAGGCCTCTTTAAATAAGACTTTTTGAGGCATCAAATTGAAAAGTGGTTTCTTATACGCGGGATCCTACTGTACAGATAAATCTTGCCCAGGAGCAGCGTAGTAACAACTTTGCAAAGGATCAAAACCCTATTGCTACAATTTAAAGGTGTTCTTGGAATTAATTTCGTTCTTGCCTGAGCTTTAGTCATATGAATTGTGCTACTCTACACTAGTTTTAACACTATCTGGACCGGGGAGGGGGCTAAAATAGCCCCCCTCCCAGTTTTGTCTGCGTAACTTTTCTTGATAATTTATAGGCTTTTTCTTTTTCGTGACTTTTCCTAACTATCTCTTTTACATCTTCTTTTCAAATTTCGTCATGATATCTTATTTATTTCTGGAAATACAATAATTTTTTGAGAGAGTAGTTTTATTTTTTGTTTGTTTTACGGTCAAACCCTTTATAACTTTAAACTAGGGTAATTCTTGACAGAATGAAGATAACTTACTAAAATTTTCTGCCCAACCCTCACTTAATACGAGAATATGGAAAATGCCCAATTTTTTCAATTTTCTTATTGATGACGTAATTCATGACGTCATACATCTAATGAATTTAGGTAATAAATATAAGATAACAAATTTCATTATTTTTTCAAACAGCTACGTTTTTATAATAACTTAATGCTTTATCTGTTAACAGGAGCAGATTTTGTAACAATGGAATCTCTTGTTTTATTTACACATGACGTAATCTTGGTTTACTAGCCAATCAGAGAGCTCTATTTCTATGGCGTCATCTGATGATAATGGCGAAGGGAGGGGTTTGCTGTGGAGACAACCACACCCTCGTTTTTTCCTCGCGACGAAAAAATGCTTTCGCAAAAACTCATAATTTTTTTTGCACCTGCATACATAAAGACAGTTTGCATGCTTCGTTGCTTGCACTAAGCTCTGCGCCTTCTGCTCTTCGTGCGATCGTTCGCTGTTTGGCTCCCCTTTCTGCACGCCCTCTACGACCCGCCGATGGCTAGGCCCTTAATTTTTATCTGAGACTTTGGTTTCTGATGAAGCCAGACTCTCTTACTTTCATTGAGAAAATAAGTTTAATTAATTTGACTATACTTTAAGTCTATATCCAGTTAATTTCCTCACAATAAACTTATAAGCTGCAGATTACAAAGTTTTTAATTTTCGATGTACTGAGCATATAGTTATGGCTGGTTTCTTTTCGGAAAAAAGAGTGCACTTTATTTGATTCGAAGGTCAAAATACATTTTCTGATCAGTTTCCTCACAATAAACTGAAAATGATTACCCTAAAAATCAAGAGTGAAGTTTGTTACGGAGACACTTTCTATTTTTGGAGACTGGATGCAAGATTATTTTCGCGCCATTCTTCATAGATTTTGGAATGGATGTACATTTCACCTTCGTCAACTTATTGTGAGAGTGCGATCAAGGCTGTGCTGGAGAAACTTGTGTTTTGAGAACATTTTCATTTGATCGTTTGGAATTAGTTTTGTTGTGGATGAAACAAGTGGACTTTTATCTATTCAGCATTGCTTGTTCTCAGTGAATGAAAGTTGGGTAAGTCCATACTTTCAATTATGCATTTCGCTTTCGGTTCTTCTGACTAAGGCCAGTCTGATTAGGAAAATGAGGTCAAGCAAGTCAGGAGGCTAAATTCTAAACGCCAAGCCTGTAATTCCTGAACACATTTGATTTTTTTAACGATACTTTCAAGTTGAGGGAAGGTTTATGTTCTGCATTGATTTTTTGTCAGCTAGGGCCTAGCCATCGGCGGGTTGTGGAGGGCGTGCAGAAAGGGGAGCCAAACAGCGAACGATCGCACGAAGAGCAGAAGGCGCAGAGCTTAGTGCAAGCAACGAAGCATGTAAAATGTCTTTATGTATGCAGGTGCAAAAAATTATGAGTTTTTGCGAAAGCATTTTTTCGTCGTGAAGAAAAAGCGAGGGTGTGGTTGTCTCCACAGCAAACCCCTCCCTTCTCCATTATCATGAGATGACGCCATAGAAATAGAGCTCTCTGATTGGCTGGTAAACCAAGATTACGTCATATGTAAAAAAACCAGAGATTCTAATTGCTACAAAATCTGCTCCTATTTTATCTGTTAACTTCACTTAAAACAAGAGTAATATTCCCTCTGAATAAGTTTCTACGGTCAAATCAGTAAGACTACTGATCTTGACCAGAAACAAAGAAAACTGATGACGTCATCGAAAGTACAACAATTACAGTAAAAAAATTAGATCTTCGGACTTTTCACATCAAATTACACTAGTCAGCTAAGTTTCATATTTCTAGCACTTATCAATTCGGAGTTCTGAGGGGGGGCCTGAGGATGCTCAGAAAAGCCCGGTCCAGATAGGGTTAACGAATATGATGGAAGTGACTTGCAGCAAGTGTCACTCAGAATCAAATTCAGTTAAAACCATGAATTGTGAAGTAATAAGTCTTCAATACCTTTTTGGAATCCAAGCAGTACTCTGTTAACTGAGGTACTCCCTGTAAAAATAGAATAGTACAACAGTTAGAAAAACGGCAAACAACATTCCACCTAAGCATTAAACACGTTACGAAATTCTCGATGTTTAGAATGAATTTGTAAATGCTACTTAAACCATGCGTGGTTGTTGGTTTCACCGAATGAAGTACATTCGAAGTCAAAGAGGCGATCCCTGGTCCATTCAGACGAGGCTCTCAATCCGAGGCTCGTCTATATTCTATACGGTTCAGTATAACAATGAAAATAACATCAAGAATTTAATGTTTTGTCATTATACTGCATGGTACGCAGTGAACAACAAATGAAGTTGCATTATTGCAACACAACGACAGCAACAAAGCAGTTGCCTGGGAGTAAATTTAGACTTGTGACGATGAGTCCCATGTATCCCTGCGGTAAACCTTGCTCAAGAGGGACTCATAATGAAACAGTGAAAAACTTGGCCCTATTTTCTTTAATCATCAATGGAATTATGATGGAATCACAGCTTTGAATCTCAATCCCGTGGGAGTGTTTTCAGTTATTCAATCCAATCAAAAACTCCATCACATGTACATTGCAACAATAGTAATTCACAAATCTCGCACTCTGATTGGTACTGCAGGAATCGCAAAGTTCGGGCCTAAATAGGGCAAGGTTTTTCAGAGTAATATTACGAGTCTCTGTTGACTGAAGCGCCATCATCAATTCAAAGAGCACAGGAGAACAAGAGACTCATCGTCATAAGTCTAGATCAGATTTAAATACTACCCCTCCCCCCATACAGTACGAAATTGGGCCTTATAAGGTGCAGTTTTTAAGGAGTAACATCATGCATTCTAATTTGAGCGATGAGAAAGGCACTGGCTAAGTTGGCAAACTCGGATGAGAAGTGTTGAATAAATCTACCACTTTACCAACTTACAGGGCCACCGAGAGCTTTTAAGGCCCAGGGGCAAAACTGTGAATTGAGGCCCCCTGCGAGCAAAGCGACCAGAAAATTTTTCGATCGCCCCCTTTAGATTGGCTTAAAATGCATTTCAGAACATTTCTTGTAGTCAAAATGTCGAAATTCTCCAATTATGAAGCCCCTTAGACCCTGAGGCCCTGGGGCTAAATGCCCCCTCCCCCCTCTTGGTGGCGCTGACAACTAAAGATCCCGGAAGAGGCTTACCTCCAACAAGAACTCTAGTATAGCATTGTTAGTGCTTAGACTGAGCAATCTCGTTCCTTTCGATAACAAACCAAAGGCAGCAGTTTTCATTTTAGTGAAATCCAACGCAACTTCCTTCACAGCAAAGTCAACATCGAACGGTGCTATCTGCTCCCTTAGGATTAGTAAATGCTTTATGAAAAATAAATGTCCATTTATTGCACCCTGTGAATTAAAGAAAGACTCTGTGACAAACTGAACAACAAGGACCAGATTCCTGACCCGAATGATGGTTATGGCTCCAAACAGAGACTAATAACAATAGAGCTTCAAAATACAGACTAAATAGGCCAAATGCGGAGCATTTAGGGCGCGTCCTATCAGATCGCTACTTTTTCAATGTGGTCTGACCACGTGCCTTTGCATAAAGCTTGACGGGCTGATTAGATCAAAGTTTGACTTTTCTAAGAAAAGTGAGGCTGGAAGAGCTGCTCGATTATTCCTTCGACGTATGAAGGATGCAAGGTGTTCCATTATTCTTAAGACTTTTCGTTCTGTGTTTTGAATCTGTTTAGTTGTGAGTCCTTTGTATGAGTGAAGATAATAAATAAGATAAAAACCATTAAACGAATACAAGGAATCTCGTCTGCAGTATATAACTTTGACAAATGAAAATGTGGTGAAATTATAACTTTCCACGATATCATCCGAGGGTGCCATCAACCATCATCATTCAACGAAAATTGGGCTGCAAAGGCTTCAACATGTCAGAACGAAGCGATAAAGAAGTTTAAGATAATTCTGAATGACTCAGAACTTGATCAAAGTGGGTTAAAGCAAAATTATAAGACCTAATTCTTTGAACTGAGCCGACTGCAAAAACTTCAGTGAATTTGCTACAACTTTACCTTTGGAATTTTCAAAAACCTTTAGCAGTTTCAGCATTAGTCAGTTCTTATTCATTTTTTGGCATTTGAAGACAAATTATGAAAAAATTAAACCGTCGCAATTTCTAGACATTTTGAAAAAGCATGGAACATGTTTCAAGAAAACAATATGTCAGAAATATAGCATCAACCGCAATTCCATTACTCTAATTGTTGACGATTTAGAAATTCTGATTTCGTAACCTCAAATGACTTAAAATATGGCACACAAAGAACTTTCAAACAATTTTCAAGATTTCAGAAAAATTCAACGGTCGAGTCATAGCAAAGCAGTCAAAGTTTTTATCAACCTATTCACTTCATAGAAATATGTCATAGAATTTTACATCAACATTTTAAAAATATTTATCATTACATGGGCGCGTGTCAAGAGAAACGATGGAGATAAGCATATTAATTATGGGATAAACGTTTCATCTTGGCTAGTTGAATTTTTAGTTTGGAGTTAAAAACCCAGCCATGGGGGGGGGGCATTTTCCGTGTAATGGCATGCTGATTGGTAATTGCAATATTCACAAGCATTTGACCGTAAAGGAGGGATGAAGTTTCACCTCGGGTAAACGGACTTAAATTTCAGCCCGGGCTCAAACTCAAACAGGCCCTAAAGTCTGCCGATGAAGTTTCTTACTGCTCACCTCTTGCCTCAAATATGAATTTTAATCTTATCACCAACGTATATTGAAAACTATCACCCTTGATTTCGATAATGAGTAGACTTATCTTCTGGTGGAATTATGAAAAGTTTCCTGCAACTTACCTTTCGTTCAGTAATTGATTTTGAAGCACTTTTAAGTGTCCTTATGCATAATGAAAGAGCTTCTTGTGCTATGCCCTCAAACGTCGTTTTCTACAAAAGAAGAGCCGATGGTTAGCAAAACAAAAGCGTGGTGTGGAAGCCACTGAAATACTTTCATAAGACAGGTTTATTGTACAGAAACACGTAGCCCCTTTAATACGAATAAGAATCAATGAGATGGAGTCAGATGTCTCTTGTAGTAAAAAAGCCTCAAGCAACTTGGCTCGACAAGTCATCAATTAGGCATGCTAAAAATGGCAATTTGGTAGTTACCCTTCGGGGACTAGCTGAAACGCCTGCTCAAAGAGGTTTGTACAATGCCAAACTACAGATGAACATGTAACGTGCCAATTGTTCGAGAATCTATAAAATACTTGGGAACCAAATATAAGATATAAAACGCCTCGTCGTTTGTAGGTTACTCCATCCTCTCCCCCCAAAAAATACAGTAAAATAGATGGCACAACCGTTCACTTACAGAAATGCAATTATACAGCTTTGATAAACAAACTAACGTTCTGCGAACAGTTGGATACCACATGGCTTGCTGATCTACCATTGCAACTGTTGAATCTACGATGAAGAAAGCTCACCCTCATTTGAATTCCATTCCAAAACTGTCGAATGTGCGAACATGGAAACAGTGTAAATCAAGTACGCGTATAAATCTATCGAGATATTTCAAGAATGATCACTGAATCAAAACATTTTTATTTTCTTGATTAAAGTGGATGAACTGTGCTACGCACCGTGGAGCCATAAATACCATTTAAGGTAGAATCGTGCCCTAGATGGATGAGCTAACTAGACCAAGGAGATCTGTGAAGACCTGACCCTGAAAATTGAGGTGCGACGAAGAAATGCTTACTTCACTTTTGATTCATTAATGAGGGGTCCCGTGAAGTAACTTTGAGATCTTGTTTGCGCAGATAGAAAGAATCTTGATTTTACAGGTCGCGTTAAATTTTGCAACGGGGGAATTCTAGTGAAACAAGCAATTTAAAGGCCCTGTTTCATCCAGCATGCCTTACAAGTGCTGTCTCTTAGTTGACCTTATTGTCGCCATTTTCATGGGCCATGAAAATGGCGACAACAAAGGCCAACCAACAGACGACACTTGCAGGGAATGCTGGATGAAACAGACCCTGTAATATCGAATAACAGCTAAAACCATGCTGTCCACTCCAACTTTTAAGCTCAGCTTCCTCGTGCTTCTAAATCTAAAGGTAAATTTAAAAAAGCATAAAGCCTATAGGAACTCCGTTTCCATGTTCTGCTCTGCAAATTAGGAAACACATGGCAATATGCTACAACGAATATCAGATACAAACATTCAGAGGGTTTTGCAATTCAAAACACTTTTCAAACGCAAAAAGAAGTGACCCATACATGGTTTGGCTTCTTTTCCTTCCTCAGTTTTCTCCATGACACTGCTAGCCTGGGGATGAAAATGGAAATAATGGGACTGAGTGATCAAAATCATAGTGCATATCTCAACTAAATCACCAACAATGGACAAAATTCACCAATTTTTGAAGCTCTGTTTTGTATTTACAAGTTCTGGACCAATTTGAAATTAATCAGATAATGCAAGATTTATTGGGTCAACCAGTTATCATAACAGTGGCGTAACGGAGACAGTCGGGACCCTTAGGGATTTTTCCACTTGAGGCCCCCCAGCTAAAGCATTTGTAAATGGCGTCATAGAATGAGCGTGATAGTTTACTGTGAAAAGTACATAACTTTACAATAAAATCGATACGTCCACATTTTCACAAAACAGTAACTTTAAAAGTTCCATACAAATGTAGGTTCGTCAGTCAACCATTACAGAGAGCACATTATAACTGCTAGTAAATCAACGTTACTTTCCATTCACATAGACTGTCATATCTTGCAGGCCTGAGGTCCCGTGGTCTTTTTAATCATAGCCAAAGGTTCAGCTTGAAAATGGGTAACGAAAGAATTTTTGCTGGGGTTTCCCCGGGGCCCCTTTTGGCCGGGGGCCCTTAGTTTTGAACCAAGGTGCCCTAAACTGCGTTACACCACTTTATCATAAAGAATCATTAAAAGCTAAATTCAAGTGCACTGAGCCTATCTTTCGATGTTCATGGCTATTTAAGAAGATAATATAAAAGACAGAGAAAAAACATAAACATAAAGATATAAATAGCTTAAGTAATGAGACCAATATCAGTGGTGGACATGCTTTCTGTTCAATCATCAATTGCAAACCGCTCTTGGGTAGCCTATTAAGTGTCTCCTTCCCTTTAACGAATATCGAATGAATTTCCTACTCCACCAGTCTTAAGTCGCATGATGGGCAGGAAGATCTGGGAGAGGCCCTGAAGTCTGTTGTCTTGTAAGAACAGTTGAAACATGGGCAATCCGAGCACCATCATTGTGATGTCCAACCTGCCCACGAAATAACTATGAAATAAGATGATTTTCTTCCCTAGACAAGCGTATGATTCACTTACCCAGCCAAACGTTATGTGGTTTTCCGTCATCACGCCGAAGATCAAATTTTGAAAAAAGATCTTTTACTTCTGAAAAAAGAGGGCTTGAATCGAGTATCCAAATCTAGTAAACTTGCAAAAGAAAACAAAATCATGACCTGCAGTCTCCGTCTAATGAAGCTGGCAGTGGCAAGATGTTGCTTTGAATTTCAAAAGACGTTTCAGAGAGTTCATCGATGAAAATTTTACTCAGAGTAAACAAAAAATGATTTAGTTCATACACGGGAAGTTTGATCTGCTTTCTGGCCTTGTTTCCCATTGTTCTCGTTCATTGTTAGCGGCTCAAAAGTGCAAGAATGCAAGGGCTTCATTTTGCGAGTTGCAAATCGAAGCTTGCTTTTTCAACCATTGTTATTCAATTGAAAGAACTATCGGCTAACCATGAATGAAAACAACGATGAAAAAGCAAAAGGACCAATAAAACTCGCTTTTATGTAAACTGAATCACTGCTAACTCACTTTACGCAAATTTGTCAATAACAAACTCTTTGAAAAGTGTTCTGAAATCCGAAGCAACTTGATGCCACAACTAGCTTCATTATACCGAGAACGGGGGACATGCATTTGTTTTCCTTCACAAGTTTACCAGATTTGGACGCTCGATCCAAACTTCTTTTTCAAGAAGTGAACAGGTCTATGGGAACTAAACTACAACAGCATTCTGCCTCCCAATTTGTAAAAATTGTATGCTCTTGCAAGTTCTCTGCTGTTACCCGATTTGAATGATGACAACCAAAAATGGCCCCGCAGCCACAACGAAGGCAGAATCTTTTTGAAGTTTTCGAACAAAAATTTCATTGATTGAATTGCAACTTTGCAATTCAAAAATTGAGCTTACGATGGCAGAAAAGCACAAAAACACAAAATATCAGGGTGTGATGAGTAAATCATTTTATTCCATGATTATTTCATTGGTAGTTCGGACATCTCAATAATGGTGTCAAAACTGCCCATGACAGAAGTCACTATTGAAAATGAACAAAATTGCGTTTACCTCGACCATGAGTTTGTCCGGATAAGCCAAGTCACCCGCAGCAGGCTTATAACTCTCAATGTCATTTCGGATGTAAGTCTGTGAATTAAAAAAATTGATAAATATATAATTCTCAAGGGAAACTTTCAGATGTTGCACGGTCGCAATGGAATTAGGAAAAGATTCCAAATCCTCAGTACTTAACATTACAAGGTGCTTGGCACTTCCATCCCGCAAATTTCAATGGCAATTTGGATGCATAACCTGCAGATTATCTGCAGGGCTCAATAGAGTGGCTATGCTGCATACACTAAAGTTAAACGGTAATGAATATTTCAGTCTTAAAGACATTGCAGAGAATATTGACTGGTCAATCAGGCAAAAGCTCCAGGAGAGATCAAAATGATGTTTTTGTCACAAAGTTTTACTTGCACATTATAACTACCGCAGAGCAGGAAGCATTTTCCTTACCCACAGTTGAAAAAATGAACCGCGCACAGACCCACTACCTCCCACAGACAAAGACGACCATCAAGCCCGTGAAACCGAAAATAAACAAAACAGGTCCGACAGTTCGTATCGATTATACTACAATTTTCATTCTAATGTAAAATTTACTGCTAAACGGACTTTTAGCAGTCAAAACAAAAGGATTTCATACCGGGTGGCCTAAGAAGAAGTATACGGATTTGTTTGGGTCCAGCGATGTGAACTTAACTTTAATCAATGGCTAATTACTCTCGAAATATTCTTCGATAGCTAACTTTAACATATATACCTTGTTTGATGATATTGGTGTTTTGAGATCAGAAATATCAATCTCGCAAGCTCAATGTGTGTCCACCTCCAAACCAACCTTAACAAATTCCTGCTGCACATCAAAATTAGGAACTTAAATCAAAGAAGAAATAAGAAACGGCCCTATAGGCGACAGACGCGAGAATTCTGGCAGACACAATATGATAAGATCTAACATTATTCAAATTTTGTGAAGGATTTCGTTGATTTATTCGCTGCGCCTCACAAATGTGTTTGGGCCAGATAGCCAAATCCTTGCTTTGCGGGAGGAGGGAAATGTGAGCTTTCAAGATTAATACCGTGTGCACCAAAATAAACTATGCACTTTTGACAGGCCACGATAAATCGTATACTGGGCCAATTTTGAAGATTTGTGAGGTAATATTATGCGCATACTAACCGGTTTTATGTTGTACAGGAAAATATAAAGCCCGAGGTCTTTAAAGTACAGAGCGAGCTTGCGAGGTCTGTGCATTAAGACCGAGGGCTTTACATCTTCCTGTACAACGACAAAACCGGTTAGTATGAGTTTTATTACCTGACATCTTCAAATCTTGACTTGCATTTCATCAAACACATTTTGTTACAATCTTGTCGTTTGAGTTCACTGCAAATCTCACAGACCTAGGCCTAAAGCGGTTGCTGTGGTGACAAAAACGCGTCCTTGTATCTTATTATACAAAGCTACGGGAAACCCGCGGGAAATGTGTGATTAGCCAATAGGAATAGCGGGATTCTGTATTGCCTCGTTTTTGAAACTCCAGTCAGGTAATAATTAGCTAAGATCCTCAATCCGATGCTAGTATCTTTTGGATTTTCTTAGACTTCTATTCATGCAGCTATAAGCGAGTTTCTTAAATTTTCGATTAAAAAAACTGGAAGTTGCCCAAAAAACGTTGACCAAATTTTGCGAAGACTCAATATGAATGGACAAAGAGAATGTTTACGTGGAAATTAGGGGATTGAGAAAAACACTTCATGCTTGTTTGACCCCATAATGTTGCTTCATTACTTTTTGTCTGTTACCCCTTTGACACGGGAACACAGAACCTGCACAAAAAGTATGAATTCAATGAAATTGTGGACTTGCTACAAGTCTCTCTCGTGGCAAAAACGGGAGAAAGACTAAAAGCGAGAGAGACTTGTATTACTTGGTAGCCACGGTCGTTGGCTGGACAGGACTCTGTCCAGTTGGCATCCTTTTACAAAAGACCAATATCCAATCATATGCTTAGAAAGTACAACGATACAACAGAGCGAGGCTGTTCTTTGAAAATGGCCGATTCAAGCTTCGATGAAACAGTTGACAGCAACCACGTCATTTTGAAAAAAGAAGCACGGCTCGATTGCTCATGAATATTGATGAGCATGCCAAGTATTACAAGTCTCTCTCGCTTTTTTCTTCTCTTGTTTTTTCCACGAGGGAGACTTGTAGCGAGATTGCGACTGAGTCTTTAGAAATTTGATCAACATTTTTGGACCATTTTCAGCGCTTTCGAAATCGAAAATTTTAAGAAACTCGCAAATGGTTTCGTACAAAGAATACTAACATCGAATTGAATTGAGGATCTTAACTGAAGATTAACTCATAACTCTTCACAATCGATCCACTATACGATTTATCGTAGCCTGTCAAAAGTGCATAGTTCATTTTCGCGCACCTAATATTTCTGCTTTCAAAGAACCAATATCGAGGAACATTTTGAGAATGATTAGCCATTGATTAAGGCTAGATTCACATGACTGGAGCCAACCAAATCCGTAAATTTTTTTGTGACAACCAGTACAATAATAAATCTGAACGGCATAGGTGTCAGTTCATTACTCCATTTCATACCTGTGCTCTATAAACAAGCCTTTCTTGAACATCTTCTAATAGCTGTGAAATAATGACTTCAAATGCAGACAGCTGGTCACCTAAAGGAGAGTAGATGTACACTTGAAACTGACTGGTTTGCAATAAAGCATCAGAAACTACCGTTGGGTAAAGAGGAAAACTTAAAATGTTTGCAAGTCTGCATGTTGTTAGATATTCAATAGGCTCCCTCAAACTAGATCTACCAGTGTAGTTTAAATTTCAACTTAGATACCGTATTTTATTTGATCAAAATCGTTCATACTGTTCTCACATTACAAGCGATTCTATTACAGGACAAGTCCGGGGTTTATAAGATCTGTGTCAAAAGGCAACCTTACAAACTGCTGAACACCAATTGAGAATTCTTTCCGAGTTTTGGGATCTCTATCGGCTGCAACTTCGGATAATGTTAGTCGTAAGTTAGGCCAAACGTCGTCGCCATCTTTTATGATTGCGTGATAAGGAGGCTAGCCTCGGTTTAGGAGCTATATTATGACGTTAGAAAATCTTCAAAGTTGTTTTGCGGGAAAACATCTTACACGCAGGTGGAACGAAAATGCTCAAAGTCGTAGCCAACAGGCCCATCTTGTCGGTTGTCCTCATCATCTCTGGTCCTCTCCATCCATTTTTGAAGTTTTGTGAGCATCAACACAATCGCAGCCTCGTTCAGGTCGAAAGTGAAGTGTGCGAAGTGATTTCACGAAATATGACGTCATTTCGCATATTTCGCAGATTGAAACACGCAATCTCGCAGAGAAACGAGAGAAAACGATGGGAAAATGTATTACACACCATTCACAACAACGTAATCTTTCATTTTATACCAATCCCGGACTTGTCCTTTAAAGGGGAACTAAACAAAAAAATTTTATTTCATTTATTTGTAGCCGCTATCATTTCAATGTCAACAGTGAAAAAATTTCTGACATCGGACATGGGGTTACGATTTTATGGCTTCTCAAAGTTGGGAATTTGGGTGTTTTGCGTGATACAGGTTTGCGTTCGAAGGAGGCCTGGTACTAATGCGGATGTGATGTCATGCTGGGAAGGGAAGTTTCACGCCACCTCAAAAGACAGTGCATGCAAGCGTTTCTTTTGAGTATTTCTGCGAAAATCCTGATACTTTTCTACCAAATTTATGCGTTGAAACTGCCTGTTGGCTCAATATAGCAATGTATTAGATCATGAGAGATGCATAGCGCTTTATCAGATACTAGAAATCAGTTATGAAATAACTGATCGAAAGTAAACAAGGAAGAAATGACAGTGATTTGGAACAGCAAAGTGGACTCGCAGTTGTACGAGAATTTGAAATGGGAGGAATGGAAATGGGATATGCATTTGTTCCTCAAGAACACGACAGTTTTACTTTTGAGAGCTGTTCAGTACGAGAGTCTATCCCAGCCCGAAGAAACTATCGAAATGATGTGTGTGCAGTGTCATGCCAAGCGGAGGGCTTCTGCCCGTCTTAGGCCAATCATCCTGTCAAGGCTCAAAGGTCAGTAGTGACACGAATTTACTTTAAAAAGTTCCGTCCAAAGAACGTTTGGTTTGCATCTCACTCTTTTGTTAACCAGCACAACCTTTCTATTGCCGTAAAATAGCGTGAAAAGCAAGGAGACCGGAGCCAGAATAGACAGGAAACTCACTTTAGGCCCAAGCAGTACTTCCTGTTGGTAGGCAAATGCAATAGAGTCTTGAAATCTGCAGTGCTATGCCTATATATGAAACTGCATAGGGTCTTCTGGATTAAAGTGGGTGAGTTTGGGGATAACATGTAAAGGTGAAAAATCTGGATAAATTTTGATAAAAGCTCTGTTCACACGGTTTTCTTCTTTAAGCTTCAATTTTTCGAAGTGCCCTCCTTGGCAAAGTAAATGTTGATTTACCAGTTCTGGGCCTACTTTTTTCAAGCAATCAACATTACCCACTTTACCCAAGCCTTACCCATTTTACCCCAGCCTTACTTATCCATTTTACACCAGTGGACCCCACTTTTTACGGTACAGGGGTTTAACAATTTTCATAAATCGTTTTAATCTTTTTGCAACGCTCATAAATTTCCTCTCCTTTTCAGTGGAACATTTGCAAGCCATGGCACAAAAACTGGAGGGAAGAAATTTTGTTCCACAGGGGGAGTTTGTTCTCTGGCTAAAATGTTTTCAAACTTCTGTTCTTGGATGGGATGTTTATAGCAATTTTGACTTTCATAGGGGAGCTCATCTTGGTAGTTGTGGTCTAGCAAAGGCACTTTTGGTAGTTTGTGTCTCAAAAATGCGAAATTTTTGTGATTTCGCTCTAGAGATTGCCAAAAAATGTGGTGAAATTTGTCCAAAGGTGCCAAATTTTGGAACTGTTGGTCTAAAAGTTAGTATATAATGCTGTAGCCAAGGATTTCATTTTCACAAAACTGGTCTGGCCACTAAAACTATCATGAGAATTTGTTGGCACACCCTTACCCAAAGTTTGAAAGTACCGTTGCATTGCCAGAAAGAGCCAATTTCAAAGTTTGGCAGAGAACCTCCCCCAGTGGTTTGTCCAAAGTGATAACAAAGGAAAAGAATGAACTTCAAAAGAACTGCTAAAACATGTAAACTGGTATGACCCTTCAGCGTGGAGGGGGGGGGGTACTTAGTATATTTGTCCAACAGGGATGTGCTGTTTTCAGGGTATCATTATCACCTATTTTTTCAAGAACGGGGTATCAAAAGAAAGCAATTTTTCTGGAGCAAGTTGTCAAAGGACATGTCAAAGGGGGAAATTTTGTTAGATTGGGTTTTTATTTAGCCCAATACTTGTGTTTCGGAGTATACTTTCATGGATTTTTTCTAGAATCAGGTATCATTTGAAGGCAAAAATTCTGGAGCCATGTAAAACAATTTTTGTGGGCACATCACTGTGCAAATTTATGTCAAGTACCCCCTGGGCCCTTCAGGTCCAGGCCTCGCATAGATTACATTGCAGAAATTCTGAAAAATTCAAACACTTCAAAATCTGTTTAAAGTATGATGAGAATTCTTGAATGGTGGGTAGGAAAGTGTCAAATGTTTAAACAAGAACAAAGTATTCAAAAGGCAATGGCTAAAATTTTTAATTCATCCAAGGTCTGCACTCTTGTATGATGCTGCAATCAAAGACTGCCAAATGTAATCAATAAACAGTGTACACATATTTTTTCATAAGACAGTGCATATAAGAAACTCAGCTCTCAGACCACTGAGAAATTGAGAAACTCCAGTACTGGGGAAATAAAACTTAAGAAACTATGGGTTTTGATAAAGGAAATCATTGACATATTTATTCTATCTACACTTGCTTCCTGTATGATGTTACTGAGAAAGGTACTTGATTGATGTCTAGACATTGGTATGGCTTTAATAAAAATTGTTTTGAATGCCCAGGACCGCATAGGTAGTGAACATGAAGATTGTTCTGAAGCTTTTTTGAAACTCTCAAGAAACTCTGAGTACTACTCAAAATCTGATAATTCTTATAAACTTTTAGTAATGGCCCAAACTGACAAATTCTTAGTTTCGTATAAAAACATGTTGTGTATTCTCTTTAAGATTTTGATGTAACTGTTTTTTCATTGTTCGCTCTTCGTTACATGAAAGAGCCTAAGACAAGAGATGAAGTATAAGTGATGATAATAAATATGACATTTCTTCTTGGTTTTCTTCCTGTGCAATAACTTTGGCATCATATCCTATTCTGGGCAAAATTTGGTCATCATAAGGTCGTATGCACAGCCTCATTAGACATCCTTCTGTTACTGTACTGAGGCAGCCATGCATCAACCATGTAAATTTGCATGAAGTAATGGTGCAATATATGTATCTACGATAGAAAGAGAAAATGTGAGAAAGAAACAAATAACCATTCAGAGAGCACTTACCATATATGCAACAAAAATCTAAATGCAATAATGACTATTAGCAGGCCTAATCAACTCAGAGAAAATTTGTCTTGGAAATATAAGCATAAAAATTTTCCAATTCCAAATTAAATCATCAAGAATATTGGAGAAATGCTCCTCCTTTAACGATTTTATTTGTCCAAGATTTCATCTTGATTTGTCTGATTTTTTATGACCAGCAGATGCGACTCCAAAGTCCAAACGATGCATATCATAGAAGAAATATCAAGAATGTTTGTTTTACGCGGTACTGGTATACATACCATGTCGAAAGTGGTTCTACTTCGCCCACCCTCTCCTCCTCGACAACTAGAGTCTTCGTCTCGCTAGTGATTCTGTTCACCCGGATACTGTAACATCGTTTGCGGCTGGGTCGAGACGATTTAGGCCCGTCGTCAGCCTACCATACAGATTCTGCTCTTGCCAGAAGCTCAATCCACTTCTTCCTCCAGTTCCATATCGTAAAATCCGAGAAACGATGAAGACAAAGTTCTTCTGCCTATTGATGAACTTAAATCTGAAAATTGCGTCGCGGAAAACCAATGGTGAAGGAGGAACTTCCCGTAAATCTACCGACTTGACTGCTGGAGATGAATAGGCGTGCGAGCTTTTTCCTTGTGGGCCTTCCGCGTGGTTCCCAGCATGACGTCAACGTCGCTAGGACCCAGCCTACCAGAAACGCGGTCGTGAAACACGGTGGGGCGCTATAAAACTCCCAATAACGCTTAAAGGGTAAATGGTAAAAAGAAAATTTTTTCACATTTCGACATTTCAAACCATTCTCTTTCAAATTAGTCAATAAATTTTTTTTGTTTAGTTGCCCTTTAAAATGTTTCCTCTCGCGATCCTTCAAAACAGGCCACAACTTTGGGATGGAATTCATTGATATTCAAGTTCCACAGCGATTAAAATTAAACTCAAACTTGGTACTCTTATTGCCTTGGCAACAATTCGTGTTATTAGAGAGGGGATAAAATATTTTCAGATGTGTTCTGATCGTTTTTAGAACCTTTCATAACAAATTTCATCGAAGATCTAAGCCTGGTTAGAATGATTTGGAGGAGGCGGTGTGGATATGTTGTAGAAATAAAAATCCTTCATAAAATCGTGTAAATTACAACTTCGAAACATGATTGTGAGGCTAGACAAGGCTGCGGACTTGATTGCCAATATGTTCTAGTTTTGACACACATCATTGTGACATTACAAATTAATGGCTCAAAATTTTTCGAAGTGGCATCGATATTCGGAATCTGCTCTACCTGAAACGCTGACCGAACACATTGGAAAATGACAAATTAAAGTCTTACTGTCGCTATAAATATGATCAAAGCCTCGCTTTTATCAGTTGCTTCAAATCATCACACCAGACGGTCATGAAACACCATTGTTTCCGCAGCGATATTTTTTAACATATTTGAACAACGAAGGGTTCGGTTGAATGACGCAGCAGCATTTATCACTATTGTGCTGAAACTTCTATTGGTAAAACTCAAAGGGAACCGAAAAAATTCTGATGACCTTCCTCTGCACAGAAACCAAACGAATGAATTCGACCTGTTACAAGATTTACAGGCAGTCTCTAACCACGTTGATTCCGCAGTAAGGACAATACAAAGCAAAGGAGAACAGAACGGTAACTCATTTTTAAAGGGAGTATAAAGA
The DNA here is from genome assembly GCA_964019985.1 of Aurelia sp. 4 Dawson et al 2005. Lineage (NCBI taxonomy): Eukaryota > Metazoa > Cnidaria > Scyphozoa > Semaeostomeae > Ulmaridae > Aurelia > Aurelia sp. 4 Dawson et al 2005. The sequence goes on along the minus strand of OZ026495.1, from coordinate 16,191,123 downwards.
CCAGCAGCCTTTGCCATCATTGTGTATTGTTTTTGTGGATTTCGTACAGTCAGATATTCTGGAAGCTGTGGAGAGCAAGTCACTGACTTTGCGAAAAGCATGCTGGTCTTTGTACTCCCTTTAAATACTTTCTTCTGACCGTAGAATATAAAAAAGATCAGCCATTCTTTGTTTAAAGCACACAGTTTGACAAAGACATTCATGTTATTGAGCTCTCACATAATTGCGATCAGGGAGTGCGGCGCTCCCTGATTGCAATCCATCAGATATGTTACAAACTTCCTTTAAAGGGGCAGGATCACGTAATGTAAACAAACTTCTTTCGATACGATGATTTTGCAGTATTTTTGATAGGCCATATCACAGGGGTTTTTGCACTACTTTTCTCAAAATGAACGTGTTAATTTGAAGATGGACTCTTGTACTTCGCAGAGAAACAACAGAAATAATCATATATTGCAGAGATATTGGTGGATTTTTAGAAGTAACTTTAGTGTGGATTAACCCCAACCACCAAAATCTGTACAGAACACAATGGCCACGTTTGGACAACAACATAGATTCTAGAGATAACAGGTTTTTTACGATCACGTGACCTTGCCCCTTTAAGACAATAGTCAAATACCTTTCCTTGTAATATGTTCCTCCAGCATCTCTACCTGTTAAGAAACATGATAATTCAAATGTTACATATCGCCAACAACAAGTTCAGCCGGGCGACTTTGGCCACGTTTACACGATACCATGTTTACTCCATATCGGCTTGGCCTTCTGTTTACACGACATTGGATTGGTTTCATATCAGATAGGTCTATTTGTTACATGAGAACGCACCAATCTGATATATTTCAAACCCTTTTTGCATTTTCAAATTAAAGCCCTCGGAAAGTGGCATGAAACCAGTCCGAAATGATTCAAACAGTCCAATTCAGTATCACCTCAATAGGGAACCTCATTATCAATTCTACGGGCCTCTCATTCATCCGGGGTGCTGCGCAGAATATGCAGTGTACGGAAAGAGCAAACAGTGAAACAACTGCAATGCACAGCGAAGCGTTTCCGCGTAAACAGAATCCCAGTCCGATACGAAACAAATACGGTATCGTGCAAACAGAATATTTTTCATATCGGATTGCTGTCTCCAATCAGGTATGAAATGAAAACGATATTGGTGAACCTTAATTGACATTAAAATGGGCAGACTAAAATCTTGCTATCAATCTCAAGGCGATTCTTCTGCACAGCCACTGCAGGAAAAATTAGCAATGGACGCATAGAATTATACTTACCTTAAGTATATTGCACAGTTCTGCAAGAGTTTCCATATGCGTCATGTGTATGATCAACGGTCGAAATGTCTCATATAGAGAGTTACAGAATCCTTCCAGTAACAGGCTACAAAAAGGAAAGGCGTTGGAACAGACGGGCAAAATATGAACCAAGTCTTTGAAAAATCATGCTGCAAATATCTACTGACTAATTATGAAATTTTAACACTTTCGTCTAACAAAGGCTTCCATTTATGTTTGCTACTCTTTTAAACCTCTTTCTGAAATGAGTGATTACTCGAAATTCATCTCCATCATTAAAAAAAAAGAATTAAAAGAAAGATTTGAGCAGATTCGAAGAAACAATTTTGAGCCCCAACTAAAAATTTCTTGCACCCAACATGGTATTATTCTCCAGCTGAAAATCAGAGGTAATCTGATCGAATTGTTTAGCATTTCTCCGTGTTTTTTTCAAATACTGCTTCCCTGTACAATCACCCTTATGTTTAGGCACTGTTTATATGCGGGAAAACACCTCAACTGCCAGACCTAACGCTCACAGGTGAGGTAAATTATTGTTTATATGAGATTTCTCACCTCACCTGTCAGCTCCGTGGCTGAGAGGCGAGGCAAACAAAAGTCTCTCTTCTGTGAAATCAGAACGAACTGACCAATAAGATTTAACGAATGATTTAAATTCACCTCACCATACCGGTAGAGTTCCTGTAATATGGAAAAATTTCACCTCAGCCAGGTGAGATCCGATCTCTTTGCGTTCGCCATGTCAACGCAAAATGAAAATACAAAGGATCCTATGGGAAGGTGGAATCTCATCTTCCAGCCCCGAGTCTGGCAAGTGAGGAGTTTTCCTCATATAAACTGCCCCTAGGAAAGTTTAAGCAATTCAATAAGATCATCTCTCGATCACACAATATTGCTACGGGTCATCGAAATTGGTTGATAAATGGAAATTGTAAGGTTTTGAAAACCCAACAGTTTTTCATGTGGTATGTAAAAAGTAATGTCGAATGATATACTCACTCAAGACCCTCGCTTCTTTTGGTGAAGAATTCAAAATACAGTTGGTACTCATCTTGGCACACATGAACGAGGAATGAGCATCCGGATCGAAACTGAAAAATGAGTAAAAATTGGCCAGAGGGGTGGCTTTTCTAATTGGCAGTGGGCTGTGCACAAGAGATTTGACATTTTTAATATCTAACTTCACTTTTCCTAATGAGTAAAGGGACCCCAGAGCTACCACATATGCTGGTACGGGATGTACCATTTTTTGGGGTGCCTTTTTTGGGCAGAGAACAATATTTAGGGTGTTATTTTAGGTGAAATAAATTTTAGGTAGACATAAATTTTGGAGTTTCAATTTAGAAAAATTACTCCATAGCGCATTGATTTTAATCAAATTTGACATACTTAGTTAAAATTTTGGAATGTTGCCACAATTTCAGGGCATACATTTTGAAAGCCCTTTAAATCTTGGGGGTATCATTTTGCAAAAATTTATGAATTTCGGGATGGGATTTCAACCGCCTATTCGCCTCTTAAAGTAACCCCCGGGGGGCAAAAACAGCTTCTGCAGGGAAAGGTGAACTTGGTGAAAGTTTAAATCTGCACTGGTATAAGCTGTTGCCATACATGTAAGTTTTTTTTCAGAATCTTTCATAAAAAAGTCTTCAGACTAATGCAACGCCCTGCAGTAAAAAGCTCGACATTCAGGGCGTATCATCTTGGGCATCTGAAGTCTGTGAAGTCTTCTGAAAACGGTAGGCTTCGCAGAGAAAAATTTCAGTTACCAAAAGAATGGGAATTCTGAAAACGGTAGAGTTGGCAGACTTACCAGAGAAAAATGCCAAAAGAATACGAATTCTGAAAACGGTAGGGTTGGCAGATTTCGCAAAGAAAAATGGCAAAAGAATAGGAATGGAATGCTGAAAAAACGAGAATTCGAATGTTGTTGTTCGACCCAGCGAATTGAAACCATTGCAATGCAATGTACTTTTGTTATCCCAATCGCAAGAGAAAAGAGTCTGCGAAGTGTCATTGTTTTTTTAATGTTTTTGAAAACTTTAATTCACGAAACAATGCTCTCTGCGATCTTCAAAAAGTCTGCCAGCTCAGGAGCAGAAGGTTTCCGAAGCCTCACATCTCTACCGTTTACAGAAGAGCCCAAAAATCTCTTGGAAGTCTACCGAAAACAGAATGACCAAAAGAATTGGCTTTTATAAAAAGAGATTTGAAGTCTGCGAAGCCTATCGTTTTTGGTAGAAGGGTACTAAAAGAATGGGACTTTATCTTCTACCAACTCTGCCGTTTTCAGGAGATGCCCAAAAGAATACGGCCTCATTTTTAGTTTTAAGTGTAAAATTAGGAACTAGCTTATATAACGTTTATACCAAATTTGGGCTTCACTTTTCTATGCTCATACGATTCTATAATCATGCTACACATATCTTGTTGTTTTCAGAGCTAAAAGGTTCTTTCAGTATCAATGTACTTCAGCTGGCATCAATTAGCGGCACAGTCGTTTGAATTTCATTAGCTACCTTGATCAAATCTTAGCCAACTAAAAAGAGATAACGGGTAATTCAACTTCCAGACATATCAATAGAACGAAAAGAGCTAGTAAGGTAGTACTGGGTGTCCCAGAAAAAACGCAAAAGATTTGATCAGAGATAGCGACAAGAATTTACATCGAATCAAACCAAAGTAATTATAAAATAATCTTCGATAGTCAACTTGAAGATAAATACATTGTTTGTTGAAACTGGTGCATTGAGGGTGGGAATATTAATATTGAAAGTCCAGTTTTGCCTCCACTTCCAAACCAGAGCTTTCGGATTTTGCCCTAACTGCAAACGCGCTGCTCAAGGGAATCTCCTTAGTCATAAGCATAACGTAGTAGTTATGAGCAAGAACCCATACTTAGAGCAAATATTTCAATGGAAAGTTCAAAGATGAAAATGGACAAAACATGTTATTGCATATATACACGAAGGTATATGTCTCTTCAATCACAGTGCACCTGCAAAGAAGTCACGCACGAGTGAGCATTTTCAAGGATCTAATTCATGGATACTTTTCCCGTGGGTATATTTGATTGTGTTTCGTAATAATACTGAGGCAGAATATACACGATGGATTTCATTCAAACAATAAAAGTCGCAGAACCAACGTATTTTTCAAGCTCACTCAAGAAAACTAGTTCACCTGTTTAACAGATGCAATTCTAACTTTTTGAGACTTTGTAGAATAAAGAAAGATTTCTCTTGAGGGCAAAATAATGTATTTGATTGTGAAGTTAAGGTTTGGATTTCTATTCAAATATTTTTGTCAGCAAAAGGCTTTATGCTCGTATTTCGCAGTAATTCCGGAGATTCCCCAAACAGCGAGTTTGCAGTTTAGGCTAAAACTCACAAGCTCTGGTTTGGAAGTGGAGGCAAAATTTTACTTATGAGATTAATATTCCTACTGTCAATGCACGAGTATCAACCAATAAGGTATACATCTTCAAGTTAATTATCAAGGATTGTTCTAAAAATCATTCTGAATTCAAATCTGTTGCATTTTTTCTGGGACAACCGGTAGAAACAACTATATATAAAAAAATTGCTCACTAGAGTGCATTGATTTCGTGTATGTTGTTTCGTCAGTTTTTGTATTGTTGAATAAACATATGGTTGCAAGATCTGTCCACGACATTCGAAATAATTTTGCTGACAATCTTGAATAAATGATTCATATCTACAAGAAGAATTTACAATCTAATCCTCGAGAGACACCATGAAAACCAAAATATGACATCAGCAATAACTTGAATGTGCAAAGGAAAAGATTAAACATAGCAAAAAAATTTAATAAGAATGAGAGAAGCAGGATGAACAGTATAAGTGATCTTGTTTTCTCAAAAAAAGGACAAGAGACAAAATAAATCTAGTCAAGGGGGACTTTCACCTTCTGAACATTTAAATATTTTGAGAAAAGATAATGCCACTATGACACTGAATATCATAGTTCATGAGCGTTTTCAGATCTTTAGCAAATTTTGCAAAAGTAAACTTTTGTTACACTAAAATCATTCATGTTTCAGACAGAGGTCACAACGGAAGTAAACAAAATTATCATTTTGGTACGAAAAAATGGTAGCAATGACTATGACTGAAATAATATTGCAGCGAAACATTATCTTTGTATCTAGGGAACATATACTGACAGACAGATATACAAACTTCTGACGTGTTGGCGTGTGGTGACAAAAGTCAATAGCTAGGTTATGATGCAGGCTACTTACTCCGGATGCGATTCACGCTTAGGCTCTACTTGCTCCATAATATTCTACATGGAAAGAAGAACAAACAACATTATGAAGTTTTCTCCAGAATCAGATAGGAAACATTGTTGGATATAGTTACAAATAGGAAACAATCTCAGTCAAAAATCTAGATCAAGCTGTGACATAATAAATCATCATTTTGCAATTTCTAAGCACTTTAGAACCGTCCCTGTTTGATCAAAACAGACTTTTACTCACCAAGCTCGAGGCACAAAATTTTCAAATCGGCGCAAAAAGGCAGATGCAAAATTCTGTGACCTATTTATATTAATTGAATGGACTGAAAAAAGTTAAGCTACATGATCACAATTATATCATTGGACTTTCGGAGATCTTGAATATTTTCTGCAATCGCAGCATAATTTGGTCCCGTTAACATGATACCATTTTCATTTGATATCGGCTTGCCATCCCAAATTCGGTATGAAAATTAGTCAGTTTATACGACACCGTTTTTGTTCCATATCTGATTGGCATCCTGTTTACAAGAGAACGCTTTGCTGTGCAACGCAATGCTTCATTTTATTCTTTTTGCATCCACCGCGCAATCCGCGCAGCAGCCCCAGATGTATGGGAGGCTCGTAAAATTGATAATGAGGTTGCGTATGGAGTTTATACTAGATTCGATCGCTTACACGATATCGAATTGTCTTCATGCCACGTCCATAGCATTTTCATTTAAAAATACAAAAACGGTACGAAGCATATCAGACTGGTGCGTGCGTTCTCGCGTAAACAGAAGCCCAATCCAACATGAAATGATACATGGTCTCGCGTAAACAGAGGGCCAATCCGATATGAAATTGAGAACAGTATGGTGTAAACAGAACGTTTATATTTCAACTCATTTTAGGATATGTCGTCATCAAACTTCCAACATCATAAACCAGAAAAACGACAGACTTCTTTCTGATCCCTTACTGTCGACGTCCGTAAACTATGGTTTCCTTGGATATCATTAAATGTCACCTCAAACAATTTAGAAATTGCGATGGTTTTAAGTATCTACGAAAATTTTTTCTTGAATTCTTGAAAAAGAAGGAAACACTCTTATTCTAGATATATTGCAGATTTGAAAAAAGTCCAATAGTAGAATCATAGCGAAAGAAGCAAAATTTGCTTGAAGCAATTCATTTCAATTCAGCTCAAAGAAATAGGTGATACAATTTACACCAACCCTTTTCAAGATATGGAACCTATGCTCGTTTAGCTTCCTATAGTGGGTGACAAATATCATTGCTAAGTAACAAAAGGTTTGATGAATCTTTCTCGCTTAAAATAAGGTTGCACTCACCCTGTCCACTGTCATCGAAAATAAAAAAAAATGACATGTAATGAGACCTTACTTTTACTCTGAATGCTTGAGTTTTGAATCTACCATACATAGCAGTGTATGAACATTCCTGCGCTTGATCGTGGTCCTAAAAATTACAAAGCAATAAATACAAAATTAAATCCCATCAATCAGGGTGGAGTATATCCTTACGAAGCATAAGTACAAGGTTTTAGTAGATGCATCATTAGATTCATTGCAGGCTTAAAGCAGATACTTTTTTCATAACTTTTAATTACCAAACGCAAAGTAAATAAGAATTCTATCAATTTTGCACCAAAACCCACAAACTAGCTTGAGTGTTCTGGAATGGTGTTGAGGTTGCCACGAGCAAATACTACATTAGGCACGTAACGACTTTCAATGGATGAGGGCAGAATGTCATGAAACATTTTCTGACTCTGCAACGATCTTGAGTAAAATGCCATGGACCTTTTGGCTACGAGGTGGCCCCAAAAAAAACTTCACGACCTAGCTCATGGCTGGCTTTCTGAAATCAAAAGCTATTGCCAAATGCTTTCTATCACAGTTTAGTTGAAAGGCTTAGCTATCTTTTGAGATGCTGCATGGTCATTTCAAGCAATGATTACCATCCGAAAAACCAACTTCGAAGAAAATTTCGGATCCAGGATTCCTCACAGGAGTGAAATAATCACCTGCATTTTCCAGTCAATATTTTGTGAAAACTTGATATGGCGATGGATTAGAAGTCGTCTAGGGAAATTTTTTGTTTGCAAAATGATTGACCACTGTTCCTCATTCAAATTAGATGCTCCAGAGCAAATGTGGAATTCAGCTTTTTTCACACTCTCCAAAAAAATGGACTGGAAAGTGACGGAGGGAATGGTCCGAGAAATGAATGAATTTCCATCTTTTTGAAAATATGTTTTCGGACAGTATGGATATCTTCCGGATCTTACGCTGACCAAGAACATCTCAAAAGATAGCGGAGTCTTTTAGCTACATGCTGATACCTTGTTTGTCTTCATAAGAATTGCCTTCAAGGAATTATGTGCGATCTAGATCGTGAATTTTTTTTGTCACCCGGTACTCTAAAAAGGAATCTAAATCGCAAGCTATTTTATACGTGTTGGCGAATTTTCGAGTGTGCACAATAGTGATAGAAGCTTTGACGTCGCTCAATCGGACCACTCATATAAAAATGTAAGAAAATATCGCTCGATCCAGATTCTTTGGTAGAATAGCTAAAAGGTCAATCAGGCGATGCTCCGTAAATGTGTTCAAGTGTGAAATATCATTGTACCATGAGCGATAGGACACCCAGTGTGTAGCAGTTTAAATTTATATCAGTAGCGAGCCACCTTAGCTTATTGTTTTTTTGTATCTTGAACTTGTTTTTACTTCGTACACAACCACATTTCAATGTTTCGTAATTTTGAAATTTTCAGTAGTGAGCCACCTTAAGTGATGATCCACTACTGAAAATTTCAAAATTACGAAACATTGAAAGGTGGTTGTGTACGAAGTAAAAACAAGTTCAAGACACACAAAAAACAATAAGCTGAGGTGGCTCGCTACTGATATGAATTTAAACTGCCAAACACTGGGTGTCCTATCGCTCATAATTGTACCTTTTGCAGACTGGCAGATGCTTGTTCTGTCGAATTTCTGAGTATTTTGAAAACAAGTTGTTTCAACATTCCAAGTGCTTGATTCAAGCATTGCTTAAACCGTATCAAATATACAGGTGCTTCTTTGTAATGTGCCTAAAGATGACAAGAATAAGATCAACAAATAACTAAAAAGAACGGCTACTACTTCACTATCTGGCATCTAGACTCCCTTTTTACAAAGAATTGCTAAATTCATGTTTCAATGCTGAACTTAGAGTTTCGGCTGCAGAAGCAATGAAAATTAAAACAACTTAAATGCCCACTCTTAAGGTGTTGTGGCGCAGTGGTAAAATCCTATGACTTTGCAGCCAGAACAGTCTTAGACGGACATGGCTCGATAACCGGTAGAGCCCCACCACTTGAGCGTCATGAAAAGGGGTCGCGGACTCGATTGGGTCTGCTCTGTCTCTGTGGTCCAAGTGCATGTCACTAAAAAGCGCAGCTTTACCGCCTTCACTTCACTTCACTTTACTCGAATCTATTGACAGATCGCCTTTCTTACATGAGTCGGCTGTTCCACTATGACATGGCCTATGGTCCATTGAAATTGACTTAATATCCAATAATGGGAAATTTAGCAAAGTCCAAACATTTTCAAACTCACTATTCAAAAAATTCCAAACATTTTCAAACTCACTCGGAGATTGTGAAAGATCGGCAAAATTCTGATGTTTCTCTTGAGAATACGCTGAAACTTCCTGAGAGACGTGGGAACTAGGGGACACAAAGGACATGCACCCTAATATTTTGCAATTATAACCAAAAAAGGGCCCTTCCCGTTAAGGAAAATGCCAATTTAGGACCTTAACCTCGATGAAAAACAATGCCCTTAAATTTTTGTGTCCCCAAGTTTAGGACTCTTCCTACCCTTTGTATCAAATATTTGCTCAAAATAGCGTTTTCAGAGCAACAGACTTCCGGGTTCGCCAAAATTAACTATGCACTTTTTACAGGCCACGATAAATCGTATACTTTATGATGCGTTATCGTATCATTCAAACATAAGATCAAAGAAATTTTTTTCCAAAAAAAAGAGGAAGATGACATATACGTCTTCTACTAAGACCCTTCCTCATCTCTCTCAACAATGTTTCCGTCGCACAAACCGCGTTTCGTACTGATAACAACTACAGTACTTTCCCCTTTTTTTCTTTTATTTTTCTTTTTGTTAAACCAGCACCTTTAAGAGGACCATTATGGAAATAAGGTCAGCTTGACCCTTTAATGCTATCCCTGCCACTGTAATTAGGGGTGTTTTCCTTTTACGTTTTTAATCCTCAAAGTATTGTATTGTTTCTATTTTTTATATCTATTACAATAACTTGTATATATTTTTATGTGGCAAATGATACATACATACATACTTGACTGATGTTGAAGATTTATGAGTTAATCTTAAGCCAAGATCCTTTAACCTGGTTCCGAGGGTCAGTTTCCTACGTCAGTACAGGTTGGCGTAGACTCCTTTTGGGGCATACGGACGAGGTTGAAGATCGTCAAACAGATGCTTGAATTTTTGCGAATTCTTTTTAGTTTTCTATTCATGGAGCTCTAAGTGAGTTTCTTAAAATTTCAGATTGCGAAAACACTGAATAACGGTGAAAATACGTTGATCAAATTTTTTAAAGACTCAAAGTGAACGGAAAGTAGAAAACGTTTTCGTGATGATTTTAGGATTCAGAGATTGATCAGTTATAATTCAATGCACTAGTATTAGTTCTATGTTGGATAGAATGTAAAAATACTTTTTATGACGCGAAGAAATGCATTTCCATCTGAAATCCTTATTCAATTAATGCTTTTATGCAGGTACTGCGTTCCTGTGTTAAGGAGGATAAAAGACAAACGGTAGTGAAGCGACAAGATGAGGTCATACATGCATGGAGTTTTGACCAATTTACAAATCAACATTAAAGCATTTTCTCTTTTTCCATTCAAGAAGAGTCTTCAGAAAATCTGATCGACGTCTTCTGACCGTTTTTTAATGGCTTCGAAATCGAACATTACAGGAAATTCGCTTATGGCTCCATAAATAGAAGACTAAAACTGCAGATACTAGCATCTAAGGAGCCGTCGGATGAGATACGTCAGATGTTGTCTCCGTTGCACAAGTCAAGGAATTGGGCAATTTTTGCATAAAAATGACCGCAATGACGTCCAAAATCAAGATCCATGTGGTCCCGAGCAATAAACGTGCAAATTTTGGGAAAATCCCTGAGGATTTTAGCTAAATATTAATTCATAAAGCTTCAAAATCTGTCCAGTAAAAGATTTGTTGTGACTTTTCAGAAGTGCATAGTGTATTTTGGCACACCCGGCAGTACTCTGAACATAAACTGCATTGAACACACAAGTGTTGTAATCCATTGAAACTGCAGCCAGGACAGTCTATCGGACATGGTTCGATCTCAGGTATAGCCCTATCATTTGGGCGTCATGACAAGGGGTCGCGGACTGGATTAAGTATTCTCTACCTCTGCGATGGTAACGCTTGGCGCTAAAAGCCACCACTTCACCTTCATTTCACCTTCCATCAAGGAACTTAACTGTAGGAACATCGGAAATTACAATATAGTAGGTAGCTGATGAACAAAACCAAGAAGACAAGAAGACAAGGAAAAAGACACCCCCCCCCAGTAACGACCCCGCCGAAGCACTGCCCGCCATGGTTGAAGGCTAACCCGTAAAGAAAACCGGTTCTCCCGCCTAGTTTTGAGATTAAACACTTTCCCCGCCTTGTTTTTGTTGTTTCCGCATCAAAATTATGCAAGTTCCATCAAAGATGATAGCCCAAAATTTCATTTCCCCTCATTATATTGCTAATCCCCGCTGGAAATGTATATATTCGTAATTCCCCGCTGTATTTTCAAGGTCCAGCGCGGCCGTTACTGGCGGGTGTAAGAAAGTTTTGCGACCAAGAGCTATGTGCTTTGTTAGCAATGCTAAAATCAAAGCCTACCAAGAACTTTTGAAAGCTGCGTTCTAAAGTAGCATCAATGATAAATTTGTACACTGGATATGGAACTGCAAATAAAACGAAGAATAAATGTGTGTCTGCTCTAATCAATGACTATGCTTTTGCAAAATAAGATTCTCAAAAGTAGCTCACATTTTTCTCCATATATGACATGCATTCATCGATTCTCGTTAGCAATGGAACAAAAGATTCACCAGTCACTGACAGAGTGGTTCCAGTCATTTTCTGCAAAGAAATTACTGTTAGCTATTTTCTGAACAGGGCATGTTTAGTTTAAAAAGCACCCAAACCAGTCTCAAGATTTCGTTCATTTTTGGTAAAAGACCGTAAAAATGGAGCAGTGATAATTTTTCTTGTTCTTGTTGTTGCTGTTGTCTTTGATTTTCTTTCTTAAGTCAATATTCACTTAGCTAGCAATACATGTAATATACCGGGTGACTCTAAAATATGTCCCCCGCTCAAAAGATCATTCGAATAGATTTATTTGTGCTGTGATCATGAAAATTAAATTTTCTAATAGCTATGCAGTTGAAGTAATGGTTGTAGTTTGTTGTTGGTAATCTTCAAAAATGTAGTCCCGAGGTAATTTCGAAAGATTCCATTGATTGGTCTTCAACATTCAGAAATGACCCAGAACGCATGACCAAAGGCCTCTTAAAATAAAACAAACGTAACCAATCAGTTTTACTTTTTCCAATAATCTTTCTGCAGAGCAATGCGCAAGATATCACTTCTAGTTTCTATCTCAGATTCAGTTCATCATTTCATTGGAAATGATATTTCTCAAAAGGAATTGGAATGTATTTCAAACCACCAGGAAGACTTGATTGGGCGTGTTAGGCCATCTTTAAGCTGCTCTGCAAGACCGATTTTTTTTTAGTCTTTTGCATCTACAAAATGACTCCTACATTGAAAACCACCACAAATTGTAAACATACTTCAATCTTTTGGCAAATAGAAAGTCAATCCGAACCATCATCGTGCAACTTCTTTTACTGCAATGATTTGTCTATAGGGGAAAATTTTTTGAGGCATCTGTCATGCAAAGCTAACTAATCTTTAACGAAGGGACTTCAGAATATACTGTACTAAATCTGCCGGGTGTCCAAAAAAATTGTAAGCGTTTGAACAGTTCCTCCTGCAAAGGAGCCTTAGTTTCAAAACTTTTAGCTTATGGTGTAGATGGGAACTCAACTTATATTTTGGGACCGTGCATTTCCAAATCACGTTTGTATTCGCATAGTAATTCACTTAAACAGGAAAAATTTCTGACACAGTCAAGACAGATGACTATTAAATTATGCAGTTACTATGTGCACTTTTGACATATCTCTTCCTATCGTCCTAGAAAGTTCATTAAATTTCCTATCGTCCCATCAACCTACGATATGTTGATTTCGATTTTTTTCAAATTGCTCGTAAATTTTTGCGCTAAATAGAAATTACTGTAATTCCAAAAATTATCTAGACATCAAACCTCTCCACTGAACGATATTTGCATAGCAGCTTAACTTCCTTTTTAGTCACTGAATGAAAGGGTAGCGCGATAACCATCCACACAATCTCTTTTAGATCGGACGCCTAATGTTACATTTAACACAATGGGAGTTGCTCCGAGTCTGGTAACTTTTAAAAAACCACGAAAACATTAGAATTAAAACTTGCAAACTACACTATATGATAAAATTACTATACAACTATACAATACTACTGGAACAATACCCTGAGGACCAAACGGCTACGACTTCTCTGAGGCCAAATGAACATAGAGATAAACTAATGTCTGTCTCAAATTACAAGCCACTACGAAAAATGTTTGCGACCGAAACAACTCAAGTGATTGGATGGGAAATCTAGGCATTAAGACAAATATTGAGTGATATCGAAATTGAGATAGACGTAATAAGAAAAAAATAGCAGGACTACACATTTGCTTAAACGGGACTGTGGCTTTATGACTTCTAATGGAGTAAGCAATTTTCTAATCTAATCATATCGACCAGATTTGTGGCTAAAATGAATAGCTAGGCCAGGAGTATATTTTCATTAAGTTCGTTGGAAAAGCTTTTATCACCATAGAATGAAATCTGCATCAGGGCATTATTTTGAAGATTTGTTGATCCAAATCGTCGTAATAAAACAAAAACTTCCAGCGAGAAGATCTCAGCGTGGTACAGCAAGGGAAGAGCAAAGAAACAAAAGTGTGCTGTATCCTTGATACCATCGTCCGTAGGGAACATTGGGTTTACAGTATCCCTAAAATTATCCTTGAATTTGTCAACATTCAATTTGTTGAGATCAACTGAGAGTTGAGTGAGATACAATAAACCTTTTGAGCCATGAATGCCAAAGATAGATCTTACAGGGGTCTGATTAGTGATAAAAGCATCTTCCTAAAAATGGAAACAGACGGTGAAAGTATAATCTCCGGATCAAGTTCATTTCATTCAGACGAGAAATGAAGGTAGAAAAGGCATTTAAATCTTTCTGTTGTGGCCTTTATTACCCTGCGTGCAGAGTCTTGATAAGAAATTGAAAGGAGGAAGAAGAGTACTTTTCACGCTACTTTTCTCCCTCTTTTCAATTGTTATCAAGAGTCTCCGCGCAGGCTAGCCTTTATTCACCCAACGACATACTAGTTGCGAAGAGAGTATTGTAACTATTGAAGCAGTAGAATTGAATCCTCAGTATAAAAAGTCTGGTAAATGGCGAACCGTTCGTGCCCTAAGTGCCATCGTACCTTCATTGTTGATGTCCACACTCCCTTTACCCTCGTCCATAAAGCTTTGGCGTGCATTGGTGCCTTCAGTGCAGATGTGCCCCCAAAAGTCTGGAAGATGGTGTTCTATTCGTGCCCTAAAAGTGTCATCTTCATTGTAGATGTCCATACACTCTCACACCCTCATGCCAAAAATTTTGGCGCGCCTTGGTGCCTTCAGTATCGATGTGCCGTCGCGCTCAAGTGCCTGATTCTTTGGCATGCCCTCATACCTTGGATGTTGGTGTGCCCTTGTACACTAGTGCCTGTGTTGTTCCTCTTTGCCTCACCCGCTGGGTAATAACAATGCACAAAAGAATGAAGATGAAACTTACGTGCTTTATAGTCTCAAGTGCGCTGAAATACATCGATCGTTCTGTTATGCCTTCAACTTGACCCGTGAGGTTTGCCTGCAAATAAAAACCGCAAGGTATCAAAGCTCATTCCTCATTGTCGATCCTCAATTCTCATTTTCTTCTTATTCTTGCAGAATTGTTAATTGTAGTTTGAGCGCCAACAAATACTATCCTAAATTTCAATAATAGGCCCTTCTTATTGATTTTACAAGGCGGTTTCGCCGAATAACATTACTGTTTGATAAACTAACGCATCTTGCTTTGTGTAACACCAGCTTCAGCGTCAATGTTAACAAAGGAGAGAAACTAAAATCATAAAAAATCTTATGACTTTGATCAAATATCAATTTGCTGATGTTTATCTGCCAAATCATATAAACTTTTCACGTAATTAGATATCTTAGGTAGTATACCTGCTCCTGAATTGACTGTTCACAAGCATCATGCAATGCTCTCGTCTGTGTTAATACGAAAGTATAATGTTTTTGAAGTTCTTCTAAACCCGTAAGCAGTCGATGGATCTCATCTAGTATTGCATCACATTTTGAGCAGTATTCATTTAACTCATCTCTGTGCTCCCTGTGAATAAAATATCATGATAATCCCCTGATTTCAACCAAATTTGATATAAAAGAGCCTTGCACAGGCATGCCATGCTGTTTGCACGGCTTCTTTTATATACAGCTCAGCTACTTACTGCCAGTCCTACAGGAATGTTTTTCGTACTCAAATGTTGATAGCTTTGCTATGGCTATGCAAAGGCCTACTTAATCTTGTTACCCAACAATGAGCCTTTGAGCCATTTTTCAAAAGAGCCTGGACCAAGCGACATCTTTCATCCATTTGCGTATCAAAGGTTCCACTGCGTGGCATCTTATAGTCGAGGTCAAAAGTTTAAGACCACGTTTTTGTCAACAACTTTTCTTGGGGTAACAAAATGGAACCCAAGCGCTTTGCTTGATTTACTATCTTGGAGTTAATTTAGGACAACTTTCTATGTAGATTCCGGATGTCGATGTTATTTTTTGAATTTCTGCCCCATTTTGCTTTGAAGTCACAATGAAATCTATGGAAATTCTCGGAAATTCTAATGGTTCTGCCGAAAAGAGGTGTGAACCAAAAATTGTGTTACTCAGCTGAATTTTACATCAATCTATGCACAATTCATTTCTATGACTAATTTGCAAAATATCGAAACCTTGTGAAAAATATTGCTTCCAGGAAAATGGTAGTAGAGAGCCTTCAGTCCAAGCTTTGCCAAAAGTTTAAGACCAGCACTTTATTTTTGGTTTGAAGCAACAAATTGCATAGTTATTCAAGTTGATTTTCAATATTTCCTTTGCTATTCGAATTATCGAATATCAAAGGCTCTTGCATCATAATCACAAAATTTTTTCACCCTTTGCCAATCATTGTCTTAAACTTTTGGCCAAAGCTTTGGGCTGAAGGCTATTTACTACCATTTTCCCTGAAGCAATATTTTTCGCAAGGTTTCGATATTTTGCAAACTAATGATAGAAAATGAATTGTGCATAGATTGATGTAAAATCCATTTGAGTAACACAATTTTCGGGTCGCGCCTCTTTTCGCCAGAACCACTGGAATGTCCGAGAATTTCTATAGATTTTATTGTGACGTCATGGCAAAATGGCGCAGAAATTTAAAAAACAGCACCGAAATTCGAAATCTACATGAAAAGTTGTCTTCAACTAACGCCAAGAGAGTAAATCAGGCTGAGCGCTAGGGTTCCATTTCGTTACACCAAGAAAAGTTGTTGAAAAAAATGTGATCTTAAACTTTTGGCCACGACTGTAGCTCCTATCATATTATATTTCATATTTTCATATTTCATATTTCATTTGTTTAGGGAGGGTTGCCCTTCAACCGAAGTTGTTTTTCAAGGGGCCCTCCAATTAAAAACTAATTACAATATACAATTAGAATGCCAAAAAATAAGAACCCATCATATTAAAAACCTATTTACAACTATATGATATTTACAATAAAAAAGGAAATAATCAACCCTGTATTGATTTTTTGAAACTACCCAAGGAGGATGCCGTCTTAGACTCAGCGGGAAGGCTATTCCATAGTTTAGCTCCCCGGAAAGAAAAGCATTTTTGTCCATTTGCTGATCTTTTCTTTGGCAACCTCAAATCAGTCTCAGTGTTCCGGAGGATGCGGGAGGAGCATGCTGAGTTTTTGGTAAAGAGATTACACAACTATTGAGGAGCCAAATCAATGAGCGACTTGAAGACCATTGTTTTGGACTCATTTCCAATGAGTTCTTCAACGGTCTTCCAGCCCAACTCTGTAATAAGTGGTCTGCTTGGGGTATCAAAGCTGCTGTTTGTTATGATCCTAGCAGCACGATTTTGAAGTTTTTGCAACTGGTTGATGTCTGTAGACCCAGCACAACCCCAGACAAAACAACAATATCGAAAGTGGGGCTCGACAATACCTGTGTAAAGAGTTTTCAAACTTGCCATAGGTAGAAAGGATTTAGCATGTTTTAAAAAGCCGATCGCCCTGGAGACCTTGGTAGAAACAGCCTTGATTTGCTCTTTCCAATCTAAGTAGCTGTTGATCTGCACTCCAAGGTACTTTGTCTTTTGAACTACCTCGAGCTCATTTTCGCGTATCTTCAGTTCCAAAGCTTCATTTCGACTTCTAAGAGAGCTGCCTTTCTGCTTGGTGGATATGAGCATTGAATGAGTTTTTGCCACATTCAATGAAAGCTTATTGCCATTCAGCCACGTCTCCAGTTTCTTGAGATCGCTATTAATAGCCTCATTCAGCTGAGTCAAATCGTGAGACTGATGACAAAGACTCGTGTCATCGGCATACATTGTCACAGAGGAATCTTGGACGGCCTGGGGAAGGTCATTGATATAAATGAGGAATAGAAGAGGGCCCAGGCATGAACCCTGTGGGACTCCCACTTCTATTTCCGCAACATTTGAATCAACACCATTAACCCTACAGAATTGTTTGCGGTTGGATAGGTAAGACCTAAACCAAGACAACTCTCGCTGCTGAACTCCATATAGTTCGAGCTTTTTGCAGAGAATATCATGGTCGACCGTATCAAATGCCTTTTTTAGGTCAATAAATACCAATCCCACAAGCTTACTGGGATCAAGCCCGTTGTACCAGTCATCACTCATTTTAAGCAAACAAGTTAGTGTGGAATGTAGCCGCAAAAACCCCGATTGGTCAGATGTAAAGAGACTATTTTCTTTCATATAGTGGTACAGCTGGTTGAAAACAAGCTTTTCGAAGAGCTTTGAGATGACAGGCAAGACTGATATGGGACGATAATTGGATTTTCCAGTCTTATCTCCCTCTTTGAAAATCGGAGTAAATCACGATTATTCAAACTCTGAAGTCATCCAAAAAGCATCAAAATATCGTTTAATCCATATTAATTCTTAAAATAGCTAAAAGGCCTGTTGGATTTTTCATCTCTCTCTATATAGAGTATCTGTATAGAGTACGGTCCGGATGACTTGCAGAGCTTTCTATGATTTTCAGGTACTTTTAAAGGATTGCCTTACAGGAAAGACAAGCAGATCTGAGTATTTCTAACTAATTGCGTTCAAAGATAAGAAAAATTAGAAAAAAGGAGCATATTCATAAGGACAGAAAATGTTAGTGGAAAAAGTCATTCCAATTTTCCATCTTTATGCTGTCCCAAAAATATCCACACCACGCTCTAACATTTGCATAACCTACCGGGTGACCCAAAGAAGTGACCGGACGCAATCTGTTATAGCAAAATACGTAAGTGGCCAATGAAACTGCTTCAAACGTTGTTCGGTGGCTAAAAGACTAGCCCACACTATGAGTATTTTTTTGCAATTTTTTCAACACGATAAATTTCGCGAATTAAGGATTTTGAGGAAAAGGGCAAGCCTGAATCCCTCAAGAATTCGTCTAAAAAGGGGGATCGATTTACAGCCATTTCAGATCTTCAAAACAATGAGGAGCGTGCTTCATTTCGAACTGGGAATAGGCAACTCAGTCAAAAGTAAGATGGCAATCAAAAGTTTCAGCAGAGTTTTGCTCGCGGCCCATGGCCGGAAACCTTCAAAGCCTCATTTTCACAGACCAATCAGACGGTGAATAAGCGAAGAAGACAGAAGAAACGTGTGAAGATATTTCTAAATTTTACCTACCTTCATAAAATGAACGCAACCAGGACAAAAAACCGCGAAAATTTCTCCAAGTTTTTTGAAGATATCCACTCGCCAGATGTTTGGGTATCCAGGTTTGGATACCGGTTAAACATCTCACGCTTTCATGGAGTTATGGCCTTTCCAAAACCGATGAGGCACTAAACGTTAAACAATTGAAATTCTGGGCGAGAGACAATGGTAATGACAATACTTTTTGTTGTAAGAACGATCCCAGAACGCCAAATATCTACGTTTCCAATTGTTCTTGCCATTCTCCTTCCACCAAAGTTTCTTTGGTTCAAGATTCAATGCCCCTTCAATTTCTTTGTGAACTGAAAAAATTTGCTTAGGCTAGTTCTCACACTTCAAGTCATATGGCAATGCTCTTGGGAAATTTCTGTTTCATACTACTTTTTGCTTTGATGGCACAAATTTTCATGGTGCGAACATTTACGAAATAAGTTATAAAATTGAGAGGAGGTTTTATCAAGAGGTTTTATCCCCTGAATTGAAGTGCTGTAAACAAGCCTCGAAAAGATTCTGTGGGTTTCGTCGATTGAAATCACTACACCTCCACGAAAGCGTGAGGCATCTTAACCGACATCCAAACATGGATACCTAAACATCTGGCGAGCGGATATCTTCAAAAAAAATTCGGGAAATTTCCAGCGGCTTTTTGTCTTGGTTCCGTTTTATAAAGGTAGGTGAAATTTACAAAAATCTTCAGTCGTTTATTCTGTCTTCTTGGCTTATTCGCCGTCTGATTGGTCGGTGAAAATTAGGCTTTGAAGGTTTCCGGCCATGGGCCACAAGCAAAATCGGCTAAAACATTTGATTCCTATCTTGTCAAGAGTATCCAGAGAAAGTTCAGAGTAGTCCAGGTACTTAAAAGTTGGGAATAGACATCCCTTGTAAACTCATGGAATGTCAAAGGAATTTAACTTACAACTTTGCCACGCAAATCGAAATCTTCAAGAATTGCTTACAGAAAGGCAGGAGTATCCTTGTCCCTTGTGATAAGAATATTTTAGGCACCTAGGGTCTATGAAGTTGCTCTAAAAACTTTTGACTAAGTTTTCTATTGCAAGCTTGAAATAAAACACGCTCCTCATTGTTTTGAAGATCTGAAAAGGCGACAAATCAACCCCTCTCACTGTGATCCGTTAGGCCCTTTTTATCAAATTAAAGCTAAAAAATAAAGTTCCCAATCCTAATAAATTTTAGACTTGTGACATGAACCATGACATAGTGATTCACGCGCTGCAAAAATTTTCGAGATCAATCAACTGTAGGCGAAGATATTGATTTTTGAAGTTGGGCCTAAATCAGATCTTTGTTTACATGACCGGAAGAGGCATGTCACTGCTTCAACATCAAATTGCAATTCCTTGTATCTTGGGTCAGACTTCACCGATTTCTTTCATTTTAGTCTCATTCTGATCCTCTAAATGTGTGCTCTGAGGCAAAGTAAAGCATGCTAGAATATTTTGCCTTTTTATGACCATTTTTAGACCATTTCACATTTCATAATTTTCAACAAAATTATTGTCTTCCAAAATCAATTGTAAAATTAAAAACTAAAGACAAAAAAGTATGTTCACAATGCTCTTCAAAATAATGTCAACAATTAGATAAACCTTTCTAACAAGTTTCTACCAAAGGGCTGGTGCCAATTAGAATAGTCTGGCCAATTCGTGAAGATGTTGTATTTACTATACCTGTATGTATATTCTTGATCCTCCTCCATCTGTGCTTGGACTTGTGTGAACCAAGAGAAGAACTAGAAAATTGATTGATTAACATGCACTATCATGTTGAGTCGTAAAAATCGCTATCATCCACCCTCTCCCCCTACTTGCTCATACTACTGGTATGAGTGAGTAGGTGGGTGGTAGAAATTTCAAGGTAGGTGGTAGAAAGATGAATCAACGTAAAAAGTCTAACAACACCTGACAATGGCCTCACTAGAGTGTGACAATGTAACATATAAAAAGTTGAAATCAATTTAGTCATGGACTTTTATACAGTGTACTGTATTTCTTTACAAAAATTGAAGTTATTCTTATTCTAATAGGCAAATAGACAAATATCTAATTATCCAGAAATCACCATAAAGTTTCTTCAGGCTTCAAACTGCAAGAGTTTCTATAGACTTATGTGTGAGAAAAGTAAATCCCATTTGATTCTTTTCTATTCACTCTCACTGACCTGTAATAGGTTGCCTAATAGGTACTTCAAAATCACTATTCTCAAGTTTAATAACTCCGAGAGACCTGATCATACTCACATGATGCGAGCAAAATCTAAAACGGTAGAAAATGTGATAGATAGGCCTCCCATTCACACGAAAATGGCACATCTTTGCAGCCAAATTTTGGAAATGGTAGATTTTAAAGACGGAACTCCAACAAAAAAATTTGAAAACAGCATTGTGTGAGCACTCTAAAATGACGAAAATAGAACAATTTTAAATGTCTTCAAAATGAGGCTAAACGGCTCTACAGTGCAGGGACATTTCTTTGCCATCAGATTCTTGGAGAGATTGCACCAAGTTATCTCCTTGTGAATTTTCTAATGCTTTCAAATAGTGTCGCTATCATATGAATGCCAGTTCAAATTTTGCTACCATCACATTTTTTCAATGTTCACAAAAAGTGCTGGTATCACGTGAATGCAGTCTGAGAATACACATTTTAGCTATCCTAAAACAGAGCTTTAATTAAGCAATTAGTAATACACGGTGTCCCAAAAAAATTGTGCTCTGTTTGTGTGGCTGCTGTGGAGGAGCCATGGATTAGATTATCTCGGCTTTTACACAGTTGCATAGATCAGGCTTTGGCTTAGAACTTGAGACCTCGCATCAGTCAATCGGGTTGTTGAATTATGGTAGAGAAAAGTAAAAATAAGTGCCTGTTTCAAGAACCGCTTTTCTATTATTCTCCAGCAAACTCAACATAAAGTAAGTTTCCAAAGAAATAATTCAGGCGTTGTATCAAAATTTTTGCTAAATTCTTAAAAGTTTTAGCAGTGTTTTCTATTGATAAGAAAGTATTTTCTATCTTTTAAAAGATGAAGTGACAATTTAAATACAATTCCAGAGTCTGTTCTTTGAAAATGAACTCTAGGTTGATATTGCTGGAGAACAACAGAAGTGCTCTTTTTAAGCAACCATAAATCAGCAACCACGTGTCAGATTGACTCAAACAAGGTCTAAAGGCTGATTTACAGAACTGTGTAAAAACTGAGACAATCAAGCCTATGGCTCCTCAACAGTAGCCACTCAACTGGGGCACAGTTATTTGGGACACCCTGTATACATTTTTATAGCTTTCAATGTTTATAAGAGTGATAGAGATCTAATACCATTTACTGTAGATGAGTCTGTCATAAAAAAATGTAGAAAAAATCCAGACTGCCTGGATGAATAGCAAAAAGGTAATGTTCATTGCATGAATACCAAATACAATCTTTATGGAAATTGACTCGCACATGCTGTTCAGAGGAAGATATGACTTATAACAGCTTAAAGAGGAAATAAGGCAACAAACAGTAGATTGGCATCTTCAAATATTAGCGTTGCAGAAACTTTTGTATCGTATCACGTCTGCTTTGTTTCTTGGGAGTGATGATTGATCTTTTATCACATGCATTCAATTTGCATAATGAAATACCTGCTGAGCATTTTCAACTTTCTTTCCACCCAAATCTAGCCCTTGTATCTCCTTTGATGGTTCCTTCTCTTTTGTTGGTGCTTTTTGAATTTGTGAAGATGCATCTCTAAACTAAAGAAAACAGGCAAAAATAATTCAATAATTAGCATTGAACACAAATTATATCATCCTATATCATTTCATGGAATTTGCAAGAAAATTCTGAAAGGAGAATGTACAGTATAGATTTATTGCTTTACCGTCTAGTCAGGAGGCAGCTTTCCTAGCATGAGGAGCCTCTCACTTTCATGTTGTTTCATAAAGTCGTGCATCAGGGCAGAGCAGATTTACTGTAGAATGTTAAAGTCCTGACCATGCTGATCAGGGCAGTGCAGATTTAATGCAGACTGTTAAATGCATCTAATCTTACATATATCACTGATTCACTTTCCTGAAAGCTACAATGATGGAAACAGGCTTAATTCAAAGCTGGGTGACTAAGATTTCCAACTAACTTCAGTTAAATTTGATATTGGTGTTTCAAAATTATGAGTACACTCTGCCACAGAAAAATTTTCTTATCCTTCGCACTTTCTGCAACATGTTGTTGAATTTCATATATTTCAAAAGGAACAGGTTGTTGCAGAGATACTGTATACAGTTGCTTTCTTATTATTGCGCACACTTTGAAGGAGTAGAAAATGCTAATTTGCTTAATAGACGGGGAAGTAGGCTAACCATCTACCCAAGTGCCTAACTTCAGCTTTTAAGGTTTGTATTGTTAGAAGAGACCATTTTCCTTAAACATGGGTGGGTTTTCCAGAACTTTGCAAAAAAATTGACAAAAATCAGTAGTTTTCCGCCAAAATTCATCATAACAGAGGGTATTATGGCAACTGTCGGTAATTAGAAGAGGGTAGCTTTCTGAAAACCGGGTGGCAGACCCCTGTCATCTGCAAGTCATGTACCCCCCTCCCCCAGGATACAATGTTAAGCACATTTTGACAATGATCAAAGGGATTGAATTACTTTGGAACTCCTATGGTTTGCTCAGATGTCAACAAGCTTTTTGCATTACAAGTAACCTGGGGGTCTCTGATTTCAACTATCGCATATTTTCTATCTTTGAAGGCGCACCACTCAGTGAATTTTCAACCGATTTCTAAGATTCTGGGCTCTAAAATTCATAATTCTAGGGACAGGATTCTCTTCCCATGAGTCTGTTCATGTTATTGTTATTTTTCAACATTTAATCACAAGTCAAAAAATTTTTGAGACACCCTGTATGAATGTATTCTCAAAGTCAGAGATCTGATATCTCAATCCATTAAAATATTGTCATTTAGGGGATAAAAATCCTGACAATTCATTTTGCTGCATCAAATATTTTGTTGCCAGCAAGACAAATTTCAAGGACAGACTCAAAGAAACAAAATTTGAAAAAGTTCTTTTTTAAAAGAATTATGCATAGATTTGCTACTGTATTAATCATGAAATGTACAATCTTTATTGAGAGTCTTTCATGTATCTTTTCGTTCTCTTTAAAAAAAGTGTTACTAAAATACGGCAGAGAAACCCCTCTCATTCATCAAAACACTTTGATCAACCTTGAAACACTTCTCAAAGAAAGAAAACAATTGAAGACACCCATGGGGGTACTCCATA
Organism: Aurelia sp. 4 Dawson et al 2005; assembly: GCA_964019985.1. Lineage (NCBI taxonomy): Eukaryota > Metazoa > Cnidaria > Scyphozoa > Semaeostomeae > Ulmaridae > Aurelia > Aurelia sp. 4 Dawson et al 2005. The sequence goes on along the minus strand of OZ026495.1, from coordinate 16,166,956 downwards.
ACTGTCAATACAGTGGCATGCCAATATTTGGGGTCCAAAATTTTACTTTAAATCAATATTTGGGGTCTGTGAATTACAGCATGGACAAAAATTCAATACTTTGGGTCTACAAATCTGGAAAAGGAAGAATCTTGGGATTTAGTGTGGCCAGGGGCGCACGCTCAAATCTTATTTTGGGGGGGTGTCAGCATGCTTTGAACAAACTAAATTTTTTGGACTGACTGAACGTATATGGGCTGTTCGTACCCATTGGGAACTTTGCACTCAGTGAATGGAGATTAACGATGGTGCTACAAGAAAGGGGTCTGGGGGCAAAGCCCCCAGGAAATTTTTTGAGGACACGCCCTCTATTTTGCCTTACAACACCTTTAGTGATCAGATGTTCACCGGTTCTAAGAGAGAATATTTGCTGTTTGTAACAGGCTATTTTTCATGAATTGGCATCTTCCAGATAAATTTCAAGTAAACACCACTCTCTTTGGCTCAGATGAGCAGATTTTTTTGCAAAAAAAGTTGATCGCAAACAAAGCTGGGATCGCTTTGAAGGTGAAAGAGGAGCCTTTTACTTATTTTCTCAAGGCTCTTTTATTCGTCTTTGTCTGTTTTGCTTTTGCAGTGCAAGTGTAATGTGTTTCGTCTACAGAACCTTTGCTTCATTTTATTGACTATTTTGTGCCGCATAGGGCCACATAGCAGTTCTTGTTATGTGTTTTGGAGATTTCATTAAAATTTTTTGTCTTAAGCACAACCTTCTGTCACACATCAAACTTCTTTGGTTGAGATTTCACTAAATGTCACACATCAAACTTCTTTGGTTGAGATGAGCGCTAAAGGACAGCGAAAGTGCTGGTTTTAGCATATTATTTTCCTTTTAGAAAGCATTCTCTCGTGATTTTTAGTTTCTACAATGCTAGCGTTTAGTCGAAACGGATACAAAGTTTGATGGATGACATTTATAACCAAATTTTCCTTTCATTTTTGGGATTCATTCAGAAGTGTCCAATTTCCTATGCCACCACCGACAAAAGGGCCGCCAAGGAGTTTTGGAGGACCAGGAGCAAACCTGCGAAAATGAAGCCCCTTGCGAGCGAAGCGAGCAGAAAATTTTTGCCGTCACGCTATTTAGATTAGCTTAAAATGGCCTAAAATGCATTATAGAACATTTCCTGCAGTCAAAATTATAACAAGTTTTCAAATACGAGGCCCCCTAGACACTGAGGCCCTAGGGGCAAATTGCATACTGCTTTTGCAACAGCTGGGAAAAACAGCATTTCTGGGAACAATTTTTTTAAATTCCGTCCTCCTCTTTGGCTTAGAATGACTCTCCAGATCACTGTGTCACAAATTTCTTGTGAAATTGCCAACTGTCGTCATGGATTGACCTTTGCCCTAAAAATTCAGAAGTCGGACCAACTTGGATTCACACCATCCAAGCTTTATTGTGGACCAGCTTTTTGTTTAATTTTGGACCAACTCTGAAAATATTGGGGGGTGTTTCACCCCCCCACAACCCCCTAATGTGCGCCCCTGAGTGTGGCAGGTTTCTAAAATATTAGACTAGATATTTGGGGACATTAGGATTAATATCTATGATTCAGCAAAGAAAAGTTGCATGAACCCCCCCCCCATATTGAAAGTTAGGGAGTATCCCACCAGGGGAAGACAATGGATAAGGGCACCATAGAAGATAAACCTTCATTTTGAGATAGAGCACAGTGCCATCATAGGTTTTTTCCTAAACCTATTCCTAAACCCCAGTATTATGTGGCATAGATTTCAAAAATCAACACGAGAAACCACCCCGGTGACTCCTCCATTGTCGAAACTTGATTTCTTGTAATTTTCCCTCGCTTACAGGACCAGGCTGGAAAACATGTATGTTACACCAAATATCTTTGGCATGGAGCAACATCAAGAGCAATGGAGGAACAATAGGTCTATTGTCTTTAGACAATTGGCGTGGCGTAAACCTTTTTGGCGTAACAAAAACGAACTCTGACCGGGTTCATCAGGAGAGTTCAGGAGACGGTCTCCTGTTCAAGAGACGGGTCTCCCCGTTCGGGGAGTTTCTCCAGCTGGTTAAGTATGCATAATACTCCAATCTATACCTTCTTTGGAACTGGTCTTCTGTTAAGAGTACTGAGTTCCACAATGCTCGCCCTCTGCTGTTCAGACAAGGGTGCAAGTGGGCAGCTTTTCGAGTCCCATTGCGAAAGCCGCTCCAAATACTGCTTCGAAGACTTGACAGACATTTAGCAACCTTACTTGTGGCACAATTCCCAAGCTTTGATGCAGAAAATTAACTTCACCAAGCGTCACATTCTTGTAAAACAATGTTCTTTTTCAACGAAGTACTGCCTTCGTGGCGACCGGCGGCCATTTGTAAATTTGTATCACAGCGAGGTTATTTTGCCATAAAGAGGCAATAATACAACACAACAACATTCAACTCCTTTTCAAAAAACATGGCTGCCAAAAAGGACGTGTAAAGTTGCTGTTCTTCTTCGAGATTTTAAAGAAAAGAGGCATCGTAAACGTGACTTGAATCAAGGATCACCTGCAGCCATGACGAGCAAAGGCCCTTACGTTGATGCGTGGGAAGATTTTGCCAAGAGAGCTGAGCATTTGTATCTGAAAAATCCAAATAAAGTAAGTCGTGTACAACTTTAGGAAATCCATATGGCTAGAGGGTATCCCAGACGAGGGGCAAATCACCTCTCAAAATAGCGTCCGTGAGTTTTGTCATATTGAAATCACATGACTTGTTCCCGTGATTTTTTTGGTCATTTTAGTGCTTTTTAGTGATTTTTCATGTGATTTTTCAGACTCTTTAAAAAAGTTTTTTCAGTGACAGTAAGCTTTCAGTGATTTGTGATTTTTGGTGCTTTCTGTATGTGATTTTCTTGTGATTTTTGAATGTGATTTTTTTTTATTTTAAGAGAGGTGTACGAAAAAAATCAGTGATTTGCCCCTTGGGACATGCAGAGTATTGCAGTTTCCAACGAGATCTTGAGTATGCAAGAGCAAAACATTGAGTATTGCAAGTGTGCAATTTCATCCAAGCTACTAAGTGTGCACTTCAAGTGTATTTTCATTTAATTTAGGGGTTATCGACAAACAATTTTCGTCACAGTTAACAGAATTGGGCCGTTAGGGGGGGGGGGAGGGGGCCCAGCTCAAATCCGTTAAAAATCTTACTTTTGTGACAAAAATGAAATAAGTAATATTTCGCTATACTATATGATTGAATGAGATCAAAGCAAAGCAAAAAGGTGGTATTCAAATTGAGCTTGGGAAATAACCGCACCTTTACATGTAGGGGCATAAGAACTGAAACAGGACTCAAAGAAAAAAGGCAACATTCTTAATACCCCTGGTACCGTATGGAAAGTAGGATAATTTTTCACCAAGACCACAGGCATGCATGGGTCCTCTTTTGTTTATCTACTGTTGATTTTTATCACTCTTTTGTTTTATGTGGGTGTGCAATTAGTGCTACACTTTCCATACAAGCTACATACTACCAAATTTAGTCAAATTGAACATTTTTATTGGATAAAAATGCGTTTTTGTGCCTAAAGATCAGCCTTCACCTGAATAAATTACTCTTGAATCTGGCTGATTGAAAGGAATTTCTCTTTTCAAAATGCAATATTTGATGATGAGAGAACCATGAATTTGTGTCTTTTCCAGCCCTGACAGAACCATTTTTTTCATATTCTTCATAATGGAACTTTAAATGATAAAGCCTGCGCCATCTTGGCTGAAGCCAGCTGACTCACTAGTGACTTTTTAATGTTTATCTTTTCAGGTTCGCTTTGTAGTAAAATATAGAAATTGTGATGGAAACCTTGTTTTGAAAGTGACAGATGACACAGAGGTAAGTCTAGCTAGTTTTGCCCTCTTTTTTCATATGTTTTTGTTAGCTCTTTCTTTCTTCTTGTCAACATTTCATGTATGTTAGGGCTCTCTGGGAAGAATGAAATTTTTTCCTATGCATCTAAAAATGGTTCCTTGAATGGCTGGTATGATCTGCATAACGCAGGTTGCATAATGCAGGTTGCAGGTCATGTTTTATGGCCAAGGGCTGCATGGCTGTACCATGGGGCCACCTTCTTCATGACAGTAAGCCTTTTAGTTTCAGGGGGTTTGGTTTTAGAGCTTAACAATGGATATCAAAAATCTATGTTCTATGATATACTTGGTCAATCTTTTTTGTGGAGAATGAAATGAACTTCTGTAATTAAAAGAAAATTCAGATTAGTTTGTTCACAAAGTCCATGTTTTCAAGCTTAAAGTAGGACCAATAGAAAAGGGCAGACTTGGAAAACGTGAAAGTTTGCACCGAGGAAGTAACTAACACAAGGGCATTTCATTGATTCCCAAGAAATCCCGTACACATCCTTTTGCTTTTGAGAAAATCCATCACAAGTCTTAAAGATCCTTTGCCCAGAAAAAATCTAGATCAATGAGTGAAATTCCCTCAAAATTCCCCTGGAACAAACATTAACATATTCATGATAATCCACAAGGTTATTGAGGATACTATACAATTGCATCATGTTAGTTATGCATATTGAATATGAACAGAATGATGTCACTCATTGATTTCCCATTTATTTGATAACACTGGTCAGACTTACTTAAAATCTGAATCAGAGCCAATTGATCACTTGCAACCAAGTGATTTAATTCATGATATTGATTTGCTAATCCTGTGGCATGTACGTTCCTCAGGAACACTAGTTCTTACATACCATCTATTTGCAATCCCCCTGACAAAGAAATGTTAGCCTTCTGTGGGTCACAGCCTCTTGGTACAGCCATGCAGCCTTTGGCCATAAAACATGACCTGCAACCTGTATTATGCAACCTGCCTTATGCAGATTACACCAGCCAGTTCCTTGAAAACTTGTTTCATTGGGGAAACAGTGCAGTCCTTATACACGCAACTGCACACTTTTATTATATTTGGTTACTATACATAAAGGGCTTGTGTTAGGAATGCCCTTTGTATTTGCAGTTACAGTAGCTTACAGGATTATGCAGGGTGCTTCAGAAAACTTGGAACCCAACTGTAATTGAAAATATTAACAAATTGATAAAGTTTGAGTAGATGTAATGTATACCATCTAAAAAGTACTGTACAATTTTTCTTCTTTGTAATGATATGCAGTTTGGATACATTATCAGAATTATTTATTCTTTAATTGATATTTAGTAAGTATGCTCAATTTCAAATGAAGCATGCCATTATAGCAAATCAACACCCGTTGTACAGTAAAAATTACAAAACAAAATCTGTCAAATCATTTCAGGTTTAGTAGCACATGAGGGGGTATGTTATGTAAGGAGAAGACAAATCCCCAGGGGGTGCATTTGTTGATGTTTGATCAAAATGCTCTCACATAGATGGATATTAACCTAGAACATGATAACTTTATAATTAGGACAGTGGCTTTATGATTTGGATGGTGGGCAGTTAACTTTGCAATGAATTGCGGCAGCCCAGTGCCCTATTGCTTTCCGGCATCTAAAATAGGCTATTCTTACAAAAACCTCAATAAAGCATGGAAAATTCAACTTGGATATCATTGACGAGAAGATAAACTGTTCCTTCAGGTGGTATGCCTCAAATTGATTAAAATCTTGTCAGTTCCTGAAGAATCTCAAATAAAAGTGGGTTGCTTTTTTTCTGAAATAACCTGTTTGTCAAAGTGCCAATCTATGAAATTAAGAAGGCCGTGTTTCTTTACACCATGACATCAAACGTGCAACCAGAACAATTACTAGTAAAATTGCTGAGTTATTTTCAAAATCATTCCCCAACAGGATAGATGTTGCAATTCCACTAGAATCTACTGAAAAATATTTGTTAAATGCTAAAAAACTCTGGTTGTTAAGGGTCTTTCAAGGACATAACCCCTTTGCATACTGATTCTCTGTTCAAACCTTATGTCTCTGAGAGCTTCATTGGATGGAGAGATCACTGTAGTGGTCCATTTTTTCACATAGTTCCTGTAAGTTTATTTTCTTGTATTCTTTTAACAGGCCCGTAGCAGCTATTTGGGCCGGTCGGGCCCAGACTTCTCCAATAATTTCCAAAAGTTGCATTTTTTTCCATTCATCATATATAACGTAGAAAACTGATTGAACCAACCATGAAATTACTCTCCAAGAAATTGTTCCCTCATGCCCTCCCGCTTTCAGTACTGTCAACATCCCCTGAGGTAGGAAGATAAGTATAAGGGCCTGTTTACATGATCCCGCTTTGCCGGGATATCTTGCCTAGGCGGGATATCTCGTTTGGCTGGGATACCCCGGCTGCCTATAGAAACACATACACTTTTCAATTTGCGTTTACATGGGATTTTCATCCCATCCCATCTTGCCGGGATGTTTTCATCCCGTCTCGGCATGGTGGGATATCCCGTCTGGCCGGGATGATTTTCTCCATGTAAACAGAAGCAGGTGGGATATCCCCCCTTGCCGGGATGAAATTGACGTTACTGTGCATGCCCTTAACCCGAGAACCATGACACGTTTCAAAATGAGCACCAAATGTTTTTCAAACAAGGCGTCAAATTTCATCCCGTCCTGGCAGTGTTTCCCATGTAAACGCGAAAAATAAAAACGTCCCGCCTAGGCGAGATATCCCGGCAAAGCGGGATATCCCGGCCAGGCGGGATCATGTAAACAGGCCCTAAATCACTCCAATTGGGAATCTAGAGATGGGAGCTTCTTTCCCTCAGGCTGCCAAGGGCTCCATCCACCCCTTGACCCCTAACAGCTTTATGCCTTTACCATGAATTGGTGCCCCTCCAATCTGAAAAACTCTCCTACAGCACTGAACTTGTAATATCAAGATAGTACTCTGGAAGGTAATACTTTTGTGATGATTTAAGCTTAGGTTGTGTAAGCATATTGTTATGTGAATAAAATTTTAAAATGTATGAATACGGCTGTCCTGTCCTCTGGTAAAGTTAACTGACAATTTATTTCTAAAAGTTGTGTTTTTTTATACTGATTTTTTATTTTAAAAGATATGGCACTTTAGTTATCCATAAGTACATATCCATGTAAAACATAATCTAATGTTGAGTATAACTCCACGAATGTAATTTATATGATATATGTTAAATAGCTGCAGGGTTAAACTTTTTTTCATCCTCCGGGCGCTACTTTGTTCCTCTAGTAAATTATTGCATATTTGCATGTGATCTGAATATTTTTGCATGTGCACAGCGGTGATATAATCCCATACATCAATCGCCTTTACTGGAGAACTTCGGACTTGCTGGAAGTCTCTCTCGCAGCAAAAACGGGAGGAGGAGAATTTTGAATTAACATATTATGAAAAACCATTTTCTGTTTTCCTAGCCTGTTGGTTGAAAGGAGCAAAAAACCTCACCAAATGTTCTCTGTTTGTTTTTTCAGTGCTTGAAGTACAGAACGGAGCATGCACAAGATGTGAAGAAATTAGAAAAGCTGAACAGTATTCTTATGAGGCATATATGCAGCAAATAGAATGTAGCAATAGGTCTGCTGAGATAGAATTGGTAAGCATGGGGGAAATGGATACAACAAAAATATGAATATTGGATATCTCAAAAAAGTCTTCCCATTTGAACAGCTCTAGTAAAGCAACCATTGTCTCGTTTTGAGTGATGAAAAGAGCAATTACTTGCCAGCTTGGATTGACATAATTTTTTCTGATTTTTTGGTGCATTAAAAGACCTCCAAAACATGAATTTTCCAAAATCATATGCTAGAAAAGCCTCTGAAAAGTGAAAAATCTAGCCTCAGAAATAATTTCCATTCCTTCCATGTTTTACATCACAGGTGAGGGCATACAACATCCACTTTTCAATATATCACAAATTGGTATTCAAACTTAGCAATGTCCTTAAGTGCAGACCAGGACCTTGTCTGGTGAAGCATACTTTTCTGCAAGCATCAAGCAAAATTGTGCTCTTAAGGGACCTGGTAGATAAATATGGCTTTTCTTTTGACCCTTTATGAGTACTGTTGGAATTTAGTTCAGAAGTAGAATTTCTGTGGGTTTTGAGGTGCAAGTTTAATGATTTTATTGCTAAGCTGTTGAAAGCATTTCTTGTGAAGAATTTCAGTTATTGCATTTTTCAGGAAAATAATAACAGAAAATCAATGTGTGCCGATACAGAAATGAAACAAATAATCATACTAAGTGAGGCATCTTATTATAGATTAGCTTTAAAAATTGTTTTCAAGGGACGATCTCAGTTTTCATTTTAAAACTCAAACAACATTTATGAAAAGACATGCACTTTTACTAAAATAACAACTCATACCAAGGAACATTTTTTGGGGACACCTAGTAACTTCTGCAGAAATCCTCGTATTACACAGATCTTCTCTATTTTTATTGGGACTATCTAGTTTTAAGCATTAATTCAATAGTCCCAAAATCTCCTTGCCTGCTGATTTTAGTCTTGCAGACCCCACCTACAATTTTGTTGTTTAGATTTCTGTTGTCACATTTCCCTTATATACTGTAGAATTAACTACTGTACCATTTGTGTATAGCTTCAGTTTCCTTCAGTTACGGAGTATCAGTTGTCATGTCAGTGCAATGAAGAAAATTATTCTCTCAGAAATTGTATCTGCTGTGGCAAGGTTGGCTTGAGACATCAATTGTTCACCTTGCTGAAGCAGTTTGAAACTTAAAGCAAGAGCCTGCAAAGCAGAAACCACATTCCAAGACACCTCTAGCTGATTTTTATGAGATGCGATACCCATATGAGAAACTTCAGCTTCATCTTAGAGGCTGTTTTGGAATGCTATAAAATCAGCTCATTACGATGTAAAGAATACTCTTGACATTGCAATGCATTTGAGGTCTGTACTGTTGCTTTTGCATTTCAATCATGGAAAATCACTATTTATTCATTGCACTTCCACCCCTCCAAACATCAGTTGACTGTAGACATGTTACAGTAAACGATTAGGGAGTGAAAATCAATAATTTTGCGACTTTTACTTGCAACGCCGTTAATTTTCACTGCAAGGAAAGTGGGCTCTCATTCTGTACTTTGTGATAAACAAGAATTTGATATCATGAAATGATGATGTTCACCGCATGTGCATTGCATAACATATCTCTTCCCCAGGATCAATAGCAAATTACCTATCAAGATTTAGGTAAATCCCAAATAAATTTGAATATCTGTTTGGTTCAACAAATACTCCATTTGCTGGAAATTCAGATTACCCGAAAGTTTTGGTAAGAAATAAGTAAATAAACAAGATCTCAGATCAAATGGGCACAAACAAGAGAACACTGAAAACAAAACCTTCAAATATCATCAACATTGCAATTGCATTTGATTTAAGACAAATGTGCATACAAGGAAGTACATTTCTTCAATCCATTTTCTTAACAGGAGTATGAAAAATAACAAGCAGGTGCTTCTTTACTGAAGTCCATTTTGGTTTTTGAACACTTTTAATCACTCAGTGTTTCCTTGTCAAATTGGTATTCACCCAATCCAGGTCCAACACGCTTCAAGTTGGTGACATATTCACCCAATTCCTTGATTGACTCAACCTGGTGTGTCAAGAAGTGGCCCTCAATGAAATCTGTCATCTGCGGGTCATTATGTGTGGTTGCCATAGCATGCAAATCAAGAAGAGCCTGGTTGACTCTCTTCTCAAGGGCAAGAGCCTCTTCCATTGCCTGCAATCCACTTCCCCACTCATCCTGTGCTGGTGCTTTGATGTCAGAAAGCTTGATGCGACCTCCTCTTTGGTTCTGGAACTTCATGAACTGTGGAGAAACAATTAGTTATACAATGAGCCAATAATATAGATCAGTACAAAATGAAAAATCCTGATTATGGCTCATGCTGCACTGGTGACTTTCATGTGGAGTTTGGGTGTGCAGAGCCAACTTTCTTTTCTTATTTAAATTCCGAGAAGAACGGTATTGTTCTCCTTAGGGTGTGCAATGCCACAGCCATATTTACCATGACCTTTAATAAAATCAATTCAATCTCGTGCTATTGAGGAAATTACGAAATCAATTTTCTTAAATTCACACCCCAAGATTTATGACTACTAATGATTTTACCAAAAATGATGCCCCAAGATTAAATTTCTGCTCGAAAAAGGCTCCCTAAAACATGGAACATCCGCACCAGCAGATATGGTCGTTACCCCCCGGGTCATGTGATCGACTGGTGGTGATGCAGTTGAGTTAACAAAAGGATAAGTCAAGGATATGTCTTGCACAAAGAAGAGTTTCGTGATGCAATTTCAATGCGATATGATTTACCACTAGAGGGCCTACCAAGTAGATGCCCATGCAACCAAATGTTCAATAGTGTACATGCAATGAACTGTAAAAAGGGAGGTTTTATTCATGTGAGGCATAACGAGATACGGGACCTTGAAGCAAAGTGGCTTTCAGAGGTATGCAAAGATGTTGCTATAGAGCCAAGCCTGCAACCCCTCACAGGAGAACTGCTAGATTTAGCCACTGCAAATTCTGCTGATAATGCTCGATTGGATATTAAGGCAAGGGGCTTCTACAGACAGGGGCAGGTAGCCTTCTTTGATGTAAGAGTGACAAATGTCAAAGCAGCATCCAACATAAATCTTCCAACAAAAACTATTCTTAGAAGAGCTGAAAATGAGAAAAAGAGAGCATACAACCAACGCGTAATTGAAATAGAACATGGTACATTCACCCCCCTGGTTTTTGGGACAAATGGGGCTATGGGAAGAGAATGTCAATTATTCCAGAAGAAACTGGCAAAGAAACTATCACAAAAGCAAAACAAAAAGTACCATAAAGTCATCACGGATATTAGAACAAAGATATCTTTTAAATTAATCAAATCGATGCTTTTATGTCTGAGAGGCTCAAGAACTGTATTTTAATTTGGACTGTAGATATTATTACATTGTATTTAGGGGTTTGGTTTATTTTCATATGCTATTTTAATATGTAACCTATTTGATTGAGAATGAAATAAAATTAAAAAAAAATAAAAAAAAATTGAGTTAACAAAATGGACTTCTCACAGGAAAGGTTAAATGCTTCTCTATGCTACAGTAAAGGTTTGTTGACCTACTCTAGTAACAGGCTTGCAACCCTTTTAGAAATGCTTAGTAGCTGCAAAGTGCACTGCGTAAAAAAGATGCATCGGGGTAAGGGCCACCTACCTTCTCTGCATGTTCACGTTCTTCATCGGAAGACTTCTTGAAGAACTTGGCAAATCCTTGCAGAGCAACATCATCTCTATCAAAATGCTGCGCCTAGGGGGTAAAAACGACATTCAGACTTGAGTATCGCGATAACACGCAACGCTGTGAAAATTCCGAAAAGTTCAAGATGGCCGACCGAACCGAAGGTTCGTGAAATAACTTCCTACGACAAGAAGGGCCTAACTTACCATCGACATGTAGACGTAGCTCGCATACAGCTCAAGGTTGATCTGCATGTTTACCATGGCTTCGCAGTTTTCGTTGTAGTTCTGTCTAACTTGAGAGCACGACATTTTCTGGCCTTCTTGTTGAATGAATTCTGTATTTTGTTTTAAACTTGAAAGTTAAATCGGTTAGCCTACCCGTTCAAGCACTGTTGAAGCAAAGTCAGACGTTCACCGAAAGATGCTTTTAGAGTTGTGACGAAGTTTGCAGACGCGAATAGGTTTATCGCAAAATGTCTCGTGACTTACAATGACGAAATCCCACTTGGGATTGGTTAACATCTACAATAGAACAAACATCTATTATAAAAGGTTGCTTCTTGGTTGGCCAAAATTTACAATAAATCATTATTCTCAATATTTCATTGGACAATTTTACACAGCTCTTCTATGATTGGCTAAAATCTGACGATAGCTTCTTTGATCGACAGCCCCAAGTGGACCTTGGCCTCACAGTTGGTACTTTCTTCCACATGACCCAGGGTGATGTCAAAAATAAACAAATTCACAATGACGCTGCAACTTTTTTTGATGATCTGGCCTATCAAAACTGCCACATTAGCACCCTCAGCAGAAAAGAACTTTTGAGATCAAATGATAAACTTTCCCATTATTGAGGCCCGGGGGGGGGGGGGGTAACTCCTATATGAGAAGAAATATATTATAAAACTGTTATCCCTGCCACCACTTATTGCATATCAGTATGGGGATCCTGCCCAGAAGCAACATTTAAAAGAGTGGAAAAACAACACATAAGGGCAGCTAAAGTCATTTACAGATTGAATAAATCAATAAAAGATGAAGATGTACTAGCAGCAGTCAACTGGCAAGACATTGGTTACATCTATAAAAGGAAAATTGCAACTGAAATGCACAAAGTAACATTTGACACCAAAAGTAGAATAGCTCATCAGTACTGTGTTGGAAGACAGTCTCTGAGAAAGGGGGCACAATTTGAAATAAAGAGAATGAGAACCGAACTTGGAAGACAGTCATTACAGTTCAGGGGTCCCATAATATGGAATTCATTAAACAAAGAACTAAAGAAGCAAACAAATAGAGAAACTTTCAAACGCCAGTTAAGATCAGACATGAAAACATTAAATAAATTGTCTTTTGGAAAAGAAACAACATTTAACACAAATAGAGATGAAAATTATGTTTACTATTAGAAACACTGCGCAATAATGTACATTCAATTTTTTCGATTTAAGGCTAGAGACAATTTTAACATTTACGTCAATTTTTTAACAAACTTTTGTAATTAGGCTAGTTTTTTTTTTAAATTAAGCAGGTCCACATCAGCTTTTTGCTGCCAAATTTTGACCTGGGTAAATTAAATCATGTATGTATGTATGTATGTATGTATGTATGTATGTATGTATGTATGTATGTATGTATGTATGTATGTATGTATGTATGTATGTATGTATGTATGTATGTATGTATGTATGTATGTATGTATGTATGTATGTATGTATGTATGTATGTATGTATGTATGTATGTATGTATGTATGTATGTATGTATGTATGTATGTATGTATGTATGTATGTATGTATGTATGTATGTATGTATGTATGTATGTATGTATGTATGTATGTAGGTGAACGGGGTCCTGCCGCCCATAAGGATGGGTTCGAGAGCCTCAAAATCCCTAAATATGGGTCTTAAAATACCGTGATTCCAATAGAAATGGACAGGCTTTACTTTTCTGAAACCTTAATAATGGGTTTCGACGAAATCTTTCCAAAAGAAAAACAGGTAGTAAAGTTACCTTTTTTCGTGTACGAAAGACTTTGCAGATATTTCCGTCGACTCTTTTCTGCGAACGTTTTCTTCCATTTCAAGCGCCTCCCTGTCGACAGCTGGTTAACAGGCTACAAGGGATTTAACAGGATAACAGATGATTTCCATTTCAATAATTATTTCACACATTACTGTTGTTGTTGATCATAGGAAAGCGCGCGCAAGAAATCCTTGAATGGACGGTTGATGATCTTTAGTATGCACGAAAACCTCTCTCCTAATGAACCTTGAACCAGAGAACCCATACACCGAGAAGCATGTCAGAAGCGCGGGAAGACAACAGCCGAAGAGAAAGGAGAGATTCAGATCCCGATTAAGATGTTCAACCATTCCTCTGAAGAAGAAGAGTTCGATGTAAGTGCCTGCAGTTATCCAGTCAGGGCCGAGGAGGGGGTCAAAAACCTGGGACCCATGGCCATAGGGGCCCATAAATAATAACACAGATTTTCAAATATAGCTAAAATTCAGGTCTCTGCCAGGTTTATAATCAAAAAGGGCCCCAATAACTTCTCAAATTGCTATAATGTATTAAAATCAAGAAGACGTAACTTGTTATCGTAGTCACAAGAGATGTTGTTATTATATGGTGATTCTTGTGCATTATGATTGGCTGGTGCGATGACATGATAATTGTATTTCGAGGCGCAAAATCGCTACCAGAGCGATTCTAGCTGGCTTGATTTTAAAAATTTTCCCGGGGGAGCATGCCCCCGGACCCCCTAGATGAGTGCACCTCCTGTGTACCTCTCACAACTGGCTTTGCCAGGAACCCATGTTTAGTTTTGACCCCGGGGAGTAGGGTCGTAGGCTCGTTGAGTTACCGTTCATCTTCAATCTTTTTGACCTTTTGAGACGTTCGTTCCCATCTGGCGACTACTCAAGTGACTGCAAAGACCTGGTGTGAACCAGACTTGAAGTGCATAACATAAAAACAATCTCTTTTATTCATAAATACATTTTTTGCGTAACCTTGACACAGCATTTTTTAAGATAATCAGTTTTAAATGAGGCATTTTCCTCATTTTCCGGGAGTCTAGAGAGCGTGGTCATCAAGGTTTTTCTTGGCGGCTGCGCCCCCAAACCCCCCATTAGGGCCCGTTCCCAAAGATCACTCTAGGGCCCGAGCTGGCTCGACGGCCCTGCGCGGTGATTTACACGCTTTTTCTTGCAAGAAACTAGTTTTCAAGAAACTGATAGCAAGATGGCCGCAATGTTAAGAAACTGTAGCACTATGTCTGAGAGTTGGACCTTTAGAACTTAAATGCAACGGATATCAAATTTCGAATGCAAGCTTGGCAACTACACGTTTTTTATAAGAAACTGGTTTATAAGAAACTAGTACTAAGATGGCCAAAATTTTAAGAAACTCTAGTACTATGTCTGAGACGTAGTAAGAAACTTTTCAGAGTTAAAAGCATGGATATTATAGCAAATAGATCGTTGAACCTTTATTCTTGAGCAATATTATCTAAAAATTTGTGTTTTCAACATAACAGAACACTGTTCATTCCGTTATGGTGTTTTAAATGTCAAGAAACAAATCTGCCGCAGTGTTAGGAACCACATTGCTAATTCTGCATTCAAAAAATAAGAAACCAATTAAGAAACTTTTAGTACTAAAATGGACAAAATTTCATGTGAAATTAAGAAACTTTTAGTACTATGGCCTAGAACACTGTTTATTCCTACATGATGTTTTAAACCTCGAGGAAAATATCTGCAGCAATGCTGAGACCAAAGTGACGTACTAAGATGCAAAAATTGTTGAATCGTTTTGAATTATGAAACGTTTAGTACTGTTACCAGATCCAAATTTCTCATAAAGAAACAGCGTACAAAATATTAGTACCAGTACGTTATTATTCAGTCTCTTGCATGTTACATACAGTTGAGTTTGGAAACCATAAAACTGGGTATTTTTTCCTCCAAATCCTTAAAAGTGGGCATGCAAAATGGATGTTAATTAATAAGGGTGGGTATGACGCTACAATTTGGGCGGCACGCCCCCGTCATCCTTCGGTCCAAGTTACCCCCTCCCCGGGTATTGAGGCAATTATCGCTCGACTTTTTGTCTTGCAAGACGTCCAAAGAAACCCCATTAACCCTATCTGATCTTGGGAAAGATCCGGCCCCCCTACCAGAGATTTTCTTTCAAATGTTTCGTTTTTTACACCCATTTCAAGTCAATTGACCAGTCTCGAGGTAAACCAATCTTTGGATTTGTCTGACATATTTCGTGCCATGAAGAGTTGTGCCATGAGTGTAAAATGTACCATGATGCCAGAACTTCCCAGGAAGGAGTATGGTCACATGACTTGAAATGGGTAAACAAACCTTACTGGACAATTTTTGGCGTTTTTGATTACGAAGTCCAGCGTTGTAATCTAGGAGGGGACTCGATGTCAGTAAGTAAGTAAGCAAGTAAGTAAGTAAGTCAGTCAGTCAGTCACGCTCGTTAATGCAATTCGCCTTTCTCCTTATTCGTCGAGCACGCAATGCATTGCGGGAATTGTAGTATAGGATGACACGTGCGCAATCAAAGCAAACAGCGTTCGTATGGTGATAACAGCAAGACATGGAAAAACAAGCTAATTGAGACAGAACATCTCCTGTTTTTCTAAGTGAACCGTACCCTAGTATTTTTAAAAACTCTTGCACGGGTACGGGGAGTATCTACGAGCAAGAAACTAATGTCGAAAGCACAGTAAATAAGAGTAAAGCGAACCAATTTGGAGTGGCAAACCAAGCCCTTAGGCCAGAAATCTTGGGCCCCGTGTCATGCGAAGACAACCTAGGGATGGACCATAGAGTTATCGAAAATGCCGAAGTTTACTGAAGACAATTTAAACAAATAGTTGATCGAAGCTTCTGGAACGATGCCAGACAGGTAGCCTTGAAAGCCTACCGAAACAAGATGCAGGGCTGCAAACTTTGGAAAGAGCGTTATGTCTCTCGGGTCAGAGTTAAACCTTGGATAACGGCAGGCCTTGTCACATTGTGCTAGGCAAAGGCAAGTGTGTCTGTATCTACGGAAAGAGGAATCTTTGCAGTTTTCTCTGTAATCAGCATATTTTCAGTTTGTAGCAAACCAGTTGTTTCTTGTGCCTTTTCCATTTCCTCTTCATGCTTCAAATTTAGACAATCTAACAGTGCTTTCAGAACAGCTAAGTCATCACCATTAGCAGATTCACTCCCTGCAGCATTACTTGTATCTGGTTGCCGTTTCGAGAAGCTGACTTCCATTGAACGTTTGGATCTCCGTTTCTCGACTTTGTTGTGCTTCGTTGCTTTGAAATAGTGGGCCTGGCTGTCTTTGGCACTATGATGGATAAATTGTTCATGTAAGTTTTTTGCCCTGCTGGAAAATGCTTTGAGCACACTCTGTGACATTTGGTAGGAGTGAAGTCCTTTCTGCTGATTAACGAAATCCACCTCTTCCTTAATTCTATCTTCTCTGGTCCTATTTCTAAGCTAAGAAGCACAACGAAGTCGAGGAAATGAGATCCAAATGTTCAATGGAAGTCAGCTTCTAGAAACGGTTACCAGTAGCTGGAGGGGAACGCAAGTAATGCTGCAGAAAGTGAATTTGATAATGGTGATGAGTTAGCTGTCCTGAAAGCACAGTTAGATTGTCTAGAAGTGAAGCATGAAGAGGAAATGGAAGAAAGAGGAAATAAGCTGATGAAAGAAAACATTTACAAAGATTCCTTTTTCCGTCGATGCAGACACACTTGCCTTTGCTAAGCACAATGTGACAAGGCCCACCGTTATCCCAGGTTTAACTCTGACCCGACAAATATAGTCCTCTTTCCAAAGTTGTTTCGGTAGGCTTTCGGGGCTACCTTGTCTGGCATCGCTTCGATCAACTTCTTGCTTAAACTGTCTTCAGTAAACTTCAGCATTTTCGATAACTCTATGGTCCATCCCTTGGTGTCTTCGCATAACGCAGTGTCCAAGATTTCTGGCCTAATGGCTTGGTTTGATACTCCAGATTGGTTCTCTTTACTTCTTTTGCCGTACTTTCCAGATTAGTTTCTTGCTCCTGGATGCTCCCCGTACCCGTGCAAGAGCTTTCAGAAAAACTAGGGTGCGGTTCACTAGAAAATACAGGAGATATTCTGTCACAATTCGCTTGTTTTTCCATGTCTTGCTTTTGTTACGATACGAACGCTGTTTGTTTTGATTGCGCACCTGTCATCCTTTACTACAATTCCCACAATGCATTGCGCGCTCGACGAAAAAGGAGAAAGGCGAATTTTATCCCGGCTGATTGGTTGTGAACCAAAGAAACCGCGCGGAAAGCGCATACGAGACACAAGTTTCCTGCGATCCTATAGCAAAATTTGACGTCGGCTTATTTCATGTTTGACAGATTTGACACCATAAGATTGACATATGGCTATGATGTTTTCACTGATAGAAACCTAACTTGGCACGAACTTGACCAAATTAGCAACGTAACTTAGGCTTAAAGCACGTTGAAAATTGAGCGATCTCTCTCATAAGCGTTTCTTTTGGCAACGTCTTCGTCATTGTTTCTTGATGTCCTGGAGGAAAAGGAAACAAAAATTTCCCCTCACCAACAGTGTGCTTTGTGCAAATGTGCTCTTTTGACTGCCCCCAAGGGACTCCCCCTCCAACTGGCTGCGCTTGGTGCTCCGCACTGGACTGTTTTAACACAGGAGGCAAAGGAGAAACTACTCGAAATCCCGGTGTTAAAATAGTCCTCTGCGGAGGACTATTTGCAGTTGGTTTTGCAGGCAGTCAATCTGTAACAAGTTTATCAGTTTTTTGATTGACTTAGATATGTTTTTGGCAAAGTCTACGCTTAGTATTGTTTCTCGATGTCCTGCTCCATAATCTAGTTCCCATGATCCTTTACGTTCAAAGCTTTGCCAAAGGTACAAGGACCCCTTCTAGTTTCTAGATGTATGTGCCCCTTTTCAAGACCGATGCAGACAGAACGTCGTTTAATTTTTTATCATCTTTACTTCTCATCCTTTGTTGTTGTGAAGGAAATTGGATATCTTTAAGGATTCTCATTATTTTGTTCTTGCTTTCGCATTCGTACAATCAAAGTCTGACGTACATCATTTAGACAAAAATTTTGGTGTTGTATGTGAATCTGAGGTCAGGAATTTCACATATAAGATCAAAAAATGGAAAAAATTCGAAAACGCGGCCGCTTAGTTGAAAAAGTGTATTGCGATCTTATCGCAAAATTTTACGTCAGCTTATTTCATGTTGGATGTTGGACAGATTCGACACCATAAGATTGATATATTTTTCCAGAATGACAGCATCAGTAGGCAGCCATTAATGGTACCCATTATCAATAAGTCAACTTTAGAGGATGATGTAACTGGCCTAGTCAACTTTAGAGGATGATGCAACTGGCCTGCACAGAGGTTAGCGTTCGCAGCATCACCAAAGGTAGAAGGACCCCTTCAATACAGCTGCAGATGCAAACATTGCAGAGGAAGTTGCAGAATCTCTGAAAAAAATGGCACCATTCACTGGGGAAGATACGCGACCACACTGAAGCAAAATGTATGCAAGAAGATCAACATCTGTTTTTCAGGCGATTCTTCTCTTACGAAACGCGTCTTATTTTTTATTGAAGGCAACTTTGGCAGTAACACTCTATCCCACTGATTTGCAGCTAAAACAGCATCAAAGATCATTTGGGGTTATGAACGACTTCATGTTCATAAGCTCTTGTGCTTGCTTAGCTCAAGACAGACTTTGTAATCATCCACAAGGATCTTATGTTATTGTTAGCCTTGTCTCCAAGCTGTCATTCCACACTGCGAATGACATCATTTGTATCCCTCTCAATCTATTTTAATTGGTGCGAAACTATGAAATAACATATCTTTTGATCTACATATTTCATTTCTCTACGAAAAGTAAAGTTTCACGACCTTTCAACATACTTTCATCTTTATGACGTCATATGGCAAGACAATTATGCTCTAGCACGACAACAACATCGCTAATTAAACTAAAATTCATTGATCATATAATGAATCAACCTTCGTGCCAAATTAATTGCCGTATCTAACAACAGCACATATAAACTAGGGCGGGCGAAATCTGTATTTCAAAACGCCCAGGTCAGACAGGGTTAAAAGAAACATCAAGACTCTGTTCTTGAGACAGGGGACGAGGATTGATCAGGAACAAATTGGCCATAACAAACACACACCACTTTGTGATACATCATGTTTAGACATGCGACAAGTCCATTTTCGTGGCAACAAACATCAACTTTAAAGCAGACAAGAGATTTGAAAGTAGTTTAGCAATAGGTGCTGGGGCAATCCAGACATAGTCTGTTGAATCTGACGTTCTTTTTTGACCTATTTAAAACAATAGGCACACAAGTAGCGCGCCTCTTCCCGTGTTCTTTTTTCAGACTGATACCAGATACGCACTAGCAGCATGGCGCAGTTAAAACAATTTTTCTCATTCACATCATTTCAACCAATCAAATGACTGGATTTGTTGGATTGACCAACAAATCGAAAACCTGGTTTAGTTTAAGCTGGTTTAACTTGCAGTGTGAATGGGGCATATACTGACACAGTTGAACCAGCTTAGTGAGTCCAAGCCATGTTAAATTGCAACCAATCAAACGCAATCAATTGGACCAATTAGAACTCAACAGGACAACTGTGAGCTGGTTAGACTTACGAAAATCGTCGTAGTTTCGTTCCTTGATAGGCTGATAATCGCTACAGCTACGACTCATATTCAAACCAATCGAAAATCCTGCCAGAAATTGACGAGCCTCACATTGATGCCGGAAGCAGAAGCGGACTGGCCCACCGGGAAATTTCCCGGTGCACCCTTTGCCTCAAGTTTGTTTTCCAAAAGCAACTTGTTATTTTGTTATTTTAAACGGTAAACAATTATCAAATTGAACTAAAAACGATTACAGCCATCAATTGACCTAGCGGGTACCTATCGGAAAGAACTACATATGTTTTGTGGTATTTCAAAATATTCCTTTTTCAAAGGTCTGCAGCCCCTGAGAAGTTGATCAGGATGAAACTCCAGATGATGTCGTTCAGAGGTTTCGTGCAGATGTTTTCACGCATGTTATTGACCAAATAACAACGAGCATCACGGAGCGCTTTTCTGCAAACTCAGAGTTGATCAGGGGCACCACATGTTGTTTTGACCCCAACCGATTTGAAGGGCTCTCTAAAAGCGGCATAGCATATAAGTTAAGGGTCTAGAAAAGCTTGCATCACTCGTCGATGTATCTGCCATTACTTTGAAGGCTGAGCTTGCTTTATTCATCTCATTATTCAAGCATCTAAGTAAAACACTTCAAGATGATTATGATGATATTCAGGCCGTGGAAAATATTTTAGAAGAAGCTGACGAAGAGAGAATTTGTGACATTGAACCGAAAACAGACGAAGTGATGGGTATCCATCGAGTTGCCTGCAAAGGAACCTGCAAGCAGTGCTTTGGTTTGCTGTTATAGAATGGTAGACATTCGTTAAAAGCATCAGCATTCTCCAACCTTTCTTAGCCTATGAATCCCTTCTCATACATTCATTCACTCTAGTTAGCTGCGAGAGGCCTTCAAGGCTTTCAGTAAGCTAAAGCAAGTAAAAACATGCCGACAGTCAACTCTGGGTAATGAGAATCTCGAGGCATTCATGTTAATGGGTTCATAATCATCAATGGGCCCGACCCCCTACGTTTTTCAGAAATACACAAAACTTTCAAAACGTAGTCATACATTTCGTTGACTTTCTGAAGCCTACGAGTTTTAAGCGAAAAGAATCTCGCTTCCTTGACGACAGAAGTTGCTTTTTTGTAAAATCTTGGAACATAGTGTCTCAAAACTGAAAAGTCGGTTTTGGGCTTAGGTCTAACTTCAACAATTATTATGTCACAGTACAGCAATACATCACACCAATAAATTTTACCAACCGCGTCTATCTTTCAAATGCAGTCAGTTTAGATGAGAATCAACTTCTTTCTAAAGCAAATCATGAATAAAGAAGCCTATTCATATGGGGCATCTTCCGACATTCTATATGGTGTATTTCTAAAAATTTCCGTCAGGGACCGCGGAGCAGGGTAGGCTGGGTGGGCTATAGCCCACCCACTTTTTGGCTACAGACGGCTCTTCGGCTGAAAGAGAAGCTGAAACTGGAATCGTTAAACGATATGCAAAACGATATACATTGAAGCTCTACGATTCAATCAGCCAAATTTTAAAGCATACGAACAGCTCGAATTGCTACTCCTCGAAGCATTGGCGGCTTTGGCATCCAATGATTTTGCAGATGAAATTGAATACTTGAACTACTCACTATGATGGTGGTAGTGTCTTCATGTTATTATGAAGAGGGCATTTTCCAGCAATCAAACGAGCTTGATCCTAAAATTTTTTCCGGGGGCGACGCTCGCTTCGCTTTCGCTTCCTAGCCCATCCACTTTTTGGATCACTCCGTGGTCCTTGGAAAGGCCCCCGGACCCCCGCTTTCTTCGCTTCACTCGAGACCTGCCACCCCATTTTTAGACCATTCTGCAGTCCATGGTGAGGGTTTCGATAAGATATCATGAGATTGTTATAAAAAACTGATCCTCCTCCACACAGAGTTTTTGGGACCGTGTCACTAACACCAAATTTGAGCAGCTTGACCACCTACTGGCGCCCTTTTGGTTGCTTTTCCCGGTGGGTAGAATGGTTGCCAGTCCGCCACTGGCCGGAAGACCAGAGCTTAGGCCCACCATTCTACAGGATCACAACTCGCCACTTCTAAAACGCCTGAAATTCGTATTCCGTTGACGTTGAAAAGAAAACCAAGCAAACAAGAGTCAAGATGAATGCTTCTTCTCTGTACTGCTTGGAGATTCCTTCACTTTGACATGGAAAATCTGCTTTTAACGGCAAAGTTATTCTTTGGATTTCACCACAGCAATCAACAGCAATCCTTACATGTTTCATCACTTTTGAAGCCTCGTGACTGAAGGGAGGCTGATTCTGGGAATGAGGCTGAAATGTTGATATCCTATTGGTCAGTTTGAACATAGTCAACCATTGTTTGGAACTCTGCGATCTCATTGGTCGCGTCATTTTTGCGGTGATTTGGCTGGACTTTCAGTTAGTTTGATTATCAGGCCCAGATGAAGCGCAGTGCCGACATCTAATTCAATGAACGAAGCGGAAACTGGGACTGAGGTAGTTAGTCTATGAGCTGGCTTGACAAGCAAGTGTGAATGGGATATCAACTTTCAACCAATCAAATGCATTTGAGTTGTTGGATTGGCCAATCAAAGCGCAACATTTGATAACAGGGATTAGTTTAAGCAGGTTTAGCTTGTAGGTGTGAATCGGGCATAAATCGGTTCTAAAGGATCCGAAAATTGAGACTTTTCCCGAAAACGAAACTAAACACTTATCTAAACACTATACATAATGCGAAACAACAGGATGAGCGAAAGAAGAGTCGTGCTGGAAACGAGTTTTAATCAATAAGGGGCAAATCTGATACAGTACACTTAAAAAACAAATTCAGCTCTCAATAAAAAGTTTTTTACGACATATTGGATTACCGATGCAGAAATAAACGTCACCTCTTTACAAGTGTATATGTATGGCTGGAACTTAACTGTATTCAAATAAAAAAGAACATATTCCATCCAGAAATGCAGACACCACCCAGTGGAATAAGTGCAAGTCTCGATGTAAAGAGGTGCTCAAATGAGATTTTCAAGAGTATGCTACGTAAGTATTTGCTTCCACATTACTGCAAGGCATCTTTCAATGTGATCTTGCAATTTGAATGACCAGCTGAAACAAAGCTTGCTGATGGATCGTGACAACTAAAAAAATACATAGGCAGCCTTTATACCATCCCTTTTATCCACTTGTGTGCTGTACCTGGGCAACAGCTCTCTGATTTCTTGCCGCAATTACTCCAACAGTCATTTCTGAAATTTTAATTTTGAAATTCCCACATTTCATAAAACTGTACTACGCATGTGCCAAAGACTCAAAACGACATCACTTCAAATTCACCGGACTTACTGAGGTTCATCTCCCCAACAATTATATATCTGAGATGTAATTGGGGATGCAGTTCTGGAGCGCAAACTGGTCATATTGAAACTATTCGCTTCGTTGCGCTTAGTTGCAAGCAGCGATGTGCAATCTAAGAGAATGACAAGATTGTGAAAGCAAATAGGTCATAGGTGTTTGGTCTGTAACAAGCCAGAAGTGTGGCTGCATTTGAGGATACGACCGCGACACTACACATGTGAATTAAATACACAAGCAAACTAATTCAACTGAACATTCAAAAGACATCTGAATCTCCAAGTTTGCTAATACAAAAAGCCTATGATCCGCTTTATAATTGTCGAGTAAAAACATCGTCCATAGCTATCTGTACAGTTCATTTATCTATCGAATCACTGAGACAAAACAAAAAAGACTAAAAAATACTCGTCGTCTACAAACAGGAACATATCAGTAGTAGCCATCTGAGACAGCAGCCTTTTCGGTGCAACCGGCTCGCCGTTATGCACGGCAAATGGGCTGTTTCCTTCAAACATCAACATTCTAAGAATTTTCCCTTCAAAAGTACCTGGTGGGCCAGAAAAAGTTCCCACTTTTAAAGATTCGTAGCACCAAGAGTACTTCACAGATTTGACTGACTGAAATTTGGCGTTTCGCCTCGTTCAAGAGTTATACGAAGTCAATTTTGAAACAAATACTGAGGATTTTCAGTCCCATGGTAATAAATGTGCAGTGGATGTCTCTCACCCATGAACAATCGCATTTTCTTTATTGATCCGTGCAAGGAGTCCTTTATGATTTGATCGAGGTTTTAGGCCATTTTTCAGTCATTTTGCAACCATGAAGTTTTGTAAAGTTCAGCTTACCTATTTTTCTTGTGCTCGTGAGACAACAAGAAAAATCACAAAAATTCTTCGATCTTTTGGCTCTTAACTAGAAACTGAATCATTCAAATCTGTGACGTGCTCTTGGTGCTATGAATTTTCAAAAGTGGAAACTTTCTTCTGGTTCACCCGGTCTTTGGGTGCTACATTCAACTGCCACGCTCAATAGCACTTTCATGTACCATAGCTTGACTATAACCTGCATGACCACAAGGGTCTGCCCTTGCATCGAAACTAATTCATGTTCTTCTGTAAGAATAATAATAGGCAACGAGCTACACACTTACACTGATGAAAACAGACATGGCTGCTGTTCATATGGCTACTGTGTTCCATCTAAAACTCTACAAATATTTAAAGGGAATCTAAGCAAATATAAACCTTTGACAAAGAACTGCGCTAAGATAATATGCCGTAACACATGACGCACCATATCTAGAAAACTTATCGAAGTCAACAGGAAATAACGATATATGGTTGGCTGGAGTTTGACCGTACGAGGCGCGAGCCACTTTTGTATGCTAACATTCCCTTTAAGTTTTAAAACTACCAATATCTTGCTAAAGTTACGTCTGTCAGGAAAATTCATTTGCTACATCAACAATGAAAACCTGATTTCCAGCTAAAAGATGACTGACCCTCTGAAAAAATTAAAGTTTCATGAAGAGGGTATTAATCAAGCAAGGCTTTTTGGGTTTATCCAAAGATCTCCATGCTGTGAAGGAGCTGACTGGAACTTTTAGACTGCAAAATCAATCATCCAGAAGTTTAAATTGGTCTTGCTTGTACTTGAACGGCTGTTGCTGCAGTGGTTGTTCCTATGCATATCGTTCTGCCGGGGGCATTGGCACAAGGGCCCATTGGGGGAGGGCTGGATGCGATAAACTCTGATGTCTGGTTACAGTTTGATTACTGGCAACTGAAAAGCAAACCTCATCCACAATATTCCTTGATTACCATGAGGAATTGCCGCCACACTAAGGTAGTAGTCCTTAACGGGTGATGTGGCAAGACGCATGTGTGTTATCAACATTTTAAAATGTAGTCCTGGTGTCCGAAACGAAGTAAATCCGTTTAAAGGTCACCAAAATTCTATCATCAAACATGTCACAAAATTTTCTTTCGATCTCTTTTCGATCCAACTGTATGTAAAATGATATAAATGTTTGCTTCCAGCACTTAAAAGGAGTATGCAATAACCCCTTGAAAAGCCTCATTCCCCGCTATACTATCTAAGCAACATTGTTGATACTAAGAGCCATTATCTTTAGATTCTTATTTCCTTTCAGTTAACAATACCATTTGCATTTCTCTCTCACATTTATGACCAAAAAAGAAGCTTGATACAAGAAAACAATTTGGTTATCATTACTGCTTTTTGCAATATGCTTTAAAATCAGATATCCCTAAAAAGCCAATCTCGTCCCCAGAGTGAGCTCGTTGCTCTTCCCCTACTCTGGACAAGAGCACATTCGGCGATTTAATTCGCTAGAACTCCGTCTTGTGAAGTAACTCCTTTTTGTACGGAGTAAACGGCCGTGGCATGCCAAAATTCAACATGAAACCACATTCTTTACCCATTTCAACCATAATTTGCTACTTAGCTCTAAAATTCTGAGAATAACGAGCCACCTCATTTTCGGAGCTGCGGTTGAAGTTTTTCGAATTTGCAACTTATGCCCATTTTCGCTCCAAACAAACTGAGCCTATTTACCCATTGAACACATTTGCTAACACCAGATTATTCACCTTCAAAAAAGTTTAAATAAGGTCCTCAAAGTTTTTGTTTTTACCTCCTTGGTCTATGCACAGCAGAATTAGCTCTGGGACAAAGGCCATTTTCTGTCGATTAGCGTTGCCTAGGAAACTGTGAACTCCATAATGGCTGCTAATGCACCTAGATTCTGGGCACATTTGATCAAAATGTACCAGGATGTTCATTCGGCGGCGTGATCAGCGTATGACGTAAGAACACCGTGGGAACGAGGTTGTTAAAAAGCGCTAAAATAACTAATCTTAAAACCAATCACGAGATCAGCTATGCCTGGAAAAGAATATTGGTCGCTGATTTTTCTTGCCAAAAATGGAAATTTGAAGATTGGCCATATAATAAAATTTTGGTGTTGTTTTTTAGGAATTCCTTCTTGGGACACCCGGCAACTATTTAACTGATAATCATACGCACTTTCATAAAGACGGTTAGAATTAGAAAATTATACTTCAATAAGAAAATTAGCAAAGGTTACCCTCCCTTAAGCCATATCTCCACTAGGCGGGAAATGGCGGGCCGCGAAAAGTAGAACCGAGAGTAACAAAAGGCTACGGGAAACCTGCGGGAAACGTGCGATTAACCAATAGGAGCGGCGGGATTCTGTATTGCCTCGTTTCTGAAACCTCAGCCAGGTAATAAAAGCTGGTAAAGACCGCTCTGCTACTTTTAGTGTCGCGCTGCAACTGTGTACTGACACAATAATCAAATTTCCTTTGATTAGACCGTCACAAGTTTGAATAAAATTGCAATCACTAAATTTGAAGAAATTTAAGATCAACAGGGTGTCCCAAAATGCTCTGACACTGTTGATGCAACGTCCTTTTCACTTGTGGGCACTGGTTTGGGACCTCCATACATTATACAGTATTTTGGCATTCCCAAGAACGTTAGCGATATAAAAATGACTATTTATCTATACGTGCTATTAGACTACATCATTGGCTTTACAGAAAATCCGTATGGCTCCTCATACAACTATCAATCCTGATTCTCGTGAGAAGAAATTCATGATATAAAGATGGACGTTAAAAAGACAGAATCAGAAAGAGAAAGCATAAAATATCTCTTATATATCTCTTCTGTCATATAAACTTTTAACAATCCGTTTTGAAGGTAGTCGATTTACACCTCAAAAACAGCACGTTGCCACAGAGACCTCCCTGTTTCATATTAAACTACTTGAAGATGATGTTGCAATCTCTAAACTTCAATTACAGCTTAATTTTTGTGAGAATTTTTCAAGGACAAAACTTTGGACAAGTGCCAAGTTGGCAAGCATTTTAACAAAACAAATTAAATAACCCTACACTTTCCAAAAACATTTAATGCAAAAGCAGTGGGGGACAGAAGTTTCTTGCTAGAGCGTGCAGCCAGAAGAATCTCGGATGCGATTTCATGGGAGTCTCAACTGAAGGAGACAATCCACAGGCAACAGTCAGCCCTTTGGAACATGAACCCTTTAATTAGAAAGACACACTTGGATTAATGCATTAGTATGAAAGTCACTGCAAAAATCAACAAGTTCAAACCATAAGAGGTGAGTAAAGATGTGGCAGAACCACGTGGATTGACACCAACTGCTTTTTTAACTTCTGCACCATTACCAATATCATTTGGTCCCAAAATCTCTGGGCGATCATTGTTTGGAATAACATTACCCATGGTTGTTCTGGGTGGTCTGAAAGGTGTCGTCTTCTTGACTTCAACACCATTGTCGATGATATCGGTAATAACTGGTGGATTGGTCCTTGGTCTTTGGGTCGGTATTTCGCCGCTACCTTCGCCGGAACCACTGCCAACGCCAGATCCATCTCCAGATGCTTTACCGCTGCCCTCTTCAAGATCGAATGTATTTGAGTCTGCACCGTTGGCAGCAGAAAGGATTCGCTGTGTGATTTCTTTTAACTTTATAACTTGGCGTGTAACGGTCAAATATGGGTCAGTAATATTCAATGGCACTTCTGGGTTCTTGAACATTCCGTCAATTCCATCTTTCACCAGCGGCTTCATGTATCTGAAATGAAGTCAATTTATTAGACATTAAGTTAATATATACTTTTAATAGCACTCTCATCTCAGCAATACATAAGGCGGCGTTTAGTGAATAGGAAGAAATTGAATGAACACATTATACTTGGACAAATAAAGCGGTCCTGTAGGAAAAGGGTATCTAACGTCTGCCAAAAAACATTCTTAACATCGCCAAGATTTTAATGTAACTTCCCAGACTAAACGGGGTATAGCCAAACGGAAAATGGAAGAAGATGTAAGCTTAAACCTTTCAAATCTATTGTTGAAATCCGTTTGCATTCCATTTGAGAATCACTGAAACTACTAACATGACAAGCTAAACTTGAAATCGAAATCGATAACTTGCTTATCGCTCTAAAATAAGGATTATCAAAACAAGTGCAAAAGACACGCTACTTTCTATCCGTTGGAAATGGCTTCGATAATAGGTCTTGCGTCATTTTCTGGTTTTCCTCAAAAACCGATCTCTTAAACATTTCGAATCTACCAAGAGAATATCATTTTGAAAGTCACGGGAAAATGCATTATGTATCTACACAAATACTTCCACGTTCCAGTTATCACAAAATTAACTCTGATGATCATACTGCATGTAAATTTGCTGCAATAATTTTCAAACAGGGGCCATTTGTTGAGTCACTCTACATACACGATAAAGTCATCAGATTTCCTTGACTTTTCACTTCACAGTTGTCTTTTGAAAAAGGAAAAGGTTTAGAAATACCTTCCAACTTTATCTCCATTCCAGCACTTCGTTCCTTGGGTTGGGTGAGCTGCAAGTCCACTTGCGCAAACAACATTTGGAAGCGAGATCCAATGATCTTTTACTGTACCAAGAGTAGCTTTCAAACTCCTTATCAATCTAAAATTGAGATGCGCTACGTTACTCAAAATAACTGAAAGAAACTAGACCAAAAGAATTTCTTTTTACCAGGAAGTCAAGTTTTCCGATGGATAGCATCTAAATCTTTGATTCCTGTTCCCTTAACATTTCTAATTTCCAAAGGTTCGCAAGGTAAGCTTATGACATTTATAAAATCCTTTGAATTCAGGTTAAATTTTCACAATATTCATACTTTCCCAATCGTTGTATTGAGATAAACCGGCGAAAATTTGTAATTCAAGAAGATTTCCGTTCGATCCGCCCACAGATTAAAAAATCTGCCTCGAATAGTATAACCTAACCCAAGGGCATTTCATTCCCAAAAACTCCTAAACCTTTGGCCAAAATCCTTTTCCTTTCAAGAAAATCCACCCAAAATCTGTAAAAATCATTTTGTTTTGAAAAAAATCTCATGTGATTTTGAAAGAGTGAAATGTTCCTCTCGCAATTCCTTGTTCTTGAATATCTTAGTTTCTAAGTTTGAGTGACGAAAAGACACAGTAGCATCCAATCCTTTGAAACAGCTGTCTCCATGAGAACAAAATCTAATACTTCTTAATAAGACCTTGAGAATGGACATACTCTTTGCCTCTAATCATTCCCATCTGGATGAATCACAATAAGGTAACAGCAAAATTCGTTCTTTTGAATTACACAAATTCTCATCAACCAGGTCGAAACAAAGGGGTGTATCACTTTGTAAAATCTTGTACGGATAAAGCAACTGTCCTATTGGTTTTCAGAATTACCTAAAAATCCCTAAATATCTCGTTGTACAAAGAATCTCCTCCGATTTTTCTTGGGAATGCAAAAGAAGAGAATTTTTAACACAATCAAAGATATGCATGTTATGAATTATATACTTAGCAACACTACATAAGGACCAATAAACTATGACTACCCCCATGGCGTCAAATTAAAACTAAGTTAAGATAAACATAACACATCACTACACAACACATAGGAAAGGAAAAACAAGAATATACACTCCCCAGGAGAATTTCAAACAGTAATTGTCAGGTAGGGGCAAAAATAAATTAAGAAAAATTGTGGCAAGCAAAACTCTGTTGCGTTCATACTGGATAGCATACCTGACATATAATGTGAGAAAAAGTTCTCACACAAAAAGAACTTTACTTTGAGAGACTTGGTGGTTGCATGCATGTGACGAAGGTATGAAATGATGTTATTCAAATTGACCACTTTGGTGGATGAAGTACAAAGTCAACACAAGTATATCCGAGTTCAAATTATCGGAAAAGTCCTGATCAACATACAGTAATAGCTGCGTAAGAGAATTGTTTGCAAGATTGGTGCTTTGGACGAATGGCCTTAAAGGCTCTGTTTCATCCAGCATTCCTTGCACGTGTCGTCTTTTGGTTGGCCTTTGTTTGTCGCCATTTTCATGGCCCATGAAAATGGCGACAACAAAGGCAAACCAAAAGACGACACGTGCAAGGAATGCTGGATGAAACAGAGCCTTTAACAATTAAACAATTTCAGTGAGAAGATGGCTTCGTTGATCGTCAAAAGAGAGGCAGAGCAGCAAAAAGTGCTCCATTCTATCGCTCGTTGGGCACAATGTGTTCACGGTATCTCTAAAATTAAGCATTAACTCTTGTGGCGAAAACCTCTTTCCTATTCATGCTTACCTGTCTAAACTTGTTCCATAAGCAGTAGTGGGGCGCACCATGCTGTTACCAGTATCAAATTTGTATGGATATGCCATATCATCCGAAATACCTCTCTTGCTGATGCCTCGCTTACCACTTGGTGACGGCAAACCACATTTCCTAACGACCTACAAGAGAAAAAGAAATTCATTTGAATGAAATGCAGAAGAAGAAACATACAAAGAAAACAAAAATAAAAAGAAAAAAGGAAAATAAAAAGGTGTTAAAACAACAAACTGTCGCCTCTTCCCTCAGCACCTTAAAAAGTATTTCTATTTGATAGGGCATGCAAAGTTTATACATGATGGAACAAGAGTAGAGGTTTAAAACTTATTCAACCGATAGGTGAACGGATAGAATATGTATATAATGATTTCCTTTTTCAACCTGCCTACAGGGTACAGTCCCATTTGACAGGACAAAGGAACAAAAATGATATGATATCGGGACATTCCAAGCACACAGCAATATCCTCGTCTTTTAAATCTTCAACTTGACTGCTGATACCTCGCATCTTAAATCGTCCAGGATCACTGGATTCCATTTTCCAACAAATTCTGTTTGCCAGTGCTGATGTATTGAAATCAACATTCCAAGATTCTGCTACCTTGACTTTATAGCTATGCTGTATCAAATGGTGAAATTGTCACGATTCTAAATGAAGCACCGTAACTATGGCAACAACTGTTTTACTGCGTAGTCACCAAACTTGCAGAATTTTTTCTTATTTTTGCAGATATTGATCTCAACCATTATGCAAATTGTGCTTACACATGTATCAAATAATATCCAACTCTATTTGAAACAAAAAATCTAATCCAGTGCCTCATTTTATCGTTTGAAGCATGATACCCATAACTATGATTGCAGCGTAAGCTGCATTATATATCAAAACAATTAGCAAGGTGCGATATCTCTGTCTCTTTCTTTCTTTCTTTCTTTCTGTCGATTTGTGGTCAAATCAATTCAGTGCCAGTCTCGTCTCCAGAGTGAGTTCGTAGCTCGTCCTCTTCTCTGGGATGTGTGCGGAAATTCCGCGCGGAGTCAACTCCGCACGGTTTTGCGCGTAGTAAATGGCTTCGGGGTGTCAAAATTCGATGTAAAACCACACACTTTACCCATTTTGATCATCATTTGCAATTTATTTCCGACATTCGAAGAATAACGAGCCATTTCATGTTGGAAGCTGCGATGAGAAAGCTCCTCTGTTTGCAACTTAGGCCCATTTTCGCCCCAAACAAACCGTACTTTTTCACATTGCCACTCTTGTTAACCCCAGATTATTGTTCAGATACCTTCAAAAAAGCTTAAATAAGGTCCTTAAAGTGTTTGTTTTGAGCTTCTCGATTTATCCACAGCAGAATTATTTCTAAAGCAACGGCCATTCCATCGATTCGATCAGGGTTGCCCAGCAAACCGTGTTCGGCATCTTGATCAGCGCATGACGCAATCCAGTTTCTTCGCATTTCCCAAAACGCTGCACTCACTAACTAAAGTTATTGCTAGTAATAAAGACTATTTCTTCCCTATCATAGCAACAGAACCAATAAAGTTAATTTGATTTAATCACATGATTCTGATGTTTTGCATCAAAGTTATTTTTATTACCAAGTTTACTGATCATAGCTATTTCAACAGCGATTGAAAAAGAGGGGGCTGAATTTACCCCCTTCCAGCTATTGACCGCTGCAAAACTCCCAGGTGAGATGGGGTTAAACATGTGCAACTGCCACTATCAGAAATGAGATCCTCGGGGAGCAAGAAGTTTTGAATGTCAAATAAAGGAAAATTTTGAAAGTGTTGGTGCTTTGATGTTGTTTTCTAAGCTAGCTACATATTTTTTAGGTTTTTGCTCAACTTTGACCCACATTTCCCAGTCTAAGCTTTTATTTGAGTTATTGACGATTTTTAACAAATGTTAGTCCCACACAAACCTAACAAGGAAAATTGTCTGCAAACCGCAATAAATAGAAAACATTATGGATGATTGCTTATTCAAACACCACAGCATGGAAACTTTAAGAACAATGTTTACTCCTGGATCCACGTACAGTGCTGTAAAGTTAAGCAGCCTTTGGTGATTAGGGGATTAAGTGACATCCGTCCTAGTGTACATGGTCGTTTTCATCTTTTTTGTCTGCTTAGAGGTTCAGCAAAGATGAAAAAGGTGCCGCGTAAGCAAAATGGTCATGCTCTGAAGATGCTTAAAAAGTTAAGATATTCTCAGATCTATTGTTTCAGTGCTTCTTGTGGTAAATTGATGTGTTTCTATCAACTTTCATCAGCAATCACGTTAAACCTCCTTTGCAGAGAAAATGTCAGACGAGGAGATTTTCTTGTTTTTCCTTGTTGCATTTTTAATTGTTGATGTAAGCAGAGGTTAGTGAATGATGAACCTATTCCAGTTGGCATTTACTCATAATTTGCAGTTTCACTTAACAGCTGAAGAGCAATTTTTTAACATCCGATCTTGTTCTGGATCCAAATTATCGGAGAACTAACTTTTGAGTTGGAGAGGATATTCTTTTATATATATATATACATATATGAAAAAACACCTTCTTGTAAACGTTTCGGCCGCAGCCTTCATCAGTATGACTTTTCAAAATTAGCAGGAGCATACATATAGATTACGAATTCCAAAAACAATACAAGACAAACAATAGCCTAAGCGGGATCCTACTCATTACAATGCGTATAAAAAATGTGTTAAATAGCCGGCAATACAAAGGTGGCGGGAGAAAGATCAAAGAAAGCGCAGAGTTAAGAACTGCTGAAGCCGGTGGCTGTGTCTGTCTCGCCGAAGCTGAAAGGATCGCATATTACAACAAAACAAACAATAGAAAGATCCAAGAGTGGATAGGCAGAACAGAAAAGCCTAAAAACAGCGTGTGTCCCTAACGAAAAGCTCAGTGCTAAAACCAAAACAACACAACAACCAAAAATATAACACAAATGAAATCTATGTATCAACCTGCCTAGTGTTTAAACCCTTAGGGGTAAAGCAATCCAGCCGATATATAAATATATATATACGTGAAACTGTGATCATATTCCGATGATTTTCGGTTCCAAAATGATTATTTTTCAACAGATGTCTAAAGTTTGCCATTGCTACCGTGCTTCATCAATTCAAGTTTGTGTTATATGACATGCTATTATGTGCAGATTTGATTATTCACTTTTCTGGGCATACAAAAGTTCACTGAATTGCTATAGGCACATTTCGCAAATCAAGTCGAGTCAAGCAGGAAACACTATACCTGTGGTTTTGAGTCCGTGCTAATTACCATTTTAAGCCCAAGTGTACATGGGGCCTATAAGAATCATTTAGAAACTTACGTGAGTAGAAATATTTTGTCTGTTTAGCTGGAAAGCCATAATCCCTTCAGAAATCTTCACTCCAAGTGGTTCAACCGCAACTTCCATGCTAAATGGCCCATCAACCTTGCTTGCTAGTTTCAACAATGCATTGATATACAAATTCCACGTAGGACTAACAACGGCTGGATATGCTGAGCAACCTTTCATTACATTAATACAGTAATTGAAGCAAGGTCTCACACCCTCTGCACCTGAGCAAACACCACAGTGTGTCATTTTCATGAAAGCTTCTGTGCACTTCTTGTGTGTCTTCATCTTCAGCAGCTCATCAACGACCGTTTTGCCAGTAACAAGAGCTTCCTGCAGAACTTTTGATGCCAAGAATGACTTCTTTATTTGTAAACTTATTTTACGGGGATAGTCGCCAAATGGTTTGAGCATATCAGCAGTCTCCAAAATGCAATGCTGGTAAGATGCATCAAAGTGGAAATCAGGATTAGAGATCATGTACACTTTTTGGTATAATAAAGAGAACCAACTGTCTACTGTTTGTTTGAGGTCCATCTCCTCTCCTCCTGTCATATAGTTGCCAAGTTTTGTAAATAAATGCTTGAAGATGGCTTTGTGATTGGTATACTTCTCCAAGTACGTCCGTGAGTACAAGCTGTCCAAATTTGTGTATGATGTTTCGATGAGGCTCTTGAAGAATGCTGCAAAATATATGAGAAGGCCTAATCAATAAAGATTATAACTGCAAATGGGCCAAGTAACAAAACTTTAAACATACAGTAAATCCTCGCATATAATAACCTACTTTTTCGAAAAAGAGGCTGAAATAGGTTCTAATTTTAAAGGTACCGACACTAATTTCAAGGTATACGGGGTTCTTATTTGAAGAGTGCCTAGTGTAGGCCATTTTAGAGCCTCACAAAAGATATTCAGCTCCATTATTTTTGGAAGGGTTTTTATGGACATAATAAATAATTGGGGAGGAGAATCAAACTTAAACAGCCAATTTGGGCCAAATTTCACTTCATAACAACAATCAAAAATCAACTTTGCTACCCCGCAATAAGAACCTATTTTTCATCAAATTGAAACAGGTTCTTCACTGCAAGGTGCATAATTTAGGGAAAACGGCATCTATGTTCTTAATTTGGTATGTTCTTATATGCAGGGAGTTACTGTAATAAAATTTATTGTCTTGGGTACATTTCCCATGTCTTCTGCATCTTGTGCGGTGGATATGATGAACATACTCTGAAGGGACTGTTACAAATTTGCTCAGATCTATTTTAATCTTAAAATTTGAGAATGTTTTACTCGTTCCTTTCTGACACATAAGAATCCACCTTCAAAACAACATTTCCATATCAAAAAATTACAAAGATCTGCACAATATGGCGAACCTAAAAACTGCAAAAGCTACCGTTTAAAAAAGATCGTAAGAACCAGGCCCTGTAAGAACAAAACACGTCTTCCAACAACTTTCTTGGCTCATTAGTAACTCTGTCAGAAAGCAACTTGCCAGAAAACTGTCTAATTGCTATAATCTTGCACCAAAACGATCACAAGAGACGGATTTTAAAACTTCTATCAAATTTTTAAAATCAAGTTACACGACTCTGCCCTGTCTAACTCGTTCTAAATCCAATTATGCTTGTTTCTAATTATGTGAATTCATGAGCGAATTTGATTGGAAATGAAGTTACTTTGCTTTCCAAGCAAACAGTCGAATCAATAATTCATTGGCTAATGTTGTTCGTGGAAATATAGCATACTTTTCAGCAAATATGCCAGGAAAGAACCCAACATTAAGGGGCGCCCTTAAATGCGCGCAATTGTTAATCCATGATTGCGTTCAGGGATTTCTCTACGATTATCCTTCTCGTCTAAAATAATTTTGAAAATGGCCATGAATAATGGACTCATCACACTAAACCAAAAAACGCAACAAAAACATCGCCGTCTGTAAAATGGAGACTGACATCTCCTGCAAAGGAACACCAACCAAAATATTCCGGTAGCTAGGAAGAACACTTCTGAATCCTACTAGAGAAAACTGAATTAATATTGAAACCTGAAAGAAAAGAAATACGTTAGTAACTCGCAAGTAACTGCAATAAAGAACAACGCTGAATAACCAAGAACGCGTTTCGTCATACACTCTTCAGTTCGGTTTGTGCTATCAACAAAGAAACGATGCACACTGGCCTCTTTTTTACCAGACAAACAAAAGAAAACCGAAAATCATATGTTCATAACACTGAGCCAACTCACTGGCTAAACTCAGTCAACAGCCGCCAAAGATCAAAGCCATAGTCGCCTCAAAACAGTTGCAATGTGAACACAAAGTCCTTCCATCGGCGGAGGAGAGAATCTCAAAATTTCATGGATACCCTCGTAGAACCTTGAGGTGGAGGCTTTGATCTCTGGCGGCTTTTGACTGCATATATCCAATATGTTGGCTCACGCGTTATCGACAAGTTCTTTTCAATTTCTTGTGTTCATCTAGTAAAAAAGTGGCCTGATTGCATAGGTAATTTACTCTTCGCACAAACGGACCCAAAAAGTGTGCAACGAAGCGCGTTTTTTGTTATTCAACGTGGATTTGTATTGCAGTTACTGCTGAGTTACAAACTTATTTCTTTCTTTGCAGGCTTAAAGATTTATCTCTTGCACAGCAATTTTGATTGATTTAGTTAGTCCGCTTATCTGAAAACGCAAAGATCATCGTAGAGAACTTTCCTGACGTAATCTTATCTTCTGTCTGAAAAATTTCTCAATTAGACGTTGCACGATTTTACGAAAATCGCGACTGATTATTTGATGTGAAAACTATACGGACAACTTGCCAATGAATTCGTTTGGAAAACAACCAGCATAAAATGGAAAACCGCGTAACGGCCACCGTTGACAAAATCTCACGGTCATTTCTACACGAAGAACGACGTTCATGATTTTAAATATTGGCTTAACATGAAACAGTTGGTGACAATAAACACTGATAAAACTGCCAAGCCTTAACAACATGTTAACCATATGCTTAATCCAAGATCATCTTGATTGGAAACTGTTTTATTCACGGCTTTGTTACTTAGAAATAATTGGCGAGACTCTAAGTAGGGTTATTTACCAAGGTACTTGGCAGCCTGGTTCCCTGCGTCAACTCGACCGCGTTCGTTTGAGGGTACTGGATGCCAGGGAAGCGATTTGTTGACGCCTGGACAAAAACCAGCGAAACTTCTCAAACTCCTCATTCCTTATTTGGAAAACCGGTTAAGCGTAGCCTGCGTGCGGTCTTTCTTTTGTGTAAATTGAAAGAAGCCCGGGTCATAGTTACGGTGCGTGGTTACGGTTTTTGTCCAGACGTTATTTCGGACCGCTTCCGTGGAGCCCAGTTCCCCAGTCGAAAATGACGTCAAGGAGGCAGATTGGGTACTTGGAAAATAGTAATATTGGTGCAAAACGCACTGAAATTTCGATTTGCATGGCACATATTGTGCAAAAATTACATATGCAATAGTCTTTCTGTTTTAAAGGACAAGTCCGAGGTTTGTATAACTGCCGATAAAGATTACACTGTTGTGAATGGTGTGTAGTACTTCTTTAAATGTTCTCTCTTTTTATCTGTGAAACTACATATTTCAAATCTTCACACAACGCGAAATGACGTCATTTCCTATGATGCCATTTTACGTCTACTGGAATGAGGCTGCCACGTGTGCTGACATGCTATGCTACTCACATTGTCGCGCATTCGCGCACTCGTACAAAATATGAAATGGCGACGACATTTAGCCTAACTTATGAAAATTCATGAACGACTTAATGAAAGATGGAAACGTCACAACTTGGAAAAACTCACGTTTGTTGTTCAGAAGTTGGTAAGGTTGCAGTTTGACGACGATTTTATCAACCCTGGCCTTGCCATTCAAGGACAATCAATTATGGCAAATAATTCAAAGTTTTCAGCTCTACTTTTGTCAACCTAAGAAGGGTAAAATATGTAATGGACTTGCATTGTTAAAGAAATTGAAAATATAATTCCCCAAAGCAAGCTGTGTAGTGTCCATTACGCTATTTTCGAGAGCCATCTACGTTATGCCAATGAAATTTGGGGCAGTCTTCCAAAAACAAAGCTTGATACCCTCTAACGCTTACAGGATAGGGTCCGATCAATAGTGGAAAACGCCAGATATAAGGATAACTGGTCATGTGACTGGCTGAACGTTGAAAATATAATTCGATTTGATAGATCGGTCATGACATATAAGATAAGGAACAAATTAAGCCCTGAAAGCCTCTGGGACAAATTTCAGTAAAGATCCTCGCAGCCAAACTATGCAACAAGGAACTGCAGAGATCTTCAGATTCCTAGATTAAACACAGAGCATGCAAAAAAGAGTTATCGATATTCTGCTATAAAAGTCTGGAACGAAATTCCAGTTGCTGTTAGAGAACTCCGGACTATTAGTCACTTTAAAAAAGAGCTAAAGGAGTACTTGAGGAGCTGACTGAAAACACCAATCTAATTAAAAACACGACCCCCTGGAAGAACAGCATTTTAGGCTAGTTTTAACGCAGATTCTTTTGTTATTTAATTAAGCTGAAGGCATTTGTTTTCGTGTATGAATAATAATATATCATATCATATCACCAAATATGGGCACGCTGGTTGGTACATGCTGTTACCTGAATGGTGTCCCAAAAAGTGGGTGCAGGAGGCCGCCCCAGGTTACTGAGGCATCGCGTACCTTAGTTGTGTTAGTATCAACCTGTAAATCAGATATGGCAAAGAGGAGCACCACTATGCGACGACCGCAGTTAAAACAAGGCTCCACCATCGGCATTCCAATCGCAGGTTATGGCTGCATGCAAATCAAACTTCAGACAAATCAAAACAACACTGTCTTTGCAACTACATAGGGTGTAAAGTTTGCAGCCAAATGCTACCTACGCCGGAATTGCCTAATTTCCAGTGACCATAGAAAAATCAGCTTAGTTCTGAGCTGTCTGCTAAGAATTTTCCGCTGGCTTGCATTAGGACAATCTATGCTCTCGCAAGGCAAGACGAGAGGGAAATCCTCGAAGCCTCTGATATTTGAATCTGTTTCTTGTTTTCTCGCTGTAACCTCAATATGATTGAAAAAGATAAAAAGCAGTGGGTTACCGATTAAACTTTAAAGTGATTATCATGAATACAAGACGAAATTTCTGATCCATTTGTGCCTGTGATTCAATTTTCTCTGCGTGTTCTCAAGGAGCGCTTTAGAGCGAAGTGAATAGCAGATAACGCTCTTATTGTTTGACATTTGAAAATGGACGAGGACAAATTCTTGATTACACACATTTTTAACGAGATCAACGGAACAGCTCACTATGAAGCTCTGCAGGTAAAGCCTGATTAGATTCACAGTGTATCTGCGAAACGTTATCAATCACAATTATCACTTACTCAATATGATACCAAAGAAAAACTGCACCAAAAAAACCTAAATCGCAGATGGCAATGAAAGTTTCGGCAGAAAAACTTTGGCGTAAACTTCTGCCCAGGAGTAGTGTTGTCTTAAGACAAATGTCAATACAAGAACAATTTTTTCTGCGGGCTGGAGCTGTTCTTTCAATAACCCACGTTTACGGTCGCAAGTACGTCGGGAGCCAAATGCGGGCGAATTGCAATCAAATAGCGCGTTCTGATTGGCAGATCCAGTTGTAAGGTCGAGTTACAGGACACACATTGATAATGACAGTTTTTAATTTTTTGAAATGTAAATCCTGTTAAAAACTCGTTATATCATCATATAGACGGACAAATGAAAAAGGTTCCGAAAAAACTGATACATTTCCAAATGAAATTTCTTCTGCTTATATTCTTGTAGATTTGCTCAATTCCAGCATCAAAATCTTAAAATGAAGGCCACATATATGATACTATTGGTTTTTCTATGCAAAAAATAAACCTTATCCATGATAAAATAGCTCTCAAATCACTCGCTCTGATTGGTTGATCAAGTTCCCATGACGATGCCGACACATGTTAAATCTCATTGCTTCAAGCAAAGTTACCACACCTAACTAGTCTTCAAACAGGAAGCTCACTGCACGGTTCGTGTAAGGACTGCAAAGTTTGGCTTTTGTTTTCAAGTCCTGGAACGTCAAATTTGGCAGCTGTTCTGCATCAGTTTCTTTCATAAGAGTGCTTAGGCTATCTTGGTAATCGTCTAAACTTACAGTTACACCATGAGTCGTTTAGTTGCAGCGGTATGTCAGCACCCTGCAAAATGCATGTACAGTTGGCTAGAGGTCATCCCCTCCATCGCACTGTGTGTTCTCT
Source organism: Aurelia sp. 4 Dawson et al 2005 (assembly GCA_964019985.1). Taxonomy (NCBI): domain Eukaryota; kingdom Metazoa; phylum Cnidaria; class Scyphozoa; order Semaeostomeae; family Ulmaridae; genus Aurelia; species Aurelia sp. 4 Dawson et al 2005. The sequence goes on along the minus strand of OZ026495.1, from coordinate 16,126,723 downwards.
CTCCGGACAGCTGAATAACCTTCGCCTCACTGTATGTTATCCCCCTGAACGACGCGATCTTATCCCTCCAAGTCACTGTATACCCTCTAAAAAGTAAAATCTTCCAACTTACCGTATTCTATCCCCCCCCCCCCAGCAATATCGCGTGATCCCTCCATCGCACTTGGAAATCTCATTAAATAACCTCCAGACTACTGCGCAGACGTTCTGCGGGATGAGCATTGGCTTGAAAATGCTGATAATCGGAAGCTGAACATGACAGTATTTCTAGACCTGAAAAAGCCTTTGATACGGTAGATCACAAAATATTGATAGATAAACTGCTCAAATATGGTATCAAAGGAAAAGAAAGAGAATGGTTCAAGTCATACTTAAGTGGACGACAGCAGTTTTGTTCTGTAAACGGTCAAAGGTCAAAGACCGAGGGAGTTCTGTGTGGCATTCCTCAGGGGTCATGCTTAGGTCCCCTCCTTTTCATTGTTGACCAAAGCAAACATGCATATGCCGATGATACACACACAACAATTGCATCTAATGACATAAGAGAGCTCGTACGCATGACAAAGAAAGAGCTGTTAAATATCAGTGACTGGTTGAGGGTAAACAAGCTAAGTGCAAACCCGAAAAAAACTGAATTTATGGTTATTGGTCATCAACGAAGAATAAATGAAATTTATGACCTCCCTCCACTCAAACGTAACGATTCCGAAATAAAACGTGTGGAGAAAACCAATTCTCTAGGTGTCATTGTCGATGAAGGGCTGAAATGGAAGGATCAATATAAGTCACTGACAGGAAAGTTAGCAGGTGGTTTATCATCTTTGAAAAAACTTAAAGACGTTCTTCCCCAATCAAAGTTATGTGATGTATATCACGCTCTCTTTGAAAGTCACCTACGCTACGGTAACGTAGTGTGGGGGTAGCATCTCTTCATTCGAACTTCAAGCACTTCAGCGTCTCCAAAACAGAGCCCTATCAAACACGTCTCAAAAGGCATTTGATGAGCCTTGATAATTAATTCCAGCCCCCTCAAGAACGACTCCCTGGAAGATCAGTTTATTTAATTGCTATATTAAGTTCTTTTTGTAAGATTTTTAACACTTTTCTGAAGGGATATCGTTGTAAGAGAATTATTATTATTATTATTATTATTATTATTATTATTATTATTATTATCATCATCATCATCATTATTATTATTATTATTATTATTATTATTATTATTATTATTATTATTATTATTATTATTATTATTAATATTAGTACTCGAACTGTGCATACTTATAACCGCTTCTGTTTTGACATCATTTGCTAAAGCTACCTGATTTTGAGCAATAAAACACTGATGCGTTATAACAGCGCTTAGGCAGTTGTATCCAGGGGAGTCAAGGCCTCTATTTCTCCCTGGTTGTATCTTCCTTCGCCAATCTTTCCTTCGAATGAGTTATTTATACTATTCCTTTGCACCTGACTGATGTGACAGAGTGATTATGCCACTCACGAAAAGTACTTCCAATTGGCATTCATTTTCAGCGAGGCACAAACAAACTATTCACGTCCGCAAAAAACAAGGTAACGTTAAGAAAAAAACACCATAGCAAGAACTGGCGATACAAAGTGAGGTAACAGAGCAAGCACAATAAAAAAACTAGCCCCCTTTTCGTGAATGAATGACCAAAATCGCGATATGGGCCCATTTGCATCGTCAAATTGCTAGCTGAAATTTTCGGCTCTTAGCTGAACAACTCCCCCATTATCAAAAATACAGTCTCCTCCGGGAAGAGGGATGATTATCACCACCCCACTCCCAAGAAGTTAAGGCCTAATTGCAAGCGGATTTGTTTGAAGTTCTGACTGCAAACATCAAAGAGTAGGGGAGAGTGGGGCTACATTTCACAGGGGTACGTTCTCACTTTCTCATTGTAAATCGTAAACTTTGATTGTTGTTAATTTCACCGATAAATTTAAAAGAAATACATCAAAGCGTTTTCAAAAAACATCGTCGACAACGTTTCCCTTGGTCTGTGTTTTGCACTCAGTTTATGACTGCGACAACTTACCTGTGTTACAAGTAGCCCACTCTCTGCTATTACTTGTCTGTAACAAGGTGGCCAGTTCATCTACTTTATGGCATTGATGCAGGCCTACTGGTGAATAAAGCCACAGATTTTTCTATGAGAGCCTAAGCACAAACCAAGTCAGAACAGGCTTCCTGCTGTTGGGTGTGACTCTGGCCTCAAAACCATTTTTTAATGTCAAGTGATGCAAAATGGATCAGTGTGGGCAAAAAGGGCGATGGACTAAATCGTAGATTTCACTGTTGTCAATCTTACAAGTTTACTCACTAGACGTAGTATAAACTACGTGCCCTACTGCCTGTAACCATTTAAAATTTTTCTAAACTTGAAACAAATAGTTTCCTGCTGAGCATAACGTGAAGATGCATTTGCCATTTTCAATGTGTAAAAAGACAGTAACCCAAAGAAGGCAAATAAAATGCGGCAATCAAGGTCAAGTCTAACTCACCCTAAACAGTTGTTCGTAGAAAGAGATCTTGTAACACTGATTTTATCTATCCAGCAAGCAGAATAGAAAGCCCGACCCTGGACTTGTGAGACTGGACCCTTTCGGATCCGACCCGTGGTGAATACCCATTCAATTTTCTGATTCCGGATGAAAGATGGGGTACATTTATAACTGGCTGCTTGCCCTTTATACACATTGGAGCATGTTAATGGTTCATAGAAAGCTCCCATGAGTTTCAAAATGTATTACCCTGACAAAGAAAGCCAACACAATAACCTAATCAGTAAACAACTTTTGGTCTGTATTAGATTTGGCATTTCGTCTTCTCTGAATCTTGTTTTGAATGTCAATGTGGATCTTGTCTTGGGGAAACTGGAGTCAGTTACAGGGCATAAGCCAGACTGGGCCATACATGCGCAAATCTTCGTTCCTTTCAGCTAGAATTTTGTCTGCTGGTTTGATAAGTTGACGTGTCAATAGTGCATTCTTACATTTGCTGTGGTATCCAGAGGTAATTTCATTTCAGCGATGATTACATTTGTTCTGTCTTCTTTGGAGCGAAACTTCTGCGCGGCCATTGGAATTCCAAACTTGGGAAGGCAAGGAATGGGCATTCCATAGTGGTAGGGTCTGGTTCGTTAGGGTCCGCTCCCACCGGTCCTGGGTCTGGTTATTCCGCTATGCCCATCTATCCTACCGGTCACACAAGAAATTCCAAGACATACTTGCCAATTGACTCCCCTGGATAAATAAGAGACAACTAGGATCGTCATTTAATCACCTGATGAAGAGTGGAAGAAAATATTTGATGTGACCCAAGTTGCAGCAGCAGCAACAACGACACGGTCACGCAAGGCCAGAGGGCCCTGCTTCGTGGGAGCAGTTAAAAGCTCTTTGATTGAAAATTCTGCGATCTTTCATCTTAGGACACGGTGATACATAGCTCATGTTGATACATCGTGGCAAACGCAGAAACCCCATCTTTTCTCAACTATGCATTGCTAGGAAGCTCCAGTAGCAGCAGTGACAAAAACAGTAGCTTTAAAGCAGTAAAGCATGCTTCGACATGCAGAGCAGACAGACGCACCATGTAGAACGTCTGTGCTGTTCCATCCATCGTACTGTTAGTTATCCCCTGGGGATAACTGAATAACCTCTGCCCCACCGCATCCCATCCCTCCATCGACTTGATGATCGTCCGGTATCATCAAACGGCGGAATCACCCAGAGCCATCCACAGCCAGCCAGAGCCATCCAAAACACACCTGAGCCAGCCAGAGTCACCCAGAGCCATCTTTTAGCTACCTTGTGCAATCCTTCCAACAGTACGGCACGCATGGCGGAACGTTAAAGCTGTGAGGATTGAGGAAGATGATAAAACCCCCATATCGAGACATCACATTACTTCTTTTATTGAATAGAGATGAGGTATCAATTGATATCATCTATATAATTCTTTCTTGTTAAATTATGATGCTTCTTAAGATATTATTTCTTGAACTTTCATCATGCAGGCCGCTTGGTGCTAAGGCCCATGGCCTAGCCTATCATTACAACATTTTACTTGAATCACATTTCAGGAAGAAGCATCATATGATGAGTAATATCAATGACGCTTGATCTTTCACAGCTTGATTGAACATAATATTCCGACATGCCATACCATGCTTGAGACGGGACACTAAGAAGAGGGCATGCCCATCTAGGGACATTTGCCGTAAATGTTCGCAATTTATTGCTTATGGCAAAGCTTTCAAAAATAAGAATTAAGCTCTGTTGTCATGATCCTTGTGGAGAATTTCGCCCTGTTTATGAGGTCAAATTCTAAAAATGTTGACCTGGTTATAGGTCCAAACTCTTAATTCCCAAAGGCACGCATATACCTACCAAACCTTCTAGAAGAGTTCCCCCCTCGACCATGCTGTTAAAAAATGTTAGGCAAGGCAGCTTATAGCTGTCTCTGGCCGGCTCTGGCTAGCTCTGGGTGATTCTGGCCGGTTCAGGTGTGTTCTGGATGGCTCTGGGTAATTCCGCTGTTTAGTAATACCGGCTGTTGTCGCTCAACCAACGACATGTTGTCATCCATTTTCCTTACTGTAGGTTATCCCTCCGAATAAGTGAATATCCTCCGGATATCCTCCGACTTATGGCATGTAATACGTTCAACGGCATAATGTGATCCCTCCAGCGCACTGAACAACATCATCTGCACAGTATCAGTGCCGCTGAATGAAAGCGCTAAGAGTTCCCATCAACTGATATAAAAATCGAAAGAATAAATTCATGAAAAGAGTTTGCAACTATGCATACAAAGCTTGCCCCGCTAAACTAGAAATTGATCATACGACTGGTACCCATTTACTGAGTAGCAAGGAATGTGGAGACAACTTTAGCGAGGATTGTTTCCGAATTTTGAGTGGAGATAGGTCTGCCTTCATCCTCCAGCTTTTAGAAGTGGTTTTTACAAACTTTGAGATCCCTCCCTCTGCCGACAGAAGGAGTTAGTTTTAGCTTGCAATTGTTTTGGGCTGGCGCCAGAGGCTTTGATCTTTCATGGTTGTTTATTGGCGGCTGTCGAGTTTGGCCGATGAATGGCTCAGCTGTAAAGCTTATTTTACACCAGGCGGAATTCTTTGGCGGAAGCGGAGTATTCAGTCCAAACGCATGCGCAGAAAAATTTCGAAGACGAATTTTAGCGGAGTATTTCAGTGGCGGAAAAGTAGAAACCATTTCAACTCTTTCGTGGCGAAAAATTCCGTTTCATCTTTTCCACCAATCAAATCAAAGAATGATGATTGCGTCGATCGTTCCTGGTCAACATGGCGTAGTTCTATTTTGGGCTTTCTTCTTTCAATATACACTATGCACAGCGACTTCGTAGCGATGAGGCGAACGGATGAGTGTGCGACGAAACGCGTTTTTGGTTATTCAACGTTATTCTTTGATACTGGTAAGTTTCTCGTTTTTTCTTTCCTTCCAGGTGATAAGATTAATTTGATTCCTCTTGCAGGTTTCGAGAGTTGTCTCCCAAATTTACAGGTTTCTTTCACAGGATTTTTAAGTATTCTTCCTACGGATTACGGTGTTTTGTTGCGTCTATGAGTTAATTATGATGAGTCCTTCATCTAAGATTATCTCAGGGTTTGGAACTGTTGCACTTGACATAAACAAAAACAATCGGGTATGGAAATAGAAACATCCCAACTCATCATATTTTCAACACAAACGGTTATTTGAAAAACAGCGTTGTTTACGGCTTTATGGCAAACTGGATCACTTTCTTTCATGGGAAGAAAGTCAATTTCCCATGCCATTCAATTGATCGAGCTAAGCAGGCAAATTAAAGGAAAGGATAAGAAAATTCAAAATACTTCAGGCAAATCATTCAGACCACGGGCGGGTAGTGAGAGAAATTAGCATAAAATCGGTAAGAACGTCTATTTCATTTTGTATCGATTAGATCACAAACATCGTAGCTGGCATGATCGAGACATAATGTGGCAAACATTGAAGTAAAAATGATAGGTAGCTACATCAGTGTCATACTAAGTTCTCCCAACTAGCTGTGTCCGGTCCCGGACCACTTAAAACGATGACTGCATCGTTGCAGCTACACTCCTTAACTTGTGGGGTTAGCCTTCAGCTTGTGCCATGCCGTTTAAACCCTCCGAATTAAGGACAGTTTCAGAAATGATAGACTTGTACCTACAGGGTGTAAAGCCTTCGAAAAACCGAGATAAGGGAATTTCAGGGGGTGGTTGTTCACCATTTCAATGAAGGAAATCCGCGATTATCAGGGCGTTGACAGATAACAACGATGTACGGCAAAAACATTGTAAATCTTTCCATTTCTCTGTATCTGCGACCTTCTGGAATAAAAATAATGGTGACATTTCTCTCACTAAATCAGAACAGAGAATAGGCTTTGTTCGCGAGCAAATTGGCAATAGCTTTGAACCTCCTCTCTCAACAGCAACCCCCGGGGGGGGGGGGGGTAACTTAACTTGTCTATGGTACGGGGTTGTGCCATTTTTTAGGGTACCTTTTTCATGATAGTTTCCGGATTTATGGGTATGGTTTTCAACAATTTGTTGCATCTTCCGGATTTATGGGTATAGTTTTCTATCAGAATTCAGTTATTGGTGAGCTTTTTTGGCATTCCCGGATTTATGGGTATGATTTTCAGAAATTCTCCAGATTTTTGGGTACACTTTTGAGAGATTTCTCCGGATTTATGGGTGGTACTTTTACGATTTGAATGGCACAACACCGTATCTTGGAAACTCAAGTTACCCCCCCCCCCGGGACAGCAACAGCAACGACGACAATATCACGAATTATGGCACAGGGAAACCAGGATTGATTGGCAACGAATAAAAAGAAAAATAATAAAACAATGGCATTAGCTTATAAATAATTTGATATTTGTCTTGTTCGGGAGACAATTCCCCGCAGCGTTACTGTCCTTCGCAGTTTGGAAAAGTCCCGACAGCAGATATTCCCCGCAGAGAACAAATACGAAACTAGTAACTTGTAAATTACAAACATGCGGCCGGGTAGCTGAATCATAGTATTGTTGGATATAAAATGATTTCGAATCAGGAAAGATTGTCCCCAAAGCGTAGACTTGCCGTAAGTCTTTCAGGTGACTTATTACAGATGACGAAATAAACTTGGGATTGTTTAGCTACAAGGGGCTCTTTCAACTGCATCACCTCTGCGGAGGATTTGAAATGATGGAACCATTTCTATGGATAGAACGAGCATTTGAAAGAGACATAGAATTTGCCTTTGGTACTTTGACCTTGCAACCATGGAAATGAATTACACTGTTATTGAAATTTGTTTTCATTGACTTGTGTTGAAAGAAAGGAAGGAATCCGTAAGAGGAAGTTGATTTTAGGATGCATCTCGAAGTAAGTTTACCGAGTGTTTGTGACTTTGCAGTGCTTGGAAATTCGAAGGTGGACTTCTCGAGCTTGTTATGTTCTACAGAGAGAATGTTACAGTTGCTGTAACGTAACAAACTCTTTTGGTGGAGAGTTTGCTTCTTATATTGAACCAATGTGGAATTTAGCTTCGATCCCGAGGAACTGAGGCTTAAAAGTGAGTTTGTTTTGGTTTCTTGCGTTATCCACTGATGTCGAGCACAGCTTTGCATCTCTGTAAGTTTTGGATCTTTCTTGATGTTTAACAGGTCCCATAAAAGCTTCCACCTTCCACATCGGCAATTTCCAAGTATTTGTTCGTAACTTGAAATGAAATCTCAAATTCCAGTTCCTTTCCAACTTCACTGCAAAGTCACCGCAATCTTTCCTTCATCAGTTGCAGTCGTCGTGTCACCGTCTTATTGTTATTCTTTTCTTCGAACCAGCCAATGAAAACCCTACTAATTGTTAGGCCGGCCAATGATAACCTATTCATTCTTCCTTTCCACCAATCACATAAAGTCGTGGCATGTGACTGCCATTGTTTTAACAATTGCCTAATTAGCAAGGTATGCGCTCAAATCTCAAATTCACTCAGCTCCACACAGATTAGTAAGCGACCTTCGGCCGCAATTATTTATACACCATTTTCAATATTTTCATTGTTCATTCTTTATTCATTACCAATCAATCCTGGTTTCCTTGTGATTACGGTTGAGACTACCGTCGACTCATTGGCTGCCCATGAAATATACAGCAATTTCTTTCGACAGAATTTTAATATAATCAATCACGTGGGTGTGGCAAGGAATTGGTCGCTACAGTAACTATGGTTACTGCGACCATGTACTTCAAAATGTTGGGCGCCATATATTATTTTTGTAACCCGTACGAAATCAAAAAGATTGCAATCAATCATTTGCGGTATCAAGCGATACTGAGGCTTCTGTTAACAACCGTCATAAGACACTGGCATCAAGCAAAGATTCCTTTCAAAGACAAGCCTGCAAACGTATTGTGACGTACATCTTTGACTAATAACAAGTTGTTGTAACGGAAACGAATTAGCAGTATCAATTACATTTATAACTCACTATTCGAACGATTCGAATATGTTGGCTTACAGCCACCACAAACAAGCAGCACCCAGCTGCCAAGCTGAGAGGATAGAATGAATAAATCTACTACGAAAACAATGCTGACTTAAAATTTTGAGAAGTTTCGCCAGAGGCAGGAAAAGGGCAATAAGCTGCACGTAATGTTTGGTCTTCCATGACGCAGTGTTCGCTATTTTTGTCAAGAATGAGCAATTCAATCTATTAATTGTATTCTTTTACGGAATCTTTACACGGTTACCGCTTCTCACGGTAACCGAAACAGCAACAACAGCAACAACAACGACCAAACTTTTACCCAATCATTGCTCTAGTTCTGTCTGCAATGACATCAAAATCAGTCAAAATCTCAACAAAAGAACTGTGCTGTGCATCGTGGGTACAGTGACAGAATTGTATAATAATTTCATCTTCAGCGTGTCATAACCCATAAAACTTGCTTCATGCAAGTTTTTCAATGAAAAGCATTTGTATTGACAAGCTTTAAATATTTCAATGACATCCTTCAGAACAACCTTTGCAAGAAGTACCAATACATATTTACTGGATAAAAATACATATTGGAGTGTTGTTTAAATGTCAAGTGTTCCAGCGGCGGAACAATCTAATTTAGAAACAAACCTGTCACTTGCACATAACTAGAATATTTGTCATAACAGTAAATTTAGTGCCTGCGCAGTTATGTAGAACACAGGGGTGTGTTATACTGTTTAGAACAGGACAGGGTCCTTCTTTGACTTATAGGGCCGACAAAATGCAAAACATCTTAAACAAGTCCATGACATTCAGTTCTGGAAGAGGTCCATTGGTCTTTTTATAGAAAGTAATTAACCTCGGTAAGAAAGTGGTCTGACACTTCTGAAAGAAGAGAATGTGTCACTCAGTAAGATTAAACATGACCACGAAGTCCCAGCGAAGAGTTGTTCTGTGGTACAGTATTGGGTATCTCGATATCAAGCAACTGAACAAAGACCTTCTTTTAAAAACGATGTAACTCATTTAATTTACACCATTGCCTTTAGGGCTTCTACGCAAATAATTGTTTCCTCTTTAGGATTTTAATTGAACATAGAATTCATAACTTGTGGGATGAATTTTGACATGGTCTCACAGCACATTTAGCGGTCTCCAGTCTCCTTTCGGTGATCACTTTGTCATCAGCTTCGAGCAGGAACATTGCATGACGACACAAGCTTCAAATGGAGGCTTTCCGATCAGCTGAATACGACTGTTTTCATGGCTTTATCGGATGGTTCAAGTAGGGTTATCAGGATGAAAGTTTCTTTGATATAAGATTGTTCGCTGTTATGCAACAGTCTTCTCTACAGAAGAGGGCAAAGGAGAGGGAAGTCAGTGGGTCAAAAACTGTCCGCCCATAGCTATTGGGGCCCATAAATGATAACTTCGTTTTCTAAAACATGTAGCTCAAAATTCTGTTCTCTAGACCAGGGCCAGTGATCAAAAGGAGGCCCTTAATAAGTTCTTACTTTGTCATTTCTTTTTAAATCAAAAGGATGCCGAGACAATGATAGCTCTGTCACGTTCTTAAGAGCAATGAAAGTTAAATACAGCATTGAAATGTAGTGGGAGAGCGAAAAATTCAAGCACCAAGAGTATTTAACGGAAATGAATGATTCAAATTCGTGTTAAAAGCCGGAAAATGAAGCTATTTTACAAATTTTTCAGACGTTTCTTATCAGCACTGAAAATTTAGGAAAATTCGACTTCACTAAACTTTTTGGTCACAAAATGCCTAAAAAGGGGCCTGAAACCTGTGATTAAATCGTAAGGAATCTCCTGATCCGTAACAGTCGGTCCACGTTTCTACTGTAAAAGCTCTATTAAGCCCCCCCCCCCGGGGGGGCTTATTCAATTTCGGACACTAAAGCGGGGGCTTATTAGAGAGGAGTGGGGGGACTTATTTACAAAATGAAATGAGCGAATGTAAAAATAGCTCGTCAGCTCTCCCCAAATGCATAAATTCGGCACAGATTTTGCCCCAAACCACATCAAAATGAATATACAAGCTAATTTAGCAAGGTAAATAGAAAATCTTTGGTAAATCTTAAATTTGATATAAGTAGGGAAGGGCTTAAAGAGAGGGGGGCTTATATGAAATCTTTGCTCAGAGGGGAGGGGCTTATTAGACAGGGGGCTTAATAAAGAGGGGGCCTAAATAGAGCTGTTACGGTATTTAAGGAATGTCTTTCTGACCTGCTTATGATTTAATATTTATTCATGATTCTTGTGCACAATGACTGGATAGTTTGATGATACAATTTGTTTTAGAGCACAAATAGCTACCCTGAGCGATTCTTGCAACTTTGATAACAATCCGGACCCCCGGAATCGGTGCGCCTTCAGCGTATCTTTCGAAACTCGTTTGGCGGGTGATCCATATTTCACTCTGACCCAGAGCCCGTAAATACTTTCCGGAGTGAATCAGCAACTCAAAACAAGTTAAAGTTGGTCCATGAGCGATAGGACACCTGGTGTGTAGCAGTTTGAAATTTATATCAGAGGCGAGCCACCTTAACTTGTTGTCTTTTTGCGTATTGAACTTAGTTTTACTTGGTATACAACAATCTCTCACTGTTTCTTAGTTCAAAACGCAAAAGACAATAAGTTAAGGTGGCTCGCCTCTGATATAAATTTCAAACTGCTACACACCAGGTGTCCTATCGCTCATGGCATGTCATGCGCATGCATTGTGTGGTGAAGGAAACAATGGAATTGTGGGCGTTTCATCAGCCTATACATAGCAGGTTATGGATATAAGCATAGGTATCAAATCTTTAAAAAGTTGGGTGTAAAATTCAATGACCTATTTCTTTGAACTGAAAGGCTTCAAAGAGACTTGAACTATAATTAGAGTAAATCTGCCGTTTGACTTCAGTATTTTCAGAATTACAGTGTTTTTCTTCTTTTTTAAGAATACAAGAAAATTTTCGAAAACAAATTAAAACCATCGTAATTTCTAAACCTGTTGACGAAAGATCAATAATTTTCAAGGAAACCATAGTTTCTAGATGCCTACAATAGGGTGTCAAGTAAAACTCTTTCACTCTTCTGGTTTGCGATTTAGAAATTTGATGACGTCACATCATAAAATGAGCTGAAATATATAAAGGCTGTAATTTCGACAAATATTCAAGATTTCTGAAAAGTCCAACGGCAGAATCATAAATAGTGGCTAAAGTATCTTCCAAGCCATTCAGTTTAAAGAAACAGGTCATTGAATTTTACACTCGCCTTTTTTCGTAGATTTAAAGATTTGGAACCTATGCTCTGGATATAGCTATGTCTATTCCTTCAACTTCAAAATGACATTCAAACATCAAAGCGCTCTCTGGCGAGAATGAATGTGACAATGACATTTGCCTCACATGTCGAAATCCTGCCCAGCAAAACCAGCATGCAAAGGCTTGCTTGTTGTGACACTCAAAGAGTTACAATTAACTAACTTCCAAGTCTTACAAATTCTCACCAGCGTGATCCTCTTTTAACAGTATAACTGTCACAGATTACAGAACTCTCAGAGGAATTCCGAAATCTTTCGAATACTTCCGATACGATAAAATTTGAAACATGTGTTTGCACAGGACAACACAAAGTTTAGCCCGTGCAAAATCGATAATATCAGAATTCAATTTTAACGTACAAAAGACTTCGAATCATCTCACTGTGATCCAGCTCTACAGAAATCATGGAATTAATATCAAAAATGAAAATTCAAGTTTAAACTACTTGATAATTTCACTTTATGGAAGAGGCACGATACTATTAAACGCAAAAAAACAGTTTTCAAATAGGAGTTATGAGTTCCGAGTTACGATTTTTTAAAGTTGGCCCATGATGCCAAGTTTTGTTTACATTGCAATTTCCCGGCCTAATTTTTGTGGCATCGATGAAAACATACAAATTGAAATTACTGAGTGTCCTTCAGGAGAAGACCGATTTTCAAAAGCATTTTTATATCTTACGGAAATCCATCTACTCATTCCAAAATGTAAGTTAAATCTGTAAAATCTCGACCTGTTATATTGGAAAACATCAGAATGTTGTCTTTTACAGTGAAGACAGAATATCTAACTAAATCTAACTCTTGGCAAAAAATACTACAATTAAATTTGATGTGTAAGGAAGATCTTTGCCAAAGGATCCGTACAGATTCGTGCAGAAAAAATATTTATGGCACTTTGACGATTGTAGGCCCTACTTAGATTAAAGAACGTATTACGTAGATTTTCCAGCAATGGTGGTGTCTTAGCATAACTGGACGGTGCCCAACAGGACAAATGTTTATCTGAGGTACTGTTAACAATATTCTACTGGCATTTGAGCTTCCTGTAATTAAACCTTCTGTCTCTCTGGTGGTCAATGTAAATATTTATCGCCCTTTAACACATGAAGTTTTGTCTTCCAAGACCTCATTCGAAAGCAGCCCATGCACTGTGGCATGAAAAATGCATTTAAAGCTACCGAGGCGGACAATGATGTAAAAATCGTAGCTCTGAACTCACAACTCCGATTTGAAAAATTTTTGTATTGTTCGTTGTATCGTGTCTCTTCCATATGATGAATTCATAAATAGCTTGAACTCAGATTTTCATTTTTTGGTATAAATTCCATGCCTGGATCATAGTGCATCTGGAAGAGGTTTTGTCATACAATCACTAGTACGAAGGACGTGAATACCATAGCCCAAGGCACGACCTGAAGTAAACAATTTTAAATGAAGGAGAGACGCTAAGTTGACAGCTATCTACGCCAAAGTGTCTAGGCGATTAAAGCAAACCAAAAATTCAAGGAAAGCCAATCAGGCATGAAACAGCAGCATAGCAAGGAAAAACTTCTCCAACCGCCTGGTTTTGCCACACAAAAATGGAAGGTGCATAAACATGAACTAAAGCTCATGCCTGTCCGTTTATTGTCATAGGTGTTCAGAAACAAGCTATGTTGTGATGTCGTTAGCGGCTTTGTTGAGTCATCACCAAAGTTCAATGTCTGTGAGCAAATGATGTTGATGGTGCTAATGATGCTGTTGATGATGATGATGATGATGATGATGATGATGATGATCTTGTTGCTGCTGATGATGATGATTATGATTATTATTATTATTTGACTGTTTCTCGCGGCTAATATTTGATCTTGCTTTGAGCCGGTTATTTTAAATTGCTACCAGGCCACAACCAACTGTCTATTTGTCGATGTCTTCTGTGTCTTCTGACTACTGCTGCTAGTCCAAAACCTTTCTCAGTATACGGGCTGTTCCAAGTAGGCAGGTTTTCTGAATTGGTTCGATACCTGGTGTAACGTCTATCTTTGACAGGTAATTCTCAAGATTTTTTGTAACCATGCCAAGAGCACCGATAACGACCGGGACAGGGATAATTATGACTGTCTTCAGCTCATTCCTCCAGCATTTCAAGATCTCATATTTTAGGTCTGTGTACATTTCTATTTCTATTTCCCTTTCGTTCTATTCTGGTATCAAAAAGACACGCCACATCTATTAACGTGCAGGTTCTCTTCTTTTTCTTTACAATGGCATTATTATTATTAACAATTTGTTTTATGTTGGCAAGAAAAAAATGAGTACATAGCTAATAAGCTAATTAACGCCAACAAGATAGTTTAAAACCTATTTTACAATTTTCCAAATAAATCTACAAAAACTCTAGATCTTTAATAAAAACTTTGCACAATCTGCAGATGCAAGTATTTCCTTTCCATGATTTTATTTTTCGTTTGAATTCAGCGAGTGTGTTGGAATCTTTAATTTCGCTTGGTAATGAGGACCACAAATGGCAACCTCTGTACTGAATATTCTCTATTCCGTATGTTGTTGTCTTTACTTTTGGCAACCGCAAATGATTTTCACTTCGCAAACTGTATTGAATATTTCTTTCTGTAAAAATGTTTTTCATAAATGTTGGATTTAAATTGTTTTTCGTTTTGAATATTTCAATCATTAGCAGTTGCAGATTGTGCTGATGAATGGTTCCATATTTTTTCTTCAATTTTTCTAGCTCAGATTCACTATCTTTGCATACCAACCGCAATGCTCTTTCGTGAATGCGATTTAACTTCGAATTTGTTGTTCTGTCATGAAACATCCATACAAGTGGACAATAATTAAACTGCGACCGGATGAAAGAATTCATTAAAATTTCTGATTTGATAGGATCAATGTAATTCGACAAACGAGCAAGCGCATGAAGCTTTTGGTTCGCCTTTTTAGACAAGTCTTCAACATGTTTTTTGAAGCTTAATTTCTTATCAAAAGTCACACCTAACAGTTTTTCGTAATCACTTTCATTAATCATTGAATTTCCAATCGAGACTGTTGCCTCAGTACTTTTCTCGCCGAATATCATCAGGTGGCATTTGTCATCATTTAATTTTAAAAAGTCGTCAGAAAACCATTTTACTATCACAGAGCTATCTTCTTCTAATTGTTTGATAATAGTATCAAGATCCGGATGGCATGCAAAGATTGTGGTATCATCAGCATAGTTACAGATCTTTGTGCGATGTACAAACCAGAATAT
The DNA here is from genome assembly GCA_964019985.1 of Aurelia sp. 4 Dawson et al 2005. Taxonomy (NCBI): domain Eukaryota; kingdom Metazoa; phylum Cnidaria; class Scyphozoa; order Semaeostomeae; family Ulmaridae; genus Aurelia; species Aurelia sp. 4 Dawson et al 2005. Next base: position 16,111,597 of record OZ026495.1, on the reverse strand, counting down.
GTCATTTACAAAGACATTAAATAGTAAAGGCCCTAGGACCGACCCTTGGGGGTACTCCAATCTTGATTTCTTTCCAATCACTAAAAGAGTTGTTGATCTTAACTCTCTGTAGTCTATTTGATAGATAGCTTCTTATGAGCTGAAGGGCATCCTTATTAAGTCCATAGGCACTCAGTTTTGCTATCAAAAGACCATGGTTTACACAATCAAAAGCCTTTGAAAGATCCATGAACACTGCTCCTGCAAGTCCCTTAATGCTGTTCTTACAGTGTTGCAAAAAGTTTAACAAGGCATGCTGTGTGTTATACCCTTGTCTAAACCCTCCTAATAACGGTGAAAACAAGCGTGCAGTAAATTCAGATAACTGCCTGTGCATTAGTCGCTCAAATATTTTTGCGATTGTAGGAAGGAGACTTATTGGTCTATAATTCTTTTTGCTCATATTATCATCCTTCTTGAAGAGCGAAGAAACATCAGCATTTTTCATATCATCTGGGAAGCTGCTTTCCTCAACAAGTTTATTAAAAAGCTCTATGAGAGGAAAACAAAACAAATCTGCGTTGGATTTCAATATTTTTGCAGGGATTGCTTCCTGTGGTGAACCCTTCTTAGGATCTAAATTTTGCAACTGTTCTAGCATTTCTTCGACTGTGATTTTCCTGAAGGAGAAGTTTATGGTGCTCTTGACGGACGACTTTATCCTAAGGACACTGGGGTGTGACTGAAAACGTTTTACAATCGTTAAGCAGGGATCGTCCTCGTGATCATTCAAAGGCTCTTGCTCATGTCCACTGGCAATACCCAAGGTTTCCGTTATATTTACAAAATAGTTATTTAGAATTTCAGCAACTTTGCCCTCATCTGATTCAACGACACCATTTTCTAAAAGGGTGATACAAGAGCTACTTTGAATCTTATTTGAAAACAGGGGTTTCACAGTTTTCCAGAACCTCTTATTGTCACTGACAATTTTTGGATCAAGTTGAGCATAATAAGACCTCTTATTCTGACGAAGAATTTTAACACACAGGTTTCTTTGCCTCTTATAAGCAGCCCAATTTTCATTTGTTCGAGTTTTATTGAACCTGTTCTTTAACCGTGTGCGTTTCATATTTGCCTTTCTAAGTTCTTTGGTCATAAAGGGTCCATCGTTAGCCCTAAGGTATTTTTTCTTTAGAGGTGCTTGCTTATCTAGTATGCTCTTAACAGTTGAATCGAAAGTGTTGAAATCTTCCGTCATTAAAGGCTTTGAGTTGAACTCTTCTCCAACCTTCTCTCTGAATGTATGGTTGTCAAATTGGCAATGTCTGGTCGGTTGTGTTCAAGCTTCTCGTCAGTCTGAATCGGAAAATCCCACAATACCTTTACTTCATCGTTCTCTAGAACCCTAATCTCTTTAGTGATGACGTGCTCATACTTTTTTCTCTACAAGGGAATCCATATTATTGGCACAAACTCCAGTGCAGCATGGCACACACCTTATCATGTCGACATTTGTTATATTCATTCTGGGCTAGCTGTTTACATTCAGAAACTATATGCGCAATTGTTTCGTCCCTCTCTCCGCAAAACCTTCTTTTGTTGTCTTGGACATCTTTCTTGTCTATGTTTTTCATGATCCACCTGGTTCTTATTGGTTGACTTTGCGCTGCTAGCAGTAGTCCTTCCGCAACCATAATCAGCTATTTTTGTCATCACACACATCACTTCTTTCCTTGATAAACTTTGGATGACGGGTCTTTTCTTCAAATGCTACCTTATGCTTCTTTACAACCTCATCCTTCATTTTCTTTAGGTCTTCACTGTCATCAAATAGGCCTTCTCGGACAACCTCTACGAGTAACTTTTCTTCTTTATCTTTTATGTAGAAGCCCATACTGTTTTCTTCTATTCTGACCACGTCTTGTACACTTAACAATCCCCCTGCCACCTTCTTTTCTTTTCCAACAAAGCCTATCTACATTTCCTTGTGGGTGCATACCGTGATAGATGGTAAACATCTTTCTGGTTTTTCGATCGATTTCCTTTCACTCTGTTTTCGTCCATTCAATTATTCCTGCACCATACCTAATTATCAAAACAGCTCTGGCGTTTATTGACTGCACGGTATTTCCACTATTGAGGCGAGACCTTAGGATCATCCTCAGTCTTCGAAAGTACTCTTTCTTACAATTTCTTTCAATTCCTTGCTTTTCTCCTTATCGCTTTTTAGTACCCCTAGGTATTTATATGCTTCATCTGTTTCTAATGACCGTATTCGTTCGCCGTCCGGTAATTCGATTCGGTCATTCTTTACCAGCTTCCCACGTTTCATCTCAATCATTACACACTTCCAAATGCCAAATTCCATCTCGATGTCTTCGGAGATTAGCCTAACTGTTTGCACAAGGGTATCCAGATCTTCCACTTTACGACTATATGGCTTCAAGTCATCCATAAACAAAATATTATTCAAGTTACCCCTGTCTTTTCCTTGGTTGTATCCAATTGGCATGCTATTTAGGACAATTGACACTGGTATCAAAGCAACAACGAACAAGATCGGCGACAGACTATCACCTTGGAAGATACCTCGCTAGTCATTGACTTTTCTATTTGGTTCCTGATGTTGTCTGATATCTTGAAAATCTGCAAACACTGGCAAATCCATGAATGCGGCACCATACCGCACGCCTTGCTATCAATCCAAGCAAGGCATAGACTGGTGAGTCGCTTCCGAAAATTTTTCAGTACCATCTTATCTGTCATCAACTGGTCTTTTGTACCTCTGCTATTACGCCTACACCCCTACTACTCATCAAGAAATAGATTCTCTCTTTCCAAGTGTGTATAAACTTCTTCAGCCCATATCCCAGTTAGCTGCCTCCACATTAAGGGAAGGCACGTGATTTATTATTATTATTATTATCATTATTACTATTATTATTATTATTATTATTATTATTATTATTATTATTATTATTATTATTATTATTATTATTATTATTATCTATTTGTCGCACATTTTCTTTAAATGGTTCATGATTTGTCCTTGAGGCTTGGTGACAGCAAGTCTCCTCAAAACTCGAGGACTTTCCTGAGGATTCTGGCAGAATTCAGGATGACTGTTTTCTGCAGTTCAACGATCTTGGTGTCGATTCCGATTTCTTTGAGTCTTTTTCGGAGGTCTTTAGGGGTTGTTCCAAGGGCACCAATAACTATAGGTATGATCTGCACACTCATGTTCCACAATTTTTTAAGTTCCCTGGCCAGATCTTGGTATTTCTCTAACTTTTCGAATTCTTTTGTTTCAACTCGACTGTCGTATGGAATAGCGAAGTCCACTATCAGGCATTCATTCTTCACTTTATCCTTGATGATTAAGTCTGGACGCCTTGCTTGTATGACATGATCTGTTTGTATGTTGAAGTCCCAGAGAATTGTACTGAAATCGTTGTCCATTGTTGTTTCTGGTTCGTGTTCATACCATTTGCTTTTTACATCAAATCCATATTTCAGGCAAGCTTCCCAGTGGATCTTTTTTCCGACCCAATCATGACGTCGTTTAAACTCTTTTTGCGCCATCTTGCTGCATTCACTTAAGAGATGATTTACTGCTTCATCAGCTTGCTTACACATTCGGCATAAACTATCCTCCTGCGTTTTATCGATCTTTGCTTTTATCTGATTTGTTCTAATTGCTTGTTCCTGCGCAGCTAGGATGAGCGTTTCCGTTTCTCTTTTAATTCCTCCCTTACTAAGCCATTCCCACCTATCCTTGCTAGCAACTGCTTCTGTTTGTCTTAAAAACTGTCCATGTAACGCTTTGTCGGTCCAGTCTTGCTTACGTTCCTTTGCTCTTCTACTTTTGAATCCCTTTGCTGTTTCTACTATATCTTCTGGTTTCCTTGCGGCAGTGATTAGCTTTTCTTCACTCTCCTGGATGTATTTCTGTAGTCCAAGTATCGCAGTTCTCACAGTGTCTTCGATACTGATAAGACCTCTTCCACCTTCTTTCCTTGATAGGTATAGTCTATCTACATTGCTCTTTGGGTGCAACGCTTTGTGCATCGTCATCAACTTTCTTGTTCTTCTATCCAAAGCTGAAAGCTCATCTTTGTTCCAGTCTAGGAAGGGAGCTGAATATCGGATGACAGCTACTGCCCAAGTATTGATAGCTTTGATTAAGTTATGGCCATTCAGCTTCGTCTCTAAGACCTTCCTTACTCTTCTTTTGTATTCTTTCTTTATATTTTCTTTCATTTCTGATCTTTTCAAGTCATCTGCCTCAAGCACTCCGAGATATTTGTAGCTTTCATCTTCCTTTAGGCTTCTAATCTTTCTCTCATCAGGTAATTTTACTCCTTCTGCCTCGACTGTTTTCCCCCTCTTCATTATCAATATAGCACATTTGTCTAAACCAAATTCCATCCCAATATCTTCACTGAATATTCTTACTGTTTGAATCAAAGACTCTAGATCTTTTTCATTCTTTGCATAGACTTTGAGATCATCCATAAACAGTAAGTGGTTGATCTTTTCCTTGTTTGAGACAAAATTGTATCCTGCTTTTACCTTTCGCAGCACACTGGTCAGGGGTATTAGAGCAATTACAAATAGTAGCGGTGATAAGGCATCCCCCTGGAATATTCCTCGTTTGATGTTTACTTCTCCAAGTTCTTGCTTTCCGCAAGTGAGCTCTACTTTCCACTTCTTCATGCTTTCTTTCAATAGGTTTTGAACCTTCTCGTTAATTCCTAGATTCACTAGACATTCAATTATCCAGCTATGTGGAAGCATGTCGTATGCTTTCCGATAATCTATCCATCCCATGGCTAGATTCTTTTTCCTGGATTTGACTTCCTTCAGTATCATTTTATCTATAAAGAGTAGGTCTGCAGTTCCTTTAGAGTTACGTCTGCATCCTTTTTGCTCCTCGGGTAGTAAATTGTGTCCTTCAAGAAAACTATACACTTCATTTGCAACTATTCCAGTTAAAAGCTTCCAGACAAGTGGAAGGCATGTAATAGGCCGATAATTACTGGCGACTGTACCTTTGCTGCGATCTTTTTGGATAAGAACAGTCCTTCCCTTTGTCATCCATGCAGGAGTTTCACCTGTTTCTAAGCAGAGGTTTAGATGCTCAGCTAGTTTTGAATGGAGACTTACAAAATTTTGTAGCCAATATCCCTGTACGCCATCAGGTCCAGGAGCCTTCCAATTCGGGAAATTTTTCAACATTGCTTTGACTTCTTTGTGTGTGATTGTTATATTACTCTGCTGGTCAATGTCTCTAACTTCACAGCGAAAATTTTCTAACCATTCTGCTTCTTTATTGTGATGAGCTTCTTTCCCCCAAATGTCTGACCAGAAATTTATAGCATCATTCGCTTCAGGAGCTTCACTGTCTTGGTATTCCTTTTCTGCGTTCAAGTTTTGATAAAATTTCCCCTCGTTGTTGACAAATAATCTGTTTTGTTGAAACTGATTTATTCGTTGTTGATATCTCTTTATCTTTCCCGTTTTCGCTGCTATTCTTTGCTTAATTTCCTCTCTCACAGTTTGAAGACTTTTATGTTTCATTTTGTATTTTCTCTGGAGGAAGTCTTGATGTTTCTTTTTTATTTTCTTTTGCTGAATCAAGTTGTTAATCCTGCTAAGATCTTTGTTCAGTTTTCATTATTATTATTATCATTATTATTATTATTACTATTATTATTATTATTATTATTATTATTATTATTATTATTATTATTATGCGTCTTTTTTACAGGAGTGATCTTATTTCCTGGTTCATTTGCCACGATAGCGGACCACACCCAGTGGTCTTTGGTATCTTGACATTATTTCTTTCCTTGATCTTACCTTCATATCCAATACTTTACGTATTATTCTCGCTGTTCCAAGCAAAAATGGTCTCTGCAGCATCTCTACCGTAAGATCCAGTTCTAACTTTTCAAACCATTTATCAAAATTATTATTATTATTATTATTATTATTATTATTGTTATTATTATTATTATTATTATTAATATTAGTTAAGACTCAGAAGAAGATTTTAAATCGAAACGTCAGTTTTAAAAACAGTTTTATTTTCTATATTTCATTTTCTGTTTTTGTTGAAAGGTGGTTTGGTTTTCATATTATTATTATTATCATTATTATTATTATCAAGACTTTAAGACTGAGATCTTTGTCAGTTGACAAATTAGTTGCGAAGCAGATGTTACCATGGTGTTCAATATCAAATGTTATCATGGCAAATTATATTTGGAGGCACAGGGTTCGGAATTATTCCCGTAGTCTAGGCCTACATTTAGCACTTTTTTAAAAAAAAATTCGAGGACATTGCTCTCTTCCTCGTTTGCAATAAGTCAGCTAATTGTCTGCCTGTGCGTGGATAAGGTCCCCCCTTTGCTGAGGTATTTTCATGTGATGCTGTGTAGTAGCTAACATAAACCTAGTATAACATTTATATGCTAACTGAGCTGTTAGCTCAAGCACTAGGGCAGATTCAAATTATTATTATTATTATTACTATTATTATTATCATCATCATCATCATCATCATCATAATCATCACCATCATCATCATCATCATCATCATTGTTATTTATTATTCCGGATCAGTAATATTTAAGAATGAGATTGCCGAAGTAATCATCAATGACAGAGAGATTCCAAAGAAGAAATTAAGATCAGAGATTGAAAACGAACTAAGAAAGTCAGACATAGACCACTGTTTGCAGCTTCAAATCCAAGGAAATTTTATAGCAATTGTGGACATTGATAAAAAAATATCACATCAAATAAATTATGGTTGGAAATTGTCAGATAGTTTGGTAAAATTTATATTAAGAGCGCGTATGAACCAGCTTCCATGCAACCAGGCTATCCATATGTGGACAAAGATCATGAAAAAAGTTGTACTCTCTGCAACTTCCGTTGTGAATCAGTGGCTCATTTAATGAACTCATGTCGTAAGTTAAGTGACCTATACTCTAGAAGGCACGAACGAGTAGTAGATGCCTTACATATGAGAATAGAGAAATTAGATCCTAGTTGGAAAATCTTTACAAACAAATGGCGGAAACAATATTTCCTGACCTCAGAGAAGAACTACGCACAATCAGTCATAGAAAACCAGATCTGATAATGGTCAATACGGGACAGAAAGGATGCAAGATTATCAAAGAGGCCCTTTACATGAGCAAAGTCAGACCGGCCTGAGTTTCAGATCGGCACGAGTTTCATTTCGGTGTCTGGTCAAAGCCCTTAGAGTGTTTACATGAGAACAGGCGAAATGAAACTCGTGCCGGTCTGGGTTCGTTTCGGTCTTTCAGACCGATCTGACAAATCAGGTCGACCTGAAATTCTCATGTAAACAGAATTTTTTTCATATCGGGGCGAAATGAAAGTTGTGAATGTAATTGCGGAAGTGATATTGCACCACTGGGAGCCAGTCTTATTGTTTGGTCGTTTTTTTGTTTTTCTCCTGTGGTGTGTAGTTGCAAAACCTTAAACCAGAGTAATTTACTGTGCTAAAACTAAGAAACTAACTAAACTAAGCATAAAAATCTGAGGCAGATCAGTCTCCTGTTTTAAATTCAGGTTCTGAAGGAGTATTTGAACCATGAAACCGAAGTAAATCTGTGATGCAGTACAAACATGAAGTTTATTATTGTTGATTATCCATTTTAATGGCATCTTATATTGTTGATAACGTGGCGCCTCGATGAAAATAGGCCTATATCCAAAATACGAGAAAAGAAAACCAAGGTCACATTTGCCTCAGTCGCATTAAACGCATGCGTAATGTGACGCTAGTATAATTTCAGACCGGTTTGAAACTCCATGTAAAAGCAATGCAAATAGTAGACATAGCAAAATTTCAAGCCGATCTGAAACTCAGACCGGTCTGAGTTTGCTCATGTAAAGGGCCCCAAAGTTACAGTTTGCTTTGACATGTACATTGAACAATCATATAGGGGGAAACTAAACAAGTATCATGACCTAAAGGCAGCTTTGGTACAAGCCGGGTACTCGACTGATTACTATATGATGTGTTTTGGATCATTAGGATGTATGCATAAAGATATTAGAGGAAATCTGCGGAAGCTTGGACTGACTCACGAAGACGCGAAAGCAACGATGAAATGGTGTGGAGTTTCGAACATGATTAATAGCAATATTATCTGGAAGAATCGTTGCAAACAAGTTCACAAACAGTGAAAACAAGGTTTCATCTGGACGGTGCTAGGCACATATTTGACGAAGAGACACTAACCTTTGTTTCGTTTAAAGTCAAATCATACGAGAACTTTATTATTATTATTATTATTATTATTATTATTATTATTATTATTATTATTATTATTATTATTATTATTATTATTATTATTATTATTATTATTATTATTATTATTATTATTATTATTATTATGATGATTATTATTATTATCATCATCATAATCATCATCATCAGCATCATCATCATCATTATTATTCATTGTTATTATTATTTTATTCATTGTTGCTATTACTATTATTATCATCATTATGGTTATGATGTTGATGTCAATGAGGGCACAAATACGGTCAACGCTTCCTCAGCCAACTAGTGATTGATGTCACAAGTCAAGGACACAAAACAACGAAAGCCCTTTGGCAACAACCGAAACAACCTATATCGAGTCAATACACCCTCGTGTGAATCAATGAAATTACTTGTCGAAAATAACACAAACGTGACACTTTAAAGACATTAAAATTTCGTGAACAAAGGGGGAAGGAAATATAGTAGACCATAAATATGTTGTCATGAAACGATGTCTAATATAGCATGCGGGGCAAGTAAACAATGTTAGTGCTCGCAATTCCGATAGAAATTGAGACAATAAGTAAACACAGCCACATCTCATTTCGGCTTCCATGTTTAAAGATTCCCTACTAGAAATGGAAACAGCAAATAAACAAACATTATTCACACCAGAAATACCCTAGCATGAAAGGCGATGAAATGACAGCAATGCAATTTTGGTGATTTTGGGCCACTCAAGCAAATGACAAAACAACTGGAAGCGTCCAACTGCACACAGGAAGGGTGTATCAACGACCTTCCATTCATGAAAAATGGGCTTAATGTACTTTGCTCAACAAGAAGCCTCTTCCTGGGTCATTCCGAAAGCATTCATGATTATGAAAGCATTTATGATTATGAAAGCAAATACACTTTGAAAGAGTGTATGGCCAAGCCTCATAAGGCTTATAAAATAATTGCATTCATATGGAATCAAAGCAAACGTATGTTTTAAAACAAGGACGCAAACATCAAACAGACTGTAATCATGTAACATTATTAGATCAAGCACTTGTAATTCCGAATTGGGATCCCACATGACACATTAATCATCTTAGCAACAGATTCTAAATAAGTAGAAAACAACTGAGATTTTCTATCATCCAGTATTTGGTGTAAAAATGATTTACTTAGCGATAAAAATCTGACCGAGTGGAAATCCAACATAGACCAAAGCCGAAATAGCAAGCGCTTCATTGCAAAGTCAGTCTCTGCTTTCGATGCCAGCAGTAGTGTCATTGGATGCCTTCCAGTGTTGAGTCTGTTGTAACAAACATGTCTTCTGTATCTGTTCCTCTAATGCTGACTGACCTCAGTCAGTGACATTCTCTCGAGTACCGAATAATTGTTCCTCTCCCGGCTTATCAATTTTTGAAAAATTCTCCAATCCTGGAGAGAATTCTGAATGGAATTCCAAGTCTCAATTTTCAGAGTAGCAAGAGTTGAAACAAGTTCATCAAAATGAAGTGAAAGACTTCTAGCATTCATATGAAATAAAAGAAAAATCACTATCAGAGGTACTAAAAGTTGATAAATCCTGGAGGGTATGATAACTTGAGTTGACATTAGAAGGTAAATGTTCATCAGTATCGTAATCACCTAAGTTGGGCAAATTTGTAAGACTTGATGTCATTTCAAAGGATGGCATTGAATCAACAAATGATTCAAATATTCGTATAATTTATTCATCTATAGATTCAACTATAGGAATATAGTTGAAATATTCCAATCAGTGACAAATTTGGTGAAAGCCATACTTTCCAACTGCAAGGGTTGTTGAAGCTCTCCAAAAAGGAGGCCCATTTCAATATCTTTGCATTTTAGAATGATACTCAAAAAAACTCATACACAGATAATGAGGCACGATAAACAAGAAGTTGAAGCATAGCATACTGTACATTTCTACAGCCAAAACTCAAAAATTGATTCTCTCTTGCCAAAAAACGAATGGCGTAAATTATTTGCCCAATTTATGATAGGTGACAGTCTTTCTGCCCCATCTTCGGAAATCTTCTGAAGAGTGACCAGTTGGGCTCTGACTGTCAAAGCTCTCTGAACTTTTTCTCCATTAGCTGGCAATGCAACCAAATTACTGCACTTGGTTTTTTCATTAATACCCCTTTGAGCATTTAATCCAAAAGACTGTGATGACATACAGTAGGCACAATGAGTGACACCACTCTGTGAAAGTACACAGAAAGTGACTTCTTCAGGTGCTTGGAATCATACAATAGCAGAAAGCAAGAACCCTGTGGCGTTGACTGCAGAAATCAATTGGTTCTACCATGGTAAAAATGACAGCATCAAAAGTTTCAAAACCTACCAAATTACAATTAGACAATTTCAGAGAGAGAGCAGGATTCTGAAAACTTTCAAGGAAGACAGCATATTATTCAGTTCTGCAGACTATATCAACCTTTGATCTGTTGGACATATACCTGATAACAACATCAGAGTGGTATAGCGATTTTTTTGTTGTACTTGTAGAGGACAAAGAAAGTTCTTTGAGCAATGTCAATGAATGCAAGTGGCTACTGTTTGTGATTGGAACCAAGTAGCCCACTCTCAAAATAGCAATTAAGGGCAATTTTGAGATGCGGTCTTTATTCCTTCTTGTTCAGCTGCTCAAACTGTGTAAGAATACTAAACTTCATGCTAATATCACCATTTGCAAAGGGGGACCATTGAAACGGACTGAAACCAAGTACCCCATTCCAACAATAGCCTTTTTGGGGGTAATTTTGAGATGGGGTCTCAATTCTACCTTGTTCAGCTTGTCAAACTGTTCAAGAATACTAAGTTTCATGCTAATACCACAACTGGCATGGGCTTTACAGTGAGGACCATTGAAAGGACTATTGCCCAATTCTAAAAAAGCATTTAGGGTGGTTTTGAGAGAGGGTCTTGATCTTATCTTGTTCTGCTTGTCAAACTGCACATGTCTACCAATTTTCATATCATAAAATGACCGACTGTTCCACTAACAGCCCTGACTATGGTGCTTTTCTCTTAAGAAGGTAGATTATTGATGTGACTTATCTTGGCATATATTGTTACAAAAAAACTGATCTCTCTAGAATTAGTGGTAGAACAAAATATCCAACGCTATAACCCATGAATATATGCATCATTCTGCTGAGTTAAAAACTGGCCTTAGATATGCACAAATCTAGCAGCAATAATGGCAAATAACCACAACTCCTTGGCAGTCAAAGACCACATCAAATTAGAGATTAATCCTTGCATACAAGTCCCACCCAGGCCTCATCATTTTCCCTGTTTGTGGAGCATTCACAATTAGTTTCAATTCAAGGTGAATACTACAAATTCTTGCACAGCAAGGAATCTACACCATTTCCTGGTTGATGTTGACCATGTACAAAGCTACTTCATGCATTGCTAAGAGCAATGTGGGCAAGAGGCATTTCAAAGAACTGACATCATTGTGAATAGAATGTATGTGCTCATAAGGTATATAACCCACTAATTTCATATGAACACAGAAGGGACAATATATTTCCACAAACACATTTGTCAACATGAAGGATATCGTTCAGAAAAAATTTTGAATATATCTGGAACAACAAACAATATTTAGACATACCTGAAAAAGTTTGAGAGGTATTTGAAAATGCATGTTTGATTGCACCTTGAACTTGCGAGAACATTTTGACCATCACCTCTTCACTGAATGTTCTCATCTTTGTTTCAAGTGTTCTTGTGCAACAAGTATCATTTTGTGTGCATATTGCCAGATTTTTATCTACAAAAAAATTTAAAAAATCGACTTTACCACAATTTCACTGTCAAAATACAATTTTAGTTGGGGGTATTGAAGTCATGGAATGGCCGGTGCATTGAATCATCTAGATACTGACTGGGCTATGCTAGATGAAAAGCACAGAGTGGCCTCAAAATTGATGCCTCACTCTCAAGAGCTGGTTATGCCTTTGAGGCCCTTTACATAAAGCCTGGTTTCCATACAGCCATTAGTGGTGGAGTCAGTGTTGCAGATATGCCTGTAACTGTGCTGAGACAGTTATGTGACATTGTCAGTTTTGATAGAAACACATCCTTAAAATAACGGCTCCACCATAGCTGTGCCTGTTGCTTTTCCATGTGGCAATGTAAAGGTTTTGTTTCGCTCAACGTTCCCAGCCTTTGTTATACTTCTGCCTTGAGAGAGTTTTAACAGAAACACATGATGCAGCCATCTGGGACATGTCTGTGATCATGTCACTGCTCTTATAAAACGCATTATTCCAACTAGTCAACCAAATGTTAACAAATTTTACAACAAGTTTTCTGGGTCGTTGGTGTGACAAATGGACACACCTTTTCCGTTGCATTCACTATGGCAGAGCAATTATCACAGCCACTGTCCCCAACCCATATAATTATACAGAAGTAAGGCTTCAGGGTGGACATATACAATAACTCATACTCATGAAACTGAAACTCCTGCCTGCTTCCAGTACCCTTGTCACCATTCCAAAATGGTTTTACTAAACTATAGAATTAGCCAAAATGAGCCAAAATGAGCCAAAACAATCCATAACGCACCAAAACGATCCATAATGACCCAAAGTGAGGAAGAATGACCCAAAATGACCCAGAACAACCCAAAAGCAAGCCAAAATAACCCAGAACTAACCAAAAAAGAGACCAAATGATTGAAGATGACCTTGACCAATGACCAATAAAATCGCTTGCAGAGGCTGGTTTTTCAGGCCATTGCATTCCAACCTTCACTACCTCTCCTTTTTCTGCACATCTCCCTGTTCTGTGTCTCGTTTTGGTGATCAAAAGAAACTATATCATTGACTATAAATAGGCTAAGCCAGCAAAATTTTTGACAGGAAAGCCCACCTGAACCCGGCTGAACCCAACTGAACCTGTGGACAATTCAAATCGTGAGGTAATCCCTCGACAGATGTCAGTGTTTTTAGTGTTTTCAAGGTTAATCAACAAATAACTACTTGACACATTTTGTCAATTGGGCAAAGCACGCCTTGCACATTATAACAAATGGGTAGAAATCAAAACCTCAAACTCGAATGATTCCTGCTATACGCGGGTAGGCTAGCTTAAGCCACAGCTGATATAAAATCCCGTCTCCAAATGACCGTTCCCTGACCGTTTCTGTCTTTCTTGTCTTCTATAAATTTTCTGGCGACACGAACGGTGCAAGCAATGGGCCTACTCAAATTGTTTCCATATGATCACTGCTGTCATCCCTGTCACTGAAATTGATGCAGACCCTTCACTCCTGTTCACTGATTGAATCAGTTTGGATTGTTTTGGGTTACTCTGGGTTGTTTTGCCTCATTTTTTTGTCATCATGGCTCGTTTTAGGTCATCATAGGTAGTTATGGCTCATTTTGGGTTGTTCTGGATTGTTTTGGCTGATTCCATAGTTTAGTAAAACTGATTCCAAAACATGGTTTTGAGGCCTTTCTAATACTTAGACATTACTCAAGTACCTTATGAGAAGTAAGAGAGACACACAAGAAAAAATACAATTAAGACAAGCTATGGATATCCTTTACTAAAGTAAGTGGTTGGTGAACCCTAATCCATATTTGGGGGGTCTTTTCAACACTATTCCTCCTTGTAGGTGTCCTGTACTTGTAGCATTTCTAAACAACATCAGCTTTGTCCCCTAATGTCCCTTATCATTACCAATGATCTATTGCCTACATTATGAAGGAAACAGTTTTAAACTACAGAGCTCACAGGCCACTCAACAAGACCATATTAAGCAGCAATGGTGACGTATCATGGTAGCCAATGATTTCAGTGGTAAGATTTTACTGAATTATGAAGCATTATACAGCCAATGAACCAACAAATAAAGGGCTTTATATTTAGGCCTGGTTGAAACATCCTGCTTCTCATATGCTGAACAAAATTCAGTTAAAGGTAATGTGCCTATGTAAGTACAGCTGTGTATAAACATTGTCAAAATATGCTGACAAGACACTGATGAAGAAAGCTCCAGCAACAGACTGTGATTGGTAGAATCTAAATGATCACATGCAAACTCAAAGTCTAATTTCATAGCAGGGCTACATGCTGTAGTTCAACTCTGGAAAAGCAACCGCAAGTAAGTCATCACTTTAATTGAATAAGAACTGGCTATCGCTAAATTTTGTTTGCTTCAGTGATCACATGAAATTTCACGTGAAATTGCCATGCCCCCTGGAAAGCTGCTGTACTTACATGGACACATTACCTTTAAGAGCAACACTAAAGCATGTTTAGTGGGACTTCTGTTTCAAACATCAAACTTAATTTTGTCATTCCAGATATGTTTTACAATTGTTACATGAAGTATCTTGTTTAGTTTATTCCATGTAAATTCATGTATTTAAATGCACTTATGCGCTGAGCTTGGCACATGAGAAGTTAGACATTAGAAGCCAAGTCGTGCTTGAGTTGCACTGCACTGCAAGCCCTGCCGATCCAAAGTAGGTTGCCACCACTCTGTGAACATTCCACAACTAACATTATATATTCCTTCTCATTGTAGATGTCTCACCGGTGGGGTTTAGTTTATAATTACTGAAAGAAAATATAACCAACTCTGTGACTATTTAGTGTGTGTTAACTTTTCATGGTAGCAGAGGGTAGTTGGAGTAGATAAAAGAAAAAAGGACAGTTCATAGTGTGTTGAAAGAAGCAAGAGTGAAGATGGCGTCAGCGTACAAAACCCCACCGGCATTTGATGTAGAGAGCAAGTCATACAGTAGATGGGTAGAAGAATTGAAAGCATGGACAGAGTTAACAGACGTAAAGAAGGACAAGCAGGGTTTAGCGGTTGCTCTATCTTTACCAGAAAAAGATAGCAGTAACATACGGGATAAAGTGTTTAGTGATTTGAGTCTAGATGAATTGAAAGGTGATGATGGTGTGAAGAAATTAATGGAGTTTATGGACAAGTTATTCAAGAAAGATCAGTTGTCTGAAGCATATGAGGCATTCAGTGATTTTGAGAGATTCCAGCGTAAAGATACTATGACAATGGATACATATATAATGGAATTTGAGAAGCTGTATAACAAAACAGCAAAGTTTAAGATGACACTTCCACAGGCAGTTCAAGCATTCAAGCTGTTAGAAGGAGCTGGCCTAGATCAGAAAGATAGACAGCTGGTGTTGACCGGTGTCAACTATGACAAAGAAGATACTCTTTTTACACAAATGTGTAGTTCTTTGAAGAAGTTCTTTGGAAAGCAGTCTTTGGCAATTGGCACAGACAAAGGAAAGAGCATTAAGATAGAGCCTGCATTTATGGCAGATGAAGAATCAAGATTGTACCCCAACGAAGAGAGCACACTTTTAGCACATGGTCGGGGCTACAGAAGTTTTCGTGGTGGCTATCGACGAGGACCAAGTGCTAATCAGCAACGCTATTATATGCAGGGCCGCTCCCCACAACAGACCAGTGGATTTAACTCTTTTGCCACCACACAGCGAGGCAGACCCTCCCATGGAGCCCATAGTATGTGGGAAAAGAAAACAAATCCCATCGGGACAGATGGATACCCCTTGAAATGCAGAAGCTGCCAATCAATCCGCCATCTTGTTAAAGATTGCCCAGATTCATATGAGAATTTAGGAAAAAGGGAACAGTTAGAGAATGCAGTACTGTTCACAGGCAACCAAGCATCGGAAATGAAAGTCCTTGCAAACGAATGTTCTTTCTCAGCCATACTAGACAGTGCTTGTAGTTCTACTGTGACTGGTCAGCAATGGCTCAAAGATTATCTTGAATCCCTTAGCCCAAAAGATAGAGCTACAGTGGAACATTCTGAAAGTCAGACCGTCTTCAAATTTGGAGGAGGAACCCGGTTAGAGTCCAAAGGAAAATGGGTGTTGCCTTGTGTGTTGGCTGGTGTGCATTGTAAGATAACAACAGATGTAGTGGAAAGTGATATCCCGCTGTTACTGAGTAAAGCTTCTATGAAAAAGGCTCAAGTGAAGCTTGACCTAACAAAAGATCAAGCATCTATCTTTGGCAGAGATGTTCAGCTCCAGTGTACATCATCTGGCCATTACTGTGTGCCACTTCATGAGCCAGAGATACCTGTTAGGCCTACCTTTGATGTCCTGATTAGTAGTGAAGATAGTCCGAGTGAAGAAGGCATTAAGATTGTGGAAAAGTTGCACAAACAGTTTGGACACCCCTCAGCCACCCGGCTGAAATCATTATTGAAGGATGCTGGTGTAAAAGATGATGCAATTTTAGAGCACGTAGCACAAGTGACCGAAAGATGTGACACTTGTAAAAGGTTTCAAAGAACCCCTGCAAGACCAGTTGTTAGTCTACCAATGGCAACAGAATTCAATGACGTGGTAGCAATGGATTTGAAGGTCTGGCGGCAAGGCACATACATTCTCCACCTCATAGATATGGCAACGCGATTCAGTCTAGCATCAATAATACGTGATAAAAATCCTGAAACTATCATCAATGAAGTGATGCTTCTTTGGATGGGAAATGGACTTGGTGCACCAAAGAAGTTCTTAGCAGACAACGGAGGAGAATTCGCGAATGAAGAATACAAGGATATGTGTGCAAATTTGAACGTAGAGATAATGAATACTGCTGCCTACAGCCCATGGCAAAATGGCATTTGTGAGCGAAACCATGCAGTCGTTGATGACTGTGTTCTAAAGATACTAGATGAAAACCCAGAGACACCACTGAAAGTGGCCCTGGTTTGGGCAGTGAATGCAAAAAATGCCCTACAGATGGTTTATGGCTATAGTCCATATCAGCTTGTATTTGGTTCAAATCCCAACCTTCCTTCAGTGATGATAGACAAGCCTCCTGCTCTTGAAGGATTGACTACAAGTGAGATATTTGCCAGACACCTTAATGCGCTCCATTCTGGGAGAAGAGCCTTTCTCCAAGCCGAAACATCAGAGAGAATCAGAAAGGCTTTAAGGCATCAAGTACGAGCTACAGGAGGTCATTTTAACGAAGGAGATCAAGTTTATTTCAAGAGGGATGGTAAGAAGAGGTGGCAAGGTCCAGGAAGAGTGATTGGTCAAGATGGAAAAGTTGTATTTGTGAGGCATGGGAATGTATACATCCGTGTACCATCATATCGTCTAGTGCATGTTGGGAAAGAATTTAACAAACACAAGATAGACGCAGGCGATGAAGCGGCCTTGGGTGGAAGTGATGGTATGGAGTCAACCATTGATGAAGCCCATAGTGAGTTAAGTGATATTCCACGATCTAATCAGACAGCAAGCATGCCAGCTCACCATCAACCTACACAAGAAACAAAGCAATCAAGTGCAGACAAGAACAGCCCAGATGAAGAACCCACAACAGAATCTGACCAGATGTCCACACCAAATCTAGCACTGCAACCGCTTCAGAGTACAAACACTGAGCAACCCCAGCCAAGCATGCAAAAGAAAATTGAGTTACCCAGGAATAATCAGAAAATTGTTTACCGCCTAAATGGATCTGACTCTTGGATAGAGAGTGTAGTCCTCAGCAGAGGTGGCAAAGCCACTGGAAAAAACTGGGCTTACCTCAATGTGCAGGATAAAGGTGAATGCCAGGAGAAGGGCATTTTTTTTGACAAAGATGTTCAAGAGTGGAAATCGCTCGAAGAAGTTGAATTGAGCTCAACACCAGAATCTCATCACCTTGCACAAGTAGAGAGAGCCAAGCTGACTGAGTTAGCGAATTGGAAGTCATTTAATGTGTATGAAGAGATTCCCAATGAAGGGCAATCAACAATGAGTACTCGATGGGTTCTTACAGAAAAAATGAAAGATGGACAGAAGATTATAAAGGCAAGGCTTGTTGCAAGAGGGTTTGAAGAAAATTCAGAAGAAAGAGCTGATTCTCCCACAGCTAACAAAGAATCCTTGCGTGTGTTCTTGGCAATGACTTCAACAATGGGCTGGGAAGCGAAAACAATAGACATAAAAGCAGCGTTTCTTCAAGGGGAGAAGATACAACGAGAAGTATTATTAAAGCCTCCCGTAGAAGCCAAAGCAGGAAAGAAGATTTGGAGGTTAAAGAAGTGTGTTTATGGTTTAAACGATGCAGCAAGGCACTGGTATTTCAGTGTTCGCAAGGAACTGTTGTCCCATGGCTGCTTGCAGTCCTCAATAGATCCAGGATTATTTTACTACCGTGCTGATGGCAAACTCCAAGGCCTATTCATCATGCATGTAGACGACTTCATATGGTCTGGAACCAGGCGTTTTTGTGATGAAGTTATTGAAAAGGTTCGCACAGCATTTCTTTGTGGAAAGGAAGCTGACAATGCATTCAAGTATATTGGACTGGATGTAGAGCATGCTGAGGATGGCATTCTTTTACACCAACACGAATACACATTGGCCATGCAGATGATACCAGTGTCCCCCATTCGAAAGATGAGAAGTCATGATGATCTAAACGAGAGTGAAAAGACAACTTTAAGAGAGATTATTGGACAACTCAACTGGATCTCTGGCCAGTCCAGACCAGACATAAGCTTTGAGGTCTTAGATTTGAGTGTATCAGTGAAAGGTGCACAGGTCTCTCATTTGAACCAAGCCAACAAGATTATAAAGAAAGTTAAAGGAGAGTTGCCCAAGATTAGGTTTCCCAATCTTGGAGATCCAAAAGATTTACACATAGCACTATATTCTGATGCATCATATGCCAATTTGAGTGATGGCGTGTCCAGTGCAGAAGGATACGTGGTCTTCCTTGTGGGTGGAGATGGAAGATGTTGCCCATTGTCATGGTCATCAAGAAAAGTAAGACGAGTGGTGAAAAGTACCATCGCTGCCGAGACCTTGGCACTTGTTGACGGGTTGGACATGGCTATTTACATTGGCTCAGTGCTTTCAGAGATATTAGGAGCGCAGAGAATTCCTATATGCTGTTATATTGACAACAAATCTTTGTTTGAAAACATATACTCAACAAAACTGGTGGATGAAAAACGCCTACGGATCGACATAGCAAGCATTAAACAAATGATCGATAGAGGTGAAGTTGCACATGTGAAATGGATAAATGCAGAATTCCAGATTGCGGACAGCTTGACCAAAAGAGGAGCTTCAAACGCAAAATTACTACATGTGATGGAAAGCGGACATTTGAATTCATATTAGACTCAATCCTCAGGCAGATATTGACAAGTGTTACAAGAACAACTTTATTTTATGTTCGGTATATTCTACTAGTTTTGTTGGCCATTGGCATGTAACTTTGTTTTCCATAGTTGTCCACCGGGAGCATTATATTGTTTAGTCAAAAAGAAGAGAGGGGAATCTGTGAACATTCCACAACTAACATTATATATTCCTTCTCATTGTAGATGTCTCACCGGTGGGGTTTAGTTTATAATTACTGAAAGAAAATATAACCAACTCTGTGACTATTTAGTGTGTGTTAACTTTTCACACTCATCTGCCATACTCAACTCATTTCAACGTCATGCCCTTCATGTACTTGATTTTCTCAAGTTAAGTTCAGCAAATGAGAAGTGTGACATTTGAACCAGGCCTTATCCTGTCAGGCAAGCCAGAAAAAAGTTCCCACTTTTGAAAATTCATGGCACCAAGTGTACTTCACAGATTTGAATGATTCAAGTTCTAGTCGAAAGTAAAAAATTTCATGGTTGCAAAATGACTGAAAAATAGCCTCAAACATCAATCAAATCACAAAGGACCCCTCACACAGATCAACAAAGAAAATGCAACTTTTCATTTGCCAGAGATATCCACTTTACATTTACTCCCATGAGATTGAACTTTTTTAGCATGTGTTTGAAAACTGATGTGGTTTAACTCCGGAGAGATGTGAAACGTCCATGCATGTTGCTACATATAAGGAGGGTCCTTACAATTTGGTTGATGTTTTAGGCCATTTTGCAGTCTTTTTGCAACAATAAGATTTTTGTAAAGTTACATTTTGCAATAGTTCCAGTGCTAGTAAGACAGCAAGAAAAATCACGAAAATACTTCAATTCTTTGACTTTCGCGTACAATTTGAATCATTCAAATCTGTGAAGTACTCTTGATGCCATGAATTTTCAAAAGTGGGAACTTTTCTGGCTCACCTGGTAGAACTTCTGGACTTTAATGATGTTAGCATTTTCCAACAATGATGTCCATTTTTACAGCCATTTTGGGCTCATTACCACGTTCCCAAATCCTTTACAACTGTTTCAATTCAAAACACTGATGCTGTAAGTTTTTAATACGTTACCACCATTTTCCAGCTTCTTGTCTATTTTTACTTGAAGAACAAATTCTATTCTTCACCAAATGCTTTGGATAAGCTGAACTAAAATCAGCATATAGGCCTTGCAAAATTTTCTTTAAACTAAAATTTAGCTTGGCAGCCTGATTTTATCCCAATGTCCACACATCTAAACTGTGCTACATGCTACAAATGACTACAAGTATTTTTATAACAAAATACTCACAAGAAACTCAATTCTCAGACCACAGAAACATTAAGAAACTCCACTACTGGGAAAATAAATGTAGTTTTTATAAGAAACTATGAATTTGGTCCAGTAGTGGAAGTTTCTTAATCATCAGATTTTGAGAACTCACAGTTTCTTAGGAGTTTCTCAACAATCTTCATGTCCACCACCTGGTACATCAAGAACTTTTCAAAGCAAGGTGTTTGAAGCCTTTCCAATTTTCATACTATGCTCAAGTCCTACAAGTAATATGATATGAGAAACAACTGAAAATAAAGTAGAAATATGTTACAGGTTCCTTCACAAAAATAAGTAGTTTCTTAAGTTCTATTTTTTATTTCTTTAGAATGATTTGTTTTATTTCAACTTGGTTCCCATATCATATTACTCAGAAACTCAGAAGATAGTTTATCAGAAACTCAGAAGATAGTCCAGTGATGTCTAAACATTGGCTGAGGTTTCCAGGCAGTGAAGATGGAGACTGTTATGGAACCTTATAGAAGCTCATAAGAAACTCCGCAAACTCTGGATACTGCAAATCTGAAAATGTTAAGAAACTTTATGTACTGGCCAAATTCTTCTTTTCTTATATAATGATAAGTGTAGTAGCTCTGTAACCATGCTAAGTCATACTGAATTCTGGTGTGTCTAAGGCAGTGTTCAGAGGGTGATGGAAAGAATCTCACCGCCAACCCCCGTTCAACGGCATCTCATGAAATGAGCACATGGAACTGGTTAAATGATTTTCTCCTCGTTCTGGCCGGTTTCTTAATTTTTTGACAGTCTTGAGGGCTGGGCTTTCTAGTATGCAATTTCTTCAATTTCTTATGAAAAATGTGTTGAGCCTAAGTTAGGAAGATTCAAAAAATTTATATATAATGCTCATAAGAAATGTTTGGTAGAGAAACTGCCCCAAAATAAAGAGACCTGACACCACAATCCCTAACCTTTTGCTAGTTTGATGCAGGTGGGGTGCATAGAAACAAACACACACTTTTTTCATAAGAAACTGGTTTATAAGAAACTAGTACTAAGATGGCCAAAATTTTCAGAAACTCTAGTACTATATCTGAGAAGTACTAAGAAACTTTTCAAAGTTAAAACATGGATATTTTAGCAAATAGATCGTTGAACCTATCTTGGGCAACATTATCTGACCATTTGTGTTTTCAACATAACAGAACACTTATTGTTTCTTAATCATGTTTTCAATGTCAAGAAACATATCTGGCGCAATGTTAGCGACCACATTGATAATTCTCCATTCAAAAAATAAGAAACCAATTAAGAAACTTTTGGTACTAAAATGGACAAAATGTCATGTGAAAATAAGAAACTTTTAGTACTATGGCCTGATCCAAGTTTCTTATAAAAAAACGTGCACTGTGATAGAATGTTAATGAAGCCGCCTTCAAATCTGCCAGTTGATTTTAGAAGCCCCCCCCCCCCCCAGCAATAGCCAAAAGGAGCATGGCTTCCACTGTTGGACAAATTTGACCCTGGCCTCCAATGGTAAATCGTGGCTACTGCACGGAAACGGGCGGTCTATCCACATTGTGGGACGGTGAGTTCTGACGCCAAACATCGGAATTCCTTTCAAGATTCGAAATGAATATGAATTGACCCATCATTCCATAAAAAACAACCAAATTGGTGAGACTGGGGAGCGAATGTGATTTTTTGCTTTGTATACCATGTTTGAATTCTCAACAAAATACAGCATAATTTATTATAGAATTAACTATTTTGTGTATCAAATGTTATGCTGAATGTGGTAGGAGTGTCGAGTTGATAAATAATTCAGTAACAGCAGTGTACTTTCAACGGTGAACGATCAGTGAAAATTATTGTTCCCAGTAAGCTGAATCCCTAAACTCCTCTGTGAACTGCCATGTTTTGTTAACCAGGTCCGAGCATGCAATGCGTTTGTGGAAAAAATATGAACATTTGGCTGCCAATAAAACAACAAACAGAACAGCACAGTAAACAAATGACTTTTCAGAAATAAACAATCTTCCGGATCGGATGCGGGCGTTTTCGCAAATCATGTGTAAAGTTAGTTCGTATTTTGTTTGTGGGAATGTGATCCACCTATTCCTCGGTTGAAGTTTATCAGAATTGTTATGCACTGCAGAAACTCCAATTTTTTAGTTTGACTACCAAATGACAAAAGTGAGTCGAAGTTCGTTATCGTCTCCCTACAGAAAACATAATAATTAGCAACAGGTTTCGTCTTCTTTACATGCTGTGCCATCCCATGCTCATTGTCGCCCTATCTCCCACTTCTGTTTACAACAGCGTTTGAATAAATTTGAGTCGCTCACAGCAGCTTGCACTTTCACTCGTAAACGAAGTCAATGAGCACATGCTATGAATTCTTCAATCAGACACTCACAAGACAAAATAACATCCTCAATGAACATGATTTTGCCTTAAAACGAAGCGAAATGATTTTGAATAAAAACAATGGATTTATCGTGTTCCTGAGACGTTTGGATTTTGAAGAGAGTGTGAAGGAAGCCGACATCAAACACATGCTAAATAGATACGTAGAAATCACACGCTCTCAAAAAACATCCTTCACACAGCCAATGCATGCGATTTCCGTCCGTCAAGAATTTTTGGCATGTGGTACTAAAAGATGAAAATTGTTACAAAATGTGTCCAACTTGTTGATTCGCGATAATTTAATAAAATACCTTTAAAATTTTACAAATGACCTAATTGCCAACCCGTAAATGCCTATCCCCCCTCCAATCCCAGCAATCCCACTTGATACTTTTTGCTCCACATTTGCTCATTTCATTTATCCATTTCTGCCCGGGGGGGGGGGGGGTACATGGCTTGGGGATGGACGGGGATCTGCCACCCCGGTTCTCAGGAAGGTACCCTCTTCTAATTGCTGAAAATTCCTATCATACCCACTTTTATGATGAATCTTGGCGGAAAACGATCCATTTTTGGCTGTATTTGGCCATTTCTTGATAACCCACCCATGTTTATGAAAAATCTGCCGAAAAATGGACCCTTGTTTACAGAATTTTGGCCCAAAAACTCACCCATATGGGCGGCACATACCCATACCCTCAACATGTTATGTACCCCCTCCCCGATTTCTGCTGTTTAACGGACGAGTATTTTTCACTCCCAAAAAGTTAGTACACTTTTCTGAAACAAATCCTTTTGTTCTGAAAAGAGAGATCCTCGAAAATCCCTCAGTTCTGAAAAAATCTCATGCACTTTTTTGTATGATTGAAACGTAAAGTGAACTGGGAAATGAAAGCAGAACTGAAAGAACACTACTAGAACAAACATTCACAATAAAGAACTATTTCCTTTCGGCCCTACCATGTATAAATAATTACACATTTTTATGGATAAAAGAGATATCTTGTGTTTAAATTGCCTGGTGTGTCATCGGGGGTGGGAATGTCTCACAACAAGGGAGGGGATGGGAATGCAACACGTCCAGACGCCAGTTTCTCTCACACTGACAGCCATTTAACAGGAATCTGTCAAGTTCAAGAATGAGTCATTTTTAGGAAGATCATGAATAATATCCGACTTTCAAGCTGAAAACAGCAACCCTTTACTGTTTTTGGTCGTCTTCGCGGATGTTCCGAAACCCTGAGCGGTGAACATGAAACCGCATTGGTTGGAATGGCGCCCTTTAGGACAAGCAAAACACGCTTTATTTATGCCGAAACATACAAAAATCATAGTACCTGTTCTTGATGAATTATGAACTGGTCCTGGCTGCATAAATAACTTGCTGGCGTACAGTCTTGTAACATTACAGTCCCTTGAAAGTTGAGCACCGCAATAACAGCTCGCGATCAAGATGGCGAAGGCCGTCAGCGATAACCGATACACTTTCGATGATGATCCCATGTTTAAAGTCCACAAACTTGTCAAGCTAACCAGCGCTCTCTCTTTACCGCAGACGTGTGCACCAATATCGATTAAAAATGAATAAAAGCAAGCAGGTAATACGAAGATTTAAACTTGATTCTCTCGCTTCATCTTTCGTTCGCCTAAGTTCAAAATCCTGGCCAAATGAAACAAGAATCGCATTGATCAGTGTCGGTAAATAACTGAGGCTTTTTCCACCAATCAGCTTCGAGAATTTGATGGGATAGAGAGCCTTGGGAAAAGGAATTTGCAGTCAGGGGGTACACTCTGTTCTCCATTTGAATTTGATACCTCATTCATTGCCCTGTTTGGCTTGGCCATAAAACTCACATTTCCCTGCCAAAAATAATATGATGAAGGAGGCTGGGAATACTGGGGTAATCTCCAGTCATGGTAATGTGTGGTAATGTGCATATCTTACTGAACATTTTGGAATGCTAGTTGCCTTTGCCCACATATTGAGATATTTCTGTTCTTGGGGGACTTAGAGGGGAATTTTGAAACATTTCGTTCCGCAAGGCAGAGTCAGTTCAGAACAATCGACTCTCTGCAAGGGAAATGTTGGAAGGAATTTCGATAGTCTCAATATGGAGATGATAGATTTATGGAAAGCGTGGGAAAGGAAATTTAGCCCAAGGGGCATGTTCTGAGGGAATGCCTTCAGAGCAAAATCAAAATATTGTATTGAGAAGAGAGAATATTTGGCAAAAATACCACTATAGCGTCAATCAGAATAACTCGGAAATGAATCATGTGTGTGAAGAAGACTAGCCTGTGAACAGGCATTATCTGGGAGCTGCGGAGGAGGAAAAAGAGAATAGGGCCTGCAGGAAGGGGCAGGATTTTTTGATACACCACTGTAATGAACAGCCTCGTTTTGGAAATTATTCAAAAATCTTTCATATGAAATTTTAGACGCCATATTCGGATTTAGCATCCAAATTTTAGTCTAACCCTAAGTTATCATGTTGCTAGCTATTGTAGTATTAATTTTATGGCGATGTAAAGTTTGAAAATCTATAAGGGATTTGACCGTGAAAATGACTTGGGGTGTAAAGTTTCATCCCGAACTACTTTTCACGGTCAAATCCCTTATAAATATTTGAACTTTACATTGTCATAAAATCAACATCACAATTGTCAGCACTTAAAAAACATGTAACCAGACTAGAGTTTGGGTGCCAAATCCGAATCTGGGCTCGAAATTTTCATATTGACAATAGGAAGAGATTTTTGACAAATTTCCAAAACGAGGCTGCTCAATTAAAGTGGTGTATTCCATATACCCGATTTGAGGTATATGGCTTTCTTTTTATTTTTCCTTGAAATTGACATTCTAGCTTTCCACAATTATATATTTAAGTCGCAGCAGGTAAGATTAATCAATAACACCATTTTCATCACTTCTGTATGTTATTGAAACTTGGGACAAATAACAATAGCCTTTTGTACCTCAGATCATATTTATAGAATTCAAAAGTGTAGCCTAAACTTTCATAGGATCAGCAGGGATAAAATGTGTAGCGTATTGATTCGGTATCAAGTCGTTCATAAGAAACTCAATTCTCAGATCATCAAAACATTTAGCAATCAAGAAAATATCAACTTTTTGAAGTTTTTGTTGAAGTAATCAGGGACGTAGGAAGCATCTCAAACTTGGGGGGCACGACACTTCAAGGGCACTTCTTCCTTAAGAAAAAGGGGGCATTTTTAAAGTGGAAAGGGACTTCTTTGTTTATTGCAAAATCTTGGGGGGCACGTGCCCCTAGTGCCCCCCGGTTCCTACGTCTATGGAAGTAATACGGTGAATTATGCACGCAGGCTAAGGCTTCTCGCGGCCACTCATTCCTGCATAATACTGCAACTTGAGTACTGTCTCAACGAAGATTGCTATGCAACCTTGAAGAAACAAATAATAAATTCTAAGGACGTAGAATCTGGTAACCCTACGAAACTTCCATCAGTACAGGATCAAATTCCTAGTTTCTAACAAAATGTGAACTCGAGACAGGTCATTTGGTATATCAATAAGCACTTTAGTCACACGCTTTTTGTACCCATCGTACCCATTCTTGCCCATTCTGTCCAAGAAACCCTAGCCTTTCAGGACAAGATCTGCCCGAAGATCTGTGGTCAAATTTAGATGATCAAAAGGCATTGCATTGTCCTCCCTAATGAGTTGACTTGATTTCTCGAGCCCTCCAAAGCCAAAACGGAATCGTAAATCTTTGTTTTATGCATTGTAAATCTTCTTGAAGACCGTACAATTCAGACGCCATATTTTGGCTTTGGATCAGCAAAATGGAAATGTTCAAATTAAGCACAAACGTAATTTGCATTTCTCAGTGCAATATTTTGGATAAATCAACATTTATCATCTCCTTTGGTGTTCTCAATGTGGGAGAGCTTTCATTTCCACCATTAACCAGATTTACGACCAATTCTTGCCCACGTGGTACATCTGAATTTACGTAATCTTATCCTTGGTGACTGTGTTATGACGTAATGTCGAGCCCAGTTCCTAAAGACAAGGATAAAACCACAGCACCCGTCATCAACTTATTGTTTTCACTCCAGAGAATTGACAACTTGCTGCTGGATGATATATCTTTTGTTTGGGACCTTTGAAACCAATTCAATTTGTTGAAATGTTACAAGTAGGAAGCAAAAGAGCGTTCAATGATGATATGAACAACTTTCTCTTTTGTTCAGATTGCTGAGTCAAGGACCTTGGGGAGCTACACCTCTTCACGAAAAAGACACCCGAAAATGCGAATCATGCAAAACTCATCCACAGCGACGAAAATAGAGCCGCATTGGTCAGATTCATGTCATCATGCAGACTAACTACTTCTGTCCCAGTTTTCGCTTTATTTGTTGGATTGGATGATGGCACTCCGCTTCAAGTGGGACTTATAATCAGACTATCTGAAAATCCGGCCAAAATCTCCGTGAAACTGGCGCGACCAATGAGATTGCAGAGTTCCACACAACAATTGGCTATGTTCAAACTGACCAACAGGATATCAACATTTCAACCTCATTCCCAGAATTTGCCTCCCTTTAGTCTAGAGGCTTCAAAAGTGATGAAACGTGCAAGGATCGCTGTCGATTGCTGTGGTGAAATCTGAAGAATGATTTGGCCTTTCAAAGCAGGTTTCTCGTGTCAAAATGAATGAATCTTCAAGCAGTACACAGAAAATGTACTCATCTTGACTCAGGTTGGCTTGGTTTTCTTTACAGCTTCAATGAAATACGAATTTCAGAATGGGCCTAAGCTCTTTGCTTCTGGCATCAAAGCGAGGCTCATCAATTTCTGCGTGAACTTTTGATTAGTTTGATTATAAGTCGTAGTTGTATCGATTATCAGCCTATCATGGAGCGAAACTACGACAATTTTCATCAGTCTAGTCATCATGTACTCAAATCGAGGACACAGGCAATCAAGGGAACTGTTATAAAGAATGGAACAGAGGGACGTGTAAAACAAAATACACATTCAAAACAAAACGTAAGGAATGCAAATGAGATATGATTAGTTTTCAGAAAGAAGCAGCAATTGGAACCAATAAGAAGAAAGATTACATGTATTGTATTATTGATAGAAAATGGATCCGTTTTTGCAAGATGAACTCTGTTTCGGTACTTCAAGATCCTTACTTATACCGTATAGTAGCTTTTGACCAGGTTTGTCTACGCCATGTACCAGAAAATATTACTCTTCTGGACACATTCTCTCAGGAGTGAAATCACCAATTTGAGGCAAATGGATGCTAAGCCTGGTGTTCGGATTTGATTTCCTATTACCACTCTACTGGCTGGTATCTTAGATCATATTGTCTTAACTGATTTTCTGACAGCGTTCAACAGGTTGAAAGGGCATTACAGCTATATTTGTGCCATTATATTTCCGGTGCTCGGTGCTTCGCGCAGTCAGTCAAGATGGCGCTGACAGAAGATATGACACAAAAGAATTAAACAACACACATTCGGTGAGTGTACATTATGTGTTTCTTGCGTATTTTTTTGCTTTCCCGTGCCGGAAGGCGTAAGTATTTGGGTCTCGTCCAGACAAATTGAGGCGGCTTGTTTCGTGCAGCACGTTATAAGGTGTCATGATGTAATTGCATAAGCCAAATGAAAGAAAAATAGTCCACTGAATTTTGAGAAAACCGCAATTTAAAAAATTCATACGGCCACTTTTATAGAATTCTGTATATGGTACACCGATCATAAACCAGGGGTGGGCAAATACTGTAAAATATGTTGCCCCATGTTTTCCGAAGGAATTGGACAAAATAACCGGTTCTTTTCTGACACTGTACGACTCTCCTTTTGGGACAAAGGCCAAATCTTAAAATCAGTTTTTGGGACTAAGGTCAGACTTTAAAATCAGTCGTCCTTTTCCATTCATTTCTCACAAAAATCAATTTCTATCATCGCCTATCAGGTTAAAATCTTAAAGCTTACCTGTAAGCTGGCTGGCTCTACCTTTAACCGCCAAATTTACAAAAAACAAAGAATTGCATTTTTTCACCATTCCGTTCACCTTTGTCCGTCAAATTTACGGAAAAAAGACCAGTTTTGGGACAAACAAGAAGAAATATCAACGAATTTTTTAGCACGAAGGGACATTTTCGAAATTGCCGCTTGAACCTACCAGTTATGGAACACTGCTGCTCTATAGATATAATTACGACGGTAATGATTCCTGCAGAATAATCTCTTCTGAATTCGTTGCAAACGACATGGGATTTTAGTGAGCATAAAACCAGTTTTGGGACACTTGTGCCTTCATGGCTAAAAGTGCACCTTGCTTTCGAACGATGATGTTTGGCCGAAACTACCGGTTTTCGGGACAAACATCGCCAATGATTGAATTGTCCATCAAATCGAAGAAAATAATAACGTAAATTTGTCATCAAAAACAGTTAGTCTTCGGGACAAAGATGGTGAAAACTTTTTTCGTGAACTACCGGTTTTTTAGACAAAGGAAGGGCCATCGTTTTCAGTGTGACAGGCCCACCCTTGGCAAACAACAAGAAAAGCTAAACCTGTCCAAAAGTGGTGAGCTAATTTTAAGATGTGCGAAAGTAGAAGAGTTTGCAGCGTGTCCACTTGATTTAATTAATTCATTGTAACCAGAGCGTCAATGAAATAATCGAGATTTTCAGACTCTCAAGTTTGAGGCAAAACTCTGTGACGCAAACTTGAGCAGTCCACGTTTCAAGCTTGAGGGGACTCCTTTTATGGCCTAACAGAGGGTACCAAGTAAGGATTGATGAGAGCCAATGCAAAGGCTTTGAAAACTACCATCAATATACTTTTAGAACCTCCCCCCCAGGAAGTTAAATCGGGTTTACTGGTCTGGAAGCATCCACAAATTACAGTTTCCTGCAAAGTTTGATAAGTTCCAAATACATTAACTTATGAACAGAGCAAGGAGACTTCAAAATCCATTGATGAATCTTGCAACAACTATTTGCCAACGTGGAAATTCGACGATATTGTTGTGTAGAGGCGCGTGCTGAGTTGAAATCCTATTATTGGAAAGGTATCGTGTACTGCCTCTACTTGGTAGCATGTGTTTTAGAAAAAAGGCCATTTGGAGCCATTTTGTAAGACCTCTAACCCAATCTGACTTCCTGTCAGGCTATAATGGAGCATCCTCCGGGAGAAAGGGGAAGGTTTATTCACCTGAAATATCGGCAATGATACTTGATTAACACGAAGTTTGATGCAATCTTATGGAACAGTGAAAGGAGAAGGAGTTGCAAACAGTAGTCCATCTTAAATTATGACACATTATTTCGCGACACAGACAATGGAAACATTGATTTATGAACCAGGAATGTTCAGATTTTAGACATGCCTAAGCAGAAGAGCATATGCATCAAATCTTTTAACAAGATTGGCAAACTTTTCTTACATCTTTCTTTTCATTTGGTGCAGGTAGAAGTGAGCTTCAGATACCTTGCAATATTTCTGTTGCGGGGATTTTTGA
Organism: Aurelia sp. 4 Dawson et al 2005; assembly: GCA_964019985.1. Taxonomy (NCBI): domain Eukaryota; kingdom Metazoa; phylum Cnidaria; class Scyphozoa; order Semaeostomeae; family Ulmaridae; genus Aurelia; species Aurelia sp. 4 Dawson et al 2005. The sequence continues at coordinate 16,080,879 of OZ026495.1, read as the reverse complement.
TATCTCAATCATTTTCATAGATACCGGTAAAATTTATACTTGGAATATAGATACTATGATAGGCAGATGACAAAAACGGAAACTTTTCTTAGCACACTAAGGCCTTTCAAACTTAAGTTATCGTCAGAGTGTATGCATCAAATCTTGTAACAAGATTGGCAAAATTAAAAAAAAACGGTAGAATCTAACTGTAGAGTTTCAATTTTCTTTTGGATAGCAGAGATGACTTTTAATCCTGCAGGAGAAAGCTGATATACATTGTATTTTTACATTAGAAACTGCATACCGGTGTGTGCACCGTATACCAGATGAGTCAAAAAACCTATAACGCTTATTTTCACAGAATAGCGCTTTACTTTTTGATGTTGGAAAAGAGTTGAAATCTCCAAAGAAATCATAGCCTATTAAGGTCAACAAGAAAATATGGCAGTGAGGGGAAAAATGAGGAGAAACCAAAGGTTTTGATGGAGATTTTGTGAAGTAAACTTAAAAAATTGGGCACTATTCATTCTTCTCTGAGTTAATTTTGACATCTAGGCTTTGTCTATGAATGTGCAAATGCTTCTTTCGTCTCATCCCATCCGTCTTTGATTAAACAAATCTATCAACTGTGATAAAACTGAAGCCAACTTTGTCTGGCCTGCGTGCATCCTTTCACTCTACGGAAACAGTAGGGGATGCACGCAGGCTAACTTTGTCGCAATTGCGTGAGAATTAGGTCCCCCGCCAAAGTCAGGATTCCCTGTAGAAAAAGGCAGATGCATGAGACTAATCTACTAATGGTTCTTGCGAGAAGTTACCGTTGTAAATTATTTTGTTTGTTTAATCGTAACTTTTCATTTTGCCCCAACTGCCCGAGTTTCATTTTTCTTGTATACAGTAGAATATAACTGTTGTGCTTCATTTTTCTTTTGGATGGCAGGAATGACTTTTGCCCCTGCTGGAGAAAGCTGTTATATATTGCATTTTTACATTAGAAGCCGTATACCAGATGAGTAAAAAACGTTAGCACCTTTGGTTGGCTGTTCACTAAAATGCGCATGTTTTTTCTTTTACAAGAAACTGGTTATAAGAAACTAGAACTAGGATGGCGAAAACTTTAAGAAACCCTCGCACTATATGTTCAAGAGGTGCCAAGAAACTATTTTAAAAAAATCAAATAAGATTGTGGGAAAATTGTTGTTGACCTTTTGTTTTTGGGTAATATTCATAATAATTCTCTGCTTTGAGCCCAGAGAATTTTTTTCTTGATAAAAATTGTGCTTCATGCCATGAAACAAATAATTGAAAGTGGCTGAGATCACCTCCATCCATGAAATAAGAAACAAAGTAAGAAACTTTCAGTTGTAAAAAGCTGAATTTTCCATGTGAAAAGAAACTTCTGGTACTATAGGCTAATCCAAGTTTCTTATAAAAGAAAAAACGTGTATGTGGCCAATATTCAAAATTGAAGCGTTTATCAATCAACCATAGGCTAAACCTTTTGGTGAAATGATTGGTCTTTTAAACTCGGAAATCAGCAAAATGCTAGTGAGAGGCTTGCATAGGAACGAGATTTCCACTTAAACATGCTTTATTTGGCACTGAAATCTAAATTCCATTTCTGAACTGACAATTGTATTAAGTTTAGATTTTGATTAGACTGATGATTTTGGTCTAAGTTTGCTCCAGTGAATTTAATTGTTACTTACTGTTATAGTCATTGTGGGGGTATCGTTGGGGTAAATGGAGCGAAAACAAGGACTCACGTAATAAGTCTAGAGTTTGATGGCAAGTGAATCATGGATGATAATCGAACATCGAATTCTCGTTTCCATACAATCCTTTTATCTGAATTTCCCTTTTGTTTGAGTCTAAATGATGAGTGAATTCATCAGACAAAACTTTCACTGACTTCTAAGTTGGTCTTTGACTGATAGATTACAGTGAAGGTGGAAGAAGCGTACCACCCATGTTGTCAATATTCAAAGTAGAATCGTATATTCACTGGATTTTGTTCTCGCTGCATGAAGATATCATAGAACCTTATTCATTGTGGTTTCCAAGTAAAGATGCTCCAACAACGTTTGAACAGAAGTTTCAAGTTTCAAGTTTCAAGTTTCAATTTCATTTGAACAACAATATTTCTTTAGCTGCTTTTACAATACTATTTGCTACAAAAAAATTTTAATAAAGATACAGTTGTTCAGGATACTTGGATACTCATGGCAAGAACCGGAGTTATTTCCTTGAGAAACCCTGAAGGGCTGACGAGCCAAGTACCCCTTACTCAAAGGAATGGCCTACATATTATAGAAACTCATTAATGCATCATATATTCTTAAAAAGTATAGAACAGAAACAAATTACAAAACAATATTCCAATAGTCATCCAGTCATGAAAATTTGTTCTCAAATAGTCTTCGAATTTACATGGTACGCTTCTTCCGTTTTCATTGTAACATTTCAGTGTTGAATATTTGTCGCATACTAGTTATTCCACAGCCAATCAAGCGTGTCAAATGTCTTTTGCTCAGCCAATAATAGATATTCAACTCAGCTTTATCAACTGCAAAAGCAACGACGTTTGATAATCATATTTTTTGCAGCTTTAAACTGTGATATGCTTCAAAATCAAGCAACTCTCAAGCAGCAACATATTCAAATTCACAGTAAATTCTCAAATTCTTATTCCTGTAGAATTACTTTGGTGATTGATAAACTTACACATAAAGAAGCTTCAAGGTTTGTAAAATTGATTGCGTTATTTTGAAACTAGAATTTTCATTAATTCCATGGCCAATGGAATTCTGTAATGGTGCGGAGGTGTGCCAACAGTTTGCAAATGGTTGCATTCTTGGCATTCTTATCTTGTTCGGAACTTGCGTTCTTGGTCTTTGAGTAAGTGCGTGAGTGTACCACACTTTTCCACTCCTACATGTACCAGGTCACCCAAAAAACTCTACGATCTAGAGCAAAACTTTGTCCCTGAAATCAAAAGCTATTGCCAATAGCTTTTTATCACAATTGAAAGGCTTACCTATCTCTTAAGATGCTGCATGGTCATTTTGAGCAATGATTACCATCAGAAAAACCAGATTCAATGAAAATTTCGAATCCAGGATTCCTCATTTTCAGTGAAATAATTGCCATCATTTTCCAGTCAGCATTTTGTGAAAACTGAACATAGCAATAGATTAGAAGTCGTCTCGGGAAATGTTTTGTTTGCAAAATGATTGACCTCTTGTTCCTCACTCAAATTTCATGCTCCGAAGCAAATTTGGAATTCAGCTTTTTCCACATCTTTCAAAATATCGACAGGAAAATGAGAGAATGGACCGAGAAATGAATGAATTTCCATATTTTTGAAACTGTTTCTCGGACGACACTCATATTTTAAACTGACCAAACAACATCTCAAGAGATAGCGGAGCCTTTCAGCTACATCATAATACCTTGTTTGTCTTCATAACATTTGCTTTCAATAAAATATGAGCGATGTAGCTCGTGAAGTTTTTTTGGTCACACGGAATGAAAAGAATGAGTTGCTTGCGTTAATGCAAGGCAAATCAAGACAAGCTCTAGGTTGTGTGATCATTATCATAAGTGAGCAGATATTTCAAAATCATACGTCACAACGATCTTTCGATAGCAAATCCTTTGTCAAAGTTGACTGATCAGTACCTCGTTGATAATCTTCTAGCAGGTCAAACAAAACTTTCATTGCTGCAACTACGTTGCCTGATTAGCAGTAAAGTGTACTTGTGCAAATATCGGTACATAACCATGGAAATTAACCTAAAATCAAACAAGTAAGGACTTAGAACAACAAGATGCTGCAAAATATGCGGCATCGTTTCGCGATTATCGCTGTGCAGTTATCATTTCCTTCAGACCAAATCTCTTTTCAATTTATCAGTTTAAGATGAAGTGACCTCAACATCACTGAAGTACAAAGAGCTCTGAAGATTAGTGAATCTTGCTATCAAACATATTCTGGTTATCAACAAAGATTTCTCCACGGGTTGCAAGTTTCGGAGGTAATCTCATCCTTCGACATTCATCTTCTTGCATTCTTTTATTGTGCAGTTAGAAGTGGGATAAAACACTTATCAATTCAGCTCATTCCAAACGTGGTTTTATTCATACCTTTTTCAACGTTGGTAAATCAAGGTAGTTAGTTAGAATCAGCTAACAGATACCAACAAATATAAGTGGTAATAGTAAAAATGAAAAGAAACAGGGATGCGGAGTTAGAAAATGTATCAGAGGTACAGAGCTTACAGTTCCAAGGAATGGAGAACTATAATACTTTCCTTTGAATGTCCCTAAACTGTTGATCAAGTGCCTTTATTTGGCTGAAACTAGCAATAGGAATGGTTGGAGCGCCGCACACCGGGTTTACTCAGGGAGACTGTTGTTAGGATATCTGAATTGTGGTCGATTGTTACTTGTGCTGGCGGTGTCTTCATGTAGGAATTCTCCAAAGTCCTAATGGTGCAAGAAATCTTCCGACAGAGGGGCTGGAGCTTCCGACAGAGTACTACAATGACAAAAAAATGCTGTCCTCCTCAGTCATGTTGCCAAATTTCCTCCGAAAATAACTCAAAATTGCCTCCAACGGGGAACTAGATACTTCTAACGGGGGGCTGTAGCCCCCTCGAGCCCTCATCTGGAGCCACCACTGAATCCTAAAGTCATGAAACTCCAGGAATACTAACAATTGTGTGACGAACTGGTTAGTTTTTAGATGGTTTCCATTACGTTACAAATGTCGTGCGACACGACAAACGTCGCAAGAAAGATGTCGAGAAAAATTTGTCGCGAGAAAGTAAGATTGATTCCAATTTCATTCCGACAGAAAGAAAGTTCTCACAGCGAAGAAACTTTGTTTACCCAAGGAGCTTACACTGACTACACTCGAAATTTGTCGCATCGCGTTACATTCGTCGCCTGGTGGAAAACAGGCCTACGGCCTTTTGATAAAGTCTAGTGACCTTGCAAATAATGATGTTCTTATGAAAAACAAGATGCCAATATCATACTTGCCAAACCACACATGCGCTACGGAAAGACAGACAACAGACAGAATCTATTGCAAAAGGACATTACGCTGGTTTGCAGCAATGATATGCAGGCTAATAATGATTGTATCGTAATTCACTACACCATAATGTAATAGGCATTTGGTGAGGCAAGGAAAATGGGAACAATTTACAAATTTGAAAGACAAAGTTATCCTGAAAAGTGATCAATCTCTTGATTTTGGTTTTCAGCCTCTAACTTATTAAAACTGACTACTTGTCGTCCACTATTCCCTAATTTCATTAATACCGAGTGCTGCAAGTCTGAAATCAGGACACTTCAAGCAATGAAAAATACTTGAGTTTCCCTCTGTTTTTGTTACGCTATGTAGTTGCATACTATTCTATTTTGTGGTTCGTTGTAGGTATCTGTTCATATGTCTATGTATTGTAAAATACTACATTATTTAATGAAGAAAACACTACCGGGTGAGTCAAACAAAGCGCGCGGCATTTGGCAAAATCTTGCTCCCTGAATATCAAAGCAATGATGTTGAAAACTGCCTTGTTTTATTCCCAATATCTCAAATTAGGTCCAGTAATTTACCCCGCTTTAATCAGTCATTCCTTCCCGTTGACACATGAGATTTTCTGCAGAAAGCCCCTTTCGAAAGCCTGCAAAAACGAGCGAAAACAGCAAGCAAAATTTCCCTTTGTTCTCCTCCCAGCAATAACGACTCTTTGATGTGCTCATGTATTTTGTCCTCATGGGAGAATGGAATCCCCCCTGAATAGGTTATCCACACTAGGGAGAAGACTTTTCAACCCGCCAAAACGAAAGCACATGCTAAAGCATTCTGAAAGTCATCGCTGTGAAGTACGATTTTCGAGGTTTCTCAAGGGATTCATTTTAAGAAAATTGCTTACAGAATCTGAACGGAGGAGTGACCGATTTTAGCCAAGAAAATTTTTAAAAATAATTCAACATGTTGGCTATTTAATCAGGTATTGCAAAATATCATTGCATACATATTCAGGGAGCAGTAGCCTTTCAAACGCCGGGCGTTTTTTCTGACTCATCCAGTAGAACTGAGCAATTATCCTTGTATTCAAAATACAATTTTATGACGGGGTGAGGATGTGTGTACTTGCTCTAGGGCATCATAAATTTTCATGTGAAAGAATGTATACAGGTCAAGGGAGGGAGTGCAATGTATGAAAATAACATTTTGAGCAAACAGTCAAATTAATGAAAAATGAAAGAAATAACGAAATAACGAGGGAATGAACGAACGAATGAATGAACAAATGAATAAATGAATGAACGACTGAAGAAGCATGTCGTACTCTTTTCGTTAAATTTCGAAACTGATTTACTTTGCAGGAATGAGAAATGCGGCGTTAGCCCTCGATTAACCTAGAAATCTCAGTACTTCGCCAAAACGAATTTTATGATCTGAATTCATGATACAGCTTTAATGAAAAACCTTTGACATCCATATTATAACGCAGACAGTCTTTTTTAGGGTTTGGCGTGTCCTGGAGGTATTGAGGGGAAAACAGTGCATATGAGCGTGGTTAACAAAAGACTAACTACTTCAGTCCCAGTATTCGCTTTGTTTATTGAATTGGATGATGGCACTCCGTTGAAACTAGTAGCGAATATCAGCCTAACAATGAGCGAAACTAAGACGGTTTTCATCAGTCTAGGTTGACAATGGATTCTCCCTTCCTTTGCAGGACCGAACGAAAGAGCAATCTGACTTTGCCAACGACACAGAGGCCTTGACTTATCACAACCACCACCTGAACGAGACTGTAACGCTAAACCGAGCCGAGATAAGTAAAAACTGATCTCGTGGCAGTTTTTATGGGGTACAAGGAGGCGTAGGCACGAAGTGAAACTACGAGATGTAATCAACCAACAAAGGGCCTCCTGTGAGTTTCAGGGAGTAAGAAAAACTTGAAATTTGAAAGCTGGGAGCAAGGAAATGTTCTTTATAAGTAATTTGCAAACAAGTGTATGACTAGCCAAGGACTGATGTTTTTAGGGATTATTTGTTGGATTGTCTATTTCTTCCAGCAGGGAGGAAACTGAAAAGACTGGGAAACACAACAAACTGGGATACTGGGGAACAAATCTTGGGAACCGTACAGTACTAAACACAAAGGAACATTTGATCATATGTTAAAGCGTCGGTACACCCCTCTACAGATTTCCTTTCCCCACATCGCATCTGTGGTACAGTTGGTTCACGCGTATAAGAAACCACTTTTCGATTTGAGGCCTCAGAAAGTTTCTTGTTTAAAGAGACCTTTTCATGATCAGGGTTAAAGTTTCTTATACATAGGTACCATCAAGTCAAACCAAGTCAAGGTATGTGACAGCACCGTGCATGCATGTATATTGAACACTACTGGTAATATTGTACAATACATACTGCACAGTGCAGTGCTTTGATATCAATAAACTGCTTTATGCATTTAAGATCAATACTTCATTGCAAAGCAAAGGAAATACCTTTAGAAGCATTTTTTGGCATTTAGGAATACACTATGACAAACCTAAAAATAAGAAACATCTTAATTTCAGACCAAGAATTGTTTCTTATAAAAGGAGCCTACTGTAGTATATATCGTTGTGTCTACCGATAGCCCTATACAGCCCTTGCTCTTCATCAACCTTGCGAAAGAGCGAAAATCTGGCTTGATTGGTGTTTCTGTGTCATCCCCCCCGAGTGACCTAGTGACTTGACTGACCTGCATGATATTTTGATGCGTTTTGCAGATAAATAAAACGAAAAATATGGCTTCCTAAACGGATTTATTTTGCCAGCCAAATCGAATTTGCAACCTAGTGCGAGGCAGTTTTAACCTCAACTGTTCGACAACCTGTCGTGTTTCCAATAAATTATCATGCATCTTCTTCTGGCGCAAGCGTGTTAATTCTGGATAATGGAGTGAATAATGCACTTTGTTGGCTGCGGGTCAAATTTCTCGACTGGGAAGTGCTTGATATTTTGCAAATCAGCAGATCAACTGTGCACCATGCATGTTGAAAGTGGGGCTTAGATATTTCAAATATTCAAACATGTGGGCATAAAATTCCGTTATGTTTTTCCTTGAATTGAATTTCTTGAAAGGGACTAAAAGTCGTTCGCACTTTTTTGCTTCTTCAATTTTTTTAAAAAGTTTTTTTCAAGTTTTGTTGAAAGAATTCATGGAAAGTTTCAAAAAATTGAACCATGGAAAATCCGAAATAAATGGAAAAAAAAGATAGCATTAGTCTCCGAACGCCTAGAATATGGTGTGAAACAGTAGTCTGTCACGTTTCTGAATTCGAATTTAGAAATTTGAAGACGTCACACACTTAAACAGATTAAATGCTGCCATTTTGAAACTAATCAAAATACTTCCAAGGCAGATTTGCAACAAATTACGCTAGGTTTTTTCCAAGCTACTTATTTCAAAGAAAAAAGTAACAGAGTTTTAACGTCCCATTTTAAAGGCTTTAGTCCTTTGCTTGCACACAGCTGCCGCAGTGCAGAGGAGGAGCATTGTTGGCAAATCTTTCGAAATGGTGGTTGCCCTCAATAGAACCTTAAATACTTGACTGTAGCTGTGCCGAGGGCATTTTCGATATCTTGGCTGTTTTCAAAACTACAGTGTTATTTGTGATCATGGCTTCAGGAGGAGAATAGAAGATTGCGCTGGCGTCGGACAATTTTAACCACGATTCTTTATATCCAGTGGTGAATCACCCAATCATCAAAATCAATCGAAATTCCAGGTAGCGCACAGAATCTGTTTTGCCTTGCATTGTTAGGAATCTATTACAGAGGGCGGAAATGTTGGCATATGTTATATAAGCAATACAGCATTTCGAAAATTAAAATTGGAGACTGGGGAGAGCGGCTTGTTCTGATAATGGCGAATGCAGTTCCGGCAAATGGCTGCCGCAGCGTTAGCTACAGCATAAAACACAACGTGAGATCTGTTCTAGAATCTATTCAAACCGCTGTCTAGGATAAATGCAGATCTACGTGTACGTGAACTATAATCGCAATTTGTTTCCTTTCCAGCCTTCATTCCGATGCAGCAAACAAGAATGTTTGCTTAGAGTTTAGGCCATTCACTGCAGCTTCGCGAGCTTATGCTCTTCGCATAACACTTTTTGATCCGTTGTTCATGTTTTTTCCCAACCAAAAATATGACTTTTGGCTTGTATTCAAACGTCTGATTCAGAAAATTCGACAGATATTTTAGTCAAATTCCTTGCGTCAATTGTGACGAGGATCTTCGAAGGTAAAAGTTTCAGTCGAATTCCTTTCTCTGCCAAATCGAAGTCCAAGTAAACTATCTTTATTTTAAATTCTTCAAATGCATCACGCGTTTCAGGTTATGTGGAAGGGCTAATGAAGGGCTCACACTCGAAGCAAACATGGTGTTTATAGCTCCGAAAAAAGGGCGGTAAAGGAAGCCAACTGTGTAAAAAAGTAACTTAAACTCAGATCTGCATTATGTTGTTGCGATCCTTGCCACTGCTTGTCCAGCTCAATTTTGACACTATTCCCTTCAACGGGCCCACCACAAAGTAGCCATTTACCAGAACTGCATCCGCCATTTACCAGAAGAATCCACTCTTCCTACTTCGTCTCCCCAATAGACCTTAAGCTATTCTGAAAAAGGATCTCAATCGAACGATATTTTGCTACATACTGAAGAATTTTCGAATGTGCACAATAGTGATAGAAGCTCTAACGCCATTCGATCGAATCTCGTGTATAAAAATGTATCAAAATGACGCTCGATCGAGGCTCTTTGCTGAATAGCTAAAAGGTCTAATTTCAAGTTTCGAAATGGCTCACCCCTGCTGGGGCAAGTCCACCCTGCTGTACATTGAAGTACAATGGCCTGCCACCATTAGACTCGATTACATGTCGCAGTTTCGCTTTTTGCCTGAACTGATATCGCTATATCGCTACAACTACGACTTATTCCCATACGCTTGCAGAAACGGTAAAGTTTCGTACTGATTCTATTTGAAATCTTTCCGCTGCTCCACAAAAAAGTTCGATTGAGCGGTGTTGGAGTTTCTATCACTATTGTATACATTCGAACATTCTACAAAATGTATCAATTTGTTGTTCGCTTCGCATTCTTTTTTAGAACGTAGCTGTGGGCCTAGATCATCTGCTCCTTTTTCTTCACAACCACTAGGTCTAAAATGCCTTAAAAATCAGTTTTCTAGAACTGCTGTACCATCAAATTAGGTATCAGTACTTCGGTAAAGGATCATTCTTGCCACAAAAGCAAAAACGGCCTTGCTCTAAGGCACATGCTGATCGGTAGACGACGGGGCGACAGAATCCAGTCGCCGACTGAAATTTTTTACCGTTTTTACAGCTCTGTGTCCATAAGGCCCTCAGTGGAGCGATAACATCAAGAACAATTCAACTCAATGAAATGAGCGTAAATTGAGGGTCCTTATGGTAGTGAGGCTGTGCCACCATGTTACGGAGTCAATCACGAAAAGTATGGACCCTGCTAGGCAGCGCCAATAGAAAAATGATACTTGCTCTTGGAGGAGGAATCCTGAAAAATGTAAGACGGGAAAAAAATTAAAACAACTTATAAAAGAGACTGGTATTGTCTCGTACAGGTATCTTCTCTCCAAACATTTATTCCGAGAGAGGGTTATAAAATTTTCGCTGGCAGGGACATTCTCGTCATCCTCCTCGAAAGTATACCCCCAGGGGTAGGGCTAAATGTCCATGAATATCTGTGGTTTCTGTTGATTTTGTTGCTTCCGAACTGATCCAGCGAATTTGAATGTTGACGCGAATTCGAGGTTGAATACAGGAAGGGTAGGGCAGAACGTATGTTATCAGTTTCGATATTTTGGTGTATTAAAGACCTCCGCTATCTTTATAAGCTGCATCATATCAACCAACAACGTAAGTCCAGTCCCACTATCCAATAATTCTTTCTTTGTACCATTCAAAGGCAACGAGCGATATTCATGCGCTTCGATTTTGATATCAAAAACCCTCTTACAGGGTCGGCCAAACTAAATGTGACACCATGAATTATCCACCTATTTCCATTACCTTGAAAGCTTGACTTCAGTAGAAATATTCGCTGAGATAAGAAATGTTTACCACATAACTCAAGGCCAGTTTCTGGGCACAAATTGTGAAGCAAATTTGCTGCATTCACTGTCAGTTCCACAGCCTGAGCGAATCTGCTGTTTTTGATGGGCATCTCCGAAGAACCAAATCTCATTAAAAACATCGATAAAACATCAAGTTTAAACTTATTTCGTGGCACCCTTCCTTACCTGCAACCAGCCAGCGGCATCGTCAGGGTAAGTTAGGTGCGGGGAATTCAAATGAGGGAGTGTGGGAGCGAAACCCTCGAAAAATTTGGAGCAACGCCCTTTACTTTGGCTCAGAAGGCATCTCCCAACATCATGTTTGCCATTAACGATAAGGAAATTCTTATAATTTTGTGACAGTTATTCTACTGCATGCGAGGAAAATTTTTGAAGAAAATTCCTTTACTTTATTTTAGAATGCATCTCATACATCATAACTGCCATTAGCGATACGGAAATTTTGATAGTTTTGTGACAGTACAGTTATGAGTTATTCCAAAGCGTGCAAGGTAGATTTTCAAAGAAACGTCCTTTACCTTGGCTTATAAGGCATCTCCTGATTCCATATTTCGATTACATCTTAATCATTCGAATCAAAGAGGCAATCTCCTTCTAGCTTTTATCAGAAAAATTCTTACCCGACCTTATCCTGCCGTTTTCTATTCAGTTTTCCTGAGGATCATCTTTAGGTAAAAGTAGGTAGGGGCAATTACCCCCTCCCCTAAAAACGTAACTGCATCCAGCCTTCTATACTACTTCACAGGAGTTCGCAAGGATGAAGATTCTAAAATTGAAACTACTGATGCGCTTGAGGATTCGCTAGGCGAGACTCAGAAACAACAACTATTTTCTGAATCAGAGTATGATCGACTGACTGCTAAATTCTCTCTTGCTCTTATGAAATACTCGCTTTACATAAACCAGACATGCAATATAAACAGGAGACATGAGGAGATTACGTGTCCTAAATGCAATATATGTAATGTGCGTAACCAGAGGCCACACACGCAACACCACCCCCTCCCTTCTATTTTGTTCCCAGTCGTCAGTGGGTAACAAAATCTCCAAACCTCAGCGGGGGTCCTATATTTTGTCTCAGTCTTGCTGGGCGTGGTTGCAATGGTCTCTCTCCAGGAACTTGGGGGTTATCTTGGTTTTCGGAAAATGTCATTTCCTCTGCTTCCCTGACTGGGGCAATAGTTTTCCCTTGGTCGAAGGGAAATGTGCAAGCTTTGACATTATTGTGGTGCACAATCATGTCTTTTCCTTGTTTTGACCGAATTTTATAGTTAACCCCAAGTTGAGAAATGATTTGATAAGGCCCAATCCATCTCCCTCCAAATTTCCAAGCTTTTGGGCGGCGAAGTAATACCGAGCGACCGACTGGAAGAGGGACCCAGTTACCTTTACTTTTGCTGTCTACTTGTTTCTGACTAGCTAGTCGACTTTTTTCAAGACTTTTGCCTGCTATCTGCACTATATCCTGAAGATTTCTTCTAACTGACTGTGAGTATTCATGCTGCGTACTTGGATTCTTAATTGGTATTCCAAGATCTACTTCAATTGGAGTTCTAGCTACCCTTCCAAAGACAAGTTCGTAGGGACTAAAACCTGTACTTTCATGAACACTAGTGTTGTAGGAATAAACAGCAAGATCTACCCACAAGTCCCAATCATCTTTATATTTCGAAACATAAGAGGCAAGAATATCCTGCAAAGTGCGGTTTTGCCGTTCAACCAGCCCATCACATTGAGGGTGATATGCAGAGGTACGGGACTTGTGGATACCCATGAGGCTACAGATTTCCTTCATCAAATTACTTTCAAAATTTGACCCTTGGTCGGAGTGAATTATTTCGGGTGGACCAAATCTGGTGAAAACTTTAGAGACTAAAACTTCGGCAACTGTACGAGCTTTTTGATCTTTAGTGGGAAAAACTTCAGACCACTTACTGAAGTGATCCATTACCACCAGCAGGTGTTTATTTCCTCTCGATGTTTCAGGTAAAGGACCCATGTAGTCCATCGCCCAAAATACAAACGGTTCGCTTACTTCAATAGAGCGAAGTGGTGCCTTCCTAAGGTGATTGTCTGTCTTGTTTTTGGCACAGGTTTGGCACGATCTCACAAAATCACTTATTTGTACCGACATTTTTGGCCAGAAAAATCGTTCTTTGGCTCGATGAAGTGTCCGACGAATTCCTAAGTGACCTGAGAATGGACTACAGTGAATCCCATACAAAACAGAATCAACGAGTGCTTCTGGTACCACATATGCATACCTCGGTAGGGAATGATCTGTACTAAGATTCTTGGCCAGCAAGCCGTTAGAGAGGAATAAACTGTCCCAGCAGTGCCAGAAAGTACGAAGGGACGGATTGTCTGCCCAAACAAAATAAGGTGGTTTAGGTAATTTGGCCGATTTCAATTCAATGATCTTAGCAATGACTGGATCATTCAGTTGAGCCTGATGGAGATTATAGCCAGGAGTCATTGTCGTGGCACAACCAAATGATTGGTCAACCACAGGGGCCTCGGGAGCATCTTTTTCATCTGATGGCAAACGGGAAAGTCCATCAGCATTCCCATGGGCAATGCCAGGGCGGTGTTTGATTATAAATGAGTATTCCTGGAGTGTCATGACCCACCTGGCAAGTCTCCCCTTTGGCTCAACAGTATGAAGCCATTGCAATGCACTGTGGTCCGTAACAAGTGTAAATTGTCGACCAAGCAAATAAACACGAAAATGTTCAACAGCAAAAATGACAGCAAGAGCTTCCTTTTCTGTGGCGGAATAGTTCTTTTCACGATCTGAAAGTGATCGGCTACAGTATGAGATGACACTCTCCTTACCACTAGTGTCAATCTGTGACAACACAGCACCAATTCCAATATCGGATGCATCTGTGTGTAAAGTAAAAGGTCTGTCAAATTTGGGGTATGCTAAAATGGGAGCTTTGCAAAGTTTATCCTTCAAAGTACAGAATGCGAGATTATGTTTATTTTCCCATGCAAATTTAACTCCTTTCTTAGTTAAGGCCACAAGAGGTGCAGATAATGCCGCATAGTTTGGTATAAACTTTCTGTAGTAGCCTGTTAGGCCGAGAAAAGATCTTACCTGTTCAACTGTCTTTGGTGGAAGGAGTTTTGAAACGGCCTCAATCTTACCTGGATCAGTCTGAACTCCTTCAGAGGACACAACATGGCCTAAATATGTTACCTTATCTGCTCCAAAGGAACATTTAGATGCCTTGACGCGCAAATTATATTCCCGAAATCGACCTAAGACAAGGGAGAGCCGCTGACACTGTTGTGCGAGACTGTTCGATGGAATTATTATGTCGTCAAAGTAACAAAGGCATGTTTCATAGGTTAGGCCAGACAGGACAATTTCGATGGCTCTCTGAAAGGTGGCACAGCCGTTGGAAACACCAAAGGGTAAGCGCAGGAACTCCCACAACCCATCTGGGGTGGTAAAGGCTGTTTTCTCGCGGTCTGCGGGGTCCATATTTATTTGCCAATACCCTGTCCTAAGATCTAAAGTGCTGAACATAATGGAACCTTGCAATGAATCCAACAAATCATCAACCCTAGGCAATGGATGTGCATCCTTTACTGTGACTGAGTTTAACTTACGGTAGTCAACACAGAACCTGTACTTACCATCTTTCTTCTTGACTAGGACAATTGGTGAAGCCCATGGAGAAGTACTAGGCTGAATGACACCTTGGTCCAGCATATCCCTTACCTGTGATTTAGCTTCTTCCCTAAAAGCGTATGGTAACCGCCTCGGGGACTGCTTAATAGGAGTTGCATCACCTGTGTCGATCCGGTGTGTGATAACATCCGTTTGGCCCAAGGACTCATCAAAAACATCCGAATATTTGAGAAGGGTATTTAAAAGAAGACAGCGTTCATGCTTTTCCAAAGAAGGGCTAATTGCTGCTTCTAGCTCAAGAGACAACTTCTCAGGTATGATGGAACCACACACTAAATTAGGCCCAGGTGTGCATTTGTTATGCGCAGAACTTTTTGCAATAGGTTCTACAAGTGGACAGAATTCGCTTATCTTTTGACCAGCCTGTAATGAAATATCAAAATTAGATGAATTCATCAAACGAACTAGGACTTTCCTGCTTTCTGCCTGACTAACTGAATACGCTGCTAAAATTCCTGTGGGCAAAGATTCGTTGTTAATTGGGGACACCATTCCTAGATCATCCTTGTAGTTTTTTGTGACCTGGCCTGTAACTATGATTTCTGTTCTACCTGGCACACAAATACTAGCTGGTAAAGTAATGGGAACTGGTCCTTTATTTTCTGATTGGTGAAAAAGGGTAGACGATAAAATATTGCCATTCTCGGCAACGCCAGCACATTGGTTTAGCTTGGTTGGAAGAGGATAATCCAGGCACTTATCCTGTGGAATGAGGGGAGTATCACCATGCCTTCCCGTTAAATAATATGCACCATTGTCCCTATACACTAGGCTCAACCCATTGGCAGTTAGAAAATCCCATCCCAAAACACACTGCAGCGGCTTGTAAAGATGGCGGGAAACTAGAAAATCACCTGTATAGGAAACATTGTTGCTGCAGGGAAAGGAAAATGCAGCTTGCACACCTCCTTCCACGTCTAGTGGTTGACCGTTGATTCCAAAACATTGTTGTGAAACTGTATGGAGAGCTGGTTTTGGTTCAATTTGTTCAAAAGCATCGAAAGAAATAAAGGATTTCATAGAGCCCGTATCAACAAGAGCGGAAAGGTTAGAAGTGCCAAAATGGCACACAACAAGAGGCTGATCTGGCATCTCGAATGATGCTCCACATAACCCAGCAGAGAAAATTTGGGGGTGACCTGCAACCCAGCCCCTCATTGAGGCACCCCGTTGAAGTTTAAAGACTTACCCTCTGATGAAGATCGTTGTGTATAATTATTGGCACATTGGTTCTGCGTGTGCCCCCATCCACGGCACAATTGACAATGCAAGTCCCATGGACAATTCGATGCAAAGTGTCCGAGTTGATTGCAATTAAAACATCGGCCTTGGCGTCTTTGTGCATTGCTTGATTTTTGAAATCTTCCACGGGATCCACGTTGAATAACATTCTGATTACGAGGTTCTGGTTGGGAAAGAGATGTTTCCAGACTTTTGTGGCTTGCAGTCAAGGCTGAAACAGCAGCAGTTAATTGACCAATCGAATCCTTGAGCGTGTCGTGTTGATGATGACTGGAGGGACGGTCTGCAGGTGCAGGGGCAACTGGTGAAGCAAAAGCCAGTGGTTGCTCCGCTGGTCGATGAACAGCGCGAAAACGTTGAACAAATTTCGTCATCTCAGCAAGGGACGGTGTTGGATTGGCCTCTAGGAGCTTGAGACGAAGACTCTCAGGAAGGCCTTTCATGAACTGACGAGACAGAAGTGCATCACGTGCTTCATCAGCAAGCGAAGGGTCAGCTTTCTTTAAAATTTCTTGCAGTTCCCACAGATAAATCGAGGGGTCTTCACTTGGGCGGAGAGATCGGCTTTCAAACTCTGTGAAATATTTTTCACGGTCAACTGGCGGGCAGAGGGCTGCTACAAGACTCTTTTTCAGCTCATTGTATGATGCTTTTTGGGCATCAGAGAATGAAAAATAGTGAGTGGCTGCTGGTCCTCGTAGAAAAGCAGGCAGAACTTTTAATTTCTTGTCGTTATCCCATGAATTTGCAGTTGCACAGACTTCAAACTGGCGTAACCACGAAGAGATATCACCGGATTCGAACTTCTCTGGTGTAATAGAAGTTGCCATAATATCTTCGTACTCGCCACCAACTCTGTCACCAATTTGATGCGCTTGAGGATTCGCTAGGCGAGACTCAGAAACAACAACTATTTTCTGAATCAGAGTATGATCGACTGACTGCTAAATTCTCTCTTGCTCTTATGAAATACTCGCTTTACATAAACCAGACATGCAATATAAACAGGAGACATGAGGAGATTACGTGTCCTAAATGCAATATATGTAATGTGCGTAACCAGAGGCCACACACGCAACACTACCTGAGCTTGAAGTTATAATGGCAAATCAAGCTGAAATGGAGTACGAGTGCTACTTTCAAAACTCTGACGACAAAAACAAGAAGTGAAGAAATGTGCAACAGTTGCTGAGATTGACAATAACGCAAAGTTAGTGGTAAGGACTTCAACTCTTTAATCACAGAAATTCTCACTCTCACGCCACATCTTACTTGAAAAGAGACCTTATACTGCATTCACATTGACACAGTTAAACCAGCTTTATCTAAACCAGTTTAAATTCTAACCAATCAAATGACTGGATTTGTTGGATTGACCAATCAGCAGGCCTTATTCGAAAACCTTGCTTAGTTTACGCTGGTTTAACTTGCAGTGTGACTGGGGCATTACTTTTGCAGTGAAAGAGAACTTGACATAGGTACACGGCAGCATTATGCATCTGCAAGGGAATGTTGATAATAGATGATGACGTAATTAAAAAATCTAAATCCATCCGAACAAAACCATGATTCTATCAACATGAATCAGCATCCTCATATGATACCCTTGTCAAACCCAGCGTCCTAATCCGCGTTAGTGACGAGGGCTCTTTCCATCAGGAATCAATTAACAGGAACATTTAAAATTCTAATCTGGTTGAGATGCAAATTCGAAGAAAGACAGCAGATGAAGATTTCCCTTGCTGCTTTTGTTCGAAATACAAAATCTTGTTTTGGAAGTCGTAATCCACAGACTACCCAACCTGAAATGAAAATCTGATTTTGCGAATTTGCACAAATTTACGGTTTACCACCCTTCGTTTCAATGAGCTGCCCTCTTGGTAACGCGTAATTCCCTATTCAACTTCTAATGGTCATAATAATAATAATGATAATAATAATAATAATGATGATGATGATAATAATAATAATAATAATAATAATAATAATGATAATAATAATAATAACAATAATAATAATAATAATAATAATAATAATGATGATAATGATAATAATAATAATAATGATAATTAGGACAGCCAAAAGTAGCGATGCGCTAAAAAGCAGATCAGTTCGCTTACTTGCAGTAGCTAACACGCATCAGGGATCTGTTGAACTCTTAATGATGGCGATTGCAGAAAAAGCCCTGGTCTGGTAAAAGCATTAGCTCCATGACGCTGGATCAATCATCTTTTGGTAATTTTCACGTAAGTTTCGGAGTTCAGGCTTGCATATGTTAGAAAATCTCAAAATCAATATGCAGCAGAAAATTACAAGAACCTACCGGGCAAGTTACAATGTTCGCAAGCTTACAGTTTGCTAACTGTTAAAATAGATTTCTTCAAATTGATAATCAGTGTGAGTGTGTGTGTGCAACATGTTAATTTCGATATAGGTTAGAATTGGTCGCATTTCTTCTTAAGTTATAAGCGACTTCGTGAACTCATTTAATCCTGAAGTGGTAGGGCTATCTGACATACCCTGTCTGACACGTCCAATTTGGGTTTGGGGGGGGGGGCAAAAAGCCCCCTACCTAACTCTTTGACTGGTAGTAGGAAGAGCAACCAAATTTGGTGCGCTGATAGCCTCGGGCACATACTCAATAAAAATATAACAATTTCCCTTGAATGAAATTGGGCATCATTTTCACTCTCGTTAGCATATTTCTTTTTGAGGACAAGAAAAGGCAAAATTGGCCAAAATCAAGAAAACCACAATGGAATTACAGCTGGGGCACACTTTCAATCCAAACATGATGATTGTGATAGAATACTTCCACGCTAGATAAAAAAGAAACTCGCAAAATATTGCAATTTTGCTACTTTTTTCGCGAAAATTAGATTTAAGAATTCGCGATTTTGCCGGGATGAGTCCTGGAATATTGTCTCCTTCTTCCTCATTTGTTAAATATTTCAATGAAACTTCATGAGAAGTTGTACAATTAGTAGTAGCAAAAAGTCAAATGGCCATGGTCTTTCTCCTGGCAGAGCGATTAAAAAGAGTCTACTGGGGGGGGGGGACAATTTGCCTCCCTCCGCCAACTAAACTAGGGTTAAGGGGCTCAGTATCCTAATTGCGGCAGCAACATAGATTTTGCAGTTTATTGATAGGTCATATTACACAGACTTTTATCTTTGATGAAAATGAAAGTTTTATTTGAAGATGAATCCTTACAAAGAAAACCAATCTTTCAAACAAATAAATCTTAAACCAACCAATCAATCAATCTTTACGACTGCTGTGATATCAGTGGATTTTGATGATGAGTTTTTAGTGGCTTGGGTGAAGCCACTAAACTAATTGCAGAAGACAATGGAAATGTGCCTAAAATAATGATAAGTTGTCGGAAACTTTTTTTTCAGTTTCGCGAAAGGGCCATTTTATCTCAGAATCCTTCAAGACGGACCTGAAAACCTCCATCAAATTTGTCAGAAATTAAGCCCAGGACGGAACTGAAAGATAGCTGAAAACTGGTAAAACGAAATTTCCAAGTGTAAAGAATAATGGTTTCTACTACTCAACAGGTTGGCAAGTAATAAGATATCCGGACGGATCGTTTGCAGTTGCTTTAGAAACTAAATTTTTGGAAGTTTCATCTAGAAATTAAGACTTAGTTGAAAGATTCCGAAATGAAAGATTTCAATCAAAATCGCTTGTAACTTGAGAAAAGCGTGATCGATTTTAATCAACCAAATTTTACTATCCGAGATCACAGGTGAGCTATGTTTTAAGAACCAGTTGGAAGAAATCTGAGGAACAGGTATCGGGTAATTTCATCACGAATTTTGACCTGTTTCGAAGGAATCAGAGATCATGCATTTTGATAAAAGATCTTATCTTTTGAGGACGATGAGATCGACTTTAACAAGCTAAGTTTTCGTAAGTTGTAGACTCACGAAATATTCCCAGTTATCACAACAACAACAACGACAACAACAACAATGGCAACAACAACAACAATGGCGACCGCAACAAGTTTTATTCTTACTCAAACTGGGATTTATGGACCTTCATATAAAAATGAGACGGAAACGAACAGATTTATCTGTGCACTACTAAGGAACGAGGCTAAGGTCTATTCTCAGAAGCGAAGCAAGCAGCCCTCGACAGTTCGATTTTCTCATTGCTGAGGTGAAGTCGATAGAAACTAATTGGCCTTAAAAATGAAGAAGTCCTGGTTCACAATGAAAGATTGTCGATTCTCAGCCTCGTTCCCAGGGTGTTCTTACGTCATACGCTGATCACGAGACCGAATAAATATTAGATCAAATCTGCCCAGAAAATGGGCAGATTTGCAGCTATCATGGATTTCACGGTTTGCTAGGCAAAGCCAATTGACGGAAAATGGCCGTTGCTCTAGCATTAATTCTGCAGAGGATAATTTGAGAAATTGAAAACAAACACTTTGAGGAACTTATTTAAACCTTTTTCAAGGTATTTAAACAATAATCTGGTGTTGGCAAGTGTGTTTATGGTGAAATAAGAACAGTTTGTTTGGGGCGAAAATGGGCCTAAGTTGAAAATTAGAGAAACTTTCACCGTAGCTTCCAAAATGAAATGGCTCGTTATTCTTCCAATTTCGGAAATAAATTGCAAATGATGGTCGGAATAGGTAAAGAATATCGTTTTACGTCAAATTTCGACGTGCAGCGGCCGTTTTCCCCGCGCAAAATGGAGCTACCGCGCAAAATGGCAAAAAGCCAATCAGATTGCCGAACGGCCTTCTTGTATCCCAGAGTAGAGGTAGAGCAATGAACTCACTCTGGGCACGAGATTGGTCGATTCTTGGATTGCGCATGGCTAGTATCACTGAAAACTTGAACTTTGAGGTGGCTTAGCTTCAGAGGCTCGAGCGGTCAGCTAACGCCCATCCGCCAAGCGATAACTACGAATATACAATTAGTTTTCCTAAGTTGATATGCTTGGTGCATTTGCATTATCGGTTTATAGGAATCTGATAGACATTTGAGAGCTACCGGCGTTATAACGTCATACATTTCTTGGCTAACTGAATACCAAACTACGATCTAGCAGACAACCTCATTTTGTAAAATCCTTTAACAATTTAATTTTGAATTAAATGGCTTGGAAGGAACTTAGAGTTTTTGCTGTAAATCGGGTATGGAAATTTATTGATATCATGACTGGTATCAAAATGGCGGAATTTATTGAAATTAGACTGATAGATTTTTGCTTGCCACCATATTCATAAACTTTGGTTTTCGTGAAGGCTGTATCATAATTCCCCAACAGGTTTAGGACTTACGATGATGTACAATATTTCAAAATTTCCATGAAATCTTCCAAAAATAATTAAAGTGGCGTCATCTAAAAAAATCACGATATCAAAAAATTTCTCCGACAAATTTACAGCAACTTGGAAGATTTGAGCCCAATGCTTTACTTACCATCGGTACGAACAACCTGTCTTGGGAGAATTCTTTTTGTGGAGATTTGTCAAAATTTCTTCCTGTTGTTCGTAAGAAAATTTCGAGCCCAGATTCGGATTTAGCACCCAAAGTTTAGTCTAGTTACGTGTTTTTTAAGTGCTGGCAGTTGTGATGTTGATTTTATGACAATGTTAAGCTAAAAAAATGTAGGGGCTTTGACTGTCAAAATTAGTTCAGGGTGAAATTTCACACGTCAGGTCAGTTTCACGGTCCAATCTCTTATAGATATTCAAACTTTACAACGCCATAAAATTAACACTACGACCCTGGGCAACACGAGAACTCATAGTTGCACCAAAGCTTGGGAGATAAATCGGAATTTGGCCTCTAAAATTTCTCATGAAAGAATTTAGAATAATTTCCAAAACGAGGCTGTTTATTGAAGTGGTGTATTCAAACCACTGTGGTATGGCAGGTTTGATAACAACCATCACACATGAACACTGCTTTCACGGATAAACTTTTGGACAACGCATGCAACATAACGAGGAGATCGGTAGCCTGCGTGCAGACAGTACCCAAGGAAAAGGTATAGTCTGCACGCAGGCTAGGAGATAGGCTGCTTTATGAAAGCAGGCAAACTTTGATTTGCATTTATTCAATTAAATTATCTTCATTAAAAAATTTTTACAAGTCACTAGTGGTTATTAATCTCATCTCTAACGTATACGAAAATAATTTTGTATTATATATTTTTCTATCATCACCATAATTCAATGTCTTGTGTTTTGGATCGTCTTCAACAAACACTAACTCTTCCCCTTTGGAAAATTCTTGGTAAACTGTACGACCAGACCAGAATAGTAAACTAGTCATTAACTCTCTTTGTCTCATACCTCTACCTTGCTTTCGAAGTGTAGTGGCTATTCAAACGGCCTTTTCTTCGGTTGGAGTTACATGACGTAATAATCTAATAGCTAGCAACTGCACCATGACTCTTCCTTGATTCCAGGTCCCGATGGAATTGGCTTCGGTTCTATGATTTGCGACTTCGTTTGGGCTTGCGATTTATTGTCTTTTAATCCTGGAAGCGATCCTGCAACTTTTCGAAATAGCTGAAACAAAGAGCAAAAATGTTGACAGAATAGAAACAACAATGCAGTTCATAAAGCTTGCAAAACTACAGAAATTCCAAGGATTCCGAGGACAAAGTACCAAACTTGTGGATTGCAATTAGGGACCGGCCATTTTTAATCCTGGGTACCAAGGTGGAGGATAATTTCGCACAATTACAGAAAATTTTATACCCCCAGCTTGAGCATAGAAGAAGTTATCATACCCCATCACCTTTCAGCAAAATGGTTTAGTACCCCATCCAGAGGTCTCTGTCAATAAAAGATAGATATATGGGCAGATAAAACGTTCTCCCAGGCGATTTTCATACTGGTCAAGCGATTCATCATTTCCAAATGTCTGTTAACTTTTCTTTCAATCTTTGATGGATGACTTCATCCAAAACTTTCTCAAGCAAAATTGTTTTGTACCCCATAAGAATTGCTGTTAAAATTTCGTACCCCCACAAAGTGATCGGAAAGAGTTTCATACCCCTGCCAAAAATCCTCCGCCCCGGTACCCAGGATTAAAAATGACTGCTTCCTTAATAACAATTTGTTCATCTTATACAGCATTCACACTTACACAGTTAAACAAGCTTTACTAAAACTAGGTTAGGTTTCAACCAATCAAATGCGTTGGATTCGTTGGATTGCCCAATTAGAAGGCTCCATTCGATAATCTGGTTCAGTTTAAACTGGTTTAACTTGCAGTGTGAATAGGGTATTCTTGCTCAACAAGTCGTACTTTGGAGACAGATTAAAAGTATTTGCAGACAGATATTATATTTCTGCAAAAGCAAATTCTTTTATGATTCGACAGAACCATTATTAAGTATGGCGACGCAAAAAGTTATTCACTATTGACAGGCCAGGCTGAATAGGATATTGTACCGATTTTGAAAATTTATCACCAAATTTTATCGCAAGATTTTGGTAATCGTTTAGTCTTTTGTCTCTTGATATATGCCTATAACCAACTAGGTTTCTAAAAATTGTAAAGCTGCATGAGTGTTGGTTCAACATTGGGAAAATAGTATTTTCAACGACAGAAATAAATTTCTTTCCTGCCGATCTTTGTTGAAATTACTGGATCACACGGGCCCCATGAAATCGCAATTATCAAGAACGTCTCTCTTTTCATTACATTCAATGAGAACTGACATGACGTACAACGTGAAAATCCACAGAGACGTCAACAGCATTCTCTCATGGAAACAGCGATTGTCCATTAAAGTCCGGATCTCTTGCTAGGCAAAATATGTCACGACGTCCATTTTTACTGTTAAACTCAAGCAGAAGCCCACTGTGGTTGAAAAGTTTTACGTTATTATTTCATAAGCCTCACGGTAAGGTACGTGTCACGTATTGACAGCATTACTTAAGACTTACTCAAGTGGATTATTGCCCTAGATCCCAAAAGTAAATCGTGTGTGCAGAATAACTGGGTAAGGGATCATTTCTTGAAATTTGCACGCAATACATCTGATGGGTTGAACTTTCACTCCAACTTGATCAAATTTTACGCTGTTATGATCGTCGTGGCGCATGAGCAATAGCGACGTTTTCGTCTCGGTAGCCGGGATGAAGTGAGTGTTCCAAATGGAAAATTTTCATATTGTGTTCATGAGGAGAAATCCCAGCCCATTTGCCGAGACAGAAATTGGAAATGTGTCCCTATGGGAAAAGTTTTCATCCCGCCTACCAAGATCTTGCCAGTACACCAGTGAGATCTCGCTAGGGGGGCCAGCCCGCCTTGTCTGCTCATATGAACAGAAATTAACTTTCCTATTGGAATTAGGGATGAGGTGAGATCTCGGCAAAGAGCTCCAGCCCGGTAAGCAGGCTAGCTAGCCTCAATACGAGCAGGCCCTAAGTAGGAAACTGATGAAGATGTTTGCAAGACTGTCGTTTGCTACCAAGTGAGTCAAAAAATGTATGACTCTTTATGAAGGTCGTCTATCAAAAAGCTACCAGGTAGAAGCCTGTTCCAGGGTGTTCTGGACTTATGCTTGTTGGGATACGAACCAGGGAGCGCCGATACGAACTGGCTAAGTTGTGATCCTCAAGGAAACTGCAAAAAGGGCTCCAGATTTCATGCGCACAAATAATTTACTTCAATAACGTAATATACAAATTAGCTTGACCGTTGAGAACAAGAGCAAGGAAAAACAGTACCGATGCGCATGACTGTGAGCCCAAGCGTTGATTTGCTAACAACAAAGCTGAAACATTATGTATCAAAGCAAAAGGGTCAGTACTTTGTCTCTCCAACAAATACACTAATCACGAAGATGAAGGAACACCCTGGTAGACGTTACACACATTCTACCATAATAAGAGCAAATTATTAGCCATTATGGATTTCCATTTAGCATGGAGTGCTAATCATATGACTTCAATTCAAACAAATGCAGTAAATATCTAGGAAGTCTGCTTGAAACTGAGAATGACATCAAAAAAGATTCTTCCAACAAACGCCTATAACCAACTAAAATACATCTTTGAAAATAAGAAAACATCAAGGGAAGTAAAGATAAGAATATTCAAAGCCATATAGAGGGCATATTTCTCTATAATTGTGAACTCTGGACCATCACCAAGAACCATGAAAATGGAATTGACGTATTTCAGAGAAGATTGATCAGAAAAATGCTAATCATCAAATGGCAAGACAAGATATCAAACGCTCATCTTTATAAAATAACGAAAAAACTGACATCATGGAGTAAAGCAGTAAAAAGGCAAAGGCTAAATTGGTATGGTGATCTCCTGAGACTTTCAGAAAAAGCACAAGCAAAGCAAGCACTAAAGGAAGCGGAAGAGATATGCAGAAAACCTAGAGGAGGGCAGAAAATCACATGGATGCAAATAATTGAAAGGACTTAGAAAACATTAAGATTAACCTGGTAATCAAAGATAGTGATAAAAATACAAAATGCATCGAAATAAATGATCATGAAAAAATTGCAAAGCACAGACATGTATGGAAGCTTTTGGTAGACCGCGCAGTGTCCACTACGGACGGAGGAGCGCAACACAGAGAGAGGAAGACACTGCAGTGCTATTATAATGATTTTTGCTTCGTGACAAAGTTATGTGGATTTGTTGGAAGGGTTACGTAATTTTCAACAAAAGATGTATGTTTGCTATTGTCTTCGAATAGCCAATCAAATTGCCAAAAGCAACGTGTATTCCAAGGTAAGTGTAGACATAAACTAAGAGCAAATTCCCTGAAGGTAATTTTACCGTTGATTTTACATCTAAGAAGCAGGAGCACACTTTTCAATCTAAGTCGGTCAGTCAAAGCAGCAGTAAATTTTGTCAAAAACAGTAAAACAGGAGAACATTTGAAAAATCAACATTAAGCAATGAAAAGATTCCTGTCCCTGCCATCACTCGAATTCTACATGGCCTTGCTTCTTTCGAGCTACAAAAGTTTACCTGACAAGGTCAAAGTCAGCCTGAGGCTCAAATCTTTCAAATCTTTAAAAAACGTGGGTGTGAAATTCTGTTACATTTCCCTTTTAATTTGAATGCTTGAGAGGAACTTTGAGCAATCTGCTGTAAAGCTGCCGTGTTGATTTTTTGATATATCGATTAGTTTCAAAATGGCTGCATTTGGATTATTTTTGTAAAAACTCATTGAAAATTTTGAAAAGATTAAAATCATCGTAAAACTAAATTACTTGAGGAAAATCTTCAAGAAAACCATAGTTTATGAAGGTCTACAATATGGTGGAAAGAACAAGGGCAGATTTTGTAACACAATAGCATCAGTTGCTTTGGTTCACACCTCAATTCAAAGCGATTAGCGAGTGCAGACAAAAGAAATTTTCTCACCCGATAATTCAAAAGCAAACATAGCCGCAAAGTTGCCTTGAAACCAGCACGGCAAACTCTCGCCTGGTGCGGCCGAAGGGAGGTTTTTAAGAGAAGTTAGGTGCTTATGACAAAAGAAGAAGGGCAAATCTAAAGTTCTGTACGGTGGATTTTGTTTACGTGATTCAGAAGCCAAGCAGAAGGCATTACAATTCTTGCATATGTAGCACTCGAATGTTAGCACTTACTCCTCAGCTTCAAAATCACGTAAACAAAATCCCCTACACAGAACTTTAGATTTACCCTTCTTCTTTCGTTCCAAATCTGCAGCTCTTCTGGTTACAGATTGAGAAATTTGATGACGTCACAGCCTAAAAATTGATAAATGCTGCCATTTTGAAACTAAGACAGATATAAAAAAATTGCCAAGGCAAACTGAAAGCAAATTACCCAAACTTTCTTTCAAGCACTTTAATTCAAAGAAAAATGTAAAAGAACTTTACACCCAACCTTTAAAATATTTCAGCCCTATATTGACGGAGTCCAGTCTTTATTTTATGATTACTAGTTTGAGCAGTAGGGCAGGTAATGATAGTGGCAATGACTAAGTAGGATTTACTTCAAAAGTCGTTGTGTCCGGTGTCCAAAAGAATTATACACATTTTCAGATAAATGATGTGAATAAAACACCAATTTCAAACTCTTCTCCTTTTGAAGAAATGTTAAAGTTCTGCCCCCCCCCCCTAGTACCCTCCTACACCTCCGATGATACAGCATCTCGTCCTGATAAAAACTGTTCTAATAAACGAATATATGGTGACAAATGTTGAGCCAGCAATCGTCTTTAGAAGAAGGTCATGGTCATAGATTTAGGCTTGGAGTGAAAAGTGGATAGAAACAGTGAAGAAAACGGAAAAGAAGCAAAGTACTTACAGTTAGTTCACAGAGGTGTGTCGAAGCTGCGCACAGGACAGTTACAACTGGATTTTCATAAATTCCTGACGGCTGATTTACGACAATCCCAAAACACGTTAAACATATTATACGCCAGTTAACAAGATTTCAAGTGTGGCAAATACGCTGAACGTCTCGGCTCCCTTTGCAATGAGCCAGGAAAAGCAGATCAAGTCGGCAATGGAGTGATCTACTTATCCAGGATTCTGGAAAAGGTGAAATTAACCTTCTTGAGCAAAATTAAATGATCGTGAATGATTTTTGCCGCATTCATTGTTTTGGTTAACGATCTTTCTTGGCGCAAATCTCATGAGGGAATGAATACAAAGAAATAACACTGTCAATGTAATGATGTCTAAAAGTTGATTCTTTATTAAGGATAAACAAGTTACATATCATATCAATTGATAGATTTAATATTCATAATGGAATTCTAAGAAAATCCTGTTACAAATTCAGGATATGCGGCCAATTCTCCACTCAAACGACCTTGTCTGATCGTTAAAAACAAAACACTAAGAACACAGAAGCGATTGTCTCAGCC
This sequence comes from Aurelia sp. 4 Dawson et al 2005, assembly GCA_964019985.1. Classification (NCBI taxonomy): domain Eukaryota; kingdom Metazoa; phylum Cnidaria; class Scyphozoa; order Semaeostomeae; family Ulmaridae; genus Aurelia; species Aurelia sp. 4 Dawson et al 2005. Next base: position 16,052,898 of record OZ026495.1, on the reverse strand, counting down.
AAAATGAAGCAGTAACGACCGGCTTTCATATCTCTTTATGATTTTTCTCAAAACATCATGGTCAGGTAAGAACCAACAACGTCGAACGAGAAACATCGGGTGAGTCAAACAAAAAGTATCAATGTTTGTCAAACTGTAAAATCATGAGCTATCCACCAGCTTTAAAAGGCTAAATGTCATCTAACAGAGGAAAGACTAATTTGATCGACTAATATCGTTTTACAGTTATGGGAAAATATGCTTGGAAGCTGCTTTCGAAAGCGCTTCTAGAAGAGCTATCGTCAAACAAGGAATATCGGTCGAGTCAAAAAAGTATCAATGTTTGCCAAACTGTAGAATCATGAGCTATCCATCAATTTTAACGTACCAAATGCTATTTAATGGAGGACAGGCTAATTTAAGTGGTTAGGTTTATTTGATTTCAATCAGTGTTGTTGTTCTATAGAAACAGGTAAACATATCTAGAAGCTGCTTTTGCAAACGCCTCCAGACGGACTATATATGCTCATCAAACAAAGCCTAATTTTCAAGTTAAATAAATGACAGAAACTATCAACAAGCATTGTGGTCGTGTCGAGAGGAAGAACCAGTAAGCTGCTGCAGTATATTCTAAGCATTGGCTGTGCGTATCTCTTCCTCTGAGGGCCTGTTCATATGGAGGTGAGCCAGCCGCTTACCGGGCTGGCCCGGTAGGCGAGACAGTTTTCATCTTGTGTTCATATGGAGAAATTTCAGCCCGCTTGCTGAGACAGAAATTTGACACGTGTCAAAAATGAGACACGTGCCCATTGTTTAGATAAGAAGCGCGTGAGCAAAAGTGACATTTTCATCTCGGTAGCCGGGACGGAGTGTTCACATTGGGGAAATTTTCATCCCGCCTACCGAGATCTCGCCAGTGCACTAGTGAGATCTCGCTAAGCGGGCCAGCCCGCCTGTTCATATGAACAGAAATCAAATTTTGTATTGCAATTAGGGATAAGGTGAGATCTCGGCAAAAAGCTCCAGCCCGGTAAGCGGGCTGGCTCGCCTCCATATGAACAGGCCCTGAATCTGGTTTTAGCTCCAAAGGATGATGTGAAACTTATGTCAAATCCTTTTTTGCCAAAACAAGTAAAATCAACTGCATTCTCTTGGGTGGTAAGACAATTTGACATCAAGAAAGCAAGGCTACTATACACGGCTTTTATAATGTCAAACCTAAGGTATTGTCCGTTAGGTTGGATGTTTTGTGGGAAAGCCGCAAACAGGGAGATAACTGAATCCACAAACTTGCACTACGTACACTCTACAACGATCATGAAGGCTCGTTTGAAGAGCCTCTACAAAGAACAGACAGTACATACAAAAAACCTTCATAAACTGAAGACTGAAGTCATTTAAGTCATTTAAGTCTTTAAAATGCCAAAATCCAGCATTCATGTGGGATCTGCTCATAGGAAAGGAAGTGACTTATGACCTCAGAGCAAAAGATCTATTGCATCTACCTAAAGCCAGAACTGTTTTAAACGACTTGAATTCAATTGTCTTCAGAGGCAGTATTCTTTGCATTGCTATATCCAAGGTCAATGCTATATCTGACTTTGAAGGGAGAAAATTGTCCATGCAAGCTGTGTCGCACTTTCATTCCGAACTTGGGCTTTTTATGATGTTTTTAAAGATTTGTTTTATTGCATACTTTGACGAATTGTAAATAGTTTTAACAACTCTGTATCTTTCATCCACACTTTGTAATATATATATTTAGCGTTGGAATTAATTAGCTAAGTATTTTAGCTATCAGTTATTTTGTTGCCAACGATAAAGAAATTGTTAATAATAATAAAATCTGATGAGATAAAGTCCAGTTAATCTATAGCCTCGTTCAAAGTAAAGACCAACTCATGGAATGGAGACAATTGCAATTGTAATATCTGTAATTGGTGAAGAAAGTAAATATAGTATCTTTGTAAATAGTTGGTTTGAATTAGTTGCCTTAAAGGAACTGAGTCTATATAAATAGTTGAGCGTTAACGCTGTCCTGAAATTTGCTGACAAACCGCTGACGGCCCTTTGTTGTCGCACAATAGTATCAAAGTCATTAGAAGTGGAGACCAAAGACTTCTTAATCCTTGCATTACCCTAAGGAATTCCTTTGGTTTAATTTCAATAGGGATTAGATGACAACTTTTGTTTCATGATTGAAAAGAAGTTGATATTGGTCATGAGAGAAGGATTTATATGGACTCAATGCCTTTAAGTAAACTATCTCATTGTATTCAATTTTAAATGAAATCTTTATTATAATTATCATCCTTGGGATCTCAGTTTTCCTAAAACGCTACAATCGTATGGTTCTACCGGGTGTCCCAGAAAAAACGCAACAGATTTGAATAATTCTAATGGAAGCTGTTTCATACTTGTTAGCAAATGATTATTTTTATTGAAATCTGCAATTATTAGAATAAATTTTGATATATTTTCCAGTATTTTTGGTGACTTGGTTGTAAAGTTAAAAATCAGCAAAGTTCAAAATTGCTTCCACGTCAAAACCAGAGCTGCTACATTAGCAATAATTGATTGAATTGTCAAATTATGAAAAATGACAGTCTTAGCAATTACCAAAGATTGCTGACAAGCGCTTAAACACAAAAGTTGATTGAACATTGAACAGATACTTGCATGAAGATTTCGGTCATGACTTTTTGTCATTTTGTCATTTAGAATTGCTTTTTCTAATATGGCTAGGCCATTCTTTCAGTGATGCTTGCAATTGGGAATGAACACTGAGAGCTCCCTCGAAACTAGATAACTCGTAAATCATTAAGGGATCTCCTTTGTCACAGTTTCTTGATCAAATTATGTGCTTGTCTGTAATCCTGTAAAGTTGCAGATAATGCGACACTGGTAATTTTGCATTATGCTTTGCACTAGTTGTGGGAGGTCTGGTTTTGCCATGACAGCAAATTTTGAGTTTGTCGATCAATAACTCTGCAACCAGGTCACCTAAAATTCTGAAAAATATCTCAAAATTTAATCTAATTATTGTAAATTTTGAGAAAAATTATTGTCAAATTTGTAGCCAGAAACAGCTTGTGTTAGAATTTTTTACTTAGAAAGAAGCAAGCACACGAGACGGAAAACTTCGTGCGTCACGGAGGAACAAAACTAAAGCGCAAGGAGCAACTCTTTTCAGTATCGTGACATCGATCAGAAGCGGAATTCAAAAATCTATCCATTGTACATGACTGTTGATGATGTGGTTTCTCAACTGGTTTCTTGTTAATTGGATACTGTGCTTCTTTGTGCTGCCAACTGACCACATTAAATAATGCCGTGGGAGTTCTCACAACCCTGCTCTAAAGTTCTAAACCTAGCATCCTGTATTTCGACTCGATGTGTCGCACAGAGTAGAAACCCGCATAAAAGAGCCTGTTTTCATAAGAATCTTGCGGCAGAAATTAGTCTGCGGCTCCCCCGTAGATGTGGAACCGCAGACTAGCCTTAAATTTAATGTTTTGAACCCCCCCCCCCGATACAGAACCCAGCAGAGGCTGAACCTGGAGAGGCTCTTATAAACAGGTTTCATGTCTTCAGAATTCCTCAGAACTTTCAAGAATTCTTGACATACTGATCAGAATTCCTCAGTGGTACAAAAGACTATCAGATTTTCAAACAAGAATTCTTACCTAAACATGTTGTCAAGAATTCTCACGAATTCTTCAGACTTCTAAAAAAATCTTCTGAAATGTTGCGCTGAAAAACAGTATCAACATGTGCAAGGCATGTAGTGTTATAAGAGCCTTTTATGAGACCTTGCAGGCTGGAATTTAGAATGAAAATATGTTTGTTGCGTGTGGTACTATACTAGTTAAATGATAATGTTATAAATGAATGATTTAATTACAAAATGTAGCGTAGATGTTCGAAAACACGAATAACGCGACGTTTCGAGCGTATACTCGATATCAAGTGACTCGAAATCAATCAATCCGATCAAAGTTCGACAGAAGAAGAGACTGCGAGATGCGACGTGACGTAGCCTGAATAAAGAATAGGAAGGAATTCAGAACAGCGAATGGGAAAGGGCCTACTAGTCTGCTGTAAAGAGTTTCTAAGTTAAAAATTAAGCATTTCTACAAGGTTTTGGGTTTGGTGGTGTCTTGAAGTGCATATAACAAGCCAAGAATGGACATGTCAGCAGTTGAGTGTTTCGCTGAATTGAAATGTTTGGATATGTCGTTGTCACGATTGCTTTCATGATTTTCTTCGAGGTGGATCTTATTTCTTACATTGCGCATGTGTTCTCCAAAACGGCTGTTGATTTGTTGGGAGGTTTCGCCCGTTTCGCCTATGCAGACTTTTTTGGTGAAGATGATACAGTAGATTACACAAGGATGAAGAACAGGGAAAGTGGGATCTGCTGTTGAAGGAACGGTTTGGTTGGTGGTCGATTGGCTGATGTGGGTGCAGGTCTGGCAGAGGGTCTATTATTACAGGTGGCGGATAGGCCGATTCGGCCTTATTCTGGATGCGGAATACGGTTGCTACAAGAAAATCAGTGCGGTATACGATTTTTGTACTGCTACGCGGTTGCGAAAAATTGGAATTCAAGCGAACGCTTTACGGTTTTTCACTTACAGTAAAAGCTCTATTAAACCCCCTCTCTAACAAGCCCCTCCTCTCTGAGTCAAAATTTGAAATAAGCCCCCCTCTCAATCAAGTCCCCCCTCTTATACCAGATTCTAGAAATGGCCAAATATTTTCCATTTATTTAGTTACCGAACCTTGCATGTTAATTTTTGTATGGTTTGGGATAAAAATTATGTCGAATTTATATATTTGAGTCATATAATTGTATGTTGATTCCGCAAAATATGGTATAAAAGAACTGAAAAGCTACCAAGTATACTCTTGTCACTTGATTTTGTGAATAAGCGCCCCTATAAGCCCCCCTCTGGAAGGTCCGAAATGGAGCTTTCACGGTACTTCGTAAAACCTCCCACTAGATAACCGTTATTTTCTATCAGGCTTTTGCAAAGTTGTAACAGAACGGTCATCACAAATTGTAGATTCAGACAAATCACCTTAAGGATTCCTGCTTCATTTACATGAAATACAGTAGCTATCCTCAAAAGAATATCCATCGTACTGAAGAAAACTGACGGTTACGGGTTATGAGAGAAAATTTCTCGCGGTTGACGGATAAGAGCGCAAATTTTTACGGTTTTGTGGTTTTGGGGCAGCTTGTAATATAGGCCCCCTCTGACAGAAGCGATGGAGAAGTACCAGGCTGCTGTGAAGTAGTTAGGTTGGTTCTAACTAGGGAGTCCTTCAAGTTCTTGCCTCTGCGAAAAGCTTTCAGTGGAGGTGTGTCGAAGATGTTCTTTGTATTTGTGTATAGGTGAGAACGCTGAAGTTGGTATAGATTATGTACTTTACGTTATTCTTGAAAGGGTGATGGGTCAGCGTGGTGTACCTTTTGCAAATGGATTGCACCCACCGGTGATGGAATAATTTAGAATCATTAATTACTCGACATGATTTCAAGTTATGTACAACACAATAAAATGCGAAGAAGAAGTTAGCAGGGAGGTGCTCCAAGGGGCTTCGTTTCCAACTTTTGATGGAAAGTTGATTTTGCACATTTTGATAGGCAATATCACACAGACCTTCTAACTCTTTTTCAAAAATACAGCGTTATTTTGAAGATAAATCCTTGTACTTCACAGACGAACACACCAAACATTCATATCATTTACGATTGCGTGGATACACGAACTCTTTAAAAGAAACTAAGAAATTCAGCCATTACTGAAAGTTTCGGAAAATCATAAGATTTTCAGTACTCAGAGTTTCTTACAAGTTCCTTAAAGGTTCCATAACATTCTCTATGTTCACAACTTGTTCCCTATTGAAATTCCAAAACCAAGCTTTTGAAGCCATGCCAATGTTACTTTATTCAAGTATCTTCCAAGTAATATTATACGGGAAAGAAATGAAACTGAAGCAAAATATGCTAGGAATTTCCTTTTTAAAAATAAATAGTTTCTTAGGTTATGTTTTTTCCCAGTGCTGGAGTTTCGTAATTTTTTGGCAGTCTGAGAGTTGGGCTTCTTACAAGCAGCTTCTGATAAAAAATACGTGTATAAGTGGAATTTAATCGTCACTTTTGGATGGCCTGAGCCACCAAGCAAATTGCTGTAAACAATGGTGTTTACTGGATATTTTGCTTTTTGGCATCAGTGAAAGTAACATGTGTAACAATTATCTAAATCTAACTGTATCTAAATGTAATGATTTTGTCAAAACGTTTCAATATCCTGTTGAAATAAGGTTACTTGCATTTTCCAAGCCGTTGTGATAATAAAGCCTCCTATTGATATCCACTTCAACGCTGAATGGCTCTCACATATTTTGAATGAAGCATGAGGAAGGAGGATGGATCACAGGGAGCCCAGGAATAATTGGCAAACTAAAAACATCAATTGTCTAGAATAGGAGCTCCGTAGGAAACTGCGAAGGATTTGCGAAGCCTTGAAATGAATGCTGCGAAGGACTCGTAGCGCGTTGAGCTGCGAAGGAACTATGAAAAAAGCTCCTATTCTCGACAATTTATGTTTTGACTTTGCCAATTATTCCTGGGCTCCCTGTGGATGGATTTGCAAAAATTCATGATGAAAGAAACCTTTTACGGATTGCCGCCCCCCCCCGGAAAATATTAGTATACGACTGTTTAGAAGTTGGTAGAGCGTCTCTATTTATTCGATCCATGATATTCTCTCACAACATTGATTAACCTTTTGGTTATATTTAGTTGAATTCAACACACCCAGAGATCGCATCATGTATGCGAAGATCGTTGATCCAATACTTTCTATTCACATGAATTACTGTTGAAATAGGATTCGGAAAAGATAAGGCCGAAAACAAAAGGTAACGACTTTCTCCACCGCTAATGACATAAAGCATCAGGAAATGAAATAGCAGAAAAAGAGATAACTTTACACGCGATGGCCATTCAAGAAATAAACGTAATACGATTGGCAGCTGACTCAATATGCTTATCACTTCAATATTGTGACTGCAATGGCCTGTTACAGTATGGTGAGGATTCGATACGTCAAATAACAAGAGATAAGAAAATCGCAGGAAGGAATCAAATCATCAAGCTGACATCACTTCAATCAATACGAATTTCAAGGAAATGCACAATTCATTCTTCTTTCGCTAGGATCTTTAGTAACTGCCACCTATTTCAATGTTGCTGTTGTTGCTGTCGTTGTTGTTGTGACGTCGTCACAACGACAAACAATAGATGAAACTAGTAATGGAAACGACTGGTACTTCAAACAGTGTTGCCCTTGTACTTGAGGTTTTTGTTAAAGACATATTGTCGATGCTCTGACTGGATAAATAAAACAATACAATATGATACAAACATGCAAGATTCCCGTCTTTCAGTCAGTTGATTCTGTGACAATTACCTCACTCCATTTATTCAGGAAACAAAGCACGAGGCAAACCTCGGTGAACACTCAACGGATAGATCCGATGTTATGGAGTTTACTTGCACTTAACATCAGACCTATCATAGCCACGAAAGTGTGCCTTCAAGTCTGAAGGATCGTTTTGTCTGTTGAAAGTTATTGTTATCAATCAATATCAATACAAGTATTTTCATAAGAAACTGCCCATAATAAGAAACTGTTTGTAAGTTACTAAGAACCTGCTTAGTCAACTCTCGGATCGCTAAAAAATTAAGAATCTTCAATAATGGGAAAAATAACTTACGAAACTATATATTTTTATAAAATGAGTCCCTAACACATGTTATCTTCTATTCCACTTCTGACTTCGACAACAGCCTTTTTTGAAATTTTCTCGAGGGAACGCGTAGTGAACATGAAGATTGTTACGGAACCTTTAAGAAACTCATAAGAAATTCTGAGTACTCAAAACATGCATCAGTCGAACAGAAGATGAAATAAATTCTACCACACACATCGCTGCAAAAAGGGCATGGATTCTATCTCGTAATAATAACCTAAATTATTGTGAATGACGCTCCAATGGATAAGGCACTGTTTGCATTTAATTTTGGTATCGAGTGTGGATTTCAAATTGGAATTTGATCTCGAAAACCACCCATGCGATCTTGAGCAAAGCAATCAGCCATTGCAGACAAAAAGACTTCTCTAAAGCAACAAATTAAAATAAACGAGGACACAAAAGATTTCCAGAAACAGCATAACCACCTGTCTCATTGTACATGCGAACATATCCCAAGAAGGAAGGAAGAACGATAAATCAGAACATCTACGTTGCGGATCCTATTTATGTACTACGAAGTTTAGTTATACGTGCTTGACATTGCACCCAAAATATACGAGACTCGTAATGCCTGTTGCTTACCTTATGAAGAAAATGATTAAAGGCATTCAGTCCATTTAAATAGCGCTCTCATGACCAATACAGTAAGGCCCCGCATTTAAGAAACTACTTTTTCACACCATAGCCTAAAATGTTTCTTATATCTCTGATACTTCTCATGTTTTAGGCTCAAGTTTCTTAGGTTTCTAATCTACTTTCTTTGAAGTCCTAGACAAATAAGTTACATCAAAATGAGATTGTCTATTGGTATATCATCCATATTCAGCCATTTATGTTTGTCAACAATGATTGTCAAGGAAATGAATTGAAATTTAGGCAAAAATCTGTTAAATCCAAACTATCTCACTAGTAATTTCCTAACGAATCATGCATAAAGTATAATGCTCTCACTCTATCAGACCAGCAATCAATGTTACTCAAAATACAAGAAATTTTATTTTGGATGTGAGCCTCAAGAGTTTCTTATAGGCAGGAGGGCTGATGATTTTTCAGTAGCCTAAAAATTTCTTTTAGGTGGTTTCTTAAATGCGGGGCCTTACTGTATCAACTTCTTTTCAATCATGAAACAAAAGTTGTCATTTAATCCCTATTGAAATTAAACGAAGGACATTCCTTAAGATAACGCAAGGACTAAGAAGTCCTTGGTCCCTAGGCTACTGCTAATCAGTTTAACACTTGCGATAACAAAGGGGTGTCAGCGATTTTTCAGCAAAAATTCAGGACAGCGTTAACGCTGAAGTATTTATATGGACTCAATTTCTTAAACTGTCTGAGGCAGACGATTAGATTTATCCTTCTTTCTTCGATAAATACTGATAACTTCGTTAAACAATTCATTTCGTTTGCACAACAAGGTAGTTAGCCATGATGGTCTCAATGAAACTTTGGCGGCTTTGTTTCTTTTGATTTGTCTCTTGAGAGCATTTCCCTTCTCTGCAATAGACATTTTCGCAATTTGGGGAAAGAGACTGAAGAGAGCGCGGTCTATTCTGACAATCTTGGCAACTGTAGGAAATCAGGAGAATACGACTCGCTTCGGTCAAAAGCGTGCCACTTGCGGCAAACTCAAGTTATTTTTGATTTATTTAAACCTTTCAAGAGTTGCATGATTCTGGTATGGTATTGTAAGTGCTTTTCTGAATTACATAGGTGTCTTGCCAACCTTCCGCCCATTTGTGAGTGCATTTTGAGCCACTTTATTGCATGTGTTCGTTCAAGTTTGAAGTTAGACCTATTGACCGGTTGGGCCTAAACTAAGCTACCGTATGGCCGGGTACCTGCAATAAAGTGGCCCAAAATACACTCACCAATGGGCGAAATGATGCCTAGGTGGCTAGATAATCCAGAGGAAACATTTACCATACAAAACAAGTATTGTGCAAATCTTGAAAGGTGCAAATAGGTTGAAAATACCTCGACTTGCAGGCAGATGCAACCGAGCCACAACGAGGGCATTCCCCTGATTTCTTGCGGCTGTCAGAATGGGCCGCGTTCTCCTCGATCCAATTCTCCAAATTGCGAAAAGGTCTATTGCTAATTGCCTTGAACTGGTGTGTCTGTCAAAAAAACTGAGGCTATTATTGCAAAATCAGCAGCCCTTGTTCACTGCTGCCCAGTGTTTTCTTTACCACCGTGAAAGGGAAGACTAGGACAATATAATGTATTTAGAACAGATTCTAACGACTTGCAATGATTGATTACCATCATTAATCATACATCTATAGAAAGGCAAGCAGAACGGACAACCAATAATTTCAATTTGACGGTTAAAAAGGTACCAAAATAAACGCCCCTATCCAGGAAATCCATATAACTTGCCTGCATATAAATATCACAACGTTTTCACTGAATACCAGATAATTTTCAAACAACCAGGCGTAACTGTTAAACAAATATCCATGCGATATCAAATTTGATAACAAGAAAACATTGGAAAGAATTTTCTTTTTTGTAATTTTCTTATAACATCCTATAGTTTTAAATGAAAGGAAAAAAGAAAAGGACTTCACTCATCCACAAAGTCCTCTTTTTTCCCTCTTCACTTGTCTACGCCTGTTAGCATAGGTTCCAAATCTTTAAATCTACGAAAAAAGGCGGGTGTAACATTCAATGACCTATTTCTTTAAACTGAATGACTTGAAAGAAACTTTAGCCACTTTTCTATGATTCTACCGTTGGACTTTTCAGAAATCTTGAATATTTGTCCAAATTACAGCCCATTCAGCTCATTTTGTGATGTGACATCATCAAATTTCTAAGTCACATACCAGAAGAGTGAAAGAGTTTTGCTTGATACCATATTGTAGGCATCCATAAACTACAGTTTCTTGAGAATTAATTAATCTTTTGTCGAGAGGTTTAGAAATCACGATAGTTTTAAGTTTTTTTTCCAAAGTTTTCTTGAATTCTTAAAAAAGAAGAAAAGCACTGTAATTCTGAAAATATTGAAGATTTCAAAAAAGTCCAACGGAAGATTAACTGTAAAATAGTTCAAGTTTCTTTGAAGCCATTCAGTTCAAGGCAATAGGTCATAGAAATTTGCACCAAGCTTTTTAAAGATTTTAATTGAAACCTATGCTACGCCTGTTCCACATTGGATATTGGGTAATTCAGTGTGTAAGATGGTGAGAATAACAATTAATTCACGCTTAAGTGAAAGTTTTCAGTGCTGTGAAAAGCGACCTCGAAGTGAAAGCATGGGTGGGGTGTTTTGAGCAATGGTGACTGAAATGGATGATGAATCAATTGAGCCATGACGATACTAAAAGTTGGAGCAAAACGCAGAATGAATGAACGAATGAACAAATAAATGAACGGACGAATGAAAAAATAAATGATGAAGGAAAAAACATACGAAAAAAGTATAGGTTAAGCTATGTGCCATAGGACACCCAAGTGCGCTTCAGTGTGACGCTTCATCAGTGGTGGTCCCCTGAAAAGCAGTTCTAATGGGCTGATGGCGCTACCGTGCCTTAATGAATATAAATAAATGAAATAAAATGGCGCGCCACCAAAACCTATTCAAGAGATTTACAGTTAAGGTGGATCAACAATTAAGGTGACTCAGTGCCAAAAGATATTCAATTCACAGACAAGTGATAAGGTGGCTAACTATAAGTAAAAGTCTGTCACAGAAGCATATACAACAGGTTAATGTGGTTGGCTACTGATACATATCAACACTGACACTTTGTTCCCTATCGCTGGTCACTGGACACAAAGAATTGTTATTCACAAAATTCTGGAATTTAAGAGCGTAAAAAAAGCTGTGCAACCGAAAAATGAAGGGAAATGAGAGGGGGGGGGGGTGAGTGTAAATACAAGTCATCATCCAATAAAAATTCTTTATCAGTCTATTATGTATAAGAACGCGTGGATAAGTGCGATATTGCGTGGGTTTAAGATATGAAACCACATTAATATTCAATAAAGATGTGTGTTATATTCATGGAGAAATTATAAATTGATTTGAAATGCTTCACTAATCTGTGTGTTACATCGATTAGTAAGTGAGACAACCTCAGCATCAGCTCAATCAAATCTTGGATTTTTATTTTGCTTCGAGCTCCACTTGCCGTAGTTTCGCTTTGGTCAGCGAGCATCCATACTAAGCAAGAGAGCATCCATACTAAGCAAGCGCCCTGGCCGCCGACCAACCTGACTGATGATGATGATGATGATGATGATGATGATGATGATGATGATGATGATGATGATGATGATGATGATGATGATGATGATGATAATGATAATGATGATGATGATGATGATGATAATGATGATGATAATAATGATGATGATAATGATGATGATGATGATGATGATGATGACGATGACGATGGCGATGATGATGATGCCGATGATGATAATGATGAAGATGATGATGTTGATGATGATGACGATGGCGATGATGCCGATGATGATAATGATGAAGATGATGATGTTGATGATGATGATGATTATGATGATGATAATGATGAAGATGATGATGTTGATGATGATGATGATTATAATGATGATAATGATGATAATCATAGAAATAGGAGGGCTAGAATGCGCGGTCTATTGTTCTGCTATATTTTTCGCGGCACAACTATGGGCAGTCAAGATGGCGGACGTTGGTTGGCAGAAGCTGCGAGTGGTGGTGTCACAACATCGTACATATGAGGGACTTTTGACGAATTCCCGTGTAAATAAAGGCACAATGATGTTCTAAGGGTAGAAGGCCAACAGTTACAGATCAATCTATGTAAGTATCAATATCGTTCGCCTATTTGTTGTCGTTGCTACGGAATTTCTTTGCTGTATTTTTAGGCCTTGTTGTAAAACGGCGGAGAGATGCTCGCTACTATTTCAATGCAAACGCACCGCTCACAAAGCTGCTAGACATCGATTTGAATGCAAATAAAATAAAATTGAATCATTCACGATCCTCCTAAATAGCTCTGGATTAACCTTACGACTAAGTCTTCGAAGCAAGGGCTGGAGGCTGCTGGGGAGAAAAAGTTGATCAAAGGTAATGGGCCTAGGCCTACCGTGTGCAATGTTAGGAGGTGAAATGTGGAAATCAGACTCACCGATCCTGGAGACACAAGACACCAATGCTTTCACGTCGTTGACTACTGCTTAAAAATACCAACCACGGTGACATCAAAAAGTCTCAGAGTTCAATTCAATGCATTGACCAAAGATTACGAAATTCCCTATGACTATCATTTTCCCACACCCTACATATACTTATTTAATTATATTCATCACATAGCAGATATATAGCTAGTGTTCCTATCAATGTTCGAATGATATTAAATATTAAGCTTAGATTCTTGCTGATATGATTAAAATGAACAATTGCTTATCAAAGGTTTGGCATTTCCTCCATCCCTCACTACTTTACCCAGGTTACTTAACCGCCGCCTGGTACTCGGCGTTACCTCATGAAAAGATAAACAGTTGTTCATTCATTTTGAAATAAAATCAATTTTGTGAGTTTACGCCTCTTTGATGCCTTATTGTTTTTGAGAATTCTCTCTGTAAATACCCTTCCAAACTGATGATAAAAAATAATGAGATACTGTTTGACAATTTCCTTGATGATAATTGTAATATGGTCATCTCTTAGACTTTGATCTAAAATATGGCATTCCTTGCTATGCTCACTTATTGACTGAAATGCATCATTCTTCATTGCAGACAAAACATCTGACAAGATCTGAGCATTAGTTTCTTTGGACAAGGACGCCCATTTACACAATGCAAGGCGTGCTTTTCTGTCAACACAGTTAACAACCTTGTATACGGAGCTTGATGGTATCAGCAATTCACCATACTTTTTGCATGATAGAAGTGAAAGATGACCATTATGAAAACTTTGTGCAGTTTCAGAGCTTACGTGTAATGCTGCAGCACAGTCAGGACAATCTATAAACTCAAGCAATTTCTTAACAATGTATCCAGAGATGTAATGTAAGACATCTGAGCGCCAAATGGTGGTTGATAACAAGAGATTTGATACTCTTGAGTCAACTTTACTCATCTCACTTTTATCATTAGTGGAGACATTAATGCAGTTCGCAGTAGAAGGAGACTCAATCTTATTTTTCAAGAGCAGTTGTCTGATTGCATATTTGAACTGCAATGCTGTTGGATTGTTGTTCCATCCAAACCGACTTCTGATTTTGGCAAAATACATCTCCAACTGATCTTGTGAAAAACGATAGGTCAAAACATATTCAAATGGTGTTTCAGCTCGTTGTAGTAGATTTTTGCTAATCCTCAATATGGATAGTGCTGATATGTAAAATCCGATCACAAACATTTTTCGTGGACCGGATATCAGTGTTAGACCATTGGCATCTTTCAAAAACTTTAACGTTTCAATGCCACTTTTCAGATAGCCCTCAACTTCAAGCATATTTTCAAGAGTAATTGGTTTTTTATAGTTCTTGCCAAACTTACTTTTACTGTTCAAGATATCAAACAAGTTATTCATAAGTAGAATAAAGTCACTTGTTGGTTTGCTATCTTTGAATTCTTTAAGTTTTAAATTCCTTAAGAATGTTAAAGCTGCATACACAGAATGGCTTAATGTCTGAGCAGCAACACTCACTTTCATTTTGTGATTTTGCCATTGAACATGCTTGGCTTTTAATTTGTTCCCAAGATGGAGGATGTCCTTTTGTTGGGCTTTGTGAAGCTCCCTTATGTATTCCCAAGATATTTTCTCTCCACCAGAGGTAACAAAGACTTGCATGTCAGCAAATGCATTTCTTGCAAGTTTTAGCATGTGGCAAATATCTAAGATGACATAAATTTTGCCTCCTGGCATTGCAGGGTGATCAAAAGATCCATCTAGGTTTTTTATGTCACATCCAAACTTAGTTGCCATGCCAAGATTTTTAGGGGCACCATCAAAAACAACAGCATGAACATCAGCCCCTTTTTCTGTTAATTTTTTTATAGCCTCAAAGACTAATTGTTTTAGAATTTCACCATTGAGACAGTTTGTTAAGAAATAAGCAATTGGAACAAACCATGGCTTCTGAAGACCACATGCCATGATAACAAGTGCATTTGTAGCCTCAGTGTCAACTTCTTCTGCTTTTATTCCTCCATAGTCTACTTGGCCAATGAATTTGGAGGTTTTCTGGTCCCATTGGACTTGCTTTTTTATGCTCATTTCGTCAAGTAAAATTATGGAATCTTTTTGGCCTTCTGTGACTTTCTGCTCAATGTAATCAAAAGGTTTTTCAAGGAAACCTGGCTCACAATTTATGTTAACACACCACGATCTTATAGTTGCAGGGTGTGGTAAATGAAGAGCTTTCCTCACAAATTTATATGCTCTTGGGCTGTAAAAATGGAGGGTTAAAGCAAATTCTTTGATTTCTTCCGAATATCTTGAACCAGCTGATTTCTCAACATTTTTGCATTCATTTCTAAAAAGGGCAGTCGCCATATGGCCAAAGTTTTCATTTAATGTTTGAGCTAAGTCTTCATTCAGTAATTTGCATGCTTGCAATTTTGAGATCAAGCCACAAATTTTTTTTTCGAGTCGTAGATTTTTCTTTTTTAAGTTTCTTAATTTGTCATTTTTTTGTTTTAGTTTTTTGCGATATTTTGCTTCCAATTTTCTAGGTGAGATTTTATAAGCATATGTATGATCATGAATTGATGTTTCTTTTGGATTTGGCTTCTTAATCTTTTGTAGTGGGAAAGCCGATGCAGATTGTGAATTTTGCCTTTTACAAGGGGAACGCCTTAATTTGGTTGTTTTTTTCAAATGATCAGGAAAATTAAAAACTGTTGGGACTGCTTCTTTTTTCAAGTACTTCTTGCCGATAGATTCAGATGGGTTCAGGGATGGGGGAAAATGATAGTCACTTGGGAGGAAGTGCTTCTCACAAATTCTTTCATTGCGTGTTGGCTGCCAATCTTTGCGATGCATTGCAAGGACCCATTTCTTAAGCAATGCTGCATTATCGTGTGGAAACCTGAAATCAGACCAGCTTGAAATATTTCTTCGTTTTTTGGAAACAGTTGCATCCCAAAAACTTATTTGGGGATGGTGTCCAGTGTATTTGCCAGTAAGAAGTTGGGGATCTTACATGTTTACCCCAGAAGACATATCAGTCAGACACAACAGAATTATATTTAATGATTTGATAATGTCAACAGAGGTAAAATGGGTAGGCTGGGGGATAAAATAGGTGATGCTGATGGCAAGGGCAGTGGGTTATCAAACTGTTAAACAATATTTCCGAGAGTTAAGTTCTTGACATAGCTTATTTACGTTTGCTCCTTGCAGACTTTAACCCCAAGCTGGCCCACTCCCGGCCCACTTAAGCCCTGTTCACTGCAGATCTCCTGAAACTGAAAGGCTGCAAATCCCTTCTATCTGATCTAAACCATTTTAGAGCTCATAGATCACATTTCACCATATCAGCGAGAAGGAATGAAGAAATAATAATTATTCCAGGCCAGCAAATGCGACCGGCCTAAAATCTTACCGGTGAAAAGCGATATTTTTCTCGCCAGGAGCAAGATCTTTCTTTAATCTCCATCTGTTTTCGCAGCCAAAAGCCGCGCAAGAAATAACCATCTTATTTTCAGTTTCAATCGAAGAAAAACCAAGGATTTTGACGAAAATAGCGCTGCAATAACTGTTCAGCCTGGTCTAACATCTGTTTACGCACTGAGGTTCACAACAAACGGCCCACGCTTTTGCCAACCAACGTCAGCCATATTGGTTCCGCATAGTTGTGCCGTGCCACGTGATCAACCACGCATTCTAGCCCTCCTATTTCTATGATGATAATGATGCTGATGATGATGATAATAATGATGATGATGATTGTTGTCATTGCGTTTATTCATGTTATTGTCGAGTATTTGAATCTGCTTGCAGTGGATGTTGTATCAAGTTATTCCATTTAATCGGTATGACGAGCGGGACATCGGGCAAGTCCAGAACAAACTTACCAGTACTCTGAAACGTATCCGATAAATATCGCAAAATGGTGGTTTACACTGTCACAAAACTCATTCATAATGAATCGTTGTTAAAATTACCATGGCAGTTAGTTAACAAGCAACTACAAAGGAATTCGCACAGACGTAGGAACTGAGGGCATTGGGGGCACGTGCCCCGAAGATTTTGTAATAAAGAAAGAAGAGCCGTTCTATTTTTAGAAAATGGCCTTGTTTCTTAAAGAAAAGGTGTCCTCAAATTCTCGTGCCCCCCAACTTTGAGGTGCTTCCTACGTCCCTGGATTGGCGAAAACAGTCACTTGATTTTCAAGGACGAATATCGATAAACGAAATAAAATTTTCTTTCTTGAGGATGTGGGTCAAATTTGCAGTGTACATGACGAATTGATTAACTAAGGCCTCCGCCTTCTCATTAAGAGATAGCTGTTGAAAAGTTCAGTAAAAAGCACCTTATCAAGTCACGACGAAATGTTCCAAAACACGTTCACCAATATGCAAGATGCGCGAAATAACGGTACAGATTCGTCTGACTTTTAGGGCCACTATATGGGCTCTGCGGTGAGAGTGTCGACTCGATTCTATCAAATTCGACCACATTTAGAGATAGTACTGATCTGAGCAGCCATGAGTCATCACAAAAGTCTTCGATAAAGCAGTCAACAAAACGCACATAACGTAATTTCAAGGTACAGTAATAGCTCCCTGATGTCATATTTGTGCTAAAGCAATCTGGGAAATGACAGAACTAAGATGGTTTCGGTTGCGCAATTAATTGGCTGCGCAGTTCAAGCTGGAAGATAACAACAGCCCACTCCATTCTTCTTAAGGTAAACTGTTGAATTTCAGATCCCAATGAATGAAACTATTGAGGATCATTTGCGAACAGCCGTGAAGGCTGGTTTTCATATGTCGCGTTTCATCGTAATTCATCGCATTTCATCGGAATTCCGGGTCTTCGATCAATTAGGATTGCTTCCGATATATGAAAACCAAAAAGAGGTATCCTAATTCATCCTAACTCATCGCAATTCGTCGCAACTGATCCTAGCGAATCAAAAAATTTTGTTTTCTGCGATGAAATAGGAGGAATTCAGATGAATTACGATTCTCGATTTTCATATGATTTGACAATCGCAATTATGGACATCCCACAAATTGCCATGAAATGCGATGAAATGCGATGAGATGCGATGAAATGCGATGAAATACGACATATGAAAACCATCCTTGAGATGGTCTATTTGAAAACAGCCACTTGAATTCCATCGCTTAAAAAGAAAAGAACTCTCAAAGTTTACCACTTTTCTAAGGTCATGATGTTGTCCTAACTTCAGGTTGCCTGGCGCTAACCGACGCTAACTTCTTAAATTACCTGTATTCCGTTTTTGACGAAAAGATTCCTCAAACTTCATTAGAAATCTTGCAACTCACAATGAGCACGGACAACGGCTTCCATAGAAATACCATGGGGGCTTCAATTTCCCTAGTTTTACCAGCCTTGCTGGTTAAAGCGCCTTCGCATGCTTCCAGCTTCTTCAAGATAAACCTGATGACATTCGTCTAAGTCTTGCTCCATCACAACGGTGCATGGCAGACTTTCTAGGATTTGTACGCGTTGAGTGCGGAATACGATATGACAGCACTTCTTACTCGCAATTTAGCAATTTGATGACGTCGCACCCGGAAAACTATTTCGCCAAAGAACACCTACCGGAAGGTACCTGACTCACTTTCAGGCAATGACATCAAATAAAATTGCATTAACTAATTCTGCAATATTTTTTAAGATTCCATGCCTTCGCTAGCCAGAATCGACTTCATATGCGTCAAATATTCTGGAGCATTCCCTTTAAAGGCCAGTATTAGTCAAGGGTCCTTATGATTACAGTAAATCCCCGCATATAAGAACCTACCAAAATAAGAACCTGAAGTCTGTTATGCCCAATTACGCACCTTGCAATTAAGCACCTGTTTCAGTTTGAAGAAACATTGGTTCTGATTGAAGGGGTAGGAAAATTGATCTTTGATTGCTGTTATTAGGCTGATGCTGGTCCAACTTGGCTTTTAAGGGCTGATTCTCATCCCCAATTAGGTATTACATCCATATTGATGCTCCAAAACGAATAAAAGGAACATCTTTGAAAGATTCTGAAAGGGCCTACATGAAGCACCCTTCAAATAACAACCTTCATACGTTGAAATTTGTCTTAGTGCCTTTGAAACACGGGGGGGGGGGGATTCTCGGCTAAACTTCGGGTAGGGGTGTGTCGCCTACAGTTTCAAAATGGGACCGTTGGCTAGACCAATTTTTGGGAAAATGATGTCCTGGGCTAGAACAATTTCTTAATCAAGAGTGCCCTGAATTAGCGTTTTCTAGACAAAACTTGCTAAATTTTCTCATTCTCAGGACAAAACTTGTTTAAAAATTAGTTTTTCTGCCGAAATTACCAAATTTTTTACAGTGCTTTGACCAAAATTGCCAAAAAGCATACCCTTGCCGAGACTAAACTCGACTAAAATTGCCAAAAAATATACCCTTGGCTAGACTAGAAGTCCGAAAAAGTATACCCATGTGGGCGGCACATACCCAGGTACCTTTACTATGGAAGAACCCCCCCCCCGTGCTTTGAAATAAGAACCTACTTAAGCCTAGGTCTCAAAAAAAAAGTAGGTTCTTATTTGTGGGGATTTACTGTCCGTTCATGGGGTTTCTTCCTAATCTTACTTGCTTCATCTTAAAGGGAACAAACACAGTTCAAAGTTGTCCCGGGAAAAGTTTTAGAGCGATGGTCAGTTTTATCTAACAACGTATAGCTCTCACCTAGACTTATGCCTTTTCGTCCCTTGTTTCCCTGCGTTCTTTGACTTGCTGATATAACTTGGTCAACAGGGACTTATTATACTACGCTTAGAAAGTGAACCCAATTCAGGCACGCGTAGAATGATTCCATATTCACAAATCAAAATGCTAGAAATTAGCTTTCAACCAATCTGGAGGCGCCATTCAGACAGTTATTGTTGTTGCATACAAAAACCATCGATGAAGCCTGGAGTTCTCACAGCTTCGATGGATCTATAGAGGAAGATTATGCTTGAAAGGTATGCATTTTGTGATTTGTAGGTCAAGGCAATATCACCTTTTGACCAACAAGTTTCCTTTTCAATGTTGGAGCTCTTTAAACAAGTTTTGAAGCGATTTTGTTGAATGTACGAGAATCGTCGCTAGTTTAGGCCATTTTGAACAATTGCGCCCACTTTTTAAACGCAATACTATGAGTCCCTGTTGATCTAGTGATATCAGCAAATCAAAGAAGGCAGGGAAACAAGGGACAAAAGGCAAAGCCTACAATCCTAGCCATAAGTGTTGAGAATGTTTGGAAAATCTCGAATTTTTTCATGTAGCAAACCCCCGCTCCCCTAATTCAATGTTGTTTGTGAAGATATCCTAAAATCTGATAACTGCCATATCTTCTGAAGACAAAAAAAAAACAACATTGAGATGGGGGAAGGGGGGAAGTGGACATTTTGACGGTATTTTGGTTGTGAGGTCTAAAAAATAGGGGAAAGTCGATTTTTTCTCAACACCTTTATGGCCAGGATTGTAGCTCTTACCTTGAAACCAGCCGTGATTTTCTAAATGTGCAAAAGTTGTCATTCCACCACTTTCACGTACACCTGGAACACACATTCAAAGCCGATGTGAAAGTAGAGGAACAACTAATTTATGTCGCCAATTTTTTGATAGAGCAGAAGATAAAATGATATGAAAATTGAAGGATTGATAATCAAAAATATAACTGATAGAAATAATAGTAAAACAAGAAGTTCACTGGGTATTGAAGAGACGGGATGAAGCCTGGTATCAAAAAATGATATCGAAGATCATTTTGAGCTCGCTATCATTAAATACAGTTTACACCCAAATATTACAAAGAAAACAGTAAACTCTGAAAGATTCTGAAACATTTCAGTTTTAGCCTTCTTGCTCGACTGAAGTGATAAAGATTTAAACAGAAGGATTAGATCCAATAAAAAGCACCTTCAACAGAAGTATTCCAGCTGTAGTTGTAAATGAAAATTCTGATTTGCTCACAACACTTAATTAGCACGTACAACTTGTGCATTTCTGAAAGCCATATTCCTAATTAACTGACAGCCGGGGATATTTCCTCACTATTTTAAAAGGATAATACTTTTTGCAAGAAAAATTTGAGACCTATTACTGTTCTTTGATCAGTTTCTAAGATTTTTGAGCAACTCATACATGAGCAAATGCTGCCTTTTGGTGAGTGCCTTCTGTTTCCTCTACTATGTGGTTTTCGGAAATGCTACAATACGCAAACATGCACTTATAATGTTCCTAGAAACATGTAAGACAACCATGGACAAGGGAGGCTTTGCTGGTGCACTTTGATGGATCAAGAGCTATTATTAGCAAAGACTGCATGCTTATGGTTTTAGTATAAGTGCCCTCGCGCTTATACACTGCTAGCTATCTTTCGAGCAGAAGACAAAAAAACTAACTTAGGTGCGTCACAAGGTTCGGTGTTAGGGCCCCTTGCTTTTAACATATTTTGGTAGAGCGTCTACCTAGAAAAGAGAATGCTCTGAGCTCATATCTCGGCCTCACATTAATTTACCATTTTATCTGTTCGCCGAAATTTAGTACAAAAATTGAAAGAGCAGAAACTGCGCACGCATGTGCAAAAACTCGCAACTTTGAGTCCCCCTAGCTCCCTGCAACAGATCCCAAAATTCGGCAACACTTGATATTTTGTTCCTTGGACCTTACACTCTTGATTTACCGTTTCAGAAAGCTTATCGATCCAAACTATTCCTTATTTCAGATTGCTTGATGACGTCATTTTACGCAGTTTCTGCTCTGTCACAAAAATTGTGATTTAAAAGTGAGAAGCATCAAAATATAAAAATGGCATATTTCTTCTGATGACTGGAACTGAAATATGTAACTACGCAGATGATACTAAAATATCCTCATGCGGTAATGAGGTAGACAGGTGATAGTAAGAGACCACAGCAAGATGCAAATTTGCAAACCAACTAACAGCACTGTTTCCAGGAACCTATATGAAACTAAATGAAGATAAAGGGCACCCTATTCTGTTTGGTTCTATCAAACAAAGAGTCAATACACACAGGAGAGGTCCAGATAGAAGGAAGTGACAAAGAGAACTTCCTAGGCATCAAACTAGATAGGAAATTAAGATTTAAAACTTTGAAATTCTTTTTTAAAATTCTGTTTCATGCGGTTGACCCTTTTCGCCTTCATGAATTTAGCAAAGTGTTCTAGATAATGATGGGCGGAGGAAAAAGAAGTGATAAAATAAATCGAAAAAGACATGGTCATGATACCAACGTGACTCTTCGGATCCGCAGATAATTGTGATGACGAAAAATGAATAAAATTTGTCGGCAGAAATACCGCAAAACGACGAAGAACAATAGCAAATGAGTAGATTTAATGAATAAATGCCGTGCGTTGCAGTAAAAAGGTACCAGATTTGATCAGGGCTAGCGCTAAGAATTCAGCTTGAATCCGTCAAAAATAATCATTAACCCAATCCTTGATTGTTAAATTGAGGATATCTTAGATAACTTCTTTGTTGATATTGGAGCATTGCGAGTAGATATTTTTATCTTGAAAGTCTAGGTGTGCCTCCATCTGCAAACCAGAGCTTTTGGGTTATTGGCCTAAGCTGCTAACACGCTTGTTGTGGAATCTCTGAATAGCGAAGTACATTCACGCAAGAAGCCTCGTGCTTCGGAAGAATTCTCAATAGAAATCCAAATCGAACTCGACAATTCACGATTTTTTCCCAAAGAGACAGCTTTGAATTCCATCTGCGAAATAAAAGTTATTCTTAGGGAAATGATTCCCTTAGGTGTAAAAAACCCTCCTCTTCGGAATAAAATGCATTTGTTATCATTGGAATTATTACGAAACAAACGATCGTTGCATACACCCAAAAGGATGAAATATTCACAAGGATGGGATCCTTCAAGTGCTCACTCGTGCCTAAATTCCACAAGGCTTTCACAAGGAGAAGACCCTTGAAGTGCTCACACGTTTCTTCTTTGTGAAGACATTCTTTAGTGACTATCTCCACTGATATTTCTATCGGCTTAATTCAAATGTGTACCTAAGGACACGGGTCCTTGTTTTCCTACACTATGTATATCTTTGAGGAGATTTACCAAACAGCGCGTTTGCAGTTTAGGCCAAACCCTAAAAGCTCTGGTTTGGAGGTGGAGGCAAATCTAGACTTTAAAGATAAAAATTTCTACTCTCAATCCTCTAGTATCAAACAAGGTACAATTAAGCCTGAAATTACTTCATACCCGCACCACATTCTGAGTATTTTGGATCGTTCTACCGGGTGATTCAGAAAAAAGTTCCCACTTTTGAAAATTCATAGCACCACGACTACTTCACGAATTGGAATCATTCAAATTCTAGTTAAAAGCAGAAAGATCAAAGTATTTTTGTGATTTTTCTCGCTGTCCTACCAGCACTAGAAGTATTGGCAAATTCAACTTGATAAAAATTTCATGGCTGCAAAATGATTGAAAAAGGGCCTAAAACATTGATCAAATTGTGAGGACTCAATTCACATCGAACAATAGGCAATGGGCGTTTCACCTCACTCAAGAGTTATAAGAGATCGATTTTGGAACAAATACGAAATATTTTCAATCCCTGTACAGAGCTTACCTCTCACCCATGAGAAGTTGCATTTCCTTCATTACTCTGTGCGAGGAGTCCTTTATGTTTTGATCAATGTTTCAGCCCCATTTTCAGTCATCTTACAACCATAAAATTTTTATAAAGTTGATTTTACCAATATTCCTAGTGCTAGTGAGACATCGAAAAAATCACAAAGATACTTTGATCTTTCGACTTTAAACTAGATTTTGAATCATTCGGATCGATGAAGTACTCTTAGTGTTATGAATTTTCAAAAGTGAGCACTTTTTCTGGCTCACCCGGTATTTGACGACCAATTCTATCGTGGCTGAGTTTTGAAAGAATATGATGACAAAAGGCAGAAAGAAGCACAACGAGAGACATTTGACGGATTACAATATCACGCGTAATTGGTCAGCAAATGATACAATGAAAAATTTCCTCATAGGCATGGGTATGAATAAATTCGAGCTTAACTTTATCTATCTTCAAGTTGACTATCGAGGATTAATTTAAACATTATTTCCGACTTATTCAAGCTAAATTCTTAGCGCTACCCCTGGTCAAGTCTGTTACCTCTTTTGTGGACAACCGGTATATATCGCCAATATTTCGTCCTGCCATGCAGGCCTTCTTCAGGGCTTTTATATGATAGTTGCATATAAGATTTAAATATGTACGACTTGAATAGGAGAAGTTACGAGTGACGGGTTACATATGATGGCTACGCAGGGGTTATATCGCTCAGGTTAAGAGGGATGCTTTATACGGTAATTAAAATAATGATACTCATGATAATGATAATAAGTGATGCATGGAACAGCTCTATCATACGCTGGATGTTGGTCTGTGCACATAGATTGTGGTAGATGAACTAATTGACTTTTCTCGTGTTATCTTAATCGAATCAGGATGATGAAACTTGGGCTGACTAGGTGAATGTTAGCTAAGATACAGAAATAGCTCGAATTAGGAAGCCGCAGATGCTCCATTTATCGCCTTAGCATTAAAATTAACTGTACAGCCACATTTAAGTATGTGATATCTCGCACTAAGCCCCTGGTGATTACTGGATGATCGAAATATGCGAAATAATGAATAGACACTAGCTGCAGTCTACATTTTGCTTACACTTGAAAAACAAATCCTGGATTTAGTATGATTCATGCTAAAGTAGAAGACATTACTGCTATGAATGGGGAACCATATTATTTTCCACTATTCTTAGTCTTCTCCGTGAGAAGTTACGTATTCAAATAAGCGATCTGTGCGAAGTGACGTCACATCGCAGAAATAATGTGCATCCCACTGTCAGCGGGAACGGGGCTGTCCTACTGTATTATCGACTCTTAATCATTGCTAGCCTATCGTGTGCTCATGAATGGCCACACAGCCATCAGGTTTGACCTAAACTATCAACATGTTAACGAATTATCATATAGTATGACTCTCAAAATGCGAAAGAAAGGTATGAATTCGCGTCAGCAGTTGGTAAGTTTGTTTTGTAGCATCAATGATACAAGCTCTGGACTTGTCCTTTAGAGAGCAACTGTCACTCAGAGTCCATTGCAGGCATACTGCAACTTTGTTTCGAAAATACACGAAATGAAACGTGACCCACTGGCTCCGGTCCCTACACCAAAGGCAATGATAATTTCAGCTTCACGACGAAGCACAGCTATTTTGTTAGATTTTAGTGTTCACCGCCTACATAACATTTAGAAAGGTTTTTGCAATAAAGCAAGTCACTAGGTCATCGGAAAACCTCAAACTTGAGGAGAGCTATCGCCAGTTTAATCAATCAACAGCTGCGTGGTACGACAGTAAATGTCAATCGAAATAGTAAATTGTGACTGCTTTTTGAATGACCAAAGACCAACACATAAGATTAGTCTATTCAGACAAGGTTGACATATTACGTAGAAGATAGCTTTATGTCCAGCAGAAAGTCAATGGGTAAATCAAGAGTGAATTTCAATGGCAGGCCCGTCGGAAGCGGGGGGGGGGCTGGGGGGGGGGGGGTTCAGCCCCCAATAATTTGCTGAGGTTTGCTGATTTTGTAAGTGAAAAAGGCTGTAAAAGCCAAAGTCGTAAGGTAGAAGATTCAAATTTGTATATATTCGAGGAAGCTACCAGAATCTATCAAAAGTGCAATATCTTTTGATGTCATACAAGTCAAAAAATTCAAAATTTTCATGGAAAGACTCATTAGTGGTGATCCTTAGCTTTCGTCAACAGCACATTTTCCAAAAATGGAGCGTTTTCCAACGATCTAAAGGGCGTGGTCTTGAAAAATTTTCCCGGGGGCAAGCCCCCGGACCCCCATTTTTGCTCACTTCGCTCGCTTATCCCTTCAGCCCCCCAATATGAATTTCGTTCCGACGGGCCTGAATGGGAGTAGTAAATAGTAAAGAAGTCCTTTAAAATGAACAAAGAACAACAACACATAAAATTTGTCTACCCACAAAAGGTTACCATATTAAGTAAGAGGTAGTTTTATGTGCAGCAGAGGCTCAACGAGTAATCACTTCATCATTGCTTGAATTCAACGAGGAATTCAAGTGCATTAATCGACATCGCGATTTAAATAACTTCGGCTATGCAAGATAGTTTCAGTAATCCCAATTCTTTGGCCAACTCAATAAACCATACTACTTTGATGTCATTGAATGATGAGCCGCAATATTCTATCTACCCAGGAATTTTCATTTCATTTTCATTTAAAATTATTCACCCAGGGTTCAATTCAATCTATATACTGTTTTACAATTGGCCCTGCAAAAGCTACTTACAAAATAAAGAGTCATAAAATACAAAATTTACAATAAAAATGAAAAATAATGTACAAGGCTATTTTTCCTTGAGTTTGGACTTGAAGGCATTGATTGAGGGAGCCATCTTTGTTTCCAAATCAAGACTGTTCCAGAGACTAGCCCCGCGATACGCAAAGGATTTCTGGCAATTGCCAGTTCTTAACATGGGTATTGCAAGGTCAGTTTTTGAGTTTCTCAACTCTCTTGGATGTACCCCGGATAATCTCACGAAAAGATCACTGAGATATTGAGGTGCAAGAGAGTTGAGAGATTTGTAAACCATAGAAACTGTTTCTTTTTATATCAGCTTTTGTACAGATGGCCAACCAAGTCTCTGGAGCAAAGGAGTTGCAGATGCATCAAAAGGGCTATTTGTTACTATTTGTTACTACTGTTACTATTTGTAACAGGAATTGTTTTGCAAAAGCATTTCGTGCCCCATTTTCAAGTCAAATGATGACCGGCGATGATAATGCTGGAATAAAGTTAAACTCCAAACAAGGGCAGGAAACTCATTGCAATCACTGATCTCCAAGAAGATGTAAACAAAGCCTGGTTTCCATATAATCGTAACAGTCGCCGACGCGTCGCTGAGACATGCTCGGGGAAACATCGGGGACATCTGCATTAAATGAAAACATTTTCTGAGCGACGTCGCCGACGTCGCCGATTAGAAGGGGACCGTACGGGGACATATCGAAAGAGCTGAGATGAGTTTAGAGCCTGGTTTCCATTAGATCATATCAGTGATCGTTTCCATATGTCGCCGAATGATCGGGGACACATAGCCGATGCATCGCAGTAGGTCGCCAACTGTTACGATCATATGGAAACCAAGCTTAAGCTAAACTAGGAGCCTTTCCACCAGAACATGATCTTCAAAATTGGTCAAAAAACCTCCTGAAATTGACTTTACAAGGAATGTACCGGTTGGGTGAGAAGAAAGTATGCACTGTTTGAAAACTCGCATGGGAAAAGCTTTGTGACCAATTTGTAATATTTCAATCTCAATATCCTTCTAAGGTTTCCACTTAATTTTGGAGACTTTCCTTATGTTAGGTGCATTG
The DNA here is from genome assembly GCA_964019985.1 of Aurelia sp. 4 Dawson et al 2005. Classification (NCBI taxonomy): domain Eukaryota; kingdom Metazoa; phylum Cnidaria; class Scyphozoa; order Semaeostomeae; family Ulmaridae; genus Aurelia; species Aurelia sp. 4 Dawson et al 2005. The sequence goes on along the minus strand of OZ026495.1, from coordinate 16,025,455 downwards.
TTTCCTTCTGATATTAGGATCAAGTTTAAAGTCCAAAGACAAAGAGGGGCTGTTCACTGTGACGTAAAGTTAGCATTTTTGACGATGAGTACTGATGAGAGAGCATAATTACAATCCAATCGTTCGCCATCATTGATAGGCAATGACTGAGCTCAGAAAAGCAGTATACTTCCATTTTAACTTTAAATCGAGCAACGCACGTACAGTTTCAGCTCCAATCCTATGCAAGCTAGTTTTCGGTAATTCTTGACCAGAGATACGATCGTTTGTTGCAAATTATGAATAGATTCTCAAAAATCGACCCTAAGCCAGACAATGGCATAGTAGTTTTCAAATTGAAATTATAGTTTTTAGTTGTAGGATTTTTCAAACAGTGTATACCACGTGTCCCAAAAAGAGTGTCCCCTTTTGAATGGAAATAGAAACGAAACGATAAGATATTATTACTCTCCAAGTGGACACTTAAATTCATTAATCTTCAACTTAGATTCAAATACGTTGCATTCAAAAACCGTCAATTAAACACCGGAGGTACGAGCTCGCAAAGTCAAAATTTACAGCGCAACAAAACCAGAAGTTTTCAAAAAGGGCCTAGCCATTATTTGTATCATGGATATTTCCAAAGTACCTATTTTAAACTTTAACTTTAAGTTTTTCGCTTTTGAAAATAATACAAGATTCGTGGACAACGCCCTGATTAAACAAATATAATAAAAATGTGGTAAGAATGGTAAAGTCATGCCACATCTTCAAAATAAGCGTGCATGTGCTCTTTTCCTCCTTTTTGATACTTCGGATGGAACACAATGTGCGGATTGATTCCTCAAAGGAAGGAATATTTTAGAGCAATTGAAGCATTTCATTCTTTTCAAAAGAAAAAGAAAAAGCTAAAGGTCAAAAGTTGAAATTCTTTCGCAATATGCCAGTGATATCAAATCGTGGCTAGGCCCTTTACAAAACCTCTGGTTTAAAATGCACTCCAAAATTCGACTTTGTGAGCTCATATCTCCGGTGTTTGAAGTATGATTTCAAAATGCAGGGTATGTACATTTAAGTTTAAGATCAACAAATATGTCTCTGAACTAAAAGAGTCCCGATATTTATCGTTCTTTTCCTTGCTAAGTCAAACGTGGGTACCTTTTTGAGACACCCGGTACATTTCGCTTACTCACCCAGTAGTTGTAGAACTGGTGCATCAGGTACACAGAAGATAACTAAGTCTAACACTTTGCATACCTGTTTTACATTATGACCACTTTTAGCACTAGTTTCAATGAACATAACTTCTAATTCTCTAGCTTTTCTTTCTCCCATCTCTGTTGATACCCGCCTAGAAAAAGAAAGAAACAATATAATTTGACAATCTTCGACATAATAAAAGCTGTTTTAAATATCTAATTTTTAAGACTTAGCAAAGATGCACGTAATAAGGTACATTTATTGCTCAATGCGCAAAGTTATGTTCCTATGTTCAAGTTGTAAACAAGCCTATCTCTAAACAATGTGAGAAATTCGCTGGGCAAAATTGTTTCCAAATATCTTCCTACAAGTTTTTAACCATCCATATTTCATATTTCATATATATTTCATATTTAATTCTTTTAAGGAGGGTTGCCCTTCAACTAGTTGATTTTCAAGGGGCCCTCCGATAAAAACATTAATTACAATATATAACATAAAAGGGAAAAAAGCTATTAATTAAATTAAACTTTAAAACCTTATTTACAATATCTAAAACTTATATACAACAATGTTCAAAATTTACAATAAGAGTGAAAGGAAGCATCTATTTCTAAATAGTTTTTTGAAACTATACAGAGAGGTTGCCTGCTTTGACTCGGCTGAAAGGCTATTCCATAGCTTAGCACCTCTATAAGAGAAACATTTCTGGCCCTTTGTTGACCTTTTCATCGGTAACCTCAAGTCGGTTCCCGCATTACGAAGACTATATGATGAGTAGAGCGATTTTCGGGTGAACAGGTCACACAGATATTGTGGAGCCAGCTCGTTCAGGGACTTGAAGACCATTGTCTTAGATTCACTGGAAATCAGTTGGTCAACGGTCTTCCATCCCAGCTTTTCGATAAGAGGTCTGCTTGGGGCATCGAAGCTGCTGTTCGTTATTATCCTAGCAGCACGCTTTTGAAGTTTTTGTAGCTGATTAATTTCACTTGAACCAGCGCAGCCCCAGACAGAACAGCAGTATCGAAAATGAGGCTCCACAATACCTGTATAGAGAGCAAATCAAATCATCAAATCTAGTTTCACTTCCTACCGCTCAGGAATGATGAGATATCAAACTACTGTGATGGAAAAATGAAAAAGTACGAATTTGAATCATATATAATGCACGGCATCTTTTGATAAGTTCTTCATCGTGACAGAGGCCCACAGCTTATCGCTCTTAATCGAGCAAATAGATTTGAGAGAATGAATGCATTTGAATATCAGAGGGTATGGTATTGTGTTGCTGACAAAGCAACTTATCATACAGCTTCTTAAAACAATTTGCATATCCATGAAAACTGTAAGAGGTGTTCAGTTATCAATAGTTGGGAGTTTTTTTACACTGATATAATTAAATTTCTTGATGAAGTGTACCATCTCATAAGAACATTGGAGAAAATCAGTCTGTTTTTGGTTCTTATCTCTGAGTGTCTTTTTTTTCACAAAATCAGTATGCAGGTTTCTTATTTTGCTATGTTCTTGTTTGCGAGGTTTTACTGTAACACTGTTTCAAAGCAAAAGCAAAAGCATCAATCATCAAACAGACTGCATGAATGGTTAAAGCATCCTTTTGATAAGATGACTTGAAAGGATTCCGGTACATTTGCAACTGTCAATTGGTAATCTTTCACATCTTGATTCATTTAAGGATTACGACGTATTTTCCTGTCATTCAAGGATTCCTGACGAAATTTGAACAAAGTCAAAATATTCGTAAATCATAAATTACTCGAGGAAAATTGGTAAGAAGAAAGCATTATTGCTTTTCTATATTCCAATGAAATTTTACAACAAACAAACAAAGGTTACAAGACGATGCCACGAGGACCATGGTAATGCATAGCAACCCTGTGACAATGACATTTAATGCAGAGGTTCAAATTATTATTACACTTAAAAATTACAAACAACATATTACAAATAGCAAATCAAATATAGCAATTACGAATAATTTCGACACAAAAGATCATAAAAATTAATGTACCAAAGAACAAATTACACGAGAGAAGAGACAACAAACTTACAAGCTTATTAAAACCCGAATGTATTTTAACGTTGCCTCAAGGATTTTTGTATTTCAGTAGAGGGATGAATTCTCGCTGCCATACAGGAGGATTTGGAGTAAATTTTCAATTGAAAGATTTTTTAATCCATGGGGTCGCAATATCGCATCTACACTGTTCAGAAGATCACGTCTGTCTTCATCATAAGTATAGCAGATCAGAAAAAAGTGTTCCGTATCCTCAATAGCATCATTTGTCGGGCACAAAGGATTTAAAGTATCGCTGAAGCATGTTTGAATTTATCACTGAAGCATTAGAAAGCATTATCGCGGAAGGTCTATAATATGATGGTGAGCATAAATTTGCAGCTTTTCTTAAGATTTAGCAATTTGCTAACGTCAAAACTTCAAAAATTTGTGCAAACATAGAAAGGCGCTATAATCCTAAAAAAATCCCGATATCAAAGATAACCACTAAAGAATCATTGAAGATTACCTGAAGCTCCTTTCAAACAATTTCATCAAACGAAACATGCATTAAAAGCTCATGTAATCCTTTTAAAGAATTGATTCTGGCGCTGTGCTGCGACAATTGCACAGTGTGCCAAGAATACTGATTTTTGGAAATTTCATTATATTTTGCGGAAGGAAATGCAACTAATCTTCTATGTGCACGGCTTGAAGCATATTGTAACATGGATGTATACACCACAAAGGGTCAATCTTAAATGAAAAATGATAGGGCTAGGACCACATTAAATCATATTTACCATATTTGGGCATTTTGTAAAAAACAACTGAATATCCACTACAGCTTAGGAACGACACAAAATCAGAAGCCTGTCAATAGCTCATTTTAAAGCACATTTTAAGGCGAATTCAGAATTTGAAGATTTTTTTTATAATTCAATGAAATGTTACAAAAATACAATACGGTCTACACTACTTACAAGAAATTACTTTACAATACTACTGGGACAGATACCCCACGGGGAGCAAGAGGCTGTGAACTACCCCAAGGGAATTAACATAGATCAAAGGAAAGAAAAACTACTTAAACTTAAACAACACTACTAAAAACAACACACACGGATAATTAAGAACAAATTGATACCCAAGTCTGCTGCATATTAGACGTAAGAGCAAATGGATGGCGAGGAAACTTAGCTGGGGGAGGAAAACTGATCTTGGAGTTTCTTTACATATAAAAAAGGACCACCATGGAGTTTCCATGGAATTTGAAGATTCTGCTGTTTGGTAAATTCTTAATGGGTCTGGGGCCACCAAACTTGAGAAAATTCGTATGAAAAAAGGCAAATACACAGCATTTCAAAATATGAACGGGGTAGTAATGAACCAGTTAGCACCTTGCCGCGGATGATCTATATTTTCAGAAAGTATGTGGTTTGCAACTATAATATATTTGAAGTTTAAGACAACATAATGATTACAACATTGTTGTAAAATCGTCTGATTTTTTCATTATTTCCACGAATTTAAAGATGACCGATCATCATACTGAACAAAAGATTACATTTTATGATATTCTTACGAATTGCCAGTAGATATTTTTGTCGATTACACAGATTCAGCACGTTTGAGAAATTTTACTCTTGTTGAGTTCTTGCATTTCAAGATAGATTTGTTAATTTTCAAACTGCTGTGGAACTTTTTGAAAAAAAGGATACACAAAAAATTAAAAAGAACTGAAAAGTTCAGAATATCAGCTTTCTTTACACGTCTAGCATTTTATATTTGAAAAAATTCATTTTGGCCAAATTTCCACCTGTGTGCCAACTGTGAGCTGCTTTCATTGTTGCTTACACTCCCTAGTGAGGGATGAAGAAAAGCACAAAAACTGATGTTCTAAAGGAACATGCGAAGGCAGGTATGACATCTGTTTGTCTTTCAAAGAAAAGGACCTCTTGCATGTAGGACAAGATCATATCTTAAAAGAACCAAATTACCGTAAAAGCTCTATTAAGCTCCCCTCTCTAATACATCCTTCCCCTCTTAATAAAATTTGAAATAAGCATCCCTCTCTACTAAGCCCCCCTCCCCTTATGCAAAGTTCTAGAACTTATCAAATACTTCTATCTACTTAGAGACACAACCTTGCATGTTAATTTTAATATGATTTGGGATAAAAACTGTGTTGAATTTATGTATTTGAGTCGTAAATGTTGATTCCGAAAAATATGGGATAGAAGAACTGAAAAGCTACCAGTTCAGTTCATATTTTAAAATTCCTCTACATACAATATCTTTATAAAAACACTAATTTATTAAGTTATAAAAACACTAATCTACCGAACATATCCTTGTCACTTGATTTTGTCAATAAGCCCCCTTCTCTAATAAGCCCCTTTCTCCATTAAGCTCCCAGCTCTGGAAGGTCTGAAATTAAAGGTAATGTGTCCATGTAAGTACAGCCGCGTATACACATTGTCAAAATATGCTGACAAGACGCTGACGCAGAAAGCTCAAGCAGCAGACTATGATTGGTAGAATTTAACTGATCACATGCAAACTCAAAGTCTAATTTCATAGCGAGGCTGCCTGTTGTGGTTCAGCTCTGGAAAAGCAGCCACAAGTAGGTCATCACTTTGCTTGAATAGTAACTGGCTATCGCTATGTTTTGTTTACTTCAGTGATCACATGAAATTTCACGTGAAATTGCCATGCCCCCCGCAAAGCAGCTGTACTTACATGGACACATTACCTTTAAATAAGCCGCCGGGGGCTTAACAGAGCTTTTACGGTAGATGAACTTTGTCTTTCAAAGTAGAGCAAAGTAAACTCTTTACTAGCGTTATGAGAAAAGCAAAATGCTTCTGATTGATGACCTATAGTAAAAAAATGATTGTAAACATCAAACTCATAATAAACTAGATAAATTTCACAAAATGGCAGAGGCAAATGGATAAAAAACAACAAAAGTATTCATTTGCATAAATAGACGATGTCGCATTAACCCTGAGATCACGACATGATGCTATCACGAAAAACAAAAGAAACCTCTTCCTGATTTTACACAATTTTTATGGGAGTAACGTAGCGAAGTATCAGTAAAAGTACTTCTTACCTCTTTTCCGTTAGATCTGTTTTGTTGCCAACTAACATTATTACAACTTCTAGGCCTCTTTCAACTCTTACATCTTCTACCCATCTGTCTGTCTGTTCAAATGAATTTGTGCCTATCAATAAAAAAGCAGACAATCAAATTTGGGTCAGTAGAGACTGGTGAAGACTTTTATCGAATCGACAGAACAAGTCTTGGACACCAAAAAACAATCCTGGCCAAAACTAGTTGAGACATGTCAATGTTGCCATGATTTTGTCTCAAAATCGAGACGAAAACGTACGTTTTGAAACTTCCAGTCCCCCGCCTCCCTACATCAATGTTGCCAACGTCAAATCGTGTTTGATTCAAGCAATATCGAAAGAGGGATAATCAAAGGCCAAAGCAGTGCAATTTTGTTACTTGTCAGGTATTTTGGCCATGATTTTCTATCATATGAATTGATATACATCACTGAATAGGATTGTGACTAAACTGAAAGCGAGGGCAGCCTCGCTTTTACAGAAAACTGAATTAGGCCATCGCAAACTTGAATCAACGATTTGAGCTGAGGGGGTCATGCAGAGGAAAGCCATGAAAGGCTCGAAGAAACCACGGTAAAGACACAGATATGTTTTGCATATACATTTCATCAAAATAAAGATTATTTCATTTCCTTTCACCCATAATGTAATTCGTAGAGTTTTGCTGCTAATCTGATGTGCTAATTTCCTGTAAAATGTCAGGAGAAATCCTTTTTGTTGTTCTTAGCTCTTCAATTGGCAACGTAAGGAAAAACTTGATAAAGTTTTAAACGCTTTTAATCATTTCCCTGGGTCAGTGGGAAAGAGGCCTTAGACACGTCAACAACAAGAATCCAGGATAAAGCAAATCTAAGGAAGGAAATATCAGAACGAAAGATATGAGACAAGAATCGGGCTATCATGTTACGTGAATGGAGATAACCAAATAAAAATGTCTACGTTATGTAGACATATGATAATCAACGCATGAGTCAGCTTGCCTGCTGGCAGAATACTTGACTTATGGGTTATCTTCAAGGTTACAGTGAGTAAACAGCAATCTTAATCTCTCTATCATTCTGTAATCCTACTTGGTAACAAGAGATTGATGTCAATCTTTTTTGCTAATCAAGACATGGGCGATTGTCCATGTTACTTCTCAAATAAATCAAACTACTTAACCTTCCTGTTTTGCTGGTATTTCCTCTTATTTCCTTGATTTTGTTTGAGCTGTGTTGAGCTACGAGTCTCACTCCGCCATCTTGAAATTTGAATTGAAATCTTTGAAATTTGTCGGTTAGCTGGGATTGCAAAAAGTCAAATTTCTCAAGCAGGTCTTCTTTAAAGCAAACGCGTAGATTGGTCCTTGCGTTTGCTCAGAAGAAGAGCTGATTTAAAAACATGACTTTTTGCAATATCAGCTAACCGCCTCCTTTCAATAAAAGGAAATACCAGGAAGGTTAAAATTTTTATTTATTTGAGAAGAAACATGGAAAATTCTGAAACATTTATCACGTACCAGAATCGCCAATGGTCAGGAACTCAAAAAGAACTCAAAGCAAGCATTGATTTCAAATTAACGTCGATCGTTCAGTTCAAACATCATTTCCTGAACAACTAGTGCACTTCAGTGACCTTAATGGACGATTTTAGTTATTTGTAATTACTTTCATTTGTAACAATGTATCTCCTTTTTAAACAGGACCCTTATTGATGGCAGTACCTATGACATTGAAAAAGGTTTTCACCTGTATAAATATTTCTATTATCATCATCATCATCATTATTATTATCATTATTATTATTATAATTATTATTATTATCATTATTATTATTATTATTATTATTATTATTATCATTATTACTATTATTATTATTATTATTATTATTATTATTATCATTATTATTATTATCATTATTATTACAGTCTGCTGAAAGCACTATGGAGATGATGCTCAACAGCCAAAGATAGGAACCACCTTATTTGCAGTTTAAGTCCATTACTTACGTTGGAAATCAACTATGGCAGCTTTTACTGCAACAAAAAAAACAATGAAATATCCTTTCTAATATCATAAACAAATTAGATATTGGAATGGCTATCAATGCAGCTGTAGGCTTTGCAAAGTTTGGCTGACGTAATGGTCCTGTTACATATATCTTCATCGTGACTGTCATATTTTCATCAAATTGTCAGCTATGTGATTGGAAGATAGTAGGCGTTAATTCAAATAATCCTTTCTTTAACCTATTTGAAATAATTCTATGATGATGATGACGACGATGATGATAATGATTTAGGTGTGCCACAAGGCTCGGAGTAAGGGCCCCTTCTATGTAACATCGATATTAATGATAAAATTTTCCCGATAAATGGGAGCGAAAATTTGCAACTTAGCGGATGATACTACCTTCTAATCATGAGATCATGAGATAGAAAATGAGATAACGAGACAAGAGCAAGGCGTAAACCAAACAACAGGTTGGTTTCAACAGAACTATTTGAAATTAAATGAAGATAAATGTCACCTCCTTCTGCTTGGGGCTAACGAAGGACGACTTGATAAACACGTTGGAGACGCCCAGACAAAAGGAAGTGACGCAGGGAAGTTACTGGGCATCAATCTTGCAAAGAAATTAAGTTTTAAGGAACCTGTCCAAACGCTGTGTACAAGACTAGTCACAAGCTTCATGCTCTTACTCGAATTCAACTTTTATGGAGCCTGAGAAACTAAACATTTTGATTAAATATTCGTTATGTCCTAGTTTAGCTACTGGTCACTGAATTGGATGCTTCAAGATCAAAATTTGAACAATAAGATAAATAGGCTGCATGAAATAGCCTTAGGAATCGCATGCAAGGACACTGATTCTACCTTCGAAAACTTGTTAGAAATGGATGATTTGGTAATCGGTCATTATAGGAACCTACAAAAACTCATGGCAAAGGTAAACAAAATAAAATATCCAGATCCCAGCTTTATGAAAAAAATTTTTGAGGAACAAAGAAATTGCTTACAATCTAAGGTGATCTAATAAGCTAAAACTATCAAAGGCAAAAAAAACTTGCCTTGAGGTCGATACAGTCAGATTTATGGGGGAAAGTGCGGGAGAAACTACCACCAGGACTAAATAATCCAGAATCCCTTCAAATGTTCAAAAGGCTTAATAAAGCCCATAAATGCCAGGCCTGCAATACCCAAAGAACCAGAGCCTCAGAAAAAAAATATACGAAGAAAATAATATCATTTTTTCATTTGTCTTTCTTCTTTTATTTTTTAGGCTCTGGTACCCAGGGTAGGTCTGTAACAGCAGATTATGTAAAATATTTGATCTTACTTTAGGTTCTTTAGTATAAATTTTAGTTTGGTTGTAACATATGTCTTGTTTCTAGATAATTAGCCTTGATTAGCAAGAGAAGGCATGGCTTTCTAGCCTGCGCATAGCCTTGTTTTTTAAGCCAACTGTAAAAGAAAGAATTAATGATGATGATGATGATGATGATGATGATGATGATGATGATGATGATGATGATGATGATGATGATGATGATGATGATGATGATGATGATGATTACGATGATGATTACGATGATGGTTACGATGGAGATGATGATGATCGCAATTATGAAGATGATGTTGATACTGATGATATGATGATGACGATGATGATACACGGTAATGCTGGAAGGGCACTCAATCTGCTGTTGCTTGCAAGCTGCCATTGAGACTTTCATAACACAAGAGCTTGGAATACACATAGTTTCTAGATAAGAAACCATGAATTTGAGACCAGACACGTATCTTTTGGAAGAAACTAGGAATTTGGGCAAGTGTTGAAAGTGTGTTACAATTACTAGATTTTCATTACTCGGAGTTGCTTACGCGTTTCTAAACAGCATGTTACGATAGATCATGTTAAGATACTCTATCTGGTGCACGTATTTGTATCAGTAACTGCCTAGCTTCAACTGAGGCAATTTATGTTGTTTTGTTTTCCTAACTGCAAAATAAGTAACACTACTTGTTCTTTGAATTGAAGAAAAATGAATGTCCACCACCTATCACCCTAGTCGACATGGGCAAGTCCAATGACCTTACGAAAATTTCAAAAACCAAGCTTTTTAAACCTTTCTAATGTTTAAACATTACTCAAGTACTTTCCGAGAAGTACAATTCCGGGAACTGGTCAAAATGAGTGAAAGTATGTCACGGATTTCATTAGTCAAAAATGAATAAATAGTTCCTCAAGTTACATTTTCCCATAACCTAACTTCAATGATTTTTGGCGATCTGAAAGTTGGGTTTCTTTTAAGCAGTTTCTTATATAAAATACGTGCACTAAACAGAGTATCTTAACATGATCAGAATCTGAGTGCTTAGACTTCCGTACGAGTTTCTTGAAGGTTTCACCACAATATTCAAGCTTATTTCTTGTGTCCTTGCAAAAATTTCAAAACGAAGTTGCTTGAAAGCTTTCTAATTGTTATACATTAAACAAGTACCATTTGAGTGAATACCGTTTTGAGTAACATGAAACAAGGACCAAGTGAAAATAATGTAAATAATGCAAAGGATTTCTTTGAATACCATAAGAGTTTCTTAAATTCTGTCCCAGTACTACAGTTCCTCAACTTTTAGCGATCTGATCTAAGAGCTGAGAATCTTACAAGCAGTTTCTTATCAAAGATACCTGCATCTCAAGAATAGTTACGTGTCTAAGGGGTGGCACCAGACACCTTCTGACAGAGGGGCTGGAGCTGCCGAAAAGGGGGCTGATATGCTTTAAAATGCAGCTTTCGTACATCATTTTTTTTGCCAATTTTTTTTCCGACGGGAACCCAAAATTTCCTCCGACAGGTGGGCTGTAGCCCCCTCCAGCCCTCCCCTGGAGCCACCACTGATCTCACCTTTCTATTTAATCTCAGGTAAGTAAACTAAATCGTATTAAAAACAGCTCCGATCATAAGGGAACAGTGTTCTTTAACAAACTTTCAAATTCTAGTTGGTAAGTGGCCTTACCATAGCTGATAAATGTGAGGTAATTGACAAATGTGAGGGTCAGATCTCTATATATAGAAGGAACATCTCTCTCTTTGTGAAGGCTACGCTATTTTGGCATTCAGAAATGTTTTTGCAAAGCAAAAAGTGCAAATTGCAATTTTCATTTTCAAGTTCACGTTCAAGTTCACATTTTTGTTCTTCACATATTCATTCAAAGATAAATTTAAGCACCAGGTGTCCTAAAAAATTCCGACGTTTGATTGAACGCAGAGAACACTTTATATTATGGCAATATCTATTCCTTCTTGTTACATGCTGGGCATTTTAACTTACAGTTTGGCATATCATGGGAAGAAAAAAGTAATCTGAAAATGGAAACATGAGCTCTAACAATTCATTTTCATGTTGCTGCTTTTACTACTGCTCTGCAACAAATAGGAGTTTCCAATCCCCGGCGGAGGGGGTAACTACTATATATGCTGATACGGGATATGCCATTTTTGGCGTGTCTTTTATCGAGCAGAAAATAAATTTTTGGGTATCATTTTTGGTAAAATCAAACACTGTCATAACTTTTGGGGTATCGTTTTAGAAAAATGATTCTTTAGGGTGCTGATTTTAATCAAAGTTCACATACTCGGCTAAATTTTCGATTTTCTACATTTGTAGGGGTTATATTTTCAATGGCCTCTAAATTCTGGGGTATCGTTTTCGCGATAAAAATAATATATGAATTTTAGGGCATGATTTTAACGAAAACATTTTCCACTTCTTTGTTCGATCTGCCATATTAAGCAATAATTCATTTTTCAGAGTCTTCCAGCTCGAATTGAGTATAAAAAAAACTTGGCTTTTTACCCCTGAGACCTTTGCTAAATGAGCAGAAAACCCTCTCTCGTTGTCATGGTAATCAACGAAAATGTCAACCAGCCGAACTTTGCTTTCGTGTTGCTCCTCCAGAAAATCCGCCTTCCCCGCGACGATGCAGGAAGGCCTTCAAATCTTTCTGGTTCTGCCTTTAACATGAACAAGGAATGTTAGAGCTCATGATTTCTTCATACGATATGCCAAACTGGAAGTCTAGCATGTGAACTAGAATGAATAGAAATAGCCACAGATGGCAAACTTTTTTCCCGGTGTTCACTCAATCAAACGCCGGAACATTTTTTGGGACCCCGTATATGCACTATTAAGCAAACATGTTCCAAGAATTTGCCGAGAAACATAATGCGACAAAGTATTGTCATGAAGTTGATAAGACTCTCAAGGATCTTTAAGTTCTGAGGTGAAAAATTATCCTGATCGGTCAAAACACAGAGATCTACACGAATGACATCAGAATCATCTATCAAATGCCGATGGCAAGTTCCTCTCAGCAAAATATCTAACATATCACTAAGCTTTCTAAGTAAAACTTAAATCCTGAGGCTTAGTTTTATCTTCATCCGCCCTCCCGCCCACTTCTTTATGAAACTCTGATTCACATGGTGGATTTAGAGACGTGCCCTAAAGCCTCTTTATTTCAGGATCGGGGACAAGATAGGCTTTGTCCGAAGAAACTTCGACGTCTCCCTCATGCAAGGTTATCACAGATTTTCCATTAAGTTGGCTAAAAAATTTTGTATATTTATTTTGATATAGTTCGGGACAAAATCTTTGTCATTTAGGCATAAGATTAAAAACATCATACAGTTGTGAATGGTCCGTCTTACCTAATGCCATCATTTTTGTTGGTTTTTCTTTGCAACAATGTATCTTATCAGCGACTTGTGCAGAGTGACGTCATCAAACGCAAAGATCTGCGAGAAATCTTTGAGCGTGATGACGTTAAAACGTACAATTCGCTTATTTGAATATGTAAACTACGCAACCTCAACCCCAATCCCAAACACGGATTTGTCCATTAAAACAAATGCGTCGCGTAGGAATCTTGGTAGGAAGAATTCGTCCTCTGACTGACTCTTCAAAACAATTTTCATCACTTCTGACTGCATTGATTTTGCACAAATCTGACTTCAAAGTAAGTCTGCAAATCAGGGACATGACCTTTGCAAATCTTAACTTTCAAAGTTGTTCCCAAAGATATCTGTGTTGTGAATTATGACACAGAAACTCAGTAACAAAACAGCTATTTTTCTCTCCGTTGTCTTTGTGAAATCTAATCGATCGCAGTAACGCACTTCATCTCAATTCATTCTCAACATATAATCAATGCCCTTCATTCTTACAAATTTTATCATAACTAACCACAGCTAAGATACATAAATAGACACTTTCCCAGGAATTTAACTTGACAGCGGTTTTAAAAATCCACTGAAATCACTTGCTAAGCCTTGTAACATTCCGTTTTCTTCTCGTTTCTTTCTCGCAGTGTCCTCTTCATGGTTTGCGCCTCCACAGAAATCATACTGGAAGAAACAAGACTTGGAGTCTACTCGTCTACTTGTTTGCTTACAAGGGGCCTAAATCAAAGTCTTTTCAAACCAATTGCTTTCCTTGCTTCACTAAACAAATGATTCCTGGTATAAAAGTTTAAAACAGCCTTAAACCTCGGAGTCAGCATAATAAACTCCTTCTGCAGGCAAAGCGAGGGATCCTGAAGTTTAATAAACATAGCTTCTTTGAGATGAAGTGCATTCCTTGCCCTACTCAACATACGGAAAGAATGCTCGTTGTAGCTACTACTCAGTAGGCAGACAAATAAAAGGAGTTTATTTTCGCTCTGCAATAGATTTTAAGTTGCCGCCAAAAGTTTTGGCGATTGTTGATTGCATGACTTTTGTTTGAGATTAGCCAATCAGTGGTTCAGGTATTCAAAATCTTTTGTTCATTTGGCATAAAACAGCCGGTTGTGTCGTTTATTTGTTCTTTGCATAAACCAAACTGAAAAGTGTGCGACGAAACGCGCATTTGGTAAGATAATTTGGTGAAATAACATTGTTGGTAAATGACTCCTTGATTTCCTAGCAGGTTTAACAGTTTTCTCTCAAGTAACAGGTATATTTTATCTTTTGATTGTTGCTCTTTTACAGGAGTTGATAGTGTTCTCTCTACAGGCTACAATTTCAGTGTGCGTCCACCGGTTTACAATGATTTTTTTTCATCATAGACACTATATCATTCGACTACAGCTACAGAAAACGAAAAAAAAGATTAAATACAAAACAAAGAGTACAAAATTACGAGGTCACAGCTCAGTTGTTCCAAACTACGCTACATTGGAGAAAGCCTTTTGATTATTGTTTTCTAAAGCCAAGCGTTTGGTATATACATCATGAAGAAATTCAGAAAATATTTGTAGAAGGAGTTCATCTTCATTGGACATTAAGTATATAAGCTTTGCGTTCAGTGGTATATTTTTGCCATGAAAGGATGAAGTGGGTTTCATTTTCGACTGTGTTTTGGCAGGATCTGCAGAATCTTCTTTCTCTTTGTAAAGGGGGTTCAGTGGTCGCTAAGGCGCAATTTTGAGAGGATTCGTCTGTGTGATCTGTTGGTGATCAGTGAGAGACAGTTTTCATATGTAAATTGAGATTTATATGTTTTACATGATGAAGCTTTTGGACCGTCGTTCAAGATGGTTTACAATGATGAGTCCGCTATTTAAGGCTATTTCATTTCACTAATCAACAACGTGTGCTTGTGAAATAATACTTTTCAGAAAGTGCATGGAAACGCTGATTCCCTGTAATATGACTTCATGTTGATGGCGTGATTAACCTTTAAGACTTTGAGCGATATTCTGCTTTCTTTGCGGAGCAAAACTGAAACTCTGGTAAATTCGTTCCAACGACATCGAGTTCCAAGTTCCAACAGTATAAATTTTCCTCCGCAGGAGCATATATCCGGAAATACAACCGCAGTGTCCAATCGCACATGATTTGATCACTTCAGTTTCAGTCACCCCCGTTTAAAGGCACTCTTTCACGCATTTCATTGGGTGATAATGACAATACAAAGAATGATCCTCTGACTTTCTACGGCCATAAAATGTCAAGAAGATTAGCCCTCCTTTGTTTCAAATACACAGATTCACAAAGAAATCCGTTGTGTTGATCTCTGATTGTAGCGGCCAATCAGATACGTGACAGACTGCCTTTAAATACATAGGCTGAGGCTCTCATAAAGCTGCGTTTGACTCCTCAGCGAAGCGGCTTACATAGAGAATGCAATCCGCATAAATTATGCAAATACCAAGAAATAAACAATCTTGATTAGTGCCTTTCATCTGGTTTACCACAAGTGAAAGGACGTTTTTAGCCGATTACGTTTTCAGCTTACAAGCAGATTGAGGGATTTTTGTCAGGTCAAACCTGCATCTAACAGCTTTGCATCATAATCAGCTCCGCTTTAATTTGTTCTTACTTCACAAATGGACTGCCCAGAACAGACAGCCGGCAAGGAACATACAGCTTTTCAGATGCAGACCATCTGTACTCCCAAGTAATCGTAAGACCACAAGCGCAAATGATATAATACTTTGAAAAAAACAAACCAGCAGATCGCTAAGATGGATTGGCAATTTTCTAAGAAGATTGCCATTTTGATTAGAAGATTAACGGCAGTCTGTCACGTACCTGATTGGCCGCAAATGTCAGCACTCAAAACAACGGATTTCTTTGTGAATCTGTGTGTTAGAAACAAAGGAGGGCTTATTGTCTGGACTTTCTATGGTCGTAGAAAGTCAGAGGATTAAGAACATTTCAAATTTCCATTTTTTGCAATGTTTTCATCGCCCAATCAAATGCATTAAAGACTGCCTATAACAGAAGTGCATGACTTGCACTGAACTGTAGGCGAGACTTCAACGCGAAATCTATCCAAATAAAAACCAGTAAGATGGACAACCAGAAAATACCACTCCATAAGATACTACGAGTGTTCCAAAAACTCGTGCCCCTTTTGTGTGGTTGCTGTGGCAGAGCTGCTGCATTGATCATTTCCTCTGTACATAGCTGCGTAAGTCGGACTTCAACTTTGAGATGATGCTTGAGTCTATCCTGGCAGAGCTGTAGCATGGATAGTCTTGGTTTTCCAAACTTGCATACGTCAGCCTTCACCTTAGAGTCTGAGCTACTGTTTGAGTAAATCTGACAAGTTCTCGCTGATTTATGGCACAAACAAGGCAAAATGAGGTATTCCTTCAATAAGCAGTACTACTATTGTTTTCCAGTAATGTCTGAATTCAATAAATTGTCAATATCATGCTCCTTCACAATAACGATGAACTGTAGGTAGAATTAGCTGGATTTTCCTTACACTTGGGTAACATTTTGTAAAATTGCCACCTCAAACACTTCTCTGAGCATTTAAAGTTATGTTTCACATCATGAGCTGAACATCTGCAACTCAAAGTCAACTTGTGTATAATATCAAACATTGAAACAGGGGTGGTAAGAAGCATCTCAAACTTGGGGAGCACGATGTACGAAAACCTGTAAAAGAACCACGTCATGCCTAACCACTGAAGCTAGGTATACAGGCTAGAATAGCCTCGAAAGGCTTCGAAAACAACATGAGATTCAAGATTCAATTCAAAACAAAGAGGACTGTATGATTAGGCTCAATTTCAATTGATAACAACCAAAAGACTGCAGCTTGCAACTCTATCCTAAGTTTACCTTCCTTCAAAACAACTGAAATTAATCAGAGAATAGTTCACACTATAGTATGCCTTCTTGTAACAAAAATTCTCAATTGATATAAAAGAACAAGAATAATGGAAGTCTGTCACCTGAGAGTTCAGTTTCAATACGCAACCTCTTCTTCTTCAAGCCACAATTCGATAAATAATTCGTCGTAAAGTAAACTGCAGTAAATATGCGGTATTCTTCGATTTCCTTCGAGTTCAAATTCAAGTGAGTATTTCCTTTCTTCAGTAATAAACAATTTCTTCCAATTTTCACTTCGAGTTGTAGAGTTCCATTCGTGAGTTGTGAGAATTTCTAGACTTCCTCTCTCTCAAAAAACCCAGACAATATCAAATCGTAGACGTGACGAATTCAAAGGCATTCAAATGCAAATCAAATACAAGGAACTATCAAAACAACTCAACAATGAGCCAAATCAACCTTTTTATATACCCACGCAAGCAACAACAACAAGATTGGGGCAACAATTCCGTACACTCCCCCCTTGACCAGCCAGCCCCTTCTTAGTCCAGTTCATCGTTCTCTAGCTGGTCAATAATCTTCATGGTTTCCTCAGCTACGACTGCTGCTGCTCGTTTAGGTCTTCCTGGAGGTGTGTCATGGTCCTGGTCTGGAACGTTGTGGTCCGCTATTTCAAGGTTCCCTTTGGAAACTTCCAATGGGTAGAGTTTCTGGATTGGTCGTTCGATTCTATTTCCATTTGCTAGCAACAATTTTGCACCTCTGGTGACATTGTCCCTTCCGATGAGTAATTCCTGTACCTTTCCAAGTCTCCAAAATGAGCGATTCTTGCGATTCTCGTCCTGAATTGTCACAACGTCGCCGACATTAATTTGTTGTAACTTCTGGTGGCACTTTTTCACTCTGTGATGCTCACGTAGATCAACGAGGTATTCATGTTTCCAACGATTCCAATAGTGATCAAGTAACTTTGATATGTAGCTGGAGCGCTTGTGTAATTTGTCTCGCTGGTAGAAGTCCTCCTCATCTTCGTCGTTTCCCTCACCACCAGTTGGTAATTGCAATAGTCGTCTTCCTGTAACCAAGTGAGAGGGTGTAAGGGGGTCCGTCAATGAATCTGGATATTGATAGGTCAGAGGTCGTGAGTTCAATACACCTTCAATCTCCACAAGAACTGTATGTAACTCGTCAGATGAAATCCTGGCTGTTCCAACGCATTTCTTCAAGCAAAGTTTGACTCCCTTAATGAGCCTTTCATAGAAACCACCCCACCAAGCAGCCTTAGCCACATTGAATCTCCACGTGATCCTTTTCCTTGCCAGAAATGCTTGAATTTCTGCAGTTTTGAAGATTTTGATCAATGTTTTCGAAAAGGCTTTGAATGTCTTTGCATTGTCTGTAACAACGAGCCTTGGTGTACCACGCCGGCTCACAAATCTTCTAAAGCAGAGTAGAAATGTCTCAGCTGTAAGGTCTGGCACCAATTCTAAATGCACAGCACGAGATGTTCCACAAGTGAATAAGGCGACGTAGGCTTTCTTGGATTCGCCTGACGGTTCTCGCACAAACAAAGGACCGGCAAAGTCTATACCGATGGATGAAAAGGCATGCTCTTCCTTCACTCTGAACTCTGGAAGTGGGCCTTGTTTTGGCGTTCCATATGAAGCTCCTTGAATTCTTTTACACAACACACACCTTCGAATGATTTTCTTGACAAGTTGTCGTCCTTGCACGATCCAAAATCGGGATCTCAGCTCTTGCAGTGTTTCCTTTGTACCGTTGTGTAATACTCTTTTGTGGCAATCCCATATGATTAAGGTAGTGATGTGGTGTTCTTTAGGCAATAAGATAGGATGCTTTGTCTCATAGCTCAAGAGCGATCTTGCGAGACGTCCTTGACATCGAATGATTCCATGATTATCCACAAAGTTTCCGAGGTGTTTCTTTAGATCCGTTAGTTTCTGTGTATTAAATTCTGACTGCATGTCACGAATCCATTTTGTTTCTGCTTCCTCAATTTCTTTGGCCGTCAGTTCTGCACCCCTCCTATTCCTCTCTCTACAATTATTGATGAAGCGGAACACATAAGCTGTTACACGTAGCAACCTTGAATAACTGCTGTATCTTTCACAATCCATTACCCTTGAAATACGGTGTTCCCTCTCCGCTTGGATTAACAAGGCTGTGCTGTCCTTTTCCCTTGCTGCAGGCTTCATTTCAGCAAGGCAATCCTCCGTTGGCTCCATTGAGGTTTTCTGCTCCGGCCAATTTTCTTCCTCTTCGGCCAGCCATTTGGGGCCTGAAAACCATCGTGAATCTCTTGTCAATCTTGATGGATCATTGTTTCTTGTGGGAATGTCCGCTGGGTTCTCTGTACCTGGACAGTGTTGCCACAAGTCCTTCTTGACTAGCTTTCTTATTTCTTGCACACGATTGTCCACAAACATTTTCCATTGCTTCTCGTCTCCTTTTATCCAATACATGGTTGTGATTGAGTCAGTCCAGCATCTCACTATCTTTACATTGCAAAACAGAGGACTTAGAGCATCCTTGACAGATGTGATCAATCTCGCTAGAATCAATGCAGATAGAAGCTCCAATCTTGGAATAGTGGGTTGGGCTAGAGGAGCGACTCTTGATTTGGACATAACCAGACTAACACTCGACTTTCCTTCAACTGTTATCTTTGCATAGACAGCAGCAGCATAAGCTTGCTTCGAACTGTCACAGAAACCATAAAGCTCTATTTCAGCTGGCCTTGCTTCAATGTTCCCAAAATAATATCTTGGAACCGAAATTTCTCTTGTCTTTACCAACTGAGCATGTAGCTTTGCCCATTCATCAGCTAAATCGTCTTGAAGATGCTCATCCCAGCCTACTTTCTGTTGAAATAGTTTCTGAAGGAATACCTTCAGCGGTGTTGTGACTGGTGTAATTAGCCCCAGGGGATCAAATATCTTAGCTATCAGTCTTAGAATCTTTCTTTTGGTTACTGGTCCTTCTTCGATCGTTGAGGCTAATTGAGACAAGCAGAAAACAATGTTGTCGGTATCACTATTCCAATTCAATCCTAGAACTTTCACCCTTTCACCTTCTGAGGTCTCGCTCACATTTAAGACTGTCTTAGCAAATGATTGATCTTCTTCTGTGATATCTGCTTCATTGGGAACTTTGGTCTCTCCATCACTTTGCGATGATTTTATTTGAGACATCACTTCCTTTGAGTTTGAGAGCCATTTCCGGAGGTTGAAGCCCCCTTCTTGCATCATCTGCTTTGAAACTCTAAAAAGCTCCATAACTTCTTCAATACTGTAGCCGCCTGTGTTTACATCATCGACGTAGAGCGAATTCACAAGCCTTTGGCAAACCTCTGGGTAATTCTCAGAATAGCTTTCGATGTGTCTTCTTAACGTCGCATTGAGCAGAAATGGGCTACAGGACACCCCGAAGACAACCCTAGTAAATCTATAAGTAATGATTTGTGGTGACGAAGAATTTACGTCATCCATCCACAGGAATCTCAAAACATCTCTGTCAGGTGGCCAGATAGAAATCATTAAGAATGCCTTCTCGATATCTGAGGTTAGTGCAAATGGGAAGAGTCGAAACCTTGTCATAATCTCTGCAACAGTTTTCAATAGACAAGGTCCAGTATAGAGGCAACTGTTGAGGGATGTTCCCATGCAATCCTTTGCTGAGGCATCGTAAACCACACGAACTTTTGTAGTCATTTTGTCTTGTCGTATGACTGGATGATGAGGAAGATATGTTACTTGTCCAATACCACTGTCACATGTAGGATCTACTCTTTCAATGATCCCTCTGATTTCTTGCTCTCTAATGATTGAGTCATACTCACTCAACAAAGTTGGATTCCCTTTCAATCTGGAGAAAATTCCCATCAGCCTTTTCTTGCTCTGTAAATAATTGTCTGGCAATGTTGGATGTTCCGGCTTCCAAGGAAGTTTAACTTCGTACCTTCCATCTAAAAATGCAATTTCGTCTTTGAAGGACTCATAGACTGTCGCTTCATTTTTAGAAATTCCAATGCCTTCCAGCTCCCAAAACTTGCAGACCTGGCCTTCCAGACTGGCTTCATTACTTTTATTTTCAATTTCAAATTGCAACACATGTGTCTCTGCAATGTTTACATGTGTTGATCTTCTTTCAGAGCTGTCATGTACTGGGCCGGACAAAATCCAACCTAAGGTTGACTCTAATGCAACTGGGCCACTTTCTCCTTTGATGCATCGACCAGTTAAGAAGTGCCAATAGAAATTTGAGCCGATGAGTATCTCACAATTCAGCTGCTGTTCTCTTTGAGCTGGAAAATCTGCCAGCCAAAGTCCTGCTAGGTGTGGGTAGCTGCTTGCAGCTAAATCTATGGCCTGATCTGAGAGTGGAGCACACAAAACTGGAACAACATAGGCAGTGACGAAGACGTTTAGTCCATTGTAAGGACTTCGTACACAAAACTGGACAACATCGCATGTCTGTAAAGTTCCTGTCTCCTCTCCAAACACCTTTATTGTTAATGTTTCCTGGGTCACTGGCTGTAGGTGGAGAGCAGCTCTAAGATTTTCCGAAATGTATGAGTGTTTACTTCCTGAGTCCAGTATCAACCGTGCCACAGCTACTCGTTCCGGGTCTGTAGCCGGTGAGATATAACCCTTTGCAGTCTGCAACAGAACTGATGTCTTCGTATCCACATGCATTGTTACAGTGGAAGGTCCAACAGTTTGTGTTGCTGCACCTGGACGTGGTCCACCGGTATTTGTGGTTGTTGGCATGCTCTGATTAGGCTGAAACTGTGGAGCAATATTCGGAGCTGTGAGATTACACACTGGTGCTGCTGGTGTGGTGACAGTTGATTCGCTCGACCCATCACAAATACTCGCATGATGACGTTGCCTGCAATTAAAACAATAAATTCGACTTGTGCAGTACTTTGCCAGATGTGCCTTTTTCAGACAGACATAACAGCGACCCTGCTTACGCAAAATTGCCTTTCTTTGTTGTGGGTCTGTAACAATGTTACATTTGGCGGAGGGATGGGAACCTTTACAAAAACTGCAGGAGACTTTACCACTGGCATTCAAAAGAGCTGATGTAGTTGGCAATTGGCTTCGAACCTGTTTGCCTGCCGAGCTATCAGTTGGCTTTCCGCTTAAATATGCACACTGTTCTCGCGCATCTAATTCTGTCTTTACAATGTCCAAAATTTTTCCTAGCTCCCATTCTTCCTTCCTTATTTGTTTAGTGACCGCCAAACGAATTCCCTCTGGCAATTTATTCATTATCACTGGGTTCAAGAAGGGCCCATATTGGCTTAGATCGTACCCGAGATTTTTAAGACTTCTAATGTTAATGTCAATGCTGTCAGCAAGTTTTCTCAGGCCCTTCACATCTTTTTTCAGTTGTTAAATTGGGCAAATTATGCAGAGCGTCAATATGGGAATTTATAATCACTTGCTTCTGAGCAAACCTGTCCTTGAGGTGGTCTATAGCTAATTGATAGTTTACCCCTGTGGTTTGGATTCCGGCGATAGCTGAGGCAGCCTGGCCTTCTAATAAAGTCTTGAGGTGTCTAAACTTGTTGACATCCGATAACGAGTCATTTCCATCAATAATTCCGAAAGCGTCCCAAAATTCCTGCCATTTCTTTGGGTCTCCTGCAAATTTTGGCAGTTGAAGTTTTGGCAAATTGACGATATGATCTGAAGGAGAACTTGCGATGGGCGTGGCTAGAGAGGGGGATGAAGTATGTGAGCCCCCCTGATTAACTTGGCTTGTAGTGGGTGCCTTTTTGGCTTCGAGTTCAACCAAATACCCTTGAATTTCCGATTGCCAATCTTCAGCTTCGATAACTTCGTTCTCTATATCAGCTTCATCTATGGACAGAAAAATTTCCTCGTCCACACTTCTTAATAATTGAGATTTATTTTTCAAACTGATACATAAACGCTCAATTTGAGTTGTCCTTGCCTCCTGAGCTTCAAAAAGGGCTCTACATTCTGCAAACAACTTTTTGCAATGCGCACGATAGCCACCCCTTATTCGTTTTTTCTTCGTAACCGTTGGGACAGGCTGGCCCGGGGGAGTAGACAAAGCAGCGCCCCCCTCTTCAGTCATGTTCAAATAGTCCCATCAAGAGAAACAGCTTGAAGAAACAAGACAATCAATCCTACAGAATCGACTCTACAAACAAACAACAAATAAGATACACGATCCGGTTCGGTGTAAGACCATGTACGAAAACCTGTAAAAGAACCACGTCATGCCTAACCACTGAAGCTAGGTATACAGGCTAGAATAGCCTCGAAAGGCTTCGAAAACAACATGAGATTCAAGATTCAATTCAAAACAAAGAGGACTGTATGATTAGGCTCAATTTCAATTGATAACAACCAAAAGACTGCAGCTTGCAACTCTATCCTAAGTTTACCTTCCTTCAAAACAACTGAAATTAATCAGAGAATAGTTCACACTATAGTATGCCTTCTTGTAACAAAAATTCTCAATTGATATAAAAGAACAAGAATAATGGAAGTCTGTCACCTGAGAGTTCAGTTTCAATACGCAACCTCTTCTTCTTCAAGCCACAATTCGATAAATAATTCGTCGTAAAGTAAACTGCAGTAAATATGCGGTATTCTTCGATTTCCTTCGAGTTCAAATTCAAGTGAGTATTTCCTTTCTTCAGTAATAAACAATTTCTTCCAATTTTCACTTCGAGTTGTAGAGTTCCATTCGTGAGTTGTGAGAATTTCTAGACTTCCTCTCTCTCAAAAAACCCAGACAATATCAAATCGTAGACGTGACGAATTCAAAGGCATTCAAATGCAAATCAAATACAAGGAACTATCAAAACAACTCAACAATGAGCCAAATCAACCTTTTTATATACCCACGCAAGCAACAACAACAAGATTGGGGCAACAATTCCGTACACACGAAACTTTGAAGGCACTGTTTCCTTAAGAAAAAAGGGGCATTTTCTAAAAATGAAAAGGGCATTTCTTTGTTTATTGCAAAATCTTGGGGGAGGGGGCATGTGCCCCCAGTGCCCCCGGTTCCTACGTCTATGGGTTGGAATACCAAACAATATCAAAAACCCAAATATACCCAACAATGTTATCCAAATCTCAGCCTGGAGTTCCTCATACACATGTTAGCATATTGTGTTATTTATAACAAAAATGTTTGATCTATCTTCAAACCAACATTGAACAAACTTTGATCAACCTTTCATCCAAGAATCATTAGAACTTCATTCGACATTTATCATATACTAATCAAGAATTCCATTCAACACGATCTAATTCTTACTGCAAATAGCTGCAAATAGATCCAATATTGATCCAAAATCATGCAAACATTCATCCAACATTGGTCAAACATTCATCCACAATCGATCCACTGTTTTATTCAACTTGATCCAAACATTATCAAATATTTATCCGAGATTTACCTAACGTAAGAAATAACGATGATGATCAGGTCATCCAATTTTTTCTCAAAATTATTTCAAAATTCTTGGGTTTTACTATTCAAGGCTACTTTTCATTTGAACTATCTACCGCAAAAGTTCTATTTAGCTCCCTCCCATTCTTATGAACCCTCTATCTAATAATCCCTTCCTTCCAAGCTAAAATTCTGACCACACACCTCAACCTCTATTAATCCCCGCCTCCGGAGACTCAGAAATTAACTAAATTAACTGCACACCCCCCCCTCGGGGCGGTAATAGAGATCTAACGGCAAAGATTTGCTTCAACTGGCAGAAACAACATCCCCCCCCCCCCAGAAAAGCTAATGCGACCATATAAAAGATTAGGCACGCTCTCTGGTGTTCATTGGCTAACAAAGATAGCATAACTGCAGCATGTGATATGCGGTCAATGTCAACCTACCTGATTCTGTTTTGACAAGATGAATCACCCCGGGTAATGTCTGTGCAGTACAGTGGAGGCTGTTCAGTACGGTGGAGGGCTAGCATCAGTACAGTGGAGGGATAACATGATGATTGTGGCGCGGTACAACATTGAGTACAGTGGAGGCTATTCAGTACAGTGGGGGGCTAACATCAGTACAGTGGAGGCTGTGCAGTACAGTGGAGGGCTAACATCAGTACAGCGGAGGGATAGCTTGATGAGTGTGGGGGGGGGGGGCTAACATCAGTACAGTGGAGGCTGTTCAGTACAGTGGAGGGCTAGCATCAGTACAGTGGAGGGATAACATGATGATTGTGGGGGTACAACATTGAGTACAGTGCAGGCTATTCAGTACAGTGGGGGGCTAACATCAGTACAGTGGAGGCTGTGCAGTACAGTGGAGGGCTAACATCAGTACAGCGGAGGGATAGCATGATGAGTGTGGGGGGGGGGCTAACATCAGTACAGTGGAGGCTGTTCAGTACGGTGGAGGGCTAGCATCAGTACAGTGGAGGGATAACATGATGATTGTGGGGGTACAACATTGAGTACAGTGCAGGCTATTCAGTACAGTGGGGGGCTAACATCAGTACAGTGGAGGCTGTGCAGTACAGTGGAGGGCTAACATCAGTACAGCGGAGGGATAGCATGATGAGTATGGGGGGCTAACATCAGTACAGTGGAGGCTGTTCAGTACGGTGGAGGGCTAGCATCAGTACAGTGGAGGGATAACATGATGATTGTGGCGCGGTACAACATTGAGTACAGTGGAGGTTATTCAGTACAGTGGGGGGCTAACATCAGTACAGTGGAGGCTGTGCAGTACAGTGGAGGGCTAACATCAGTACAGCGGAGGGATAGCTTGATGAGTGTGGGGGGCTAACATCAGTACAGTGGAGGCTGTTCAGTACGGTGGAGGGCTAGCATCAGTACAGTGGAGGGATAACATGATGATTGTGGCGCGGTACAACATTGAGTACAGTGGAGGCTATTCAGTACAGTGGGGGGCTAACATCAGTACAGTGGAGGCTGTGCAGTACAGTGGAGGGCTAACATCAGTACAGCGGAGGGATAGCATGATGAGTATGGGGGGCTAACATCAGTACAGTGGAGGCTGTTCAGTACGGTGGAGGGCTAGCATCAGTACAGTGGAGGGATAACATGATGATTGCGGCGCGGTACAACATTGAGTACAGTGGAGGTTATTCAGTACAGTGGGGGGCTAACATCAGTACAGTGGAGGCTGTGCAGTACAGTGGAGGGCTAACATCAGTACAGCGGAGGGATAGCTTGATGAGTGTGGGGGGGGCTAACATCAGTACAGTGGAGGTTATTCAGTACAGCGGGGGGCTAACATCAGTACAGTGGAGGCTGTGCAGTACGGTGGAGGGCTAGCATCAGTACAATGGAGGGATAACATCAGTACTGTGGAGCTAGCTTCAGTTCAGCGGGAGACTTTTAAGTAGTGTAGGGGAAAGTTCATGCGTTGTTTTGATGTTTTTAGACCGCTGAAAACTATTTGCAATAATATGAAGTATAAGCTCGGGAAGATAAATGGACGAAAAATTTAAATCGTTTCTACTGAAGGCGCCTTCGAAGAAAACAAGTGGCCCTGCCAGTTTCTTTGATAAATATCTGGAAACTTTTAAAGTTCCCATTGAACCAGCCTCTGAAACAAGTTTTCGTGATGAAGATGACGATGGTTTCTTGCAAGGGAAAACTCAAGAAGATAAAAGGCCAGACGAAGTTTATTTCCAGTTAACTTTTCTGGTTTTCAAGACATAGAATTCGATCTTGAAGATGTAGGTTGTGGTGACGTGACAGGAGATTGTTTTGCTGATATTACTTGGAACTTTGAATTAAGTTTCCTAAATTCTTCTTCCTTCCCCGTGATCCCCTTAAGATCAAAACAATGTACAACCTCCACTGTACTGATGCTAGTCCTCCACCGTACTGAACAGCCTCCACTGTACTGATGTTAGCCCCCCATACTCATCATGCTATCCCTCCGCTGTACTGATGTTAGCCCTCCGCTGTACTGCACAGCCTCCACTGTACTGATGTTAGCCCCCCACTGTACTGAATAACCTCCACTGTACTCAATGTTGTACCCCCACAATCATCATGTTATCCATCCACTGTACTGACGCTAGCCCTCCACCGTACTGAACAGCTTCCACTGTACTGATGTTAACCCCCCACACTCATCATGCTATCCCTCCGCTGTACTGATGTTAGCCCTCCACCGTACTGCACAGCCTCCACTGTACTGATGTTAGCCCTCCACAGTACTGCACAGCCTCCACTGTACTGATGTTAGGCCCCCAGTGTACTGAATAACCTCCACTGTACTCAATGTTGTACCCCCACAATCATCATGTTATCCCTCCACTGCACTGATGCTAGCCCTCCACCGTACTGAACAGCCTCCACTGTACTGATGTTAACCCCCCACACTCGTCATGCTATCCCTCCGCTGTACTGATGTTAGCCCTCCACCGTACTGAACAGCCTCCACTGTACTCAATGCTATGCCTCCACTGTACTGATGTTAGCCCTCCACCGTACTTGGCAACCTCCACTGTACTGATGCTAACCCCCCACAGGACTGATGCTAGCCCTCCACCGTACTGAACAGCCTCCACTGTACTGATGTTAACCCCCCACACTCATCATGCTATCCCTCCGCTGTACTGATGTTAGCCCTCCACTGTACTGCACAGCCTCCACTGTACTGATGTTAGCCTCCCCCCACTGTACTGAATAGCCTCCATTGTACTCAATGTTGTACCCCCACAATCATCATGTTATCCCTCCACTGTACTGATGTTAGCCCTCCACCGTACTGAACAGCCTCCACTGTACTCAATGCTATGCCTCCACTGTACTGATGTTAGCCCTCCACCGTACTGAACAGCCTCCACTGTACTCAATGCTATGCCTCCAATGTACTGATGTTAGCCCTCCACCGTACTTGGCAACCTCCACTGTACTGATGCTAACCCCCCACAGGACTGATGCTAGCCCTCCACCGTACTGAACAGCCTCCACTGTACTGAATAGCCTCCACTGTACTGCACAGACATTACCCGGGGTGATACTGTCATATGCTCACACTAGAAGAAGGTTCTCCCATCCCAATACTACCAGTACTTCTACACCTGTGATATTTCAAAGTAAATGAAACTGCAGCATTTTCTTTTTTTTACATAAATATAAAAATTTTACAATACATGCTACGTTCCACTATACTCTAATTACTACGCAACACTACGAGGACGATACCATGAGGAGCAATAATAATAATAATAATAATAATAAAAAAAGATAATAATAATAATAATGATATAATAATAATAATGATAATAATAATAATGATAATATAAAAACACAACTGTTGCCGACATACATTTCGATTAAAATCTTCTTCAGTGTAAAACTTTTCACAGGGCAGCCAAATATTTATAGCAAAGACATGTTTACTTACATTATAAAGACTTTTTAAAAAATGAAATCTAATTTACAATTGAATGTGCGATACATAAACAACCTCAGTGAACCTAAAATCAATGCCTACGAGACCATCGTACTCCTGAGAGATTTTTCATTATTTCATTAAATTTGCAATTTATACCAGGTCCCTCGGGCCAATCAAGCCGCCAAGAAAGACCCAAAAGACAAGAACCCACACAGAGTTCCCGTCCCCGGGGGTCCCCCCAAAAACGACCCAACAAGCCAAAGGACCCAGTGGGAGCCAGAACTATAATGTAAAGAGGAACTGGAGCTTAACGAACCCCTTGAGGCTATGCTAACTTTTCTGTGAATCCCAAGGGTAACTTTCCATAGATTCGCTAGCTGCTAAACAATCATAGCAAATGCTGAATCCGGGACAGCCCGATAGGGAATTCCACCCCACCACCACGTGCAGATAATAATAATAATAATAATAATAATAATAATAATAATAATAATAATAATAATAATAATAATAATAATAATAATAATAATAATAATAATAATAATAATAATAATAATAATAATAATAATAATAATAATAATAATAATAATAATAATAATAATAATAATAATAATAACTGGCTTACACTCCTTGCCTTCTGTCTCGGGTTGTATAAGTTCTTGTCATGTAGAGCTTTCACTCCCTTTCTAGACAGTCCAAATCCAAAAGCAAAAACAGGGAGGAGAAAACTTTGGAAGGCCCCTTGGGGGGATTTTGTGCATGAAAATCATTCCTGGTTTCGAAACCGCTTTGTTCTTAGGTAAAAATTTCTTTTTATTTCAATAGAATTTTGAAATAATAATTTTTCTTTTATTTGTCTGGGTTTCAGAAATAAATTTTTATGCAAATTTTAGGTTTAGAGTATAAATACTTGGCTGTCTGGATTTGTAAATGCACTGAAGAAGATTTTACATCGAAACGTATGACATAAAACAGTTGTGTTGTTTTAATTTTCTTTCTGTTTTATTTTGGTGATGGTTTGAGTTTGATAATAATAATAATAATAATAATAATAATAATAATAATAATAATAATAATAATAATAATAATAATAATAATAAGGCATTTATATTGCGCCATTTATCCACACGGCTCAAAGGCGCATTACATAATTTACATAAAACTAATAAGTTAATATCATATAAATTAATTACAAGGAATGTTAGAAATTGTTGGCAAAAATAAAACCTAATCAAAATATTCTTTAAAAAAATGTGTCTTTAGTCTACACTTAAAAGTTTCTAAAGAATCCGTTGCTCTCAATGCATACATGCATATGGCAGTTTATTCCAAAGATGAGGAGAGGCACTTATAAAGGCACGATCTCCAGCTGTCACAAGCTTTGTCCTTGGTGTTTCAATTTTCAAATTATCATCGGTAGATCTTGTCCGTCTTGCTGCTGTTCTTAATGTCACCAACTCAGTAAGGTATTTTGGTGCAAGATTGTTGATGCATTTATAAGTTAATACTATGATCTTGTATTTGATCCTTTGTGTTATTGGCAACCAGTGGAGTTGTTTCAACACTGGGGTTATGTGACTATATCTGTTCGCACCGGTCAAAATCCTGGCAGCAGAATTCTGAATTTTTTGCAACTTTTGTAACTCAGACACTGGCAAACCATATAAGAGAGAATTGTTGCAATCTAGCCTAGATGTGACGAAGGCATGTATGGCTTTTTCAGCAGCTTCCTTCGTACGATACTTCCGAGCTAGGCGGATATTATACAAGTAATACCTAGCTGCGCTGCACAGAGAGTTGACATGTGACTTAAGTGACAAATTTGCGTCAAAGACTGCACCAAGATTTCGTGCTTTTTCACCTGGTTTAATTTCAGTGTTTCCAATATTTATCAACAGATTTGGCAGTTTTGCACATTGTTTTCGCGTTCCTATCAACAGCAGTTCAGTTTTATCTCCGTTTAGTTTTAGCTTGTTTGTTAGCATCCAGGACTGAATTTCTTGGACACACCCTTCAATTTGCTGTATTGAGAGATGCATACATTCAGGACTTGGTGAAAATGACATATAAAGTTGTGTGTCATCAGCATAGAGGTGGAACTTCATGCCTCTGTTTCGAACAATATCTCCTAAGGGTAACGTATACACCAGAAAAAGTAACGGACCAGTAAAAGCAAAAGACAATGTCTATCCCATGGCCAACACATAAAGATATACAATTAAATAGACAACTAAATAAACACCTACAAAAAGGTACACATACGATACGATACTATAAATGGTGGAAACTGTTTCACATTGGCTGCCAGGTCAGCGGAGGCGAAAATTTCACTGCTCAAGACATCGCCTCTAAGTTATCAGGGTTTATAGATCACAAAAAACTTAGGTCATAATTTTTGAAATTTTGCATTTTCTTGGCCATGTCTGCTATACAATAGCACTATTGTCTCTGTAACAATCGACCTATTGTTATCGGTGCTTATGAAGAAAGCTACTACTGCTTAGGCTACAAGCTACTACCACACTACCACCTACGATAAACGTTACTACCGTTAAGGCTAAAAGTTACAACCGCTTAGGCTTAAACCTACTACCGCTAGGAGTTCAGGGTTTGCAACATTTTGCAGCGGATACGTCACCTTGAACTAGCAAGTCCTAACCCTAGGAACTTTGGTCTGAAGATACTCCGTGCCACAAGAACATTTGGCTTAAGTGTTCTTCAGTACCTATTCATGCCCGAGTAAATATAGGATAGATCAGATCAATATTCAATGAATCATTGCCCTTTAATATGGTTATTCTGCAATAAAGGTGCAAACAACAAAATAGATCGCGCTCATAAGCGTGCACTAAGGATCCTCCACAATGACGACGATTCTTCGTTTCAGTCGTTACACGCTCGCGATAACAGCTTTACCATCCACGTAAAAATCTGCAAAATTGATCACTGAAATGTGCATGTTGCTGAATAATATGAATCCATCGATTGTTTAGATATTTCATGAGAAAAAGTATGTGGCCTTTGACCTAAGGAAAAAAATCTCTGCAAACTTCCAGAGGTCTTACGGAGTCTTACGGAGTAGAATCTTTATCTCTAAGGGGTAGGCTCCTTTGGAATACCCTTGATGATAATGTAAACCAAGAATCGTAACTTGCAGAGCATTGCACCTACAGAATATGCAGTTAAAAAAAGACGTGGAACTAGGTTTCGTCTAGATTTTTCGTTTTATATGTGTAGGTTGGTCTAAATTAGTATTTGTCAAAACTTTCCTTGTAAACCAACGTTAAATAATGATTATGATATGATATGATACTATGCACATACTAACCGGGTTTTGTGTTGTACAGGAAAATATAAAGCCCGAGGTCTGAGAAGTACAGACCGAGCTTGCGAGGTCAGTGCATTAAGACCGAGGGCTTTATATTTGCCTGTACAACACAAAACCGGTTAGTATGAGTTTTATTACCTGACATCTTCTAATCTTAACTCGCATTTCATCAAACATATTTTGTTACAATCATGTCGTTTGAGTTCACTGCAAATCTCACAGGCTTAGGCCTAAAGCAGTTACTGTTGTGACAAAAATGCGTCCTTGTATCGTGTTATACAAAGCTACGGGAAACCCGCGGGAAATGTGTGATTAGCCAATAGGAATGGCGGGATTCTGTATTGCCTCGTTTTTGACACTCCAGTCAGGTAATAAGATATGATATAAAAGCCAGTTTTATTTGATTGCGCTTTCAAAACGCCCTGTCATAGGACTGATCAAAACAGATATTGCCACAATACCTCAAGATCATTTCAACTTTGTCGATTCCCTTTAAAGATGCACCTATCAAATGCTAAAAAGCTGAGGACGTGCAAAACAAGGGCAAATTAGGCAGTAATCAGTAGCAGCGCCAGCTCTGAAAAATCTGAGAGAAATGGGGGAATTTTGACGTAATTTTTCAATCTAAAGGTATATCCAACTAATTTCAAGCCATTTTTCCTTTGACAACTTTTGTCGACTTTTAGGATTTGGGGGAGGTAAAATTCCCCCTGTCCTCCGTGGCGCCGCCACTGGTAGTAATATGCTCATTTGCGTTCACAACATAATTTAAAATTACCAGTAAAGGATTTCTAGGATCGATTAGCGAAGCCGTGAGTTTAAACAAATCAAAATTCACAACAAAGCGAGAAACCTTTGTGACTATCTCATTCAAAATCACATGCAAAAGGGAGTATGGGCGTTCTTCAATTTGACTTAATGGTAAGGGAATTATGGGTACATAGCTATAATTCTTCGTGGGGAATCTTGATACCTTGATAACTTTCAGAATTACAGCGGTTTCTTTTAGCTTATGGAAGTTTTAAAAATATCAAAATCATCGGTAATCTTTAAGAGACCAGAGTTGATGAAGTCTTTAATGTGGCGGTAAACAGGAATATGTCACTTTTTTCTGGTTACAGGTGAGAAAAGTGCATGAGGTCGCTTCGCAGGAATGTAAACATTTTTCTACCACTGCTTCAGGTTTACGACTCAGCAGTTTGATGATATCACCACCTCCAAAGTGGTGATCTCGAAAATCCCCACAGTAAATTTGTAGCATAGTACCTGAAATTCCCTTTGAGCTACACCAATTAAAAGGAAGATTCAATAATGATTTTTGAAAATTACACATTTATGCCTATTCTGGAAAAAGCTGTTTAGAGAAATTCTTACATCAAAAATAGGAGCGCAAATCTAAATATGTATTGCTTGATTCCATTAATCTTAAATTGGACTCGCTTTTAAAAAGATCATAAATAAATTTGGAATTCAAAGACTTCAAGCCAGGGCCGGCGCCAGCTTTGAGAAAGTGGGATGGGCAAGAGGTAAAATTGATTGCCAGAAGGTATACCTAGTGTTTTTTGTATCATTTTTGCTTACGAATAAATGCCGAACTGAGGAAAGTTGGGTGGACATGTCCACCCCAGTCCACTCCATGGTGCAGCCCTTGTTTCAAGCTAAACATGTCCAATATATGAATATATTCTTTGCGGAAATGTAGATCGAGATTTCTACCGGGTAAGTAAAAAAATCCACAGCAGATTCAGACAATACTGCTTCTTAAATTTCATATCAATGCAATTGAAAGTATCTTTTTCTGAGCAGCTCATATCTAAATAAAGAAATTTAATTCTTGATAATCCTCTTTAATTCGTGTGGTAAATTGAAACAAGAGCAAAGTTGCGAAGCTTAAGCCCCGGTCAAACCATAGAGCACCGCGGGCACCTTCAATTTGAACGAAAAGTTTATTCGATACCACTACCTTAATTTATGGTCAATGCTACTACCTTAACTGCGA
The DNA here is from genome assembly GCA_964019985.1 of Aurelia sp. 4 Dawson et al 2005. Lineage (NCBI taxonomy): Eukaryota > Metazoa > Cnidaria > Scyphozoa > Semaeostomeae > Ulmaridae > Aurelia > Aurelia sp. 4 Dawson et al 2005. The sequence continues at coordinate 15,991,788 of OZ026495.1, read as the reverse complement.
GCGAAGCGAGCAGCCTCTCCGGAGGAGCGAGAGGTAGCTCACTTCGCTCGCAGCACTCCTCCGGAGAGGCTGCTCGCCTCGCTCGCAGTTAAGGTAGTAATATCGAATAAAAATTCGATTGACCAAACTTTAAGGTAGTAGTATCGAATAAACATTTCGTTCAAATTGAAGATGTCCGCAGTGCTCCATGGTCAAACGTGCCGAACACTTCATCGAACATTGAAGTTGGAAAAGAAGCAAAAAACTCTTCTAAGTTCGATCGAGGGTGGTCAAATGCACCGAACATTTCACCTAACATTTCAACATGCCCAATTGCGCCATCATAAGGGTACAGTAAACTACACGTGGATGTAAAAATAATGAGATTGTTCGACGAAATGTTTGGTAGGTGGTCAAACGCAAACAACATTTCACCGAACATTGAGAACAATGGAAAAGTTCGGTGAAGTTTTTAAACACCGCCAAACGACGTCGAACATTTTCGAAAAAGATTTTCACCACCGAGCAAAGTGGTCAAACGAATCGAACTTTCTCTGGACATTAGTATTGAACATTGTTCGGTGAAATGTTCCTCACGTTTGACTGAGGCTCTAGAAATCTTACAAGATTTGCGTGGCATCCAAAATTCGCATTTCAAAAATATTTGATAAATCCGAAACACCAACATCATTCCTGAAAAAAAGTTGTTTATTTACACAGCAGAGCATAAATGATTTTCGAAGATCAGTTACAAAATAAAGAAAATGTCATTTTGCAAGAGTTACAGCTTTCAGGTCTCCCAGTTACTATCAAATCAAATCAAACCAAACCAGAACTCATTAGGAACTAAAATAAACCACACTCAGATCAGTTGAAGATGAAGTTCGTAAGAGTCACAACGAAGAAATTAAATCAATCAAGTAATCAAAACAATCTTTCAGAAATATTAACTAAAATAAACCACACTCAGATCAGGTGAAGGTGAAGTTCGTAAGAGTCACAATGAAGAAATGAAGTCAATCAAGTAATCAAAAGAATCATTCAGAAATATTAACTAAAATAAACCACATTCAGATCAGGTGAAGGTGAAGTTCGTAAGAGTCACAATGAAGAAATGAAATCAATGAAGTAACCAAAACAATCACGAGTCATTCAAATTCATAAAAATAAGCAAATAATTCAGAAAATCTTGATGGTTATTGGCAACTGACGTGGTCATATCAATAAAATGAATTAAATAAAAATAATTCACAGATCTTTGGCTACTTTTCAAGGAACTGAGCCCGTCTGAAAATATACCGGCTATTCGAATAAAACGGTAAAAATTTTTCGAAGTTGTTATAGAATTGATCCTATTACCAATACAAAAATTTCTTTTCGTATATTTGTATCAATACCAGATCAGCTTATGGACTTATTGCGAACAATATTATTTCATTGCCGAGGAATAAGACCAAATTAATGGTTGGAAAAACGGCTTTTGGACCACAATATTTTACAACACCTTTAACTTTTCAAAGGAGCCAATTTTTACGATTTCATGTGACATTTTGAGTCTTAGGTTAGACTGATTACTTGTTCTTAGTTATCGCCATTGACAGACTAATGGACGCTCAAACTACGACTCATGGACTTTCAAATTGAAAATCTGGACGAAGCTTTCCCCTGTCGATTTCATAACTAGATATGGGAACGATAGCAACACAGTACGAGCTCCAGGCAATGGCGGATGGGCCTAAGTTGCCGGCTCAAACCTCCACTCCTAAAACACTTCACAGTTCAAGTTTAAAGTGATACAAACAAAAGCCGCAAATATCCGGATGAATATTTCGTTGATCCAAAAATCAACAAACGTTTGACAGTGAACCAGGAAATCCTCATTTTTAAGGCCAATCAGCTTCCAAGAACTTCACCACAGCAATGAGAATTTCCAACTGTCGAGAGTAGATGCCTCACCTCTGAGGCTACACCTAACCCTCGTTCCAGAGTGCACACCCAAACGTAGTCATTTCCGTCCCAAATTTTTATATGAAAGTCCATAAGTCCCAGTTTGTGTAAAAATAAAAAAGTTGTTGATGCTGTCATTGTTGATGTTATTTCTGTTGTTGCGATAACTGGGACTATATCGTGAGTCTAGTTTTAGGTGACAAAAGAACCGTATAACTGAAAAAGGCGAGCGAACTGAGCAACATGATGGATCGAAAATGCAATTCATGACCATCTTCTGTAGTTTAAGAGTATACATCAAAACTAAGTAGCTATCAAAGCAGTGAATCCCACAAGCCATTAAATGGAAACAGAGTTTAGAAAATAAACCAAATTAATTTGAGCTTTGACAAAAGGTACCACGAAAAATTTACAACATCGGAAGCATTAAATAAAATCAAAATTACATCTGATATAGAAATTGAAAGAAATTTTTGAAAGAAAGGTCCTAGCGTCATGCAACTCTCCTTTACTTTTATCAATGCATAAACAGCGGTATCAAGCCTTTTAGAAAACGCAAAAAAAAATTTGCCGCCAGAATCCTTTCTTTGAAAGTTCACTTAGTTTGAATGAAATATTGCTGGAGAACGAAAGAAGTGCTGAACCTCATATTTTGCTTTTTATCCGCCATGAATCAGTAAGCATCTGCCACTTCAAGCCTGACTTATGAGACCGTAAAAACTTAGACAATTAAAGCCACAGCTCCTCCAAAGCAACCACAGAAACGAAGCACAATTCTTGGAACACACGGGTGACCCAAAAAAGTTTCCCCGTTTGAGCAGTTCCAGAAGAGCATCTATTGTCTTGTTTTCTACGATTTAAACGGCTGTATCCGACCTGAAGGCTTTCTTCGATCCATATAATTTTTCCCGATTTTTTCGCCATCAAAAGACCTGCAAACCGTGAATTTCCGGAAACCTTGTGCTCGAGAATTCCTTGAAAAGGTGAAACGTATAGCGATAGAGAAATGCCCCATTTCCTCCGTGTTTTACATCACTGATGTGAAGGTATACAACCGCTTGTCGATTTCATAAATTGGTATTGAAACTTGGCGAAACGCTAAAGTGTGGACCACAGGACCTTGTCTTGTGTAGTATACTTTTCTTCGAGCAATCAAGCGAAATCGTGCTTTTTTTACGGACAAAACAGACAAATAAAATTTTCTTGGGTCATTTTATGGACGTCAAGGTCCATACCATTGGAATTTATCAAAAAGTACAATTTCCATAGATTTGAATGCACGTTTAACGATTTTATTGATAAACCGTTTTTAGTTCTTTCTTGAACTTTACATGTATTCTGTCTTTCAGGATAAAATTATGCAAATCAATACAAGCAGTGACATATGTGAAACAAATACTAAGATCTAAAGTTTGGAAGTCTAAAATAGATTTCTTTTATAATCTTTACAAAACAACACCAATTCACTACAATGGCAGCTCAAACAGGGAAACTTTTTTGGGACACCCTATATATGTGACCTATGTCACATGAATCGGAAGCAATCAATTTAAGTAGCCTCAACATATATTTTATTGCAAAAAAATTTACGAAAATTAAACTGACTCCTACTGAATCATTTTACTATGCATAATTAATTGGAGTGACTCGTTATTCACTCACTTTGTAATAGGTTTATGAAAGCACCCGCTCAAAATTATGTCAACAAACGGAATAGGATTACTGAAAGATTAAATTGATTACTCGAAACAAGTTTCCATTTTGTCAGGAAACTTCTAGAGACAAACTTACCGTTTCTCCTGGCTAGCTCATGTAGACTCAAATTTATCACATTCCCACTAAGCAATCTAAACCGGTTTACTTTAAGTCACATGACCAGATTAGGTTAGAAAGTCAAACAATAAACTGGTTTAATGAAATTTCAGCCGGCTTCAGGCTAGAGGCATTTGAAATCTTGAGGTGGAACATTACAAATCAGCAAGCAGCTCAAGCAGCTGGGACATTGAATGGCAAAATAGAAATGGACAGTTGTAATGATTAAAAAGTAACCGATTTCGTTCGGCCTTTTTCAACATAGGTCGTTTAAGCATGACAAGAACTTGGCCAAGCACTGGCAAAGAAAAGGCATTAAAGGTGGGGGATAACTGCCGAAAATTTCAACTTACTTGAAATATCATAAACCACAATGGCCGCAGAAGAATCTCTGATATAACTAGGAATGAGACTTCTAAACCTCTCTTGCCCAGCTGTGTCCCAGATTTGGAGACGAACCTGGAGGTAAATGCAAGAGGAAACAATTATGAATTTTGAATCACAAGGAAGACCAAATAGCTACGCAAGCATGTTAATCTTTTTGGTTTAAATGGATGCAATGAATTCCATCCGAAAGCATAACCATCTAAAAACATAAGCATAATCTGCCCTGCCAATGATATGAAGTCTTGATACATTAGTTGGATTATATCACCTAATCAATATTTAGTAAGGATGGCCTATCTGAGATGCAGGTCTGCAAGAGGCAGGGCTGTAACAGCCAAATCAAGCCCTTCTCGCCTTACGAGGTTAAAAAAGATTTTGTAAAAACACTCCTGGCCTGAAAGCTTTTGAAGTGATGCTCTTAGAAGAAAACGCATCATTTTAATCCCATGCATGTAATGAATTTATTAAAAATGGATAAGAAATACGTACACAAACCTGGCGTTTGCATCAAGTATCGCGTTTTTGAAATTAGAATTCCTTGGCTGTAGACCTTGTTGCAATTTTGACAAAGGGACTAGGGGGCACGCCGCCCACTTTGACCTTTGACAGCCTTGGCTACAGCGGGAAATAAGGGGAGTCGCCTCCTTGCGGCTCGGTTGCCTTTCTTGCAAAATTGAGTTGTTTTCGATTTATTTGCACCCTTAAAGAGTCGCACGATAAACGTTTGCGCCGGTAAGTGTTTTCTCTGGATTATTTAGCTATCTGGTCATCCTTTCACCTATTGGCGAGTGCATTTTGAGCCACTGCATAGGAAGTATTTGACCTCGTCTTTGAAGCGGCTCAGGTTAGGCCCAAACGATCAACAGGTCTAACCTCAAACTTGAATGAAAAGAACCAATAAAGTTCCTCAAAATACACTCACAAATGGGTGCAAGGATGTAAAGGCGCCTAAATAATCTAGAGAAAGCACTTACCATACCAAGCAAGTATCATGCAACTCTTGAAAAGTGCAAAAACATCGAAAATAACTCCAGTTTAAAGGGAGATGCGACCGACACGCACGCCAAACGTTTATCAACGAAGCGAGGGGGATTCCCCGATTCCTTCTATTGCCAAAGCCGTCAGCATTGGCTGCGCTCTCCCCAGTCCCTCTCCCCGAAATGCGAAAAGTTCTATTGGCCAAATTTAACAGGAAAGATATTTATCTAGATACAGGCTGATCTTTGGGTGAAAGGTCAACGAAAATAAATGTTGAAATCCATTTATATTCCAGCAATCGTTGAACATATGGAGATTTAATATGTGTCAGGAGAAAGTACAAAGGTGCAGTGGCTAATCTCCATGATGAAAAAACGATAAACTCAGGGTTTTTTATTAGATATAGGTTAAGGTGGGGGTATAGTGGGTCTAAATTGAGCAAAATCTTGAAATAAATAGCTGGTAAAAGGATAATAAAAGACAAACACTTTCAAACTTTTCGTTTAATTGGCAATTAGTTTTTCGTGTTTCCTGCCCAAAAATTTCAGCTCTGATAAGGACAGTTAAAATATCTTTGAAAACATTTCTAAGTTAATCACTAAAATTGGCCCACATTTCCCGACGAACGAAAAAAGTGGATCTTTTCTTAAAACTTTAATACTATGAGATTTCGAAAGGTTGAATGAATAAAAAGAGTAATGGAGTTACGTTTCCCAACTATTTTCTGTTCGATAAAATCCCATTCGTTGCCTTTTATCACATGCAGTTCCATTTCTGCGACAAAAATGAAACTATCATCCTCATGCGGTGATCCGCGATCATTCCGAATTCAAATGCAGTGAACAAATTTGAAAGTAAAGATCAAATAGAAATTTTTGCATTTTCGTTTATTCCCATTTACTGGTTTTAAGACAGCAACCACGGTGACAGCAAAGCCTTTTTTCATATTTTAGACAAAAAGCAACTTGGCAGGCTGATTATAAGTGCAAAAATTTTAAGCAATTAAGAGCTTGATAGAATTTTAGTTACAGCTGAATCCTCAATAGACCGACTTTACCCCAACTGGTAAAAAAATTAATATAAAAAGAGCCATCGCCTCGATGACTTCAACTAAAAGTCATTTCACTTACAAAACACCGAGCTCCCTCTTCATGCTCGCTTAATGGTCCGGAAAACCGAAATAACAGTGACATGAGAAAATTTCTCTAAGCCTTGAAATTCTTCCACCGAAGGCGGTTCAGTAAAATAATTCTTTAAAATTAAGTAAGATAAATCTAGGAGAAATGTTTTACGTCAAAAGGCAACGTATTATGCAAACATTACGATGAAAATAGCTAGCCTTTCTTTGATTTGACGAGGAATGATATTTCTGGCAAACACCTCAGTAGACCAACTTTACCCCGTCGGCCCACAGTACCCCAGCCTACCTTATCAAATTCTGTATCAAAAATACACCATTCTACCTGAACAGTCAGATTAATGATGAATAATTCGACTAATGTACCCAACCTCAAAATCAATTCGAAATATTGATACTTTTTTGAGGAATCTCGGACAATGCCGGGTTGCTTTTTTCCTGCAAAACCCATGTAACCAGCTTTTCTTAGCGCGTATGGGACTCTACTGACAATAAATAAAGATATATCTGTAATGGCCAAAAAAATCTGCAGGGCGAGTTACAAAAATTTATTCAATGTTTGAAAAATCGTATGTCTAACTCTATGCAAACAATTTGCAAAACTTTAAATTCTTTGTCTCCATTAGGATCTTACTGACTTTTTTATATTTTCTTCTTATTGTGTACCTCATCTAGAATTTCACGAAGGAAGGATCAATCCATGCCAATTTTCTTGTTTCGGGTTTCAAAACAAATTAATGCTCTTGGTTATAATTGCAAATCAAGCATAAAAAAGATGGCGATTATTGAAGGCAGAATAAAACATTTTACATTATTATTGAATCTGTACTCTTTTCGATGTACTGTAGCAAGTATAAGGTCAAACATAAAGCTTCATTAGAAAAATGTGTGTATTGCAAAATTGGCAGCATCTTTTATGCATTACCAAAAAGTTACAAAAACACAAACGAAAAATTAAACAGTGATACCACAGGGAGCATGGAATACACCGCAACTCTGCAGCCATGGCAATCAATATCGAGACTCGAATACTAACATTAGATCTAAATATTACATATCACATATACCAGGTGACTCAAAAAAATGTGACCTGATGCAATCTTTTATGGAAAAACAATTAAAAGGCTGATTGAGATGATTCAAACGTAATTCTGTTGCTCAAAGACTACGCTATATTCTGAGTGTTTTTTGCAATTTTTTAAGAACGGAAAATTTCCAGAATTAAGGATTTCGAGAAAACTGGCAAGCTTGAAATCCTGAAAAAGTCGTCAAAAACGGGGGATCGATTTAAAGCCACTTCAGATTTTAAAAACATGGAGGATCGTCATCAATTTTAGTCTGGGAACAGGCAAAAAGTTTCCAGAGGCAGCTCCCAGTCGCTAGGTACATAAGCATTTGGAATTAATGTGACTTATGGAACTTCAAAGGAATTCAATGTTCCATGCAAATCAGAATCTTCGCGAATTCCTTAAAGAAAAAGCCCCTTGATGAGACAAGAGGACTATACGTATCTAGGGACAATAAACTCGTTCTGAAAATTTTCGAATGAGTTGCCAATTCCCAGCCTGAAGTAAAACACGTTCATCGTTGTTTTGAAGATCTGACATTAAATCGATTCCCGGTTTTTGATAACTTCTTCAGGAATTCAAGCTTGCCATTTTCCTCGAAATCCTTAATTCTGGAAATTTACCGTGCAAAAAATACTCATAATGTAGCGTAGTCTTTGAGCGACAGGGCTACGTCTGAAGCATCTCAATCGGCCTCTTAACTGTTTTTCTACAACAGATCGCGTCGGGTCACTTTTTTGGGTCACCCGGTACAATCTCATCTAGCCTATCTTATCTAGGACCCAAAATATGGAATCGCATTCCATCCGAGTTGAAGTCATCTGACGTTATTAATACCGGGTGTCCCAAAAGAAAGTTCCGGCGTTTGATTAAACGCAGAGGAAAGTTTTGAATCTGGCAATTTCTAATCAATCTAGTAAAATGCTACACATTTCATATTAACATATCGCAAGAAAAAATTAGTAATCTGAAAATAGAATTATGAGCTCTGATATTTCATGTTCATGTTCAAGGCAAAATAAGAGAAATTGTACGCCTTCCTTCATCATCGCAATAAAGGGAGAGTCTCCGGATGAACAACAGACGACGAGCAAGAGCTCTGCTCAATGAGCTCATTCAAATCAAAGTCTGAAAATCGAATCCAATAGGTAATAGGTCTTGGGGAACCATACTAAGATTGTACTTTTTACCACTCAATTCGAGCTGCACGAAGCCCGAGAATGAAATATTGTATTACATGGCACGTCTATCAAGGAACTGAGAACTATTTTAGTTAAAGAAAAGGAATCTGTGAAACTGTGGAACAGTAAAACTCCCATTTGAAGTTCCCAGTTGGCATAATACAACAATAAAAGCAGCAAACTGTTTAACCCAAGACAGTCCACAAAGTAATTTGAGCAGGTGTAATTTCACGCAATTAAAAAGCGTTAAAAGCAAACAGAAGAATTGCTGCACCCTCGGCGAATTCCATTCATTGGAAAATGGCCTTTACTTTGAATGTGCTCAGTGAGCAGAAACTATGCCCCTTGACATCGTCAATTCAGTGTATGTGTTGGTTTTTTAGGGAGTCCCCTTTGACCAACATGAGGCAGAACACCGTACAATCTCTCTGCTTTTGTCTTGAGCATGAACATAAAATGTAAAAGCTCATGATTCCATTTTCAGATGACTAATCACTTCCCACGATATGCCAAACTTTAAGTTGAAATGTTTAGCATGTAGCTTACGATAACAGAAATCTTTAGGTTCAAATACTTTTTGTTTGTGTTCCATCAAACGTCGGAACTTTTTTTGGGACACCCGTTACAATCAAAGATAAGATCAAAGAGAGCTTTTTCCAAAATATACAGAAACAGGAAGATGATGTGCATCTCTTCTACTGAGGACCGTTTCTGGAAGTTCTCCTTTTTGCACAAAAAAACTCATTTTTTTCGAACACATTTCTGTGATTATACCTCAGGAGGGACCATTATGGAAACGAGCTCGAATTGACATTTTCAATGCTATCCTTGCTGAGGTACTTTTTAGATCAATCATTTACCTTTTTGCCTGTAAATTCTATATATCTATGAATTGATTCGTTTTCATTTTTTGCCGTTAATTGAAATTTCATTAGATGGCAAAAATATACAGGGTGTCTCAAAAAATTGTTCGACGCTTGATTAAATACTAAAGAATAACGGTGCGATGAATAGGCACATGGTCAAGTGACCATTTGCCTGAAAATCTGAATTAATTTTTGAGACAAGAATCTTGAAAGTCCGCTAAAAATTCATGGTGTAACAAGCCTTTGAAGTTCAAGTTTATGCGAAAACTGAAACCAGAGGCCTCGAAATGGCATTTTTGGTAAAATCTCATCGACCATCATTTCTGCTATTTCTCAGTTGTTTCAAGGCGAACCAAATGGGTTTTCGAACAGGTTTTCGATAACATGACTTTCAAGCATGTGGATACTTCGAGGAAACAGATTTAGTCTGTCGCTGATTATGTTTTGAACCACTGTTTTTTGACATATGCAGTGTTAAGCAAATTTTGACAATTATCGCAAGGATTAAATTGCTTTGCAAGTCCTATTTGGTTTGCTCTGATGTCAACGAGAGATATGGCATTAGATCTCGGTCTTCGAGGTTTTTTCAATTACCAGTAATCAAGGGGCCTCTGGTTTCAGCTATCGCATATTTTTGATCTTTGAAAGCTCACAATTCAGTGAATTTTCAACCGATTTGCAAGATTCTGGTCTCTAAAATTACTTCATAATATTGGGGACAGGGTTATCTACCCATGCGTCTGTTTATGTTATCTTTATTCTTAATATTTAATCAAACGTCGAACAATTTTTTTGAGACACCCTACGTTGCCTCGAGAATATTGGCTTTGAATCTGAAAATTACTTTCGTAGCCATAGAGCTGGTACTTTCCGTTGCATGAAACTAGCTATCACACTTACCGTTCTATCTTCTAGGTACATTGTCTTTGAAAGAAAATCGATTCCAATTGTAGCCTAAAAATAACAAAAACGTAGTCATTTTTCTTTGTACGCCTAAAATATACAAGGTGTTCAAAAAATTTTTTTCCTGTTTGCATGGCTGCTGTTAGGAAAGTTACTTTAGCTTATCTTATCTTATTTCTGAACCTGTGTTTTATGAAAGACCCAAATTCAAAGTCTGAGACCTTGTTTGAGCGAATTGGACTAGTGACAGCAGAATTTTGATGTAAGAAAATGGAAATCAGAAAGTGGTTAATTTCCTCAAACAAGGCCCCACTTGAAGCCTTTCATAATTTCCAAACACCGCCTCCACACCAAGCATTCAAATAGGGTAAAAATTTTTCGAGAAACCTTCCAAACAAAAGAAATGTTTCGTATGCAGTTAAATGTTGAGCTTCCCCTGTCTGGATCTTTTGCGGCCTAGTTCCATCTTCACTTCTTATGTGGAATCTTGACGAAATGCGAAACATTCTGTAAAATTGCTCTTATTGACCAAACGCGTGATCAATAACATCATAATGGTATAAGGTCCCTCATAACTATCTCAAACGTCAAACTTCCGTTGCTTAGAACTTTCGTAGCCTTCAACTTGCTACTTTCTATCTGCAGTTCTCATAGAAAATCTTAGCAAAATGTGAAAAGCATTCTGTAAAGATATTTGATGTAAAAAATTTTGATGCATCAATATAGCAAAAATCCCTCATAACATCTAACAGGTCGAGCTACCTTTGTCTGGATCTTTGGTAGCAATAAGTTGCTGTTTCAATCTATGGATCTTTGCCGAGAATGTGCAACACATTCTGGCAAGATTGCTCTAAAGAAATGCAGGTATGACTTGTTACATTGTATTGATAAAAGACCTCTCAGAATAACACAACAAGTCGAGCATTTCCCGTATTGGTCTATTACAGCACGCAAGTCGTTCTTATGTGGATTCTTGTTGGCACCGTAGGATCATCCGTCGAGGTAAAGAATACCATACTGTTAATCTCACATCTTTCCTTGGCGCTATGCTATCCTATAAAATACAGCAGTGCTCGTGCGGAACTTTCAAAGAACATGCTCAACCCATCCAGCCATGGCTGCTTTTAAGTAGAATGTGGGGAACGTTTCCTTGTGATTTTTAGCTGCCTCGGGTACCATTTCCCATGTCTCTTAAAGGCCTTTAAAATGCTTGTTGAACATGCTATTCTTGCTAGGAATTTTTACGAAATGCACAACACATTCTGTCAAAACTACTTTCAAAAAATACGGGCATAATTTACGGTAATGCAGTAATAAAAAACCTGTAGAAGTGATCTTCTACACATATGAGTTACCCTTTCTTGAATCATGAATTGAAAGTTCAAAAGAATCTCCAAAGAGCATATGAAGCGTATCCTGCAAAGAATGCTTCCAAGTGCTACAGGTATAAATTATGTTGCAGAAATCTTTTCTGGTGGCCTTCAGTTGCTTTGGCTACCACTCTTCACATCTTTGAACAGCTATAAAATGTCTGTTCTATATGCAGTTCTAATGAGGAATTCTGATGGAATGCACAACGCAGTTTGAATTACAAAATCACCATCAAGAAATTTAGGTATAAGATATAGTAATGTGGTGGTAAAATCTGCAAATCTTGCCTTCCAGGTAAATGAGCTACCCTTTCATAGATCATTAATTGTAAATTTCCAATCTCATGCTGAAGACTGATAAAGAATTTTGTAAGTAGCATAACACATCAGGCATCTGTCGTGTGAAGACGTTCCGTAAAGATTATTCTCATCGGCTAAATGCACTGTTTGTTGTATGACAATGATGGAAAATCCCTCGTAACTACGTAGCAAGTCGATATAACTTTGTTTGGATCTTTTGCGGCCTTTATATTGCTGCTATCTATCTGGAATTCTTGTGAGCGATCTTGACAGACTGTGAAAGGTAATTGGGTTAGTTTGCTAAGAAGTACACAAAAAATTTCATATTGTAATGGTAAAAGATCCTTCGTACGTAATGATGTAACACGTTGCATATCTCTTGCCTTGGTTCACCGTTATTATGAGGAATCTTGTTAGCAGCCTAGATTCGTCCGTCAAAAAGGTTGCACGTATAAAACATGGTAGCGAAGTAAAGTGGTCAAAATGCTGCTTCTAACCTCATGCTTAGACTACTTTTCCTTGGGGCTGTTTCATACTATGAAAATACTGCAGTTCTTGTGAAGAATCTTCAAGGAACGCTTGCAACCCATCCTGTCAAGATTGTTCCAAGAACTACTCGTGTACAATACATAGAGAAGAAACATTGTCTTGTGTGATTTTTTAGCTGCTTCAGCTACATTGCTTTCTGTCTTTGATATGCTATAAGATGTTTGCTCGATACGCAGTTCTTGTGAGGAATCTTGACGGAATGCACAACACATTCTGTCAAGATTACCCTTAAGAAATGCAGGCATGAAACCATCCACAGCTTAGCTTCTGAGCACACGAAATAACCATTCTTGGATCTATGATTGTAAATTCCCATTTTGACGCTGAAGCGATGGTAAAGAGTGGTGTCAGTGGCAAAACTAATTCTACCAAGCATCATCAGGCTTTCAGTAGTGGCAGGTGTATCAGCAATCTCATCCTCAGAGTGAGTTCGTTGCTCTACCTCTACCCTGGGATACAAGAGGCCGTTCGGCAATCTGATTGGCTGTTCACCATTTTGCGCGGTAACTCCGCTTTGCGTGGGGTAAACGGCCGCAGCATGTCAAAATTCGCCGAAAACCACATTCTTTACCTACTCCAACCATATCTGCAATCTATTTCCGAAATTCGACGAACAACGAGCCATGTCACTTTGGAAGCTGCGGTGAAAGTTTCTCTGATTCTGAACTTAGGCCCACTTTCGCCTCAAACCAACCGTACTTATTTAATAATAATATAATAATAATATATCAATATTTATACAGGTTTGCTTGGTCAGCTGAGAACAGCTGCTATAAATCAAGGACCTGTGTCCAACGAAAAGTAGTAAAAACTATTATTTACAATTTTCTTATTAGACACACTTCCAAATCCCAGATTATTGTTCAAATACCTTCAAAATGGTTGAAGTATGGTTCTTAAAGTGTTTGTTTTTAGTTTCTCGATTTATCTACTGCAGGATTATCTCTAGAGCAACGGCCATTTTCCGTCGATTAGCGTTGCCTAGCAAACCCTAATATCCATAATGGCTGCAAATGCACCCAGATTCTGAGTGCATTTGATCGAAGTGTACCAGGGTGTTCATTCGGCTTCGTGATCAGCGTATGACGTAAGAACACCCTGCGAACGAGGTTGGCAGGCTTTCAGTAGTGGCGAGGTTTATCAGCAGTGGCAACCTCATCTGGCTAAGATAAATACCGGGTGAGCCAAAAATATTTTACCCGTTTGGTAGTCCGTAGAATGAATAGGATAGGGGTCTATATTCAAAACTGAAATGTTTATCTATGAGTACAAGGCAATTTTAGATTGAAAGTCTTGCTTGGTAAAATCACTCATCTTTAAAACTCAAAATTAGAAAAGTGCCTCTATGGGGTTTGTATGAGCATCGAGAATTCGATTTTACATTTTGCTAGACTAACGACTTCAGTCCTAGTTGTCGCTTTGTTTATTGAATTGGATGATGGCACTCCGCTGCAACTGGGGCTGATAATCATTTTATCTGAAAATCCTGCCAAAATCGCCGTGAAACTGGCGCAACCAATAACATTGCAGAGTTCCAAACAATAGCTGACTATGTTCAGACTGACCAATAGGATATCAATATTTCAACCTCTTTCCAAGAACTAGCCTCCTTTTTCCCCAGGCTTCGAAAGTGATGAAAAGTGCAAGGATTGCTGTCGATTGATGTGGTGAAACCCTAGTGGGTGGTAGCGATTACTAGGACTCAACGTCATAAGTCTAGTGAAACCCTAAGAATAATTTGGCCTTTAAAAGCATGTTTCCCGTGTCAAAGTGAAGGACCAGTCAAGCAGTACACAGAAGAAGTACTCATCCTGACTCAGGTTTGTTTGGTTTTCTTTACAATCTCGATGAAATGCAAATTTCAGACGTCTTAGAATTGGTGAGTTGTGATCGTGTAGAATGGGCCTGAGCTCTTGGCTTCCAGCATCAAAGCGAGGTTGATCAATATCTGGCTGAACTTTTGATTAATTCGATTATGAGTCGTACTTGTAGAGATTATCAGCCTATCAATGAGCGAAACTACGACAATCTTTATCACTCTACCATTCTGGTACAGGATTTACTTGATACTGAAATTAAAACTCTGCTTCAGAAATTTCATTGAATTTAAATTTCAATAGCAATTAAATTATGGACCATAATGTAACATGGTCTTCTCGAGTCACATTCAAATTCCTTGCAGGAATTGCTCTAAATTGCGATCTCAAAGATGAATGATTTTATCCTGACTGATAAATTAACAATTCAGTTTTGAACATCGGTCACATACTCCTTATTCCACAGCCTGCAAAATGGATAACTTTTTTGACCCAACCGGTAAAGCAATAACAATGCAGTGATGACAGACATAGACGTGTGTTCTTTTACCAGGTGACTGAACATTATTCATATCTTTATAGCTTGCTTGCGGAATGATTCAATTCTTCTGTTAACGAAATGTGTACAAATTCTTTTGATTTTAATCTCACGGAACACCAGACATAAAATATTCTACCGGGTGTCCCAAAAAACAGGTAACAGATTTGATCAAGGCTAGTGTAAGGAATTGAGCTCGAATCAATCGGAAATCATCTTTGAAGTATTCCGTGATAGTCAACTTGAAGATATATACCTTGTTTTTTTTATATTAGAACATTGAGAGACCCGTCATCTTTATCTTGAAAGCACAGCTTTGCGTCCATCTCGAAACCAGAGCTTTTAGGTTTTGGCCTAAACTACAAACGCGCTGTTTTGAGGAATCTCCTCAAGGACAGACATAGCGTAGAAATTCTAAACAAGGACCACTGTGCTTAGGTACACATTTGAATGAGAATGTAAAAACTAAGGACTGACAAACTTATCAATGAATATAATCACCAAGGAATATCTTTCTTCAGTCAAGATGAATTTACAGAATAGAAACAATTTAAGCACAAGTGAGCACTTTCAAGGATCTTATCCTCGTTAACTTTTATCCTTTGGGTATACGCGATTGCTTGTTTCGTAATAATTCCAATGATAACAAAAATGCAGTTTATTCAAACAAGGAAGAGTTTTTCACGCCCAAGGGAATTATTTCGCTGATGACTAACTTTTATTCGCCAGGTGTAATTCAAAGGTTTCGTCGAATGAAAGGAGACGTCTCTTTGGGAAAAAATTCGTGAATTTGATTTCAAGTTCGATTTGGATTTCCATCAAGAATTTTTCCGAAGCACAAGGTTTCTTGCTTGTACTTCGCTCTGATTCAGGAGATTCCACAACAAGTGCATCGACAACATAGGCAAAACCCAAAAGCTCTGGTTTAGGGATGGAGGCAAATCTTGACTTTCATGATAAAAATCTCTTCTTTCAATGCTCCAATATGTGTCTATCAAGGTGTCTATCTTCAAGTTGACTATCGAGCAATAGTTTAAAGATTATTTCAAATCGCTTCAAGCTAAATCTTTTGCGCTAGCCATGATCAAATCTGTTACCTTTTTTCTGGGACACCCGGTAGTGTAATTAAAACCATTTTCTCCTTAATTCTAGGATGTGATCAACCTATGTGCATGGAGGTCTTCTTTCTGAGACGCCCGTTCGAGTTGTTTTTTTCTTTGTTGATGAATTATTTGTACAAATATTTTGACACTATTGTAAGTGGCTTTCGTGATTGGAACTCGCTGACATCATGTCCTTTCCAGCTATGGCAGCTATAGAAAATTTACATAGTTTAGTTGTAGTGTTAGTATTTTATGTGATAAAAAAACCTATGTGTATGTAATTTATGGTTCACAACTTGTTTGTTGTTTGATGTTCGAGTTGTTGTTGGAGATTATTCTCGTGTAGTACTGGGTACAAAATATTTCAGAGTAATGGTAAAACCACTCCACGTGGTCTTCAGAAACGCACAGTTTATCAGTTGCTGCTTTCCTCTGCCGTCTTATTGATAATCTCTTAAGTAGTTGCATGAAAAACCAATGAAATGGAGCTGGCTCTTCAGACTCTGTACTGGCTAAATAGAATAATAAAACGAAAAAAGAAGTCAAGAAAATTAGCTCTGGTGAAATGGTGACATTGATCGTAGACTGAGCAATGAGAAGTCTTTATTGCCATACCAAAAATGCAGATGTTACCTGATTTAGCCATAATTAGGAAAAGGTTCAAATTTTAGCCTTACAGAATAAGATCTGAGTGTGACTCACATGACAAAATCATGATTAGATCAGAAAATGTGACTGGCGTAGTGATTCGAAGCACACAGTGAACTCTGGCAAATTTTTCAGCAAAATTGAGAGTCTAACTCAACAGAAGTTTGACATACCAAGTTAGTTATTCATGGAAAACTGTTGCTATTTAAGCTACGCCATCTTTTCACTGGAGAACTGAGAAGGTCTGGCGAGGTGAAGAAGTGAACGGGAGAGGGGCATTAGTTTCGAAAACCTACGTAATCGTGAAATTGTCACAGTCTCACAACTTCAAACACGGAAGAAGCAGAACAAGCCAGCAACAAACAGAACAAACAAGGAAACACTCAATAAGGAGCAGATCATAAACCGCTTGTACAGGAGGTTGTTGTTTCTCAGCAGTCAATTCACACAGCATGCAGCACATTGCAGCATCGTGGGAGGCTCCGAAACAGAAAAGATGGAGAACTCCACTCCCATGGAATTCACATATACTTGACTTTAAGCATTTCAGTTCTTTATTCACAACCTAGTTCTAAGGGCTAGCTTCCTACGTCAGTACTGACCCTGGTACCGGCCAGGTCAAATTGCAATTTGATTGGCCATTCGATAACAAAAGGCCGAGTTATTGCTTGGCTTAGGCGTGAAATTGGTCAACGTTGGATCGCTTTCACGGAAAAACAGGACAAAGTATTGTAAAAAGCATTGTTGGCATACTGAAATATCATTTCTGTACTCCAGTTGATGGGTTTAAAGCCCTATCCGTAAGCGCTCGTGGGAGAGATTAGCTACATTTGGTCATTTTGGGGACCATTCCCCTTGATTTCCATTCAAAAATTGTCCTATTTCAAATGTTTATTGAGAAAAATAAGTTTCATATGTAGGGCTGGTGAGGAGTTGGAATGAAGTAATGAACTACGAAGAATTTGAATTTTGGGGTTATGAGAAAGCTGGAGGTCGTTATGATATCATAAGTGGGGGTCAAAGAAACAATCTCATTTTTTATGTTTTATGTTTGGAGTTGATGCTCGGTGGCTACTCAACCTATTTTTTTAGAACGGAAAAATGATTTCAAGACACCAGTCGTCTGGGAGTCTTTTGCCACAGATTAGGGCTTGATAGCACCCCCCAGGGGGACCGTGTGGGTGCTTTGAAAATTGGATAAAGTTTGGCCTTGGCATTTTTGCACGGTAACTCCACATTCTCTACCTATTCCAGCCTTAGTTTGCTATTTATTTTCAACATTGGAGGAATAACGAGTCATTTCCTTTTGGAAGCTGCAGCGAAAGTATCTTAATGTTCCAACTTAAGCCAATTATCACCCAAAAAGAACTCGTGCTCGTTTTCCTATTAAGTGCTCTTACTAATCTCGGATTACTGTCTAAATACCTCTAAAAAAAGGGTTAAATGAAGGTCCTCAAAGAATACGGTTTTAGTTTCTCAGATTGCTGCATCGGTGGGAAGAGATCGGTCATTTTTTGAATGTTTAATTAATTTTGACCATAGAGATAATAAGAGAGTTCGTAATGAGTCTGCAGGTAATAATTCATGCAAAACAAAATGGCGCCAAAATGGCCACATTTGCAGCAACCGGTACCAGGGCTAACATCAATGACCTAAGGAAGACCATGGCAGCCATGGGAATGAGGATGCTTTACTCAGTGCATTACTGCTTGTCCCGCTGGTTACTGGGTTGCCCTACTTATTCTGTTTTTAGCAATGTTGGATTGTTTTGCCATTATTAACAATCATGGACACATGGGCAAGACAATAATTCTTTCCTCTTTCTTTCTTCCTTTCTTTTCCCCACATACTGATTCTGCCCATTGCAACCAGTGTTTTGATGCTATGGTATAACCAAAATGCAAAGCCCCTTCAACATAGAAATTCGTTGTAGGAATAGCTTCAATACCTACTCCTACACAGCCTAGAAAGCTCCTATTGAATGAATCATTCTAACAATAGGCAAAACACATACCTGGTATGTACTGTCAAAGCTGTCATACATGAACCTTGTTATGAGCGATGTTTTCCCAACTGAAATAGAGAAGATGTATCTTACTGTACTAGCATATGATGAATGGTTCTACATATTACAAAATTTGCATGTTGCTCATTTCACTTTCTCGTCGGGGAGATGAAGTACTGACCCTTTTGTTTTGCAACATTGTGTTTCAGCTTGGTTGATAGCGAATCAACGCTGGGGCTCACACTGTCATGCGTATCGGTACTATTGTTTCATGCTCTTGTTCTCATCGGTCAATCTAATTTGCATATTACATCATTCAGTTAAATCGTTAGTGCGCATGCAATCTGGAGCCCTTTTTGGGGGATTCCTTGAGGCTCACAACTTAGCCTGTTCGCATCCCCAACAATTTCAAATAGGATGCAACATTAAGGCCCGGCAAAGAAACTCATATACATGCATACATACATACATGCGATATTTGTTATTGCAGGTTAATCAAAGTCAGCTTATGCTGATGTGGACATGCATATACTACTAATAAATGAAAAGTTTACCTGAAAAAGCACAGAAATGTTAACATTGTTCAGTAATAGAAATCCTCTAGCCATATTTTTAAAATACAAGTTTCAGGTTTAAAGGAAAAGTTATTTCTAAAATCAATATGTAATTTGATGTTGTTCTTGAATTCTTGTGTGTTCTCTTTCTCTTCTAAACTGTTATCAGTTGCATTCCACAGTAGAGATCCTCTATATCTAAGACTATTTCTGCCAATCTCTCTTTTAAATCGCTTAATGTCAAATTGCAACTTATTCCGAGTTCTAGTCTCTCGTTTCTCAAAAGGCCTTGAGAGTAGAGCAGGGCAGTTTCCATGATAAATTGTGTGCATGTATGTTAACAGCCTTTTCTTATAGATATAGCTTATTGGCTGCCAATTTACTTTATTCATAATCTCTTCATTTGTAAGATACTTATCTTTGATCTTGTGTATAAGTCTTGCAGCCCTGCTATGTAGATTATCAATAGCATCCATAATTACATTAGAACTTGTGCCCCATACAGAAACACAGAATGTCATAGAACTAACCACAATCTTGAAATAAATCTCCTTTTGAGTTTTGATCGGTAAATACCTTAGTCTTCTCATCTCTTTAAATTTGCTATTAAAACTATTTGTTACTTTTGTAAGATAACTTTTCCAATTTAGTTTGTAGTCTATTTTGACTCCCAAGGAGGTGCTCTCGGTAACATATTTTATCATATCATTCCCAAACATAACAGGCTGTAGAGGCCCTACAAAATTGGCGTTCGATAAAATCATTGCTTCTGTTTTTCCTGTGTGTACGGTAAGATAGTTCTTTGTACACCATGCACGTAGTTCATTTGCTGCAACATTTAATTTTTCAACTACATCCTCAATGGTTTTGGAGACACAATAAATTGTGGTGTCATCAGCATACATAAAGAGATGTCCTGCCGATATGGCATCTGGGAGGTCATTGACAAGAATTGAAAATAGACGCGGACCAAGGAGAGACCCTTGTGGAACTCCAAAGTAAATGCCATCTACTGATGAGAACTTCCCATTCACTTCTGCAAATTGTTTCCTTTCATCAAGATAATCACAGATCCAGTGAAACATATCTCCACTTATGGCAACAGCTTGGAGCTTCTTTTTTAGGATGTCTTTATTCACTCTGAACTCAACAAGTTCAGTGACCAAAGTTTAGTAAAATGTTGAGTAAAAAGTATATTTGTTTGGCCGCCTTGTTGAGCGTTGTTGAGCGATGTTCAACGTTGTTGGAGAATTTGATCTTGGTCAAAATTGTTGAGTGAAAAGGATTAAATTTCTATTGTTCTGAGCCGTCGTTGAGATATTTTGAGTCGTTTAGCGAGGTACTGAAACAAGGGAGCGAAGGAGAGCAATTAGTTTCTCATTTGTTCCCCTGTGTTAAAACAGTCATCTACGGAGCACCATGCACAGACAGTTAAGGAGGCAGTCAAAACAGCACACTGCACAAAACACACTGTTGGTGAACGCAAATTTTACAATTCTTTTTGCGCATGGTATGCTATAAACAAACTTGTTTTAGGCCCATAAAAAACTGGCAGACTTGATTTTGATTTACAAACTGAGTTCCAGACCCCAAACTTGGTTCCAAGCCCCAACTGCATTTGCACTTTGAGATGGAGTCAAATCCTCAGCGAAAAGTTCAGTCGTTTGGCCACTCTCAACTTAACAATGCTGAACAACACTGAACATAACTCAATATTGTTCAGTGAAATGCTGAGTGAAAAGTTCAGTCATTTGGCAAGGCATTTAGAATAAAAAAAACCATTTGTCCAAACTTTGCCAAGCCAAAATATATTTAATCAACTATCATATGTAATGTCTGTCTCAAATTATATATATGAGGTGAGATTTGTGAAAAGGCAAAATTACTCCTAACGCAGCAAACATCTTGTCCGCTATTATTCGCAGACATTTTCACCTGATATCTAGTTTGAGATAGGGTGCAGTGTACTTTTGCTTCTTTTTCATGTCTTGTATCTATTTCCTATAGTGATTCATATGTGAGTCATCTATTTTTTTGCTGCCACGGAGTAGTCAGTATTTTGCACCCAGTGGCATCGTCCTCGTAGTGTCGGTTAGTATTCTGTAAGTAGTGTAATTAGTAAATTTGTGTTGTAAATTATTTATTGGAATGTAGAAAAAAACTTTTGCCACGAGTTTGCAATTATCATTCTCTGTTGTAGTTTTGGTGATGATATGGAGCTTGCAAAAATTGGATGTTTACTGAAAGGATGAGTCCAAGATTAGTATGACTGATGATGAAATACTAGCTTATACTGTTATGAATAGTGTATCATACTCTTCCACAATCATTGTCTTTTCTTTGTGCCTATGCAATCAAGCAAATTTGTGCTTAGTGACATCATCATGTGTACAGAGTTCTCCCAGATCTTTTTGTGTGATAATCTCACTATACAAACATCACTATTTGAATGTGTGATTTTGAAGAGCAAATGACAACAAATGGTAGGACAAAGTATGAAACACCATCACGGTACTGTATAATCTTGTATATCATTATCTTGTATGTCATATTAGCCTGCACTTGTCCTTTAAAACATCAAACAAACATTTGCAAATTGCTTTGTGTCAAATTCACACCATCACAAACTCTTTACAAACAATTCACAAACACAAACATACTCCACCAAACCTTGAATAAACTTTGTAGAAATTTACGGTAAACCAAATGCAAACTATATGTCAGTGAAACATTGTTTCTGTGGGAAGCTCTCATTTTCCTATGACTGAGAGCAATAATGGGTGGTCTGCAAGCTTTGCAGTCGTGGCCAAAAGTTTAAGACCACATTTTTGTCAACAACTTTTCTTGGAGTAACAAAATGGAACCCTAACGCTTTGCTTGATTTACTATCTTGGAATTAATTTCGGACAACTTTCTATGTAGATTCCGAATTTCGATGCAGTTTTTTAAATTTCATTGCCATTTTGCTATGAAGTCACAACGAAATCTATAGAAATTCTCGGAAATTACAGTGGTTCTGCCGAAAAGAGGTGTGAACCAAAAATTGTGTTACTCAGCTGAATTTTACATCAATCTATGCACAATTCATTTCTATGACTAATTTGCAAAATATCGAAACCTTGTGAAAAATATTGCTTCCAGGAAAATGGTAGTAGATAGCCTTCAGCCGAAACCTTTGGCCAAAAGTTGAAGACCGTGATTGGCACGGGGTGAAAACATTTTGTCATTATGATGTAAGAGCCTTTGATATTCGATAATTCGAAAGGAAATCTTTGAAAATCAATTGGAATAACTATGCAATTTGCTGCTTCAAAACAAAAATAAAGTGCTGGTCTTAAACTTTTGGCCAAAGCTTTGGACTGAAGGCTCTCTATTACCGTTTTACCTGAAGCAATAGTTTTCGCAAGGTTTCCATATTCTGCAAACTAATCATAGAAATGAATTGTTCATAGGTTAATGTAAAATACAGCTAAGTAACACAATTTTCAGGAAACACTTCTTTTCGGCAGAACCACTGAAATTTCCAAGAATTTCTATAGATCCATTGTGACGCCATAGCAAAATGGTGCAGAAATTCAAAAAACAACATCAAAATTCGGAATCTACATAGAAAGTTGACCTAAACTAACTCCAAGAGAGTAAATCAGGCAGAGCCCTTGGGTTCCATTTCGCTACTCCAAGAAAAGTTGTTGACAAAAACGTGGTCTTAAACTTTGGGCCACGACTGTAGTGAGGGGATAATGGAGTTTTTCAAGCAGAGAATATACTATGAAAGTTTCTCAAAAGTCTATCAAAAACGAAAGATTATCTGATCAAACTTCTGTAAAGTTTTCTACCTAAAGCTTCATGTCAAAGAATAATTCTGTGCATAAAATGAACTTGATAAAAATCTTAGATTATAAAGTGAAAAACTTCATATTTGGTCCATTCTTTTTTTATATCAACATTAAAAAAAACTACAATATATAATTTACATTACACTGTGCCATCCATAGTGAAAAAGACATAAAGTCACCGGGTCTTCACTATGGATGGCACTTACAAACCAAGTTAATTTTCTATACAAAAAACAAAGAACGAGACCACAAAAACCTATACACAGTACGTAAAAAAACAGACTACTAAACAACAAAGCCAAGGCAGATTACTGGCAACAGAAATTGGTCCATTTAAAACTACCTAGGTCAAAGTAATTAGGAAAAAGCCTATGGCTATTTATATTGTGGCTTTTCTTTTCAATTGAGAGTGATTGCAGAACTCCTTTATCTCTTCATCACATGAATGAAAGGTTTGTACCATGAATCATCAACTATGTGCCTGGGCGCTTACTTAATTTTTGATCCTCAAAGGGGGTACTTATTTGAGTGGGGTGCTTATTTGATTTCTCTGGATGTCACAGCAATGCAAGCAAAGACAAGAAGTAAAAAGGGATTTCAAAGACACACTTTATACTGTATGTTTTTCTTAATAAATATACATTTGAGAGTGTGTTAGGAGAGTCTCCTTGCTATGAAAAATGAAAAGAACGAAAGACAACAATGAAAACTAGAAAATACTTGGCTGTTTTGTTACCCTTTCCTTGGCTAACTGCCATCCCCAAGGTAAATCTTAATTCGCAAGGCTGATGTTTGAGCAAGATTGGAAAGAGCATTTCTACCAACTCTCTTTTGGCTATATATGATATAAGAATTTAAAATGAGTCCTACTCCACTTAATCATCCTTCTGCATTTATGCAGTGTTACCAAAGTTTGAAAAACTTTGATGACCGGGGGACTCTTAAAAGACATGCACCTTCTTCTTCGAGCTCTTGATGTTAGTGCTTGATTATGAATTTGCAAAATAATGTTTGTTTTACCTCATCCATTATGGATTAAATAAAACAAGTCTTTTAACTGGCATTAACCTTATCCCAAGTCTGTCTGCAGTCCTCTAAAACCTATTCCTGCAGTGAAAATTATGGTTACTCTGTAGAAATAGGGAAATGGAGGTATCTACAAAAATGGTTCTTGCAAGAAACTAACAGTGTAAAGCATTTGCTCTGGTTTATTCAGGCCTTTTTGTTTTATTCTGGTTTATTCAGGCTATCGCTTGCGATCGTGTCAGCACTCGCACAAACATGATCATGCAAGTGCTTTATCGCTCTCGCAAAATTAGCAATTTTAGGGGAAATCGCTCTCAATGATTTCTTGTGAATTGCAGTAGGATAGAATTCTCCTTGATCAATGAACAAATCTTCTGTTAAGTTGTGAAAATAGAATTAATGGATTTGACCTCAGGTGGAAATGATCATGCTTCAAGAAAAAATCTTTTTCAGGAAGGTGCAACGTCAACGTGCGACAGAAACCTGATACTAGAATAACAGCATTATGAGCTCAAATTTAAAGCTGGAAAGTATCTTAAAGGGATCAGTAGGGGAGATGATTTAATTAAACAATGGTTCTAAGAGCAACAGAAATAAAATTGAGAGAATTTCAACATCATGAACGAGGCCTGAAACACTACAAGACGGCTTTACTAAACTATGGAATCAGCCAAAACGACCCAAAACAAGCCAAAACGATCCATAACGAGCCAAAACGATCCATAACGAGCCAAAACGACCCATAACGAGCCAAAACGATTCATAACGATCCAAAGCGAAGCAGAACGACCCAAAATGACCCAGAACAACCCAAAGCAAGCCAAAATAAACCATAAGTAACCGGAAAAGAGACAAAATGATTCAAGATGACCTTGGCCAATGACCATTAAAATCGTTAGCAGAGGATGGTTTTTCAGGCCATTGCATTCCGACCTTCTCTACCTCTCCTTTCTCTACACATCTCTCTGTTCTGTGTCTCGCTTTGGTGATCAAAAGAAACTATATCATTGACTATAAATAGGGCTAGGCTAGCATAATTTTGACAGGAAAGCCCACTTCAACCCGGCTGAACGCGGCTGAACCTAACTGAAGCTGTGGACAATTCAAATCGTGAGGTGATCCCTCGATAGATGTCATTGTTTTCAAGGTTAATCACCAAATAACTACTTGACACATTTTGTCAATTGGGAAAAGCATGCCTCACACGTTATAACAATTGGGTAGATATAAAAACATCAGACTGGAATGATTCCTGCTTACGAGGATAGGCCTACTTAAGCCACAGTTGATGTAAAATCCTGTCTCCATATGACCGTTCACTAACCGCTCCTGTCTTTCCCATCTCTTGTAATTTTTTTGGCGACACGAACGGCGCGAGCAATGAGAGTACTCAAGTTGTTCCCATATGATCACTGCTGTCATCCTACACTCCTGTTCACTGATTGAATCAGTTTTGGTCGTATTTGGGTTGTTCTGGGTTGTTTTGGCTCGTTTTGGGGTCGTTATGGCTCGTTTTGGGTCTTTTTGGCTCGTTTTGGGTAGTTAAGGCTCGTTTTGGGTCGTTTTGGCTTATTCCATAGTTAAGTAAAACCGACTAAAAGAAGGGAACCAACTTTCTAATATTTTGTTCAGTGTAAATTTTAAGTCTTTCAAGAAGACAAGGAATCATCCTCGTAGAAACCACAAATGGGGAATCAAGCAGAAGGTTCATTGATGGTAAAAATATGATTGCCAGACATCAGGTTCGTTATTTGATCAATCAACGTGCAGCATCGATCCTTTACTTTTATCATTGAATGCAAAACCTTTTTTCCCATTTCAAGTCCTTTGATATGAGAGCATCATACTGTTCACTGTACCTTAATGGAATTACGGCGGATAAATTTGTGGTCTAAATTAAAGACGGAGCAACAAAATTGCCTGCCAGATTTTCAGAGTTGATAAATAGTAAGAACAAACACACTTCCAGAAACATAAAATAGAAAGGCCAAAGGATGTTTGTGACTGCCATGCCCATGAAAGTATAAATACTACCATCACACTGTGATCCAGATTTCACGTTTTGTTTAAATAATGTGAAAAAAATGAAGTTTTTAGAATTCCACCGAATGTATTTTTTCCTTGTTCCCCATACCCTGAAGCATGTAAAAACGCAAACGATTTTCAAATCGAGCATCAGGAGCCCGAGAAAACATTTGTTGAAGTTAGGCCTAATTTGGGTAGTCTAAGCTTCTTGCTAGACCAGAAGAAGTCACAAAGTAGCATGACTTTTCAAATTTCCGTTTCATCGCTTGTATGTCCCTGATTTCAGGGTCGTCAAGAGCCTGCTCGGGCCCAGAGTGATCTATGAGGACGGGCCCTTGGGGATTTGCGACCTTGCCCTTAAGTCTCCCGGAAAATGAAGGAAACGCCCCTTTTATGACTAATTATTCTAAGAAGTTGCTTAAACATTCCGTGTAAAGGCAAAGCAAAAATTATAAATTATATTCGTGCCAGAGGGAGTGAGCGACTCAAAAGGCTGAAAAGATTGAATGTGAATGAAACACAATGAGCCTATGACACCAACGACTGACTTGCTGGGATAGAACCAGTTTCGATAAATTAGAAATTTCACTATGACAGTTTGGTTTCTGACATTAAAAATGTCATCAAAGTAGACGGTTCTTGCAGATACCCTTTCAAAGCAGATGAATTCCCATAAAAATGCACTGCAGAGATGCATAGCAATAACAAGATTTTATGGCACGATTAATTTACGGGCCCCTTCAGGGCCTGGGCCCTGGACCTTTTACCCCATCTACCCCCCCCCCTTCTCGACAGTCCTGAGGCAATGATGTTTTTTTGTTTGCTAGATTGAACCTTGTAGAATATGACTCCAATCAGTCGATCAATGATTTTGGCTTTAGAATGTGGAAATTTTGCGAATTCATAAAGGTAACCAACTATTGAAAGCCAGGTCGCCTCAATTATCAAACCCTATTTCAACACTGAATACAAAAAATCTATGTTTCAGAAAAATTTGAGAACCTATTTCAAAATAGACTTCAGCCTATTGCTGAAACTCTTGCCAAAGTGCTAAGTAGAGGCTCCATGTAGAAAATTTTCGTGATTTTTTTCCGAAGTCAAGTGAAGATGGGTTTTTTGACAAATTTAATGACAACTGTCATTTCAATGATGGATGCTTGACAAGACAACATTTTCCATCATTTTGAAAACAAGAAGTAAGAAAGAAACACTGGTCATTCAGTGGATTTAATTTTCACCTTTTTCGCGTAACCAATGCCACCAACCTGTTTTTCATTCATTCATCAGAATAATGTGGTGAGTGCCTATTTGATTAGTTTTAAATCCAAAAATTTTTGTATAATAATAATCTGCAAAGTTTATTTCATCCAAAGTCCATCTCAAATTTTATGTCACTTTAAAATGCCGGTCAATGTATAAAATTAGACAGCTTTCCATGAGGCAGTTGTCCGCTTTCGAAAAACTCCCCTAACATCTCATTTGAGACAGACTTTGATATTCAAGCAACAAAATCTGCTCACCTAAACATTTTCTCTGGTATGTCAGGACCACTGTAACATTGTAACACAGTGGCTCGAACAAGAACAAAGTCCTGGTGTGAACCAAACTTTAATGAAATTAGTTTTTACGGAAAAAAGTTTTCTTTTTGATACTAGCAACAATCATTGCTGAGATGCTCAGTGTACTGTATGCACTATAGAAATAGATTTGTGTACTCAATATATTGATAATTCAAATTTATGAATGAATGAATGAATGAATGAATGAATGAATGAATGAATGAATGAATGAATGAATGAATGAATGAATGAATGAATGAAAAACAAGTGAATGAGGTTGGAAAACGTGAAAAACGCGAAATTATATTCATGGAATGACCATTATTTCCTTCTTGTTTCTTGTTCTTGAAATGCTGGAAAATGTTGTCTCATCAAGCATCCATACTTGCCATCATTGAAATGACAGTTGTCATTAAATTTGTCAAAAAACCCATCTTCAATTGACTTCGTAGTAAAATCGCGAAAATTCTCTACGCAGAGCCTCTACTTAGCGCTTTGCCAAGAGTGTCTGCAATAGGCTGAAGTCTATTTTGAAATAGGTTTTCAAAGTTTTCTGAAGCATGGATTTTTTGTATTCAGTGTTGAAATAGGGTTTGATAATTGAGGCAACCTGGCTTTCAATAGCTGGTTACCATTATGAATTCGCAAAATTTCCACATTCTAAAGCCAAAATCGTTGATCAACTGAGACCCCGTTTACACAGTAACGGTACAATTTGGATCCGTTACAAAACTGTTACGGAACGGCCTTCCGTTTACACATGCCAAGTGGATCCGTCACAGTTTTGATACGGTTAGCCGTATCGTTTTTGATACGGCTAGGAAAGCGGAGCGCTGGTGATCCGGCACAGTGTAAACGCATTTGCCGTTACATTTTTGATACGCTACGAAAACGAGGGCACTTTTTGTGGTAGGAGACGGCTACAGCTAAGGCGCCAAACTTTTAGAAAATTACCAGGAAAACATCAAAATGGAGGGTTCGTATCGTCAGTTTGTCACAAATATTTTATAGGTAATTTTTTCACTTCTAGCTCTTGTTAATTCAAATGCAGTTTTAGCTGCAGTTTTTAGCAACCAGCATCTCAGAAGGCAACGTCAATTTTAGAAAATTTTGGAGGGATGGGGAGATCTGAGAGAATTATGAGGATAAGGAGTCAACTCGTATTGGGCCTGAAATCATATTGGGGGTACTGGGCTCGTATTGATCCTCATATTGGGGATACTGGGCCTGAAATCTCTCTCTCTGATATCTTCATATCCGTTTTTACCGTCTCCCAGTCAAGTCCTGTGGCTGTTTTGGAAGCCTTGTAGACTTTCACAACTTGCAAAAGCAGGGAAGTTCCTTCATCTGTCCAAGAGAATGTTTTGGAAGATTTGTTTTCGTCTGACTTCTTCTTGCAGGCTTTATTTGCCGCCATCTTGCTTTCCTTCACATACCGCCAAATATACACAGCAAACTTCATTGCGCATGCCCAAGCAATAAAGTGTCCCTCGCTCCGGTACAGTGTAAACGCGAGGGCGTACCGATACAAATTTAATCCGTCACTGTGTAAACGGGAATGAAACGTTATGAAATTGTGACGGATCGAAACAGTACCGTTACTGTGTAAACGGAGTCTGATTGAAGTCATATTCTACAAGGCTCAATCTAGCAAACAAAAAAAAGGTCATTGAAATCGGGGCCATACAAGCGATGAAAGGGAAATTTGAAAAGTCATGCTACTTTATGACTTCTTCTGGTCTAGCAAGAAGCTTACACTACCCAATTTAATGCCCTAACTTCAAAAAAATGATTTATGTGGCTCCTGTTGCTTGATCTGAAAATTGTTTGCATTTTTACATGCTTCAGAGTATGGAGAACAAGGAAAAAAACATTCGGTGGAATTTTAAAAAGTTCATTTTTTCACATTGATTACATGGTGTAGATCACAGTGCATCACCATTACTTTTGCAATGAACCTATCTGCCTGAGTCACCAAAGTTTCCAACCTAGCCACCTAGGGCCCATGATTACTGTACCTCTAAGTTCACAGCAAAAATGTCAAAGTTCCATCAGAATTTCACAGACCCTTAAACCAGATTGGATAGTTTAACATGCGCAGGGGATTAACACTTTTATGTTATCTGTGTGGCCATCTGCCTATTTGAAAAATTTGTACAAACAGGACTGCTGAGCTGATCTATGTACAGTAAGTTGTGCTGTGCTGATAGCATTTTCAGTTGAAATTGAAATACCATCTGCTCCATCTTTATCCCTGCTTGAAAATCCCAGTGCAATTTTCAAACTTTCCAATCTGGCCCCTGATGACGGGGATAACCAAAGTCGAGTTTAAATCTCTCTGCAATGGTTGAGAGTCTCGGTTGGGTTGATGGGGGTCGATCGATTTGACCATTCCTTTTTTGCTGTTGTTTACTTGTATATGGAACAACAAGTTTCCAACAAGGGCAACATCTCATGGATTTATACCACTACTTCTTTCTCTTTCTCGACCCAGGTAAATACGACGTTTGATCACATCAAAGATAAAGATCACCTCACTAAGAGTTGTAGGTGTGGTCAAAAATGGTGTTGAAACAAGATTTGGCCTAAAAATAACAGTTGGTCGAAATATATCGATTTCTTACCACTCTGCTCACCAAGAAAGACCAATTTGAATTTCCGCAAGGGATTCTCAAATTCTGCTGCCATGTCTCTAGTTCTTCAAGCAACCACTCAGCTTCAGTTTGCTGTAGAATATATTGATCTTTGGTCTTTCAGGTTTTCAGGATTCCATCACTGCACAGTTTGATGAACCTCTGCAATCATCACTTCACTTTACGGTGTCATACGGATACCTCTTTCCCAATACGAGGTACAGTACTACCTTTCGTTTCTTGCTTGACGCTGGGCGCGCAATTTTGAACTGATGACTTGACTTAGCTTGGATAAGACATTTTTACGGTTTAACCATAGTGACTATGGTTTAACGTTTCCGTCTGCAGGACCCCCAGTATCGACAACGACCCCACTGAAACATTCTTTTTTTATTTTTGGTATAAAGTTTACAATGACGAATTATCTATGATACTAAGTATTACTTAGTTAAGTAACTACGAAGCACTATACAGTAGGTTCCCGCGTATAAGAAACCCCTTTGTATAAGAAACAGGTCTCATTTTCTTCACAAGAGGCTCCTTTTATAAGAAAAAATTTTAGGTCTTATTTTTGGGTTTGTCATAGCATATTTCTAAATGCTAAAAGATATTCCCATTAATGACTCTAATGGAAGGCAGTGTTCTCAAAACAGGATCAGCTAAAGCCCTACACCAAAATGTAAAGAGGCTAAGGGAGCTGTCATAAAGTATGGAACAGAGGGGGGCGGAAGGGATTTGACAGGGTCAGCAAAACTATTGGATGAAAAATGTTGGGCTAGCAAAATATTTCAAGTGATAAGCATGGGCCATGAAGGTATTTGTTTACAATATTTTACAATTGTTATAATGAGATTCAGCATCATTTTTACTGCTCACTTGATCATTAGCAGTTTTCTCCACCTCAATTCTAATACAGTGTTATCTTCAAACTCTTCCCTACCTTCTTAAAACTTAAAACTTTGAGAGCATGATCCACAGAAAGAAAATTGAGCTGTACAGTAGATAAGTTTCTAAATTCCGAAACGCTGGGGTCATCAAATTATTTTTGCAGGGATTTGGGGGCTAAGTAAACAGTTCTTGTTTCTTGCATTGGGCTACATAATTTAACGGAAAATTTTGAAATCCCTTCCACCCCCTTCTGTCCCATTCTTTATGACAGATCCCTAATTGCAGTACGAACATTCGGTTTTCAAGAAGTTAACCAGCACAGTATCCAAAAATTAGTGCAATACTCTTTATTCAATATTCTATAACCCTATTAGAATTGAGCGATATTTTACTTACTTTATATTGGGGGCGTTTTTGCCCCCCCCCCTCTTTTTTCCGAAACTACAAGAGATATAACAAGAAGACTCACTCCTATTTTTCTTTAGACAATCAGCTATTAAAACATAGCAATGAAAATTAATTAGCCTCGTGTTTCATTGCTGGGCAACCAAAAAGCAAAGGAAAATTGGCCATTTTTCACCCTCTTAACAAGAAAAATTCTATATAATTTACCTCTCATCCAATTTTATCCAAATCTGTCTCAAATTGTAGTGAAAATATTGCAGACTTAAAATACATACTTTTGAGATCTTTCAAGTTTCTATCTTTGGCACAATTAGACCTTAATTAGTTTTCTGTTCCATGTAAAGATTTTCTTTGGAGTTATTTCTAAGTCTTGTCCTTTTATCTTGTAAATATAGACTCAAGATAGGAATCAAATGTTTTAGCCGATTTTTGCTCGTGGCCCATGGCCGGAAACCTTCAAATCCTCATTTTCACGGACCAATCAGATGGCGAATAAGCGAGGAGGACAGAAGAAAAGTGTGAAAATTTTTCTCAACTTTATCTACCCTTATAAAACGCAACCAGGACAAAAAACTGCTGGAAATTTCCCAAATTTTTTGAAGGAATCTACTCGCCAGATGTTTGGGTATCCAGATTTGGATGCCGGTTTAAGTATCTCATGGTTTCTCGGAGTTATGGAGCTTCCAAAACCGATGAAGCACTCAACCTTAAACAATGGCAATTCTGGGTTAGAAACAATGGCAATAACAGTAGTGATTGTTTTAAGAAAGATCCCAGAACGGCAAATATTTACGTTTCCAATTGTTCTTGCTATTGTAATAACACCGCAGTTTCTTTGGTTCAAGATTCAATGCCCATTCGATTTCTATGTTTAACTCAAATCAATCAGGTTTTCGTCGAGGAGACTCAACAGTCAATCAGTTACTCTCAATAACACATACCATATTTAAAGCTTTTGACTGTAATCCTCCTCTTGGTGTTCGTACTGTGTATCCAGACATTTCTAAGGCATTTGGTAGGGCATGGCACGATGGTCTAATCTATAAATTGAAACAGTATGGTGTCTCAGGACAACTTCTTCTTCTAATCCAAAGTTTTCTTAAGGATCGAAAGCAGAGGACTGTACTGAACGGTCAAAGTTCTAATTGGGGAGATATTTCGGCAGGGGTGCCTCAGGGCTTTATTCTGGGACCTTTATTTTTCCTTGTGTAGATAAATGATCTAGCCGTAGGTTTGAAGTACAATGTTAAGTTATTTGCTGATGATACATCATTGTTCTCAGTGGTTGAAGATTCTAATACAGCAGCTAACGATATGAACCATGACTTGGATTCGATAAGTCAGTGGGCTCACACTTGAAGAATGTCTTTTAATCCTGATCCGCAAAACAAGCTGTTGAATTAACTTTTTCAAGGAAGAAAATTGAAATTGATCATCCAGTGATCCGTTTCAACGATATACCTGTGAAGAAAGTAGATGAACATAAACATCTAGGAACTACCTTGGACTCAAAGCTATCTTTCTCAGCTCACATAAAATCAGTTATCTCAAAAACTAGAAATATTTCTCCAAGCATCTTCCCAGGAATACCCTAAACGAATTATATAAGCTTTATGTTCGACCGCACTTGGACTATGGTGATGTTAGTTACCATATCCCTGCTAAAGTATGTGAATTCAGTCAAAACATAATTTTACTAAATCTAATGGAAAAGCCAGAGTCCGTTCAGTATTCTGCTGCTTTGGCTGTAACAGGAACATGGAGAGGAACGTCTCGGGATAAGCTGTACACAGAGCTTGGATGGGAGTCATTAAGTTCCAGAAGATGGAGTAGGCACCTTACATTGTTCTACAAGTTTTTAAATAATCTTAGTCCTGAGTATGCAGTGGATCCGATTCCTCCTCTTTATCAGTCGCAGTACCATCTTCGTGATCAGGATGTCATTGAGCGATTAAGGGCAAAGACAGAAAAATTCAAATCTAGCTTCTATCCAAATTGTTTATCCGAATGGAATAGGCTTGAGCCTGAACTGAGACTTGCACCTTCTGTTGCTGTTTTTAAGAAAAAGCTTTTTTCCATAATCCGTCCCCCTGCAAAATCTGTGCTTGGAATTTACGACCCAAAAGGATTATCCTATCTTACCCAACTCAGGGTTGGTCTCAGCAAATTGAATTTCCACAAATTCAAGCATAATTTTAGGGATACAATAAACCCAATGTGCCAAACAAGCGATAGCATTGAGGATACGGAGCACTGTTTGTTGCTCTGCCCTTCTTTTGATGCTCAACGTCGGGATCTTTTCGCTGGAATTGTTGAATCAATACAACCATTTAGGCAATTTACCGATCTTTCAAATGGTTCTTTGACCCAGCTTTTATTATGTGGTGATCAGGACCTCTTTAATGAATTGAATAGAAATATACTCGAATTGACTTTGCGCTTCATCCACGAAACTGGTCGGTTTGATTAAATCACTTGCAACGTCCGTACCAAGCAGCCACCAAGTCCTTTAAAGTAAATGTTCTTTTTCTATGTAAATCCTGTTTCACATTAGATGTCAGACAGTTTTACCATCTTTCAACTTCACGAACGACTTGAGCTCGTGACTACATTTTATTTCTTTGAAACCCTGACAAGACATCTAATGTCAGACGGAATTTACCACACTATCCATTAGTTCTTAAATTGTAGTGTAGTTGTTTGTAAGTGCAATGTTGCATGTCTTCTTATTGGCCACGGGGTAGTCATTATCTTTTCGCCCCCCCCCCCGTGGTATCGTCCCTGTAGTGAAGTATGGTAATTAGAATTGTATGGTAGAAAGTAATATTGTTATTGTAATGATATATTTATCAATAAAAAAAGATTTCTATGTGAACTGAAGAAATTCGCTTCGGTTATAGTTTACACAGTTCGAGTCACATGGCAATACTCTTGAGAAATGTCTGTATTATACTACTCTTTGCATTCATGGCATAAGATTCCATGGTTCGAAATTAATAATGAAATTGAAAGGAGGTGTTCTCAAGAGGTTTTATCACCTGACTTGAAGTGGCGTAAACAAGGCTTGGCATCCTCGGCCGATGTTGCTTATGGGAAAACGCTATATATCCACCAAACCGTGAGGTATTTAAAGCGGCATCTAAATCTGGATACCCAAACATCTTGTGAGTAGATCTCTTCAAAAAATTCGGGAAATTTCCAGCAGTTTTTTGTCCTGGTTGCATTTTATGAAGGTAGGTAAAGTTGAGAAAAATTTTCACACATTTCTTCTGTCTTCCTCGCTGATTCGCTGTCTGATTGGTCCGTGAAAATGAGGCCTTGAAGGTTTCCAGCCTTGTGCCACGAGCAAAAATCGGCTAAAACATTTGATTCCTATCTTTATAGACTCAGATGTGATCAAATTAATAATTGGAAGCAAAAAGACAATATTTTTTTATATCTTACGCTTATTCATTAGAGCAGTGACGTCATAAATGTCAATGACGTCATAGATATTAAATTTTGCTGATGCCAACAAACTTAAAACATATTTATTCATCAAATGAAACTACTCATCAAAGGCAATCGAATGGTGCATGTTTGAGATCAATGGGACAAACGAGACAAAATCTATGGAGGATTTTTTCGTTGACCACTCTCCAAATATGGCATTATTGTTGTCACGTGGTCAGAGTTAGAACAATGAAATGTTAAAATTTTAATTGCCAATTAAACTTGACTAGAAGTCACAAAGTTTGGTGTTTAAATTACTGGCCGTTTTAGCGCAATGTAGAAAAGTGTGGTAGGAGGAGGGCGAAAAATGCCCCCAGTACTAATAGGGATAAAGGGAATTCTTTGAAGAGAAATTTAACCCTATTAATACCGGGCTTTTTGGACCTTGTAGTACCGGAGGGGCCGTAAAGTCGCCAATATTGCAGATATGAGAACAAAACTTGGTACAATGGTGAACAGTAACAAAATCTACACAATAGGCTACTTCTTTTATTTTCATTACATCCATGACGTCAAAATGACGTCATAATTGAGGAAAATTCCAGTATTTGCTAGCTGTTGGCAAAATTGACAATATTTAACTTTTCATTTGACTATTCCTTTTTTAAACGGACTAGAATGTATCACAAAGCATTAGTGAGTAAAAATCCATAGTACAATATCTATTTAAATTCATTATATATATTATATATTCATTATTTACATACACTAATTTTTCATTGTTTAATTTAAACCCCTAATTGTCAATGTAAATACTCTAAAATGCCTCAGGACAATGTATAGTAATTAAGAAAATCCTTTTTGGTAATCAAAATTTTTTCAATACATTTGTTATTATTTGTATGACGTCATAAACATTGATGACGTCATTAAGTTTAAAACTGCTGAAATCATCGAAAACGAATAAAACTATATATCATCTGAAAGCTCTGATCAAGATCTATTAAATGGTAGTTTTCTCTATGATCTGTGATCATTCTAGAAAAAATAAGAGTCCCTTCTTTTCTTTTACTGCTGACCACGTGCTGAAAAGATGTTGGTCACGTGATCAGTGTCTACCATTTTGAAAAAGTTTTTAGATTTTTAATTAGTATACTAAATTTGAGGGAAAGTCATCAAGTTTCAGCTCTGTATCTTTCCAACGGACGACACTGCACCAAATAATCTGCGCCGCGGGCACTTTGTGGGGTTAAAGATACAGCGCAGAACCACTGACAACATTGAAACTACTCAGACATTTTTTGATAAGTTTAATTTCTGCTTTTTTGCATTGGAATGACATGCAAAACATTTTAACATATCCAAAAAATTTCTGTTTGGTTGAATCTCATTGTAATAAGTTACCCTGGGTACCAGAGCCTAATAAAAATTTTAATTTTATTTTTTTAGGCTCTGGTGCCCAGGGTATGTAATAAGTCTAACATTTCAGAGACCCAATGGTACATCATGTGCTTTGCAATGTATTGAATGCATCAAGTAATTTACTGATAGTAGAATATGTACTGTACAGTATGTATTGTACAATACTACAAGTAGTATTCAATATGAATGCACAGTGCTGTCACACCTTGACTTGGTTTGATTTGATGGTACCTATGTATGAGAAACTTTGACCCTGACTATGAGAGGGTCTCTTTAAATAAGAAGCTTTCTGAGGCCTCAAATTTAAAAGTGGTCTCTTATTCGCGGGAACCTATTGTACCACACTACAAGGATGATACCAAGAGGAGCAAAAATATGATGACTACCCCCTGGCATTTAACATAGTACAAATAAGATCCAAGATACCACTAGTTATACGACACAAGAGACATTTAGCTAAACGATTTTACAAAGAAACGGAAAAGAAGATATTCCAGGAGCGAGGAGAATTTACGTACAGGTTTTCAATACCAACTCATTCAAAAGTTTGGAGGCCTGAATATATTCTAGCATTGTTGCGAGAATTTTTGCATTTGAATCAAATGATAACTGTTCATGGCCACATAGGATGATATTTGATAACCCTTTATGAGGCAGCAATGTCGCATTTATACTGTTGCGAAGATCAAGACTATTTGCATCATAGGTATGGCAGACCAGGAAATAGTATACCTTATACTCAACACTATCATTTGTTGAGCACAAAGGGTAAGGTATCCCTGAAGTTGGGCTTAACTTTGTGAAAATTTAGGTTACCTAGTCCAACGCGGAGTTGCGTTTGGAGGGATAAGCCTTTTGGGACATGAATACGGTAAACCAACTTCGGAGGTGGAAAAATAATTGACAATGATTTGTTCAATAATTTGAAAATGTTTACTGAAGAATTTTTATCAAATTTTCTCTCTGAACCGACGGAAAGCGGTTTGGTATAGATCAAATATGGCAGCAACATTTCCCAGTGATGTTAGAATGCTATTGAGAGAGTTACTCTTAGCCAATGGAAAGGTTAGTGTTCTCAGATATTTTCCTTGGGATAATACATTAAGACAAACTATCAGGGATTTTTCAAAGTATTCATTTTGAGGCAATTAAAATTGAATTGTAAGAAGTGTTCTGAGACAAATTAGGGATTCCTATTCACCGAAATTTTTCGAGTGTCAAGCTCTCAAATCTGGTACTGGTGCGCAAACAAGTGTTCAAGCTTCTGATTAGCTCTTCTGAGAGAAAGTAAATGAAGTTTACCAAAATGAGTTTTCCT
Organism: Aurelia sp. 4 Dawson et al 2005; assembly: GCA_964019985.1. Taxonomy (NCBI): domain Eukaryota; kingdom Metazoa; phylum Cnidaria; class Scyphozoa; order Semaeostomeae; family Ulmaridae; genus Aurelia; species Aurelia sp. 4 Dawson et al 2005. Next base: position 15,954,102 of record OZ026495.1, on the reverse strand, counting down.
GGTGATGCTATTTACAAAAAATTGTTACGAAATTTTCACAAATTCTGAGTCAATGCTGGCAAGCATTGGGCTGCAAGAGCCATTCTGAGCAAATGTGGAGGGCATTTTCTCCAAAATCTTTCCGGGACTGCGCCACCAGAGCTCCTTGTCTAGATCCATCTACTGTTATAATACTATCTTTTGCTTTTCTATCAACTGTTGCGCACGAATAACTACCTATTTTCTTACCATGATCTAAAGGGGCTATATATGCCAGGTCTTCCAGAAATACCTCAAAATGATAAAACTTCCACGGGCTTCGGAAAATTGACTACGCTTGCCCCTCCACTCAAAAAGCCGAATTTCCGCCACCAATTGGATCTATGAGTTTTCTCTCATTCCTTGCTATCAACTCTCTCTTATTGCCAATTCAATGGACAATTCTGGGACACTACTTGCTCCTCAGCCTTATTTTAGTGCTTGGGGGTAGAGCACCCGCTTTGCTCGCACCATCATTTTGGTGTTGCGATCGGTTTACTTCAACTCATGTAGATGAAAAATTTTCAAAGATTTTGGGTAGAACGAAGCGTTTTCAGATATGCATTACTCATATCCAATATAAAACATATCATGCCTTTCAACTTTTTTAGGCAAAAGATTTTAATTCTTAATACAGTATCGTCTGTCCTTTCTACACGTTCTGTCTATTTCGCATTCGCAGCCCAACTGCAGGGAAGATTCCATCAAATAGTTATTTTTTGCTCACTATTTGATAAACTGAGCATTGGAATTTTTCATTTAAAAGTAAAATCTAATCTATGAACTAACTAGTCAAAATAAATTTCTACAATTTATGATGCTTAAGGTCTTTTTTTAATCTTGGATGATTAAGTCCTCCAAAGATTGTTGCAGCAGATACTGGTTACATTGCTAGAGAGTCCAGCCACCCATCAACAGCGATCACAGCGGCCATGTGTGATCCATATAAGCAGCTCAAGCGAGAAAAAGAAAGGATTTTTGTGAAACCTTGCAGGTACCACCAACTAGCTCCCAGCCCTGGATTTTGAAACAAGCTATTATATACTCAATCAATATCTGTTTTACTGATTTGAGACATAAAAGGACTTTCTTTTCTCGTATTTCAATATTCATGGTTCTTGTAGGAGGCTCTCATGGACGGAAAACAATATTCCAAAACAAAGATCATGACAAGTTACATTTTCGTTTCAGTCTCTGATCTTATTCGTTTTTTGTTATTTGAGAGGTAAAAGCACTTTCCTTGCTCTTCTTTCAATATTCATTGCTCTAGTGGAAGGCCCTCATCGACAGAAAACAACATTCCAAAACATCAACTATGAACAGCTTGGTAAAAGTCCGATGTCTTGATTATGATAATGTGATTCTCTAATCTGATGCATTTTTTCGGACTTGAGACACAAAAGCACTTTCTTTGGTCGCATTTACCATTGATAGCATTCGCAGAGGGCTTTCTAGGACGGAAAATAAGACAGAAAAAATCAAGCGTTGAGCACCTTGGTAAATATCTTGACTTTAATAAAGAAATTCCCTGACCTGATCCATTTTCACAGATTTCAAACGGAAAAGCACTCGCTTTGCTCGCACTTCAGCACAAATGAGTCTTGTCCACAGACAACAACCACTGCCAGACAAAACTGTGGACCGCTGAGCAAATGTCTAATGCCTTGTCTTTAACTATAAAGTGCTCTGTCAGTTTCGTTAGACTTTTCTGATTCTTCAAGACGCTGTTCTAGTATGAATATTGGCTATCGGTATGCCACCAAGTTTGCAAAGTTTATCATTAGCTAGAACAGCTTTTTCACGAAAACGTTAGCATTATTTGAACCATTCTCTACTCTTGGCTAAATGAACATTATAATTGAAGAGGCACGATATCGTTGCCTAAAATCGTATCAACACGTATGCCTTTTTGGCTACCCTCATTTACACTGACCAGTTAAACCGGATTAAAGGAATATTGTCATGGATTTGACTGACTAGGTCTTTCGATTAAAACTGACGATAAAAGATCTACCAGGTAGTTGGATATTCAGCAAGTCTTCTGCAAAGGGCGCTGGAGGCACGGGGGTAGCCGGGACAGCACAGGGGCAGATAATGCCACTTTCAAAAACCTTTCTGGTATATCCGCTACTCTGAAACTTTTTATCTACTGAGCTTCTGCCAATGCCCTTCACTTCTCTCAAAGGATGGTTTTAGGGTTTCTTTCAAAAAAGGTAGTAGTTGATGAGTATGCAGCAGTTATGGCAGGATAAAAATTTCTCGAGAAAAGCAACAGCGACTGGGAGAGTTGTGCATTAGTTCTCTAATCTTGAAGTTCCCTTTTTGATTGGCTGCTCCAACCGCTTCCTCTTCCTTCCAGAGCCTCTGGTCTTCTGTCTCTGGATCAGAATTTCTTCCCCTAATAAATGAAGCAAAGTCCTTATCATCCTTAGGAATTTCGATATACACCGAAATTACTAGAGCTTGCCAAGGTACCTCTATCTTTTGAATTGTCTGTTTACCCAGTGAGTGCCATCACAGAGTCCCTTTAAACTAAGCTTAGTACCCCATTCACAATGACTTATCTAAACGAGATTTATGCAAACCAATTTGTCGTTCAGCAAATCGAATTAATTCAGTTGCTGCATTGACCAATCAGATTACACAATTTAAACTTGTAAGTGTGAATGGAGTATGGGTAAGATATTTTGCCGAATGATTCATCAGTCCTACAAGTCAATTCATAATTGATTGAAATTTGACCTTATCTTGATCCATCAGGTTTAGTGGCAGTGCAAAATTCATCTTATGACATGGCCAGTGGAGGAGAGAAGCTCTCACGAAAAAATATGCTCCACTCAGTATGCCATTATTGCCAATTATTACAAATATTAGTACCACCGATGGTTGAGCCATAAACCATAAAAATATCAATTCTTGTCAAAAACATTGACTTTGAAGATGAAAAGTGTTGTGTTATATTGGTACCAATGCTGAAAACGGTAGACTTGGAACACTCGGAATTTGTGTTTGATTGACTACCAAATTCCGAAAATGGCAGGTTTTGGCAGTTTCAGTTTCAGTTTCAGTTTCATATGTTTAAATTCCGCTACATACAATTTATTCATAATTAACTATACCAACAAATAACTAAATTACATGAGAATAAGACAATATTACAGAAAATTAATACAATGATACGGAAAATTAATACAATATACAAATAAAGAGAAACAAATAAATTGTATGGAGGGAATTACTTAGAGGAGGAGCTCTCTCAATAGGTAAACTAATCGAGGAGAGAGCCCCCCCCCCTTCAACACTGTGATAATCTGAAATTAGTAATTTTGGTCGGATTTAAATAATTCCAAACAACCAAATAGAATCATGCAAATAGCAAGGGTAGCTTAGAATTATTCATTGACAGTGTTCAATAAGTAAATCTTCAGTTGTTTTTTGAAGGATATTTTCGATGGGGCATTTCGGAATTCCACTGGTAATGCATTCCAAAGTTTAACACCAAGATATCGAATTGATTTTAGACCATATTGAAGACTGTTCATACGGGATAAGTACAGATCACCTTAACTGGCCTGTCTTGTGGAATATTGATGAACTGATGAGCTGAATAGGAAGAAGTCATGAAAGCAACAAGGTGAAGTTTTATTAACAGAGTCATAAACAAAGGTTAGAAGGCGGAGTTCAAAAATCTCAGAAAGCTTAAGAAGTTTAAGATCTTTAAAGATTGGAAGAGAGGGTGACAAACGAGGCTGAAATGAGGTTTTGGCAGGTTTCTAAGGCCTGCTGAACCTTCTGCTCCAACAGGCGGAAGGTTTGGCAGACTTTGTAGAGATTCTCGTTGTCATTTGCGAAACTCTGAAAACGAGGCGAATTTGCTCGAGCTGCTATGGCAACTGAGTTCAATATTTGGTGCTAAGCAGAGGACTCGTCTTCGTGATTTTCAATTGGAAACCTCGTTTTCGCTTGGATGAATCTGAAGCCTACTGTTTTGAAGAATTTTATTTCTGATTGGGCACTTTGTTTCCGTCTCTACAAAGTCTACCGTTTTCAGAATGTGGTAGGTTTAGATTACCAATCAAACACGCTGTAAGTGTTCATATGACTGTTCTTGCGGAAAAATTGACAATGAAATTTTGCAGCACTTTATGATATACTTCGAAGTATTTCTTGTCTTGAATGATTTACAAGTTTTCTTCAAAATGAACTATCTTATATTTCAAATTTTATCTCCATCTTATAATTGTAAAATGATAGTGCCTCATACATATTTTGATGTATAAAAAGTGTTGACGCTGTTCTATGCAAGGGAGGAAAAAGTAATTGCCACGTTACGTTCTGCACCGGCCATGTTATGAAGTAAACTTTGCGCTGTCCCTTAGCTGTATCGGTATGGATGTGGTTTTGGATTTTAGCACTGAAAATGTATGCCCTTTAACAGTGAACTACAAAGTGCAGAATACTTCAGAAGAGCACAGCCAAATTTATTCGACCTTCTGCATAGAAATTGATATTATCATTATCGTTATCATTATTACTATTATCATTGTTATCATCAAACTATAAAAACAACACTGTTAAAAGCTTCAACGTTTCGATAAAATCTTCATCAGGAATAACTTTTCAAGCGAGCAACCGAGTATTTTTAGATATTTCACAAGATAAAAAGATCCAAGCTACATGAAAATAAGGGCTTAAAACTTAATTTTGCAAGTGTAAACAAAAGATTACCATGCACGGTGAGCATAGCGGACAATTCTCAAGATTTTTTGTCACCATGCCAAGAGCACAGATAACGACCGGGATAATCATAACTGTCTTCACCTCATTCCTCCAGCATTTCAAGATCTCATATTTTAGGTCTGTGTACACTTCTATTTTCTATTTCTCTTTTCGTTCTATTCTCGTGTCAAAAGGACACGCCATATCTGTCAACGTACAGGTTCTCTCCTTTTTCTTTACAATAGCAATGTCTGGTCGGTTGTGTTCAAGCTTCTTATCAGTCTGAATTATTATTATTATTATTATTATTATTATTATTATTATTATTATTATTATTATTATTATTATCATTATCATTATTATTATTTTTATTTTTATTATTATAAGGTTGTGTACTGTAATGTCTCAATGGGGCATGTGGCTTCATCGAAAAGGACAGTAAAAGATTCTTCGAACTGCTATCTAACCTAAATGTCTCAGACACAGAAATAAAATATGTAACCAAAAGGATGATAAGCATTTGTATTCGCGCCTCCTACTTCATTTTTTGCTGTAGAAACAAGGAATGGACAAATCCAGAACTCTTAGATTTTTAGGTCCCTGATTTCTAACTTTTACATCACCTCTGTGAGTATGTCATTAATGCCCCTTGTTGGCGAGTTAATGCCATAGATTTTAGTTTTAGTTTTGTATTGTATGTATTAGGACATATTGAATGAAAGTTTCCATTATTATTATTATTATTATTATTATTATTATTATTATTATTATTATTATTATTATTATTATTATTATTATTATTATTATTATTGTTATTATTATTATTATTATTATTATTATTATTATTATTATTATTATTATTATTATTATAATTATTATTAAAATCATCATCATTATTGCAATTATTATCATTACTTTGATTTAAAGTTGGCTGCTCGAAATGACTAAAATAAAGATAATTAGGGCATTTGATTATCAACTTTGATATTTGAGTGAATCTAAAGATTGTCATATGAAATTTCAATCTATTTTCTTTCCAATGATATTCAAGCTGGGCATACTAGCATAGTTTTCACCTTTTTAAAACCTGGATGTAAAATTCTATGACCTATTTCTTTGAACTGAATCGCTTCAAAGAAACTTGAACTATTTTACAGTAAATCTGCCGTTGGACTTTTCTGAAATCTTCAATACTTTCAGAATTACAGTGTTTTTCTTCTTTTTAAGAATTCAAGAAAATTTTCGAAAAATACTTTTAACTATCGTAATTTCTAAACCCCTTGACGAAAGATCAAATAATTTTGAAGAAAACCATAGTTTTTGAATGCCTACAATATGGTATCAAGCAAAACTTTTTCACTCTTCTGGTCTACGATTTAGAAATTTATTGACGTCACATCATCAAATGAGCTGAAATATAAAATAGGGTTTAATTTCGACAAATATTCAAGATTACTGAAAAGTCCAAGGGTAGAATCAAAGAAGGTTAAAGGTTCCTCCACGCCATTCAGATCAAAGAAATAGGTTATTGAATTTTACACCCGCCTTTTTCGTAGATTTAAAGATTTGGAGCCTATGCTGGGCATATTAATTGATCTATTCTATCATTGACGCTTTCATAAGGATGGCCTATTTCAGAAGCGTGAAAGCGACAGGGCACTTCCATAGACGAGAATTTATCTTTTTGAAAGCTTGTTTCTTTCATTCTTAAAGACCCTCTGCTAACCATTAGGCTTTGCGCCCATTCTTTGTTATAGGCAAACAAACAACAGGAGGTATGGGGAGTATGTTCGTTGTTTACAGCACGTGCGAGGTATGGGAAGTATGTCCGTTACTTAGGCCCATTTTGAAATTGGAGAAATAGACATATCAAGATTTGGACTCTACGCCCTTGTCTATCTGCACACCTATGCACCTATGTCCCAATGTCAAACATGATCCTTTGTCTGCCGAAGGAAAAGCAAGGCAAAGAAATTTAGGCCAGAAACGACTCTCAGATAATACGAAAATCGAATTTGACGCCACAAAGGATCATGGTTAGCAGTGACAAATGCATCTTATAAAAATGAATTTGTCTTTTCCTATCTAAGAAAATTACTTCAAGTACTCCTAGATCTGCAATGCATTGACAAAACCTGACTTCCAACACCTACGAAAGAAATGGCACCACATGAAAGCAAAATTTTTATCATCGGAAAGATGACAAATCTTATTTTCAGATGGTCTTCATCGTATTGAATCAAATCTTATTGTTTTTCTTCAAATTTTCTGGGTTTTGCTTTTCTGAAACAATCTGAATATTCAATCTATGAGAACATGGGAGCCGCCCTTTCCCGTTAGAACTGCACGCAGAGAAAACTAATGACAAGAAAATTCTGTATAAGAAAATTTTGTACTTGACGTTTTCTTTTCATGCCTAAATGGACAAAAGAAACCAATGAACTTGTCAACTTTTGATCTGTAATCTAGTCTGAATTGTAAAAATGAACATCAGTAAAATATTGGCTATGACTAAATGTTCAGCATGCATCCTATTAGTGCATTTGTTCAGCAGTTTCTACAACAGCTACGCAAGTTTATTTTCCGTAAGATCTTCTTCTGTAAGAGCTTCGCCTGCGAAGGGACCTTCTGCGGTAGGATCTTCTGCGCCAGGATCTTCTGCGATAGGATCTTCTGCGGTAGGATCTTCTGCGGTAATATCTGCGTCTGCGCCAAATTCTTCGGCGGAAAATGCGTCGTCTGCGCCAAATACGACGTCTACGAAACACTCGACGACGGTAGTAGCGGCGGCGGCTACATCTTCTGCGGCCAAACCTGAATCGCACTCGAATGAAGGGGTTTGGCTTTGCATCTGCATCTTTCACCTCAGCCAAGTCAGTATTTTCTGAAATAGAAATTTTAGGAAACTTTCATAAGATGAAGCCCAAAGTTTTATATGTGCGTAAAATCGAAAAGCATGGCCTCAACAATGCTGACGCCATCATTGTGGCTCCTTGGTGGGAAAATTTAGGTGTATGGCTTGCATCTTACATAGAAGCATCATATTATAAATGGCAGTTTTTAATAACAAGTGCCAAATCTCGATTGGTAAATTTGTGAGCTGAATATCTAATATGAAAAATCTGTTGTAACAAGTTTGCTCCAAACAAGTGTCGAAAGCTCTTTCTCCCTTCAGTTTTGCTATGCAAACCTGAATCTAAGCGTAAAGTTGAATTATGGTTGTACGTAAACTTATTAGCTTTCTGGGGAGAAAACTTTAAATGGTGCTAAGACATCGTTTTGTAGAATCTTCGTAACTTGTCAGGAAATTATTGTGCTGGTCAATCAAGCAGTGGCAGAATTATCTGATACACCTTTTCAATTAAGCGGCCTCGTTTTGGAATTTTTCAAAATTTCTTTAGCTTGCGTCGTATGAATCTCTGACCCCAGATTCACATTCAGCACCCAAATTTTAGTCCAATTGCAAATTTTCATAATCTTTGCGTCAGTGATTTTAATTTTATGAGGAAAACAAAATTTGACAATTTATAAAGGATTTGACTGTGAATGATGCCTGAGGGTGTAAAGTTTCACTCTGAATGATCTAGGAACATGGAAATTTGCAATTAGATTAAACTTAGGGTGCTGAGTCCAAATCTGTCGTCAGAGACTTCGTATCAAGAAATTTTCAAAAATTTCCAAACGAGGCAGTTAGTTGCAAATGTGTAATGTGCATTGAAACAGCGATTGTTGCCTGGGTTGATGACAAAGAGTCCTTTGTATCCCAGGAGAAAACCTTGCTCAACAGGGACTCAAAATGAAACAGTAAAAAAGCTGCCCTGTCTTAGGCATTCGATCGATCGAATCAGGATCAAACGAATGCCTTAGTTCAACGGTCACTCCTCGGAAAGAAAATGCAACAAAAACCACGTTAAGCAGACGTTTCATTAAAGAATCTTTGTATAAATCTGAGGAAGGAAGTTCACTTTACCTGGTGGTGCATAAAAAGCATTTCAACGCTACATTTTCAATGTTTTTTAAGACCAAAACAAACCAGAGAAATCGTCAACAACCCGCCGCAGCAACTTCTTCCAAAATCTAGTCAACTGCATCATTCGAATTGAAAATTCGACAGCATTGTTCTTTGCCAAATCTCGCAATCTGATTGGCACTTTAGGAATTGCAAAATTTGGGCTAAAACAGGGCTAGGATTTTAAGAGCAATATTATGACAGCCTCGTTCCCATTATTGGTAAAGACTATGGTGTAAATGGTGTTACGTGGAATTTTGACATGCCGCGACTGTTTACCCCTCGCAAAACGGAGTTACCGCACAAAATGGTGAACAGCCAATCAGATTGCCAAACCGGCTCTTGCATTCCAGAGTAAAGGTAGAGCAACGAACTCACTGTGGGGACGAGATTGATATTATTAGTCTCTGTTGGCCGTAGTGCCATTATCAAGTCAAAGCGCACAGGGAAACAAGAGACTCATCGACCAAGAGACTCATCACCCAGGGTCCTTTGAGGCTTCTGCAGCTCCAGACTGTCTAATAATCGAATGTGACCATATAGATCTATACTATCTGTAGTAATAACACGATGAACAAGTTTAGTAGGCTTTTCTCTGAGCTCAGCTCAAGCAGTGATTTGCTGCTTAAAGGCCGATCTCCACTTCAGTAGTTTTGGTATAAAGATCATGGAAATGATTTTGGTTATCTCCTGGAGCAGAGCAATTCGGTGCCCATCCATATACGGAACCTGCAGTTGCTAATGACGGAAATCTTCAAAACAAAATCCCATCTAAATCCACCTTTCATGAAGGACATTTTTCAGGAACGAAGTATGAACTATAATCTAAGACATGGCAATGATGCTCAACTTCCAAAGGTGCGAACCACGTCCTTTGGGATTGAGACCATAGCCTATCTTGGGAACAGATTGTGGCAACTATTGCCGCAAGAAATAAAACAATCAAATACCCTTCCTATTTTCAAAAAACGTATTAAATGTTGGAAAGGTGGTGAATGCAACTGCAGACTTTGCAAAAGATATATTCCGCAAGTTGGGTTCCCAACAGGATAGTCGTTTTTATCTTGTAACATATTTATATATATATATACATTGTAAAATTTTTTTTCCTAATTTAGCTATTTTAGATATTGTAAAAATTATGTACAGTAGGCCTTAATTAGCTGTAATTTTGCTATTTGTTTTTCACCTTTTTAGCCTACTTTAAATAAATTAATGATGATGATGATGATGATGATGATGATGATGGTCGGCGACGTGTGCGTTTGCCTAGTACGCAAGCTCATTAGCAACAGAGCATGCGCACAAGGTGAGCGCACTGGTCGCCGACCAAAACTACTGCAAAAGGAGGACGGCCTTAAGACCCTATAGTGGTTAGGCTAGCTGATGATACTTCCCATTTGGGTTGGGAGCAAAAAACCTCCCCTAGCTCTTCACTAGCAATCGCTAGAGCAATCGAATCTGGTGTACTAATAGGTTCAGGTATTTAACTTATTTAAACAGTTGGCTACGCAAAATGTAAAAATCAACATAAACATTGTCATCATTTTTGTTAACGTCAACAGTTTCCTTTGTCTGGTCATGAAAAGCGGAAAAATTTGCAAAGGTCGGTAAAATCGCGATAAAGTCAAAGTTGGAGCATCATTTCCATCCAAACATGATAATGAAAGAATACATCCAATAGCAATACACTATGAAAGACATTTCCAAACTATTCAAATTTTGCTACCTTTTCGCCATAATTGAGACCTGAGGATTTGTGATTTTTCCAGGGTCAGTCCAAAGAAATTGCATTTCTCCTCCTGATTTGTGAAAATATTTCAATGAAACTTTGTGAGATTTTGCTCAGTAAGTTGTTGCAAAAAATTAAGAAGTTTCATGGCCATTAAGCTTCTCCTGACAGCATTCTACGAGGGTATTTGCTGCTCTGCAACCAAACAAGGGAAAGGCTAACTGAATTTTCAGACAGTCTCAGACTGTGTGCCTGTAAAAGACCATAGGTGACAATAATCCTTTGAAAAAGCAACTGTTCAACTGTAACACAGAATGTAGCAACTGTTCAGACGCTAAAGGAAACATCAAATTTCAATGATATGCTCGATGAAGTTGTTTTCAAAATGATATTTTGAAATAGTCACCAACCTTTGGGATCCTCAGATTGCTCAACGGCAGTGTCTTCCACTGGTTCTTCCTCTGTGGCTTCGTCAGCTGAAGGCTCATCCTCTTGGGGCTCTTCAGATTCGGGCTCATCAGCCACAACCACGTCCTCCAGGGGCTCTTCAGCCTCGGGTTCATCGGCGGCGGGTGCATTCTCATCCTCTGCTGGTTCGTCCTCTTCAGCCTCATCTTCAGCCGGTTCTTCGTTCTCCTCCTCATGCTCTACTGAGTTGGTGTCCTCTTCCTCCGCTGGGGTTGCCTTCTTAGCGACATCCTTAGTTGCTTTCTTGATGGTGTTACCTGAGAGACGAGAATTGCGTTGTCTTAGGATCTAGACTTTTTGAACTGAAAGGGATTCCGACCAAAATCTTCGAAAGGGAATCCGGCCAGCATCTTCAATCAAAGCTTTATCAAAAGTCTTTTGACAAATGTTTCTCCGTTAAAGCTATTCTTTAGGCGGCATAGATATGGCATAAAGGGAAATTTGCTTCAATGGATAAAATGATTTTTATCAAATGGAAAGCCAGAGAGTTGTCTAAGAAGTTAAAAAATCTTAAAGTCGCAACTGTTGCATCTTGCGTCCCTCAAGGCTCTCTTTTGGGTACCTCACTGTTTTACAATTTCCATCGAAGACTTACAAAATCATGTGATATCTGATGTAAGACTCTTTGCAGGTGACTTTATCTTCAACCGATTGATCAAAACGAAACTAGATGAAAAGGTTCTTCAGGGCGATCTTGATAACTTAATGAAATGGGCTGAAAGCTGGAAGATGTTATTTCATCTTGAAAAGCGTAGTCTGTTGATATAAACAACATGTGAAAGCAATTATATACATCATACAGTATAGGGACTAATACCCTGAAAAAGAAGATGAAAAGAAATTCTGCGAGGTTTACCCTACAAAACACTGGAGTTGGCACTGACAAGTGCACGCTGTTTGTAAAAAAAGCGACTATCTTACTTAGCAGGGCCAATACCAGCCATGGCTGTCTAGGGGGCGAAAAACCAAAATTTTCCGATCATAAAACCATCAACAACAATAGCAACAACAACAGAGCAACATACGTTAAATCTATGCATTATATGACTGATCCAACTTTTCAGTAACTAAAGATTTGGCCACACATCACAATCAAACCTTGAAATCAACGCAATTAGTCAATATCAATAAGAAAGATGCCATAATTTCAATAATTTCTGTTGGAATTTATGCTTTCACACTAATGAATTCATGTTTCTATACATTATTTCTCCTCAAAGTCCTCCAAAACTAGTCATTTAAATCACAAGAATTCAGACAAGAAAGCAACATTTTCTGACAGATGGTCTCTTGGGGGGGGGGCGCTATATCCCAGACCCCCATTGACTTCGGCCCTTGCACTAAGTAACGAGAAATATGAAGGGCTGCCCTAAATATGTAGCGGAAAGATGCTATACCACCTTGGTGGGACCGACTATAGAATATGCTTGCGCTGTAGATTCCTTTACACAGTCAACATAAATAAGATAGGAATACGAAGCAGGGCCACAAGATTCATTTGTGGAAAATACAGAAGGTCAGGAAGTCCATCTGAAATGATAAAAGAGCTGGGATAGGAGTCGCTCGTGGAGAGACTTGCCAAACAGAAAGCAGTAATGATGTTTAACCCTATTTTAGTTGAGGGGGGGCAAATTGCCCCCTAGAAGATTTTTTGAATAACTCTGCCAGGAAGATATTTACAGCCATGAAACTGCTTGACGTTTTGAAAATACTTATTGTGCAACTTTCCGAAAAGTTTCATTGGTTTATTTTGAAAAATAAGGGGGCGGGAGACAATTTTCTGGGACTGACCCTGGAAGAATCGTAAATTCTCAAATCTCAATTATCGCGAAAAAGGGAGCACAAGTTGAATATTTTGCAAATATCTTTTGTAGTGTACTGTTATTTGATGCATTCTATCACAATTATCATGTTTGGATGGAAAATGTGATCCAGATTTAATTTTATCGTGATTTTCCTGATTTTGGCCAGTTTTGCCGCTCTTCTTGACCACACAAAAGAAAATGCTGACGTGAGAAAAAATTGTGGCTAATTTCAGGTTAATTTTTATATTTACAGAAAGTACATGCCTGAGGCTATTAACAAACCAAATTTGGTTGCTCTACCTATTACCAGTCAAGAGTTAGGTAGGGGGAGCTTTTTTGCCCCCCCCCCTAACCAAAATAGGACTATCAAATAGCCCAATCGCTATGGGGGTAAAAACATTCCAAAAGATAGCTTTACTGATTACTGAAATAGGAACACACAACAGAAGAAAGTCAGAGAGCAGTTTGACCAGCAGTGCGAGTAGCCTGCGTGCAGACAATACACAAGGAAATACAGGCGACACGCAGGTTACAGTGCGAGTTTACTGTTATAGGGTAAGGTGGGGTAATTTGGGTCTACGGGGTAATTTGGTTCTGTTTGCTTTTTCGCTTTTAAAGCGATCGTAAGTTGAAAATTTCGATTCATGACTCAATGGATGTTGAAATCTATACTTTCAGGAGTTTTTTAAGTGGTGTCGAAGAATCATTTGATAATTTCTAAAGCTTCAGTTTCCTGATTTTCACCGGCCCAAGCTTTTATCATGATCAGACAGCGTAGAAAACTTTCGAATTATGCCAACTTGCAACTTCTTTTCATCAACAAATCATTATCAATTGCATGTTCAGTCATTTGGAAAGGTGTTAAAAGTTTTTGGATTTTTTTTCGCGATTCGGTAGATTTTATTTTGATTATTTTGTAAGGCGGAGTAATTTGGGTCTACTGGGATTTCATAGGATTTTGATACGAGTCGCTTTGTGCAAGAATTAGCAATTGCTCCGAAAACAGAATAAGGTACACGTTTTTGTTCATTTTTTAGTGGTTTTAGAACAAGGCACAAGGATTCACTTCTTTTAAATATCATTTCGAAAGAAACTTTGTTTACATTTCCATCTTCAAGAATGGGCCTAAGTATTCGCCGATGGTGGTACGATTTGTACGATTTATTTTCAATTTTCTCTGGGCAAGTTTTCAATTCTTTGGCTGCGAAACTCTGAAAATCCAATCAAATCTATCCATAAAAGCATGCCAAATTTTTATTTTTGTGAATTTACAATACTCCTGACGAAATTGGTACAGTTTTTCTCAAATAGACCCAAATTTCCCGCCGACAGGTTGAAATTACAGGAAAAAGTGACGAAAGTAAGAAATTCTAAATAAACAGTCAGACTTCAAATTAAAGAACGGGAACACGTTTTCAAGAAGGAAAAAAGGTTCAATGTAGGAAAAACGAAAAAATATCTTCAATATTTCCAACAAATTTGTGAGGATACTCTATTTGTTTTGAAAAATACCCAACTTAAACCCAAATTACCCCACCTTACCCAAAGCAATCCTTTGTTCCAGCACTTGTAAAAGTTTTGAACGGGTTGCCCATTGGAGCAAGAAGTTCAAAAGCACTTGAATTTTTCAAGTCATCTGTAAGTCATATAGAGACAAGACAGTTTTATTGAACCAAAAATGGAATGTCAGTTTGATAGTCTTCTTTCTTTTCAGTTTTGTTGCATGTACTGGTCAGCTGCAGGATTGCTAAGATGTTGTTAAGTTTTGGATCTAGCCTGAATCATAAACGTAAGAACCGGGGGAGGGGGGCACTGGGAGCACGTACTCATCAAGAATTTGCAATAAGCAATGATGTACCCCTTTATTTTTAGAAAATGTTCCCTTCCTCTTAAGGAAGAAAGCATCCTTTAAGTGTTGTGCTCCCCCCCACCCCCCCCCCCACGCAGTTCCAGATGCTACTTAAGCCCTTGGTCCAAAATACTGGAAATATCTTGTATTGTAATTTGTGTAACAACCAAATTCAAAATGAACAAATGTTTCCCGCTTATTTTCTATATTATCATTTGTCTTGTAATACCCGCAACGGTTCTCTATATTGAGATTCGAATATGCAATCTGATTGGACCTTTTTCAACATGCCCTCTTTTTGGACTAATTGACAAAGATATGGTAGATGCCCAATCTAACGTTGTTGATTGCTTTTAGAATATTTACAACCAAAAGCACCTATACCTGCTCTCCGGGGGGTATTTACAGCCTTTGCTCCCCGGGGTATTTGTCCCAGTATTGAAAACTAATTTCTTGTAAGTAGTGTAGACCGTAATATGTTTTCTAGCATTTTATCGAATTATATAAAAAACGCCTGTACCCTATATAACTGAGGCAAATTAAAGCCATTAGGATTTTGGCAGCATTGCCCCCCTTTGGTCTCATCTCACTGTTATTATATTACCTCGAATAAAGTAAGTTTCAGATATTGAAACAGTTGTTGTAAATTTATTCTACTTCCTAGTTCTTTGAATCTAATGACATGAAAGGATTTTTCGTTACTTTGCTAAAGTTCGGCCGTTGACTATTCAAATATACAATATTTCTAGAATTTACAGCATATTGATATTTCAGCTCAATCTCTATGTAAACAAGCTAAAATTATGCAATTTAACAAGACATGTTTACAAAAACGATGCCACTGGGAGCATGAAAGTCATGATATGGCTACTCTAAATGGTCTCAAAAAATAACGATGCAGATATTGACGGCTATACCAAAGTTTTGATGGTCTGTGCTGGGGCGAGAACCAACTTGATCGCAGAGATATAGATGCCAGTACTGTTTGAACGAAATTTGAAGAAGTTACGTCATCAAGTTTTTAACTTCGTAAGCCAGAAAGATGAAAGTCTTGTGGCTGTGGTTTATACCACATTCTAGACATTCACAAACTATGGTATTCAAGGAAATCACATCACCCTTTCTCCATTCTCGGAAAGTGTAAAAATAACAATGGTTTCTTTTCATTCACACATTTCCAAAATTCTCCTCCATTCTCAAAAATCCTCTGATTCTGAATGAAATCAAGATTTGGTAGAATCATGCGGTAGAATCATGGCAGAGTAAAATTTCTTTCAGGTCATTCAGTTAGTTTTCAGAATGACATCTTTAAAGATCTAAAGCCTATGCAAGGGTGTTAGGACCCGGATGTTTTTTGATTGATTATTTATTTACCTTGTTTTGATCCTTGTTTCTTGTTTTGTTGTCTTGTTTTCTCTTCTGTTTCGTCTTCAACTGAGCGTGTTAGGTCCAACCGCTCTCAAGTTGCTCGAATAGAGCTCCCTTGTATTTCTGTGTCTTAGTGCGCCTTCGCACAAGAATGGTTTTAAAGACCATTAAAAACCATTCTTGTGCGAAGGCGCACTAAGACACAGAAATACAAGGGAGCTCTATTCTATTTCTATAAAATTACTTCGCAAAGCCTTACAGCACCAATGCAAAAGTATTTGAACAACTTGAGAGCGGTCGGACCTAAAAAGCTCAGTTGAGGACGAAACAGAACAGAAAACAAGACAACAAAACAAGAAACAAGGATCAAAACAAAGTAAATAAATAATCAATCAAAACATCCGTGTCCTAACACCCTTGGCTTATGCTGCTACTGGTCTCTTTGTAACCTGGGAGTCTTCTCGCCCGAATTTAGGAGTTATAGGTCAAAAATGAAGCCCGCATCAGCAGAAAAAGGCCAACAGAGCACTTTAAAACGAACAAAAAAGTCATAGGAACGCGATGGAATAACGCTTTTGACAACCGGTTTTAAAGAAAATTTGTCATCTTCCGGGAAGGAATGCACCTCCCGTCAGCAAAATGTGGTAAATACCACACCCGGGCTTTGTAGACAAGTTGCAAAGGTCAAAGAAAGAATGGACCCAGGAAGCCACTGTCAACTGTTGGCATAGGGGTGCATTAAAGTCCCGAAGAATGATTGATCAAAGACTTCCCGACCTCAAAGAAACATGATAGTAGACTGGAGCTACGCTTGGCCTTAGCAGGCAAGAATTTGACATTAGATTTCACAGTAGTTTTTCGGGATACTGCGAATCCCTCCCTTTTGTGAATGACAAAGGAAAAGACGTTAACTCTGATTGGCTCGTTGATCGATGTGACGAGCGAAGCGTTTTGGGGCATGCGCGGATTAACAAAGGAAGAATGAAGGGCGATGACCCTGAGATCGATACTGCGCAGACTCCAAAGCGCTTTGACGGGAATCTGGCTCCTCAGGAGAAAATCCGAAAGACTTTCGCGAATAGTATCCCGAACAAATAGATTGATTTGCTAGACAGTAAACGCTCTGGAGCACCAGTGGCATGCCTTTCATGTGACAGGTATCAGATGTCAAGAGACTTTGAATAGCCAAAACCAAAACCACCACCACAAAATGGGCCTAAAGGGTCTTTCTTGCACAGACAGGCCCTAAAATGAGAAACTTTTACAAGTGCACATTTTTGAAAGTTGGGTGTAGTCTGCACTCAAGGTTGAAAATTTGGCGTGGCTTTACTTTATTTAAAAGAAACACGTTTAAATGTTTTGCTGCAATCGTCTTCAGGACTCTCTTCTTGCATTCCTTCGCCTTCAACACTCCCTTGAACCAATCTTGCTTCCCAGCCGTTTTAATGGCATGATTGAAACGTCTGCAGTTTTTTTTCAAGTCATAACTTTGCAGGCGAGCTGCAATCGAAGCTTGCAAGATCAGGCATATTTATTGCAACAAACATGTATTTGCAAAGTGTGAAATGCTGCTTCTCCCATCAGTTTTGATCTTGTTACGTTTTTTCAAATCCACACTTCCCCCAATTACAGAACCATAGTTTCAATTTACAAAACCACAAAATGGGTCAGAACCACACTTATTTTTAGGGCTTGTGCACGGACAAAAGAGTATTAACAAGGTATTAAACGTAAGCACTGTCTGTGTCTGCAACAAAAAATTTACTAATAACAAAAATATGTACTGACATATTATTGAGAGGAGTTCGAAATTTTCCTTGCACTTGTCATATCTTTAAGTATCGTTAAGTTGGTTCTTCGAGAGGCTGTGACTGTAAGCACAAGCTGGCAACCTGTGTGATGGTTTAAAGACTCTACGCTAACCAGCATCCTCTGCACATAAAATTATGCTGCTTGTTCAATCTTATATTGCAATTCTGGGACGTCCACTTGTTAAAAAATATATTTTGAGTCATCAAATCTATTCACCTTACGAACCAACCTTACAAATCTAATAATCCCAATGGTAATTTAACAGTGCCGAGTTTCCTGTCAACTCTTTTTGAAAACATTTATTAGAATTCTTTTAGTGAAAAAATTTGAAAGGCCACAGCTCCTGCTGGCCGGCCTTTATCAAAATTAACTGACTTGCCTTTTACAAAAAATTGAAATTCCTCTTGGTTTTCAAATAAAGGAAGCTACTCATTTTGAACGCATTAGGGATGTTATTGCCCAGGCACAGGCAAGAATCTGAAAAGACAGGAGCAAGCAGTAGCAGCATTTAATCAGACGCACGCGATGCTTTGTTTGTTTGCAGCATGAAAAGCGCTTCAGCTATGTAATAGAATGCTTTCTAGGCGTTTTTTCGAAGGTAGGACTGTCATTTCATTAAGCACTAAGTGCATTGAAGCAGATCCATCCACTTCTTACGTGCAGCGGCAGCAATATCGCTTCAACTACGTTTGACCTGAGATTCCTTTATTTCATGTGATTGTGAAACATATAAGGCAGTTGTATGGTGTAAAATATGCAATTCAAAATTCACCACAGAACAAGTGTAGCTATTGAAATAAGAACAATTCGTTAGCTTACCATTGATTGAAATAACCAATCCGAGCAGGATAGCGAAGAGTACCAAGGCCCTCATCTTGTTTGTTAGCTCTGTGATAAGGCACGAAGCCAACTGACTAGAACCGCCTAAGTCTGGGTATTTTATACCCATCAAACGATCACATTTCATAAACGTCCCACGCATTCAGGGCATGTGACATCCTTTTGGTAGTTGTCGATCAAGGATATGTGACCTTTGCATAGTTCCTCTTTGAAGATTAGGTTAACTGCTGTGTCAGTTCATTGAAGGAAGCCCTCTTAGTTCCTTGTCTCCGAACTGCAAAAGCCTGCATACGAGAGCCACAACTCTCAAGAACCTATTGTGCAACATCAGATGCTTGCATTAAGATGCACAAGCAAAGATAATCAAAGACAACAAAAGAAACAATGCATCTCGTCAGTGTTTTCTTTGTTCACTTGGCAGACAAGCCTATTTACGATTACAGATTCCCCTTAAGGCTAGAATTTTGCAGGAATATTCTGAAGTTTGCATGAAAATTGCCGGCGTGAAAACCTGAAAGCGAGGTCTTTCAACATGTTGGATGCACGGGTCATTTCATTTTTATGGTAACATAAAGATAAAGTGCTCGCATCGCTCGCGCTTTATTAGCATTCCTAACTCTTGCGAAAAGGCTTGATTGAGCGTCAAATTACATCTTTTAAATCAATTGTCTTCATCTCCAAATGCCATTGAATCATCTGCCTCTTCCAGAGACATTGAATCTATCCCTACCATATACGTATCTTTATTCCCTAACTTAAACGCATACTCCTCTAGAAGTTTGTCTTTCGCACCAGTGTCATGCCGATATAAATCCGGGTACTCTCGCTGTGTTTCTCGGGTCCTATTTGAAGAGCTCTAATATACTACCGGATTTGACCTTCAATGGGGGTTCCTATTGTTTCACATGATACACCCTCTTGGGGGGTAACTTCAATAGGCGGTTGACGGGGGTATGCCATTTGATGTCTGAAATCGCACCCTAAAATTCATAACTTTTCGTGAAAACGATAGCCCAAAATTTACAGATCATTACGAATGTCTATCCTAGAATTAGTAGAATTTGATCAAAATCGATACCCTAAAGAGTTTTTTCATAAAATGCCATCCAAAATTTGCTCGAAAAATTCTGCTCGAAGAAAGGCAACCCAAAAAATGGCACATCCCGTACCTGCATATATGGTGGTTATCCCCCCCCGGGTGCACCTTACAGACAGACAGACTGAGATGGCCACTTTACGCAATCTAGGCGAGGAATCGAGCCCCCAGCCTTCATATTGGTGGTTAAGGGTGCTACCAGTAAGCAATCTGATGACTTGTCGTCCGGCTTATTGTAATTTGTAAAATTGCGAAATGACGAAATTGCAAAAAAGTGCAATTTCGCCAATTACAAAAGGCCTGGGCTTATTGCAATTTGCGAAATCGACTTTATTCTCCGTATTTTCAGCTGATTTCTTCTTATTTCAAGCACTAGGGCATGAGGCAACACCCTTTAAAGCCAAAATTCGCTTCCAGATTGTATAAAACATACTATCGATATATTTCGCATATTATAATAAGGCCTGGGCTTATTGAAATTTGCGAAATCGACTTTGTTCTCCGTATTTTTAGCAGATTTCTTATTTCAAGCACTAGGGCACGGGACAGCACCCTTTAAAATCAAAATTGGCTTCCAAATTAAGAATAAAGTATACTATCGAAATATTTTACAAATTACAACAAGCCCGGGCCTCATTGTATATTGCAAAATATTTTGATAGCATATTTCATTCTCAATCTGAAGCAAATATTGGCTATAAAAGGTGCTGCCTCATGCCCTAATGCTTGAAATAGTCATTATGCCCCATTTGGCAAAAGAGTCAATTCGAATGATGCAGTTGACTAGAGTTTGAATAAAGTTTTTGCGGCAGGTAGCCGAAGATTTCTCTGGTTTCTTTTAGTCTTATGGAAAATTTTGCGTTGAGAGACTCTTTTTTTCCACTCATCAGGTAAAGTGAACTGCCTTTTTCAGATTTATACCACATTTCGTTGCTTAAAGAAGATTTTAGCACATTTTCTCTCCGAGGAGTGACCGTTGAACAGAGCTGAAGCAGTCGTTCCGATTACAATAGTTTTCATTGCAAATTTAGATCCAACTTTTAGGGATTTATTACTATTATTAATATTATTTCCATCATTACTATCATTATCTATTATTGTTGTTGTTATCATTATCATGATTGGATCGATCGAATGCAGAAAATAGAGTCAGCTTTCTTCACTGCTTCATTATGAGTCCTTGTCGAGCAAGGTTTAGAGCAGAGATGCAAGGAACTCATTGTCAGAAGTCTAATATGTTTCTTCTTCTGTCCAGACGATTTTGAGGCATCTTTTTCTAAAAGGAACTGCTGTCAAAAGTATGTGTCGAATTTACATCAGACAACTTGACCGTAAAGATCGTTTTAAATATCAAAAGCACTTCCTATCACAAGACATGGCGATACTAAAAATAATCTACATAACCTAGATACACTGAAGTCAACCTATGATTCATAACAAACAACAAGTGTATTAGATGAAAGAAAAAAATCAAAACAAAAAATATGACTGTATGTAACAGGATCAATAACAGCGAATCAACATTCAACTGTAATATCAAAAGGATGCATGCAGTGGAATATCCATTTCGCCTTTACGTCTATGGAATGCTTCATCTAGATATTTTCCTAAAACTATAGTATTTTTTGCACTGTCATCAGCCAGTGCTTCCTCAAAGAGTTCAGTCCTATCGATCGGGGGATCTGCAAAATCAAAGTTGAAATACAGCTTTCTTAAATCGGCATACACCGAGCATTAACAGGCAAAGTGAATCTTATCTTTGGCAGCATTATTTTGGATCGCCTTCTTAGGGAGCGGTCATTTTTAATGCTGGGTACTGTGGTAGAGGATAATTCCGTACCATTAGAGAAATTCTCATACCCTATCCTGAACATAGAAAAACTTTCCATACCCCATCATCTTTCAGCAAAATTGTTTAGTACCCATCCAGAAGTCGTTGTGTATAAAACATAGATATATGGAAAGATAGCAAGCCGTCCCAAACGATTTTCATACTGGTCAAGTGATTCATCATTTCCAAATGTCCTTTACGTTTTCTTTAAATCTTAGATCAATGACTTCATTCAAAATGTTTTCAAAGAAATTAATTTTGTACCTCATGAAAATTGCTCTTTACTTTCATATACCCCCACAAAATAATGGAAAAAAGTTTCATACCCCTTTTAAAAATCCTCTGCTCCGGTATCCAGGATTAAAAATGACCGCTCCCTTAGGCTATTGTATTTAGTGGTGTCTTTTGCTGTACTGATTCGAAACTACGCCCATGTGGAAAGTTCATGAAATGTAACAGTTTTTAAACTCACTGCGCACTGGAATGAATCTGATGTCAATTGGTCAAGCCCTCATCTGTGAAATGGATATGATCTGCCATAGAACTCGCTTACTTTCTCTTTGATGTGATTACTTATCAGTCGCTTTACCAGAGAAAGGTCAAGTCCATGTTATACTTTTGGAATTACTTTTTGGAACTTCCTCATTGGAGAAAGTTGCGTCATTCCATCACAAATCTGACCTGACAGAATTTATTAGGTTGCCTTCTTGGTATACTCACGGCGGAATTTCGGGTAGGGGCGTGCCGCCTACAGTTTCAAAATGAAACCGTTGACCATTGTTTAGACTAATTTCTCCATCACAAGTGCCATGAACTGGCGTTTTCTAGGCAAAACTTACCAAATCTTTACATTCTCTGGACCAAAATTGTTTGAAAGCTGGGTTTTTAAAGGAACTATCTAACTTCAACATTTCTTTGACCAAGTTGTCAAAAAAGCATATCCTTGC
Source organism: Aurelia sp. 4 Dawson et al 2005 (assembly GCA_964019985.1). Taxonomy (NCBI): domain Eukaryota; kingdom Metazoa; phylum Cnidaria; class Scyphozoa; order Semaeostomeae; family Ulmaridae; genus Aurelia; species Aurelia sp. 4 Dawson et al 2005. The sequence goes on along the minus strand of OZ026495.1, from coordinate 15,931,608 downwards.
CTAGACTAAACTCGACAAAAATTGCCAAAATATAAACCCTTGGCTAGACTAGAAGTCCGAAAAAGTATACCCTTTCGGGCGGCACATCCCCACGTAGCAAAAACTACCAAAATTTGCCCATAGTTCTTGGATGGGAATTTAAGGGAAATGGACAAGTTTCTATGGGAAATTTAAGGAAAACGGAGATTTCCATTTCCCCTTTGGGAAATTATGGGAAATGAGTCCATTTCCCCAAAATCTCCTCAACAAAAAGTGTGGTGAAAGTTCATCATTTTTTGCATCCCCCCCCCCTCGTGGGCCTACTAGTTGATAGTATGTTGAAAAAAGTAAGGAGAAAAGCGATAAGGGAAGCATCAATTCAAATCCCTTTAATTCAAGCTTTTGAAGCTCACTTGGAGACGAAAAGACAGTAATTAGCAGCAGTGGGAGTTTTACCATACTGGGAATAATTCTTCTTCTGTTCTATAGACTTGCCAAATTGAACTGTTGGGCATTAATCCTCCTAAATATTAATGAAATAACTTCTGCAAACCTTGCCCCGAAGTTGTAGTGGTAGCTGCATTAACGAAATAAACAGTTTGATTATAAGTTACAGTTGTAGGGATGTATAAGTCAAGGTGGGGGAAGGGGAGGGAAGCTCGATGAAAACAGTAAGATTGTTTGGGATACGGCCAATTCCCCCTTTTGAGAATGACAAAGGAAAAGACTTTAAAGGGAGGACAAATACCAGCATGCTTTGGGAGAAGTCAACAACTTGCTCTCCACAGCTTCCAGAATATCTGATTGTACGAAATTCATAAAAAGAAAAACAAACGATTGCAAAGGTTGCTGGTCTTTGTACTTCCTTTAACTCTGATTGGCTCGCTGATCAATGGACGAGCGAAGCGTTTTGGGGCATGCGTGAGTTAACAAAGGAAGGATGAAGGGCGATGACCCTCAGATCGATACTGCGCAGACTCTAGAGCGCTTCAACGGGCGTCTGGCTCTTCAGGAGAAAATCCGGGACTTTCGCAGATAGTATCCGGAAAAAAGTACAAGTCAACCAAGCCGCAAAACTATTGCAGGCAGTTCATTGTTTTTACAGGGAATTTGTAGGTCTATGATAAACTATGGAATGAAATTGGGACTTGAGTGGGTCCTATGATTTAGCGGTGCAATTAAATATGGCAACACAACGACGAGATTCAATATAAGCTAAAAGACATTACACCAAAGCTCTTTTTCTTGTGGATAGATCAAGCATGGCAAAGCAACCTTCTTTGAAAATGAGTTCTCGCCCTATCATGCGATTCTTTCTTATCACCGGTTTAGGTTTAAAGGGAATCGAAGCATACAAAGGTGCTTCAAACCACATGCTGTCAAATTCTGGCCTATCAGATACCAGGATTTCCTATTGATATAGATAAGTCATCCAACTAGAGTGGGGCACGTGTCATCGTTAGTGTCTTTGCAAAGCTATTTTCATCAAGAGATTATGCATGCTTACAGTAATATGGGGTACAGTTTTACCGGGTGAGGAAATCAAAGTAGGATTAGACTTATTATCGTGGGCGAGCAAACATGACACTGGACAAATGAATACACCTTTTCAACTAAGCGACCTCGTTTTGAAAATTTTCAAAATTTTTTAGCTCGCGTCATATGCAATTTCAGACCCCATATTCACATTCAGCACCCTGATTTTAGTCTAATGACAAATTTTCATGATCTTAGTACTAACGAATTTAATTTTATGAGAATAACAAATAACAAAGAAAGTCTCGGTTTTGAAAAGAAAGTTTTGGTTTGCACTTGTGGGCCACCGTAGAATAAAGACCGAGGGTGTAAAGTTTCACCCCGAACGATTTTGACGGTCAAATCCCTTATAAATTCTCAAAGTTATTATCGCCATAAAATCGAAATCACATACTCTAGGAATATGAAAATTTGGAATTTCCCTAAACTTGGGGTGCTGAATCAAAATCCATGGTCAGAAATTTAGTATCGAGAAATTAACAAAAATTTCCAAAACGAGGCCGTTAGTTGAAAAGGTGTATTGATATGATCTAAATTTCTGTGAAAGCAATCATTGTCATCCAAATCACATGATTGACTTGGCCACAGGAAACTATGCCTGTCATATGGAACTTCTCTATTCCGTTTCAAGTTTCGTTCCTCTCAATTGCATAATCGTTGTTGTCATGTCGAATCGAGTTAGCGAAAATTCTTATGCCATCATTATTTTCCAAATTACAGCACTTCTTATTTCTGCTAGCTAATAATTTACGATTTCATAAAATTCCTTCATTGTCAATCACAAAGTATAAACACTTTTGCTTGCCACCATCTAGCATATTTCAAACATTTTAATCATCAAGCATTCCTTGTATTAGTCACATACACACTTTTTTATAAGAAACTGGTTTATAAAAAACTAGTGCTAAGATGGCCAAAACTTTAAGAAACTCTAGTACTATGTCTGAGAAGTATTAAGAAACTTTTAAATGTAAAAACATGGATATTATAGCAAATATGTCGCTAAACGTTTATCCATTAACAATATTGACTAACCATTTGTGTTTTCAACATAACAGAGCCCTTTTTATTCTTATATGATAGTTTAAATGTCGAGAAACATATCTGTAGATGTGTTAGTTACCACACTGATAGTTGATGCATTCAAAAAATAAGAAACCAATTAAGAAACTGTTAGTGCCAAACGAGATGGACAAAATTTCATGTACTATGGTCTGATCATGGTTTCTTAAACGTGCATCTCTTCAATCAGTCTAAGATTTATGGGGCTTTTAACGTTTGTCAAAGCTGCAGATACATCATCCCTATCATCCTTCCAGAAATTCGCTTTTACTCCAAAAGAAATCATTTGCAAATCCACATTTTCAAAATAAGCAGTGCGAAAGCGGAACTCTTCTGTTATTTTGCATTTTTGAATCTAAAATCTTGTTCTGCGTACAAAGTTTAGCCTATAGGCACATTTTCACTTCCATATCTGTCTTCGAAATTATGTCATTATAATACTCGTGTGGGCTTTGACCGTGAAATCAGAGTTCGGACAAAAATCTGATTTCAGAGTCAGAGCCCTTATGAATTCAAATTCTTCATATCGCCATAATTTCCAAATGAAGACAGATAGGAAGGTGAAAATTTGCCTCTGCACTAAACTTTGTACCCAGAACAAGACTTTGGACTATATATGCAAATCTCTAACAACAAAGACTTCCACTTTCATGCTTTTTACTTTGAAAAGGTGGATTGCACAGTCAAAATTTGCCAAAAATTGCCAAAAATAGGATGCTTTCGATCAAAATTCATCTTTAAAGTGGGCATGACCGCAACTGTCGATAATTAGAAGAGCGTAGCTTTTTCTGAAAACCAGGCGGCAGACCCCCTTCCATCTGCTAAGATGTTAGTTAATACGCGAGTTAATACACAGCTAGCAGCGTATGGTTGTAGTAATTGTAAAAGTAAAATTGCTAGCCAATCTTTGTTTTCTTCCTCATTGTTGACAATGATTCGTTGTTCTGTTATTTGTGATGTTCGTGTTGTCCTCCATCAAAACACTAGGCCCATCAACAGACCAAGTCCCCAAAAGACGCCTAGTTTTTTGATGGAGGGAGTTGAAGGACAACACGAACATCACAACAAACAAAACAACGATAAGGAAGAAAACAGAGGTTGCTTTGCAATTTTACTTTTGCAATTGCTACAACCATACGCTGCTGCTTGTGGTTAATGAGGAACTTCCTAAGCGATAGTAGTGTCCTCAATATGTGAATTATCCAAGAAAAACAATGGCTCGAAGACCAGCCCTTACAAAATCTCTTCCTCTGCGAAATATCTCAAATCTGCCTTAATCTGTAAGCATACCGTTACGGTTGTAATTAGGCCACGAAATTTGTCACATTCAAGCAAATTTTTAAAAGAAGTGTTGGATCTATACGATGAGAAAGAACTTGATGAGTAGTTTCCAAGATGTATTTGCTTGCCATATTTTATTAAGTTGCTCACATCTATGATAGGTTAAAGTGTTATGGCTACTCGGAAATAAAGCAATGAGATTTACATAACCTAACCGAAAGCTTTCTAACGCAGAGTCAATATTTCGTAGATAACGAAATTCTGCATTTAATGCAAACAAAGCTGCATTTTAGTTGAACGTTCAAAATAGAAATTCTTTCAAAAATGCAATGCAAAGGTGAGAGCAACTGCAAAAGCCTAACGGGAAAATCCCGACAGAAAAGTCAGTTGAGCTTGGGTTTTTGGTCGATCAGTGTTCAAACGTCATATCGACTAAAAGTCGACGTTGAACCTGACCGTGCCCACTTAGTGATTCCTTTTGATTTGCTGATCATAATACAACGATTGAAACTTTTTTTGGCTCTTAAAGGTCAGCGGTGGAGCAAGCACGTGAAAAGTGAGGGGGTTGGGGTGTAATCCCAGGAATTTTTAGCCTGACCACAAACACTCGGAAAATGCAGGGAACGCCCTTTTTGCGAAATGTAGAGTAATTTTTTGCCAAGAATTTTCATTAGATGTTTTACCATCCTGAGAGGCAACTTTTATTGCATTTCTGTACGAACTTCAGGCACCATCTTTTGGAAAATGGGGGGGGGGGTCCCTCCCTTGGATCCGCCACTGCTAAATGTGATCTGAAGCTAAAATTTCTATTTATGTCAGTAAATAATGCCATTGAATTCTGCACACTTTCATTAATTTTTTATATGTTGCTTTGATTTCGAGTTATCCCCTATCTTGTAGGATCGGCTGATGACGTCACTTTGCTTGCCCAATGTGAGTAAAGTATACAAGGTTGAGTGTTCTTCCAAATATAAACAAGCGATATCACTATCTTAAGATTTGCGACCTAAATGTGTTTGAAGTTTGAGCCTAACTGATTTTTGGCATGAAATCCCTATCTGGATGTCTTATCATCATTCACAGTCCGCCTTCATCAGTTGATTTTAATACCTATTCAACTGACATAATACTAGTGATGCCTATTAGCAAACTGTTTTTGCAACTAACCCCGGTATGTGCTAGTTTCATCATTAAGCTGTAAATCTAAGTTCGTAAATCTAACTTCTTGCAAGTGGCCGAATTTCATTTTGCTACAAATTTTGTAATTATGTTCGAGACAGCTTTGCATGAATAGAGGCGTTCAGTGGAAATCAGGAATCAACAACAATTACCCTTAGCATATTTGCTCATTAGTGAGTATTAGCTAAGTAGCATACAGATACAGAGACATTTTCGAACAATGTTCTATCGCTTTGAAAAATAATCAGTCTGGAAAGCATAGGTTCCAAATCTTTAAATCTACGAAAAGAGGCCCCCCCCCCATATTTGTACGTGAAGCGTTATTTGGCTAATTTAGGCGCGTGATTTCGTGATTTTGATATTTTCGACTCGTGAATCCGTGATCGAAGACTCTGTCGTGCAGCGTGATTTGCCAAGAATTTGGTCGTTATTTTGTGAAATGGACTTTTAAAGCGCGTGATTGCGCCTTCAAATTTCACAAAGAAATGCTGTTTTCCGTCATTCTGGAGGGTGTAGTGTCAAAAAATTTTCCGGGGCAAGCCCCCGGACCCCCATTCTTACTCCATTCCCTGGCAATCTACCCCAAATAAAGATATTTGTCTCCTAGAAAGTCTTGGATAAAAACAGCATTGATCTTACTTGAAGAATTCCTGAGTTACCTAAAAACAATACATGGTACTACTCAAATTGCCACCGACAAATTATTATTATTATTATTATTATTATTATTATTATTATTATTATTATTATTATTATCATTATTATTATTAATTCTTTATTTAAAGTAGGCTAATGTAAAATAGCTAATTTAAAGCTAATTAAGGCCTACTAACGGAAAATAATCAAGAGAAATAAATTTATAATAAGAAAAAAAATAAATAAAATACTAGTTACAAGTTCACATTAAAAACCCTAGATTTGCTACAAAGATTCGACAAAGCCTACAGTTGCACTTCTCCCCTTTCCATGTTTTTATTCGGTTTTTAAAAACAGCCAAAGAATTAGCAGTTTTTATATCATTTGGTAGCATTTGCCAAAGTTTGTGTCCTATAAAAGGTGTGGTTTCAATCCCAAAATTCGTGGTCCTTGCACTTGGTTGCAGAAGACTATTGCCACTTCTTAGGCTATAAGGCATATCATTAGTTATAAATATGTCCTTCATAAATTCAGGGTTTAAGTTTTCTTTTGTCTTATAAATTTCGACCATTAGCAACTGTAGGTTTCGTTGATGGACTGTCACTGAGTTGTCCCTTTTCAGCAGAGTTTCAAAATCAGACTCGTAGTCTCTGTATGCAATTCGCAGTGCTCTTAGGTGCATCTTATTTATCTTATTATTCAAGTTTCTATCGTGAAACATCCACACTAGAGGGCAATAGTTAAACTGGGACATGATAAACGTTTTCATTAACAAGACTATTTTTTCCGTTTCCATGTATTTTGAAATCCTAGCTAACCCATGAATTTTCTGATTGGCTTTCTTACAAAGATTGCTCACATGGGGTTTGAAGGTAAGGTAAAAGATGCAATCTATTTGAACGAAGATCGACTTTTTTAAGAAGCAAATGATAGGTTACCAGGCTTTAATTTCCACAATACGGCGTTTTTCGATGTTCTAGAAGGCGAATATTCTAAAAATTTTCCGAGGCTAGCCCCTGGACCCCTATTTGTCTCAATTCACTCACAGTTTTGGCTCCGAAACTTTAAAATCCATGTTAAAATTACCCTGCTTTCCCTCGTGTGTCTTCGCCAGCTATGTATTTACGTAGAAATATCTATCTGGAGCATTCTTAAATTTCTGCAGCGTGAACGTGAAAGTGCTGTTTTATAGTCCGTGATGGCGTGAAAAACGAAAAATCAACACGTGAATCCGTTATCCAGGGGTACTATGGGGGGGCCTCCGAAAAAAGGCGGGTGTAAAATTCAATGACCTATTTTTTAAACTGAATGACTTGCAAGAAAGTTTAGTCATTTTTCTATGACTCTACCGTTGGACTTTTCAGAAATCTCGATTATTTGTCGAAATTACGCCCTCTTTTATATTTCAGCTCATTTTATGACGTGACGTCATCAAATTTCTAAATCACAAACCAGAAGAGTGAGAGAATTTTGCTTGATAGCATATTGTTGGCATCTATAAACTGTGGTTTTCATGAAAATTATTTGATCTTTCGTCAAGAGGTTTAGAAATTACGACAGTTTTAAATTTTTCTCGAAAATTTTCAAGAATTCTTAAAAAAGAAGCAAAGCACTGTAATCTAGCAAAATTGAAGATTTGAGAAGAGTCCAACGGCAGATTTTCTTTAAAATAGTTCAGGTTTCTTTGAGGTTGTTCAGCTCAAAGAAATAGGTCATTAAATTTTACACCCACCTTTTTAAAGATTTGAAACCGATGTTAAACTGGAATGTTTTTCTAGCTGCAGTTCTGCTTCTACTCGGGTAGCTGGGCCTAGCAGATTTTCTCGATTTTCCTCTCGATCCTCTCGATTTTCTGGAGAAGAGCGACCTGGCCAGGACTTTGCAGTTGCTTACGGTAGGAGCGTACAAAGGTGAGTGAAGGCCAAAACTAAAGTGGTAACTTTGCACGGTTCAGAAATCAACATTTTCCTTCGAACTTTTTGTAGTCTTTGGACCAACGGACCCACCAACTTTGTAGAGATGCTGTCGTCCTTCAAAAACGTAACGAAGATTGCTTTGTTGATTCATCAAACTCAACAGTTGAAATTTCAGCATTAACTATCACTCAGATTCGTTCGCTTCTACGTCCTTTGGCTTTTTCTGCCTTTGAGTGCATCCACCACGGCAGTGAGTCCTTTCGAGTTGGATCATGCTGGAACTTCGCTTCATCAACCCCACTGCAAGAAGACTTGTTACTAAGCAAAGAAAATATGTATTGTGAACACCGTTGGAATGTTGCAGGTGTGCGACGCATATGAGACCGTGCCTTTTGCGTCATTAGTGTCTGTTTTGCGCCTCCATACGTACTTTTTCAATTCGATGTTATGTTCTTCAATTTGAACATAAAACAGCATATCTTGTTTTAACTATTGTTTATTTAATGTTTAGTCTTATCAATATCAGCCATCCACGCTATACCCCAAGTTTGTTTTCGACGGCATTTTAGAGATTTGCATTCTGCTTCGCAGCGCAAATCAATAATGTCATACAATTTCGTAAGACAACTACTATCTAATTTGTGTAGCAAAGCTGCAAAGTTCTCCGCATCTGTTATCTTCCACAGATTAGATGAAGCTATATTTCCCTAATTTGCAAGCAGAATCCCTACTTGAAATCAGTGGATAACTTCAAAATGAAAGTACCAAGGGGATCTTATATCATTCAACATGGCAATTTCATTGAAACAATAAAGATTTTCATTTAAGCACCTTTAAGATATTCTCATGCTCTGTTCTCTTCGCCTTCGCAAAGTTTTCTTGATAATTAGATCACAGGTAGTGGGGAAAAATTAGTAGAAATAACAAGTACCTCCTTCTTAACCTTGGTGTTTGCCAAATTCGTCTACTTTGTCATTAGCCAAATGATGATGATGTTTGTGACACAAACAGTTCCGCCGGTTAAACTGGAACTGTTTGTATCAAAAACATTGTCACTGTTGGGCATATCTAGATAAATTTGCCGAATTCGGCAAACACTCAAAGCAAAAAGAGAGGTAACTTTCCCCACTACTTGTATGTACGTACAACGGTTAATAGCAAAACTAAGTCATTGTTGAAATCATGTAAATCCAATTTAAAAGAAAGATGATTTAAGAAAAATATGCATATAACATCATTTCTTTCTCCATATCGTGCGATGGGGTTTTTCCAAGCTCTCACTCCTCATCCTTCTTTCCAAATGGACCCCATCTTTTATGTGGTATATGCAATGTATGCCTGCCGTACCCATGGTGTCGTGCCACGATTGGTTCTCTCTCTTCATCTCTCTTGCCGAATGGGAAAGGAACCCATCCTTTATTTGGTATATGCAATGTATGCCTGCCGTACCCATGGTGTCGTGGCACGATTGGTTCTCTCTCTTCATCTCTCTTGCCGAATGGGAAATGACCCCATCTATTATGTGGTATATGCAATGTATGCCTGCCGTACCCATGGTGTCGTGCCACAATTGGTTCTCTCTCTTCATCTCTCTTGCCGAATGGGAAAGGAACCCATCCTTTATTTGGTATATGCAATGTATGCCTGCCGTACCCATGGTGTCGTGGCACGATTGGTTCTCTCTCTTCATCTCTCTTGCCGAATGGGAAATGACCCCATCTATTATGTGGTATATGCAATGTATGCCTGCTGTACCCATGGTGTCGTGGCACGATTGGTTCTCTCTCTTCATCTCTCTTGCCGAATGGGAAATGACCCCATCTATTATGTGGTATATGCAATGTATGCCTGCCGTACCCATGGTGTCGTGCCACGATTGGTTCTCTCTCTTCATCTCTCTTACCAAATGGGAAAGGGCCCCATCTTTTATGTGGTATATGCAGTAAGCGCCTACCATACCCATGATGCCATTCTACGATAGGCTTTTCGTCACTTTCTTCCATTCTATCGTCTGCAAAAGCATTAGAAAAATCGTTGCAATAAAGACCCACATCAGGTTTCGTGAACACCTTATGCAGAACAAGGCAAGCAGTAATAAAATTCATATTGCGAGAGAGCTGAAACTGGATGTGAGTGAAACCACGAAAAAATAGGACGGTCCACATGAAAAAGTTGACAGAAAAGATTTTCACAATGTCGTATTCATTTTATTTTTGTCCCCCATCTTATTATCAAGGCTCTGGTACCCAGGGTAAATGTCGTACTGCAGGCTTATTTCTTCGCAACTGTTTAAAGAAAAGCCCAAATTTGGCTGTTTTCAAGAAAAGAAAGAGGCTGGAAATGATATGAAAATCTGACTGTCAGCTCTTTTCCTTCACAACAGAAACTCGTCACCGATAGACCCTTACACAAAATTGCAGCAATCTATTGAAATACTGTCATGGAGGTTTCGCCTCGCTTTGTGACATTTTTAATCTTTCAATCGCAACTGGTGTATTCCCAGATATCTGGAAAATTGCAAGAGTGGCCCCTATTTTTAAAAGTGGTCAATCAAATGATCGTTCTAATTACAGACCGATCTCAGTGCTGCCGTTTCTGTCCAGGGTTTTCGAAAAGTTGATTTACAACCAACTTTACGACTACCTTGACAAAAACAGGCTTCTTTTTTCCAAACAGTCTGGGTTTAGATCGCTGCACTCTGTTGTCACCTGTCTGCTTAACTGTACGAACGACTGGTATGTTAACATGGATAAGGGTCAGTATACAGCGATGGTGTTCATAGACCTCAAAAAATCTTTTGACACTGTTGATCATGAAATTCTTCTTAAAAAGCTGGCGAAGTATGGTATCATAGGTCTTGAGAATACCTGGTTTACTTCTTATCTGGAAAACAGAATGCAATTCTGCAGAGTTAATGGGGTTCCCTCAAACGTTAACAATATAAATTGTGGGGTGCCACAAGGCTCTTGTCTTGGTCCTCTTTTGTTCTTGATATATATCAATGATCTGCCATTTTCTCTTCAAAACAGTCAGGTTACCATGTATGCAGATGATACCACCATATCATATTCGTCCAATAACATCGATGATATCAACGATAACCTAAATAGAGACTTGAACTGCCTGAAGCAGTGGCTTCAGGAAATAAACTGTCTTTAAATGTTATTAAGACTCAAGCCATGGTTGTAGGATCTCGACCTAATCTTAAAAAGATCTCTGAAGGAAATGTTCAGTCCCCCTCCTTTGCTATAGGTGACTCGCAGATTGAGATTGTTGAGAAAACTAAGTATCTGGGAATTCAGCTAGATCAACACCTTGTTTGGGATGAGCACACTAGATTATTGCGTGCTAAGGTCTCCCGTGCCATAGGGTTTTTAAAGTATGCCAAGACAATACTACCCCAAGAAACTCTTAGTCAAATATATAGAGGAATCGTAGAACCGCATTTCCGCTATTGTTGCTCTGTGTGGGGGAGCTGTGGGGAATCCAGAAGGCTTACACTGCAGAAGTTACAAAATCGGGCTGCCAGAATTGTAACAAACAGTAGCTATGATGCACCTGCTGATGCCCTTATACAACAGTTAAAGTGGCCAAATATCGCTGAAATCATAAAACGAGAGACAGCGACGATCGTTTACAAATCTTTAAATGGTCTTGCACCGACATATCTCTCAAATATCTTTTCAAAGAACTCTTCACGGCGCACTGTCAAGTTGAGAAACTCGGAGACTGACTTACGCATTCCGCTTTATAAAACCAGTAATGGGCAAAAATCATTCTCATATCGTGGTGTACATCTGTGGAACAGCCTTGAACCTGAGGTTAAGCAAGCACCCTCTTTATATGCTTTTAAACATCGCCTTTAATTTGATCGTGGGTGGCGGGATGCGGTTGGATTGGACTGGGGTCGGTCGGATTCTTTGCCTTTCTTGAGGTGCTATAAATGGTGTCTTATTTCAGGGTGGGCATGGGGTCCGGTTTGCTCTGGTCCGGTCTGATTGTGTCATGCCACTCACGATATGAAAATTATGTAAATATTGATTTTAATTTTACTATAACTTTGTACTTAGATTTTTTAGTTTCGTTTGTTCATATATTTTACTTGTAAATTTTAGACTAAGTTTTTGTCACGGCCCCCTGAAAAGCGGCCTTTGCCGACGGGGTTACCGTGTTTAAAGAATATAAAATGAAAATGAAAATGAAAATGAGTCGCCCAACGGCGTGCGTCCCTAACAGGAAACCACGAAATATTTTAGTAGTGTTTAGTTTTGGAAACAGAATGCCTTGTTTGCATCAATGAGAATGATTTCTTTTTTGGAATGCAGGCTTCACCTTGAAATGAAATTCAATTTGTGCAGTGTAGAAGTCTATCGAAAAGCTGTCACTATTGGAAATGAAATTGAAAACCATGAAATTTGATTTTAAGTTACTAATATTTCAAAGCATGATTCGTGGCAAATTCGTCATTCCCGCAAATTTTGCCAGTTACAAAAAAATGTTTTGTCCTCACAAGATAAAAAGCTTCGCGAAAATTTTTCATTGACGACCCATGTCTAGGTTATATGAAGGAAGCTATCTTAAAGGAAAAGCGATGAATTGGATTGATGCAACATATTACTAATGATGTTTCTAGCGACGTTCTTAATCAAACGTACGAGCTTTACGTTAGACCCAATTCAGATCATGGTGACATTGTTTGCCACAGGCATGACCCTGAGATGCTCCAAAGCTTCACGAACAAGTTTCAACAAACTCAATATTTGGCTACCATGGCGGTGACCGTTGTATGAAGACATTCAAATAGGCAAAGGCTGCATTTTGAACCGGGTTGTTTGGAAGATCTCTATGGATATATGTTATAGATGCTTGTTCCACTCTTTAAAGGTAAAGAAATCACACCTTTCTGAGAATCTGTAAGCAGAAAATTCCACCTTAGCGTCAAGTCATGTACAGTCTTAGAAGTGAGCCACTATATAAACAAAATATTGGTAGAACTGTCCGGTTTTCAAACACCTACTTCCAGAATACTTTTCTGGAATGAAAATCATTCAATCTCGAAATCAGAAATTGCTGGGGATCATAATGCCTGCTCAAAAGCCAAGTTTTGATGTACACAATATGGCAGGTATTAGAGTTCTGGCTACTCTCGAGTACCAAATAATCGTCCCCCTGCTTATTAATTTTTTGAAACATTTTCCTACACCCCCACTTTTATTCCAACCCCCTCCCTTCTATCAATTGTTGGAAAAATGAAATTATAGTAAACATAATTTCTGAATAAACGCAAGAAAGAGTCCCAAGAAGTGCCATCCTTTGGAACACTTTGCCTGACTCAATAAAAAGTCTGGCAACCAGTACTAGCTTTAAGAGATCAATTAAAGAGTGGAAGGGTGACAATTGCTCATGCAAAATATGTAGATAAAGAGTCCATGGGAATTTCATCAGAAGTGTATTTGTATATCTGATTGTAATTAGTTTTTATTTTTGTGTAAATAGTTGGTCTTAATTAGTTCAAATTAGAACTATCATATTTTAAACCAACTGTAAATAATGTTATAGTAATAATAATGATAAAGTGCATTCAACAGAACCAGAGTTCGTAGGTAAATGTATCAGTAACATCACTGTTCACATAAATACATAAGAGATATGTGTTTAGCTAAGAAAACGACTACTTTTAATTTCTCCAAACAACCCTCTGATTGTTCCAACTTAAAATCATTGTTATATTGACCCATTTCCAGCCCCCCCCCCCGATTATTCTCACCATCCCGTTTATTCGGTACTCAAGAGTGTGTCGTTTGAATTTTAATGCCTTAAATGGACACAAATTCAAGCATAATGTGAAATGTGTGGACTTTATCTGTGCTTGTGACAAAGATAAAGAAGACAACGAGCTTTCTCCAGCATTCCACTCTATCTGAATTGCAGCGTGGAGATCTCCTCGGTCAGCTCGGGAACCCTCCTGGCATTTACATTCGGACCCCGTTTACACGATGCCGGTAGAATTTGAAAACAGCAGAAAAAAGTGCCGTGTTGGCCTCTCGTTTAGCAAAACGGCTAAGGTCGTAATTCTGCCGTTTTCAAATTCTGCCAGCATCGTGTAAACGCACTTTGCCGGCAGAATTTTATGTCGCTTTCGCCACGAGGTCAATACCTATTATCCTCCATTTGTCCTTATTGTCGTTGTTGTTTTATTTATCTTGATTGATCAGTGACGTAACTTGTTATTGTCTATGGAATAAGAATAAAATTCTACCGGCATCTTGTAAACGGGTGGCCAAAACGGCACTTTTTCATGCCGTTTTCAAATTGTACCGGCATCGTGTAAACGGGGTCTCCGAGTTGGATAGTAATCTAGTCAGACTATTTGCGAATCACTGCTCTTTGGTAGCCCAAAAGTTATTGTAAACTGTGATTGTGAACAGAAAAATTCTTGGAGCGAACATCACACCTTCATCAAACCAACATAGCGATTAGGCTAGACATAAACCATCAAACTACAGTACATCCTAATAATTGATCAAAGCTTTTATGTTGCTATGCAAAGTGCGCTCTCAGTTGTATGATTTATTGTGATTTCTGAATAGAGGAGGAACACGAGGATAAGCACAATTTCACTAGTGTAATCTTGCCTAACAGGAAAACAAAGGGATTTGATAGCCGTCTCTCAGGATATGAAAGCTTCAAAATAAAATGCCGACGTCAGCGAACAAGAAGAGTGGCTCGGTTACACAGTGGCTCGGTTGCACAGACGCTACCTTTCTCTATCTTTACAATTTTCTTATCAAGAGTCTGCACCCAAGCTACAATCCTGGCGACAAGGTGTTGAGAAGAAATCGACTTTCCCCTGTTGTTTAGACCTCACTACCAAAATACCGTCAAACTGTTCACTTCACCCCTCTCCCCCATCTCAATTTTGTTGTTGCCTTCAGAACATATGGCAGTTATCAGGTTTTAGGATATCTTCACAAACAACATTGAATTGGGGGAGCAGGAGGTTGCTAAATGAAAACATTCGAGATTTTCCAAACATTCTCAACGCTTATGGCTAGGATTGTAGGTTGGGTAGATTGATTGAATTTTCATTGTTCAATTGACGTTTCGTAGATATATGGCCTATTTTAGATGCCGGAAAGGAAACTGATAGATTCATTTACATGACCGATGATCCACCTTTGTGAGAGTATTTTTTGTCATTATCTTCAAATGCATCTCATGAGTTTGAAATTGCTTTTTTTCCTCCTCAAGGCATCACCTCAAGTGCTTGTAGACCTGAAATACTTTGAAAAATGTATGTCATAATTTTGACCAGAAACAAAGGAGCTGGTTTGCTTTTGCAGCATGCTGCATTAGAAATTGGCCAAACTTAAGAAAATGTCAACTTTTAATGATCAAATTACCATTAATGTATCCAAACTGCATACCGAGGGGGGGGGGTAACATACCATGTTGAGGGTACGAATATGTGCCGCCCATATGGGTGAGGTCTTCGGCTCAAACTTCTCTCAACAACGGTCTCTTTTTCGGCAGATTTTCCTTAAACGTTGGTGGGCTATCCAGAAATTGGCAAAAAAATACTCAAAAATGGGTATTTTTCCACCAAAACTCATCATGAAAGTGGGTATGACGGCAAGTTTCTGTAATTAGAAGAGGGTACCTTTCAGATGAACTGGCGGCAGACCCCCGTCCATCCACATGGCATGTACCCCTTCCCCCCGGGAACTGCGTGAAGAAGATTCAGGTGGTATACATTACATCTACTCAAATTTTGATAATTTTTTGAGATTTGGAATTATTGTCCGGGTTGCGTTTTTTCTGAAACACCTTGCAGTTTAACTGTTGTCGAGTCTGGTACCCAGGGTATCGTTACTTGTATCTTTAAATATTTTAGGATCATATATAGAAAAAATCTTTCCAAAAGGTACCCCACTACCTATGTAAATCTATGCACGACCCACAATTCACGATCCAAATCTCAAGCATATTTAGCGTACTTTGAGTCCGATCTCAGATTTTGAAAAGGAAAAAACAATAAACCACCAAATTATAAACAAGTGCAAATTTCTAGCATCTATAAGTTGTTAGTTTGGTACATGTCTCTGCGTTGCTAGTTTGCCCAATCTCTGTGCACCAGTGTGAAGGTAATTCAGTCAGTACAGTGTTAGGAGAGGGGAGGCATGGAGGCAGGGAGGTGATTTCGATAAACCATGACTGCAATGAGGGATTCAGAATCTCAATGGAAATGCGATTCTGTATAATTATAGTCGCTGCATGAAGATTATTTAGATCTTCTAGCGACAGCTAAAGGACTAAATTGTTTAAAAAGAGCACCAGCCTCGGTAAGTCTCTCAAATTTTCTTCTGTCACGTGATGAGGCCCGAACACACTGATTATCTCCAACCATTAGATCACTAAATTGTTTTTGCTCAACGTAAAGTCAGTATTAGCTACAACTGCCCGTATTGAAATTACAATTTAGTTGGAACAACGAAACAAGTTAAAGTCTATCTCAACAAATTTATCTCAACTGGTATCCACGTGAGATTTGCGACAAAGCAAAATTGCTGAAGCAAAACATTTCAATTGTTGTCATTCGCTGGCGTCTTAGCGAAACATCTAATTTCAGACAGACCATAGCTGCAGAAACATTGCAAAAAAAATTTTGCTGCAGATTTGCAACGAAAAAGTACCTTCGGAATCTTCATCATCATCGGCAATCCTTTCTTCGCCGTTATCTACCAAGCCATGATCTCTTATCCTTGTAAAGGTAGATTCTGTGCAAGGAAGCAGGGGTAAATTTTGTAATAATAGAAATTTCAGTTTGTTTACATTTTGCACCATAGCCAATCAACGAGCTCCAATTCGATCACGTGATAAACTACTTCGCGCGTCGAGAGTCGTAGCTGTGGAGAAAACCATAGGAGAACTACCCTCTCAACGTTTGGTCGCCGCGAAAATATACTTTCGAAGAAGCTTTAGAAATTTTAAATCTGTGTTGTCAGATAAATTTCCTAACCAGGGTTGCTTGCCCACTTGTCTGCTATACCTGGTTTTTGTGAAATAATTCTCCTCCGTCATTTCTCCGTCATGTAAAACTCCGTCATTTCACGGAACCTCTCACTTCCTTTGAAGTAGCCGAGGTTCAGCGCGAAAAGGAACGATGATATGGCACTCTTAACATCTAAAATCAGTTCCAGATTGGAAATTAAGGTCACAAAACATCTTATTTTGATTTACCGGAAAGAAGTATTTCAGCAACCATCCTAAGTGGCCGTCAGTGGGCAGTTGGCCCTGTCAACAAAATTTGCATAACAAGGAAAATTAGCATGTAAGGGTTTCTCTTGTTAGTGTTTTGGCGGGAGTTTTGTCAATTCACCCTCTTATTATTCAAAACTGGACTGAAACATTATTTAGTTGCTTCGATAAATAATGAAAACCTTGGGACAACATTGAATAAGATTGTGGCACCTTTAGGCAGCAGAACTGGTAAAATAGGAGATAAGATCATGAAGAGTTTGTACAATTAATCAGTCGATGAGAAATAGAATGTTGTTTCTGACATCTTGATTTTGCAAACTCTACGGCCACGAAGGTTTCCCCAACGAGTGACATAAAAGAAGGGAGCAGAAAAGTTAAAAGAAGTCAGTCTTGAAAGGTAAGTGGATTAATTTGTAAAAGGATGAATCACATAACTCATGTCTTCTTAAACGTTGGATTTAACTTCGCCTTCAAATAAAATTGGAGAATGACGAACTTTTATAAATACTTCCGAATTTATGAATTTGAATTTACACACCTGGGTCGGAAGCATTCCAGCTACAAAGATTTATGTGACATAGAATTGAAATTCAAGATGTTCTTACCTTGGAACAGGGTCCTTATTAAATTTCCTTGTACGTTTTACACTCAAGTTTTATAAGGAGAAACTCAATAGAAGATCACTAAAAGGCTAAGAAACTCGAGAACTGGCAAAAAGCATTTTGAAATTTCCAGTTTAGTCAAGGAAAGCCTCGGCATAGTTTTCTTTATATATTTTACCTGTTTCCTGTCTTGTATTACTCGGAGGGTATCTACTTGAGTTAATGTCTAAACATACGAGTACTGTTTTGAAATTTTCACGAGGGTTCAAGTGATTTTTATGGAACGCGTAAGAAACTCGATTCTTGACCGAAAATCTGATAATTTTGATAATAAACCTCTTGATTAATAAACCTTCAATACTTGACTAAATTCTTGATCTCTTACAAATAAATGTGTATTCTTTCAACATTAATCGAAATGAGCATTTATCGTAATCACTAAATTTGGAGCATCCAGATTCAAATAAACACAAAACTTTGTTGTACAACTCTGTTGTGCAACTATTTCTTACTCTACTCTTTCAGTTGACCGGCCAAAGTCTTGTTTAATGTTGTCTTAGTGTTTTTTATTTTCCGAAGAAACCAGCAAATGATTCTTCATGTTACACTCTGATCAGTCGACGAATTGGCAAAAACACCTGCCAAAACACCCACAAGAGAAAACCTTCCATGCTGATTTTTCTTGTTCTGCAAATTTCGTTGCCACGGCCAACTGACGACCGTTTAGGATAAGCTGCTGCAACACATTCTGGTAAATCAAAATTAAATGTATTATTATTTTGGAACTGAATTTAGCCGTTTAAAGTGCCATTTTGTCGTTCCTAAAGACAAAGATTAGTTTTATTGCGCCGGAACTCAGCTCTATCAAAGGAAACGAGAGGTCCGTGAAACGAAGAAGTTTCAAGAAATTATTTCACAAAAACAAGGTACGGCAGACAAGTGGGCAAGCAACCCTGGCTAGGATATTAATCTGACAACACAGATTTAAAATTTCTAAAGCTTCTTCGCAAGTATATTTTCGCGGCGATCAAAAGTTGAGAGGGTAGTTGTCTTATGGTTTTCTCCACAGCTACCACTCTCGACGCGCGAAGTTGTTGATCATGTGATTAAAATGGAGCTCGTTGATTGGCTATGGTGCAAAGTGTAAACAAACTGAGATTTCTATTGTTACAAAATTTACCCCTGCTGTGCAAGGAAATAAATGTTTACTTTCATGAAATCTTCACTTCAACAGCTCTGCTAACTTCAGTCGGGTGAGTCAGAAAGAAGGTAAGGTGCTTGGCGGACTGTAACATCGCGTTTAGCCACCCGATCGTCCTGAATCAAATTTCTGTGCAGCCAACAGTCTAACTTAGATCACGAGCCTTTCCAAATTTAAATTGGTCGCTTCATGCATTTCAAAAAAACTTTCTCCGTACGACCTTGCATGGTAGTCCTGTAAAGGAATGAAATCTTAACCAAAGCCACCTAAATATTTTAGCCTTGCCAATAATATAAGTACATTAGCTACATGTGGTATTACCAAGGGAGAATGAAATAGTTAGGAAAGTGTTGTCATCGAGTAGGGAGCTCCTTTGTAGTTTACAATATGCTGATTTGGTTGAAAAGAAATCTCTTCATAAGACAAAAGAGCACACGTTTTTAACGTCTTTCTAACACATTCTCGGCGTGGCAATTTATGACATGTCATTCCGGGCAAAAATATCATTGCTCAACTATATCATTCTCCACTGAAAGGCTTATGATCTAAGTTAAATCTTTGGCTGTATTGAAATCAAAAAAGTCTAATTTCTAACGACCGGACGACATCACAGTACACCAAAGGCCCTACGTTATATCTGACTCACCGGTACCTCGACTAATGTAAAAATTCTCATCTTGTCAAAAAATCAGGCAAAGAACAACTGGTCATGCTCTTTAATTGTGTGCCAATTTACATTGAACATCACACGCAAATACAAACAAACGAAGACAACTGATAATAAAAACTAAACAATTCCTATCACAATTGGATGAAGAAATGGAATTGGTATTCTCCAAGCCTCTTTTCTAATGTCAATTCTGCACTAAGCCACAAAAATAAGGGGAAAAGATTCTATTAGAAAGGATTTGAATACTTTGAAAGTTCGAACCAGAAGGAAAGAAAGGAACTTAACTGACTAAATTGTTTTATCATCCCGTAGATTTTTTACCTTCCTTAAATTTCAACAAAATCCTTTCTTGATCCATCTATACCTAAGAAATGTTTTCAGCTCTAGGCACAAAGAAAATGCAAAAGATTGCTTCCATAATCAAACCTAAGCTCCTTCCTTCGTTGGAAATTGACAGTGCAAGCAGGATTCCAAGAAGCAGAAATGTCTTCATCTTTCCTGATATTCTTCGCAGGATGATCTCTTTCAGGTCTTGTAGAGACGCTTTGCAAAGTGCGATGAATGTAACTCTAAACTGGTATATCTACTGGTATTTATAATGATTGTCAAGCCGCTGACAAGCTTTCCTTATTCAGTCAGCACTCTTGTTTCAGCAGGTCACTCTAAAATGAGAGCAGACTGCGTTTGTTGAAACATATCGACTTCCTTACATTAAATCATTTCCGTGTGGAAACTTCATTGGGGACGTCAACTGACTTAATAGGTGTTGGGGTAAAGACCAAGGAAGCTGATCGGAATAAACTACTGACAGAGTTAATAACTAGCTATGTCAAATTTCCAAAACTAGTGTTGGAATAACATAGGACTTCCCTCTCATGTTCTGATATTGTCCTTTGATTTTGGTTATTTCTTCATAAAGAAGTCATAGATGACGTATGCTGTTTTGAGAAGGGCTAGGATATATAGTTATGATGCTAAGCTGAATAAAATGATCAAGGAAATCATAATCACGTTTTGCATAAAGTCTTCCGATCAAGTCGACTTAAATTGCTTTTGATTTGGTGCATAAGTTCATTATTTAGAATTTCTCTTTTCAGTCTCTACCAAAAGCGTCCTTTGTATGTAACTTAGCAAACAGTGTTTAGTTTACAGGTAATTATTTTTTCTTTTGTATGTTGTCCTGGTAGCGTTTTGTCTTTAATTATTAAATGTGATGGCCATGGGGCAGCCATTCTATTTTGCTCCTCGTGGTCTCATGCCCCAGTAGTGGTGTGCAGCTGTATGGAAGTAATTTGTAGAGTAGACAGTAACTTGCATTGTAGAATCTTATCTGGATGAAAAAACTATCGCTTGAATCAATACATCAAATTCCCAAAGCTCAATTTGATATAAACAGAGCAGTTTCTGTCAACTTTCTTACATATTCTGTTGTGATGATATATTTTCTATCGGGAGGCGTTACAATTGTTTTCAGCTATTTTGAGAGACGTTATGGCATAAATCAAATTCGTTAGTTAGCCTTTAGTTCAATAAGTTGATAAACCAAAGAATCCCCGTCATTTTGACACGGATCGATACTTTTTAAACAGTTACATTTCGCTATGGAAACCTTGTATCTGTTTGCTGCGACCTTGAGAGCATTGAACTGACGGTTTTGAAGACTTTCGTAAAATGAGTTGTTGATTCAATGAGTTATTCATAGTTTCAACGCTAGTAGAGAAATACTTCCCACTGATGTTGAAATATAAAATTTCTTCACACTAGTTTGCTTCCAAATGGAAGCTTTAGGCCCCCCTTTACACTATACCGTTTTCATATGAAAACGGTATGAAATCATGCCGTTTTGGCCTTCCGTTTACACTGAAAGGTTTTCAATCAACCGGCATCAAATGAAAATAATTTTGAAAACGGCACGATTGGAAGACGGCATGAAACGATTCATTATAAGCGCTTGAAAACGGAACAATTTCGTTACGGATTCAAAGAGAGAAAAGAGAGACAAAGGAATAATTTGCCTCCCTTCCAGAGAAACGAAATCGTAATGGTAAACCAAGGTAAACCAAATGGTAAACCAAATGGTAAGTAATGGAAAGTGGATGTGCACTTTGGGAATTCAGCTCCTGTGATTTACCATCTGGGACCCATTATGAATCACAGTGCAACTTTCCTATTCTCTCTTTGGTTGAATAGGACTGGCCGCCAGGGAATGGCAGATGTGCTTTTCCGAAAAAAAGTCACAACTCTAACTATCATTATGTACTGAACCCTTATTTTGTCTACTCGACATTAACTTAATTTAATTTCTGGTGCCGACTACCCAGTGAGGTTCCTAATCTGCTAAGGTGCCAGTTCTGAAGGTAGTGGTATAATGATTCAAAAAGTAATCTGTTTTCTGGTACTGTATTGAAACAAGTTGATTTCTTTACATTATTTTGTTTCCCAATGGAAACTTAACAATAGATTTCCGGTTGGTACCTTGCGAGGCGCTCAACGGGACAGCTCTAATGCGTTTGTATAATGATTAGAGGTAATCCATAATCTCAGCAATTAAAGTTAAAATCAAGAAATAGTTCCCAATCATATCTCTATTTCTAAACAGTATCTCTATTGGTAACACAACAAGAAACATCTAAATTTCCTAATAGTTTTAGCATGGAAATTGAAGGGAAGCGGACATTGAAGGAAACGGAAATTTTCATTTCCCTCTTTGGAAGTTGGAAGCTGTTAGGAAAGTGTCCGTTTCCCCGAAATTTTGAACGCACAGTATGGAAATTTCACCATTTTTTGCAGTGTAAACTTTCGAATGGACGTGACTCTTGGATGTGACAGGCACTGTAAATACTGTTTGTGAATAGGAATCAAAACAAGTGATGATGAAATCCAATTCGTGATGGTGTGCCCACAGTTCAAAGGGGGAAGGAAACTTCTTGAAACAGAAGTAGTCTATTTGTACCCACATGTAAGTCATCCAAGTTTCGATTTTCGATAACAAATTGGTTGTTAAATCATGAGGATAAGTACTGCCTTATCTTGATAACAACTTTTTCCTGAAATGCTTTGAATCAAAATCAGAATTTCAAGTTCAAATATCTTCTGTCTGACAATTCACATACCATGTTTAGAATTTTATTAGCAGTTTTAATGTTACATACATAGGTTCTTGTGTACTTAACCAGTTTATAGGATAGTTTTTTCAGCTTGATTTTGATTAGGATAGAAGCCATCTTTGCCCTATTTTGCCTTATAACCAAAAAGAAATATGCCTATTTCTTTGCAGTATTGTATTTCCCAATGGGAGCTTTATTTTTGATTCCTTGTGCAGAAGCTCCCTGGTGCAAATTTATGAGCAATGCTGGCAAGATGAACTATTGATTCAAATTGCAACCCATAATTTCAACAAGTGAAGCTGGGATCACAAAGTGCTTTCCAGTCATTTTGAAGCAAATCAGTTTTTTACAATTATCTGTTTCTCTATGGAAGTAGTGTAGTTGAATTCTGGCTTGCAAGCCAGTGCCGTGTCAAATATAGACCACGTGGGCAAATGAACTGCTGATTCAAATAGTAATCCTAGCCCAAAAGACAAAGCTCAATCACGAAATACTTCCTATTTCTTCAATTTGATTCAGTTCCCAATAGAAACTTCATCGTTGACTTTTTGCACTTTGCAAGCCTCTTGGATGCCAAACAAACAAACATTAAAGTTGCTTTTAGGGCTTTCGTACCCCTACAAAATAATGAAATAAGTTTCATACCCCTGCTAAAAACCCTCCTTCCCGGTACCCAGGATTGGAAATGACCACTCCCTTATTGAAGTTTTGTCCATTTGGAATACAGCTGCTACAAAAGCTCTATTATGCCCCCGGGGGCTTTTGTAACATCGGAGGATCCGGAGGGTCGTTCAAAACAGGGGGCTTTTTAGAGAGGATGGCTTATTTCACTGAGTCAAATGAGAAAGATATAAGAGAGACTATTTTCTTTTACCCCTTTTTGCGAAATGAACAGACAGTTTTGCGAGTCAAATACGAGTTTTTTTTATAAGAAACTAGGATCAGGCCATAGAACTAAAGTTTCTTAATTTCACATGAAATTTTGTCGATTTTAGTACTAAAAGTTTGTTAATTGGTTTCTTATTTTTCTGAATGCAGAATTAGCAATGGTTGCTAACACTGCGGCAGATATGTTTCTTGATATTTAAAACATCATAAAGGAATAAGCAGTGTTCTGTTATGTTGAAAACACAAATGGTTAGATAATATTGCTCAAGAATGAAGGTTCAATGATCTATTCGCTATAAAGTCCATGCTTTTCAACTTTGAAAAGTTTCTTAGCACTTCTCAGACATAGTACTAGAGTTTCTTAAAATTTTGGCATTCTTAGTACTAGTTTCTTATAAACCAGTTTCTTATAAAAAAATGTGTACTCAAATTCGACGCATTTTTATCCCAAATCATATAGAAGTTAGCATCCACACTTGATTCGCAAAGAAAATGCAAAATCTTTGGTATTCTTTGTCATTTGATTGTAGGGGACGTAATGTACAGGGGGCGGCGGCTTATTTCAGTTTTGCAAATGGCTTATAAGAGATGGGGTCTTAAAGGCCAATCTCCAGTCAGCTGAAATTTCCAAGCGGGCGGAATTTTAGACAATAAAATGTTGCTCAGCCGTAACAATCCATTCAATTTCAGAGCGACATTTTCTCCCGCAAACAATAGAATTTCCGCCCGCTCGGAAAATTCCACTGACTGGAAATCAGCCCGCTCGGAAAATTCCACTGACTGGAAATCAGCCTTAAGGCTGATTTCCAGTCAGTGGAATTCTCCGAGCGGGCGGAAATTCTATTGTTTGCGGGAGAAAATATCGCTCTGAAATTGAATAGATTGTTACGGCTGAGCAACTTTCTATTATCTAAATTCCGCCCGCTTGGAAAATTCCGCTGACTGGAAATTGGCCTTTACAGCGTTTTACGGGTGTTGATATGTACTCTCGAGCACAGAATAAACGGGGGGTGAGAATAATTGGGGGGGGGGCTGGAAAAGGGTCGATATAACAATAATCGGGGGGTTGGAATAATTGGGAGGGGGGTGCTTGGAGAAATAGAAAACAGCCGTTTCTTAGGTAAACACGTATCTGTTATATATCTATGTGAACAGTGATGTTACTGATACATATACTTTTGAACTCTGGTTCTGTTGAATGCACTTCTTGAGACTTTTTCTTGCGTTTATACAGAAATTATGTCTAATATCATTTCATTTTTCCAAAAATTAATAAAAGGGAGGGTTGGAATAAGAGCGGGGGGGGGGGGTTGGAAAATTTTTCAAAAATTAATAAGCGGGGGGGGACGATTATTCGTTACTCGAGAGTAACGACAGAACATGATTGCCAACGGAAGCCCTTTACCACATTCTAAAACTTTACTATAAACACATCTATTCTTTCGTGTTTCTAACCAAGATCTCTTCTTCGAGCGCATACTGCGATCCCGGGGGGGGGAGGTATCTCACTTTGGGGTACGACAGGGATGTGCCTCAGTTTTGGATAGTTTTTAGCCTGACAATTCTGGGATTGGGATGTACTTACTGAGCACGTGCTGCTCGAAAAATAATCCAGTTGTACTTTCATTCAACACACATTACTAAAATTTTGAGAAACAGTAAAACCCAATCACAGAAAATTCCAAGTGAAAGTATACCCGAATCACAGAAACTCTGAAAAATTTCTGTGATTCGGGTATACTTTCCCTTGGATTTTTTGGGACTGGGGTTTGCTGTTACTAAAAATTCAAGTAATGTGTGCTGAATGAAAGTACAACAGGATAATTTTTCGAGCACCACGTGCTCAGTTTTAGTTGAACAGATTTCAAGCATTTTTGGTGTTGAAAAACGTGTTCAGATCAGAACCTCGTTCCAATGGCCACATGGGATCAAACGTCTCGTTCCCAACCCTCAATCTCTTATCTTTGATGTCGTCTTCAAAGTTCTGGGATTGGGTACCAATATCAGCACAGGTTTCAAATCTTTGAAAACCTGGTTGTAAAATTCAATGACCTATTTCTTTGAAGTGAACGGCTTCAAAGAAACTTGAACTATTTTACAGTAAATCTGCCGTTGGACTTTTCTGAAATCTTCAATAGTTTCAGAATTACAGTGTTTTTCTTCTTTTTTAATAATTCATGAAAATTTTCGAAAAAAACCTTAAATCTATCGTAATTCCTAAACCTGTTGACAAAAGATCAAATAATTTTCAAGAAAACCATAGTTTGTTGATGCCTACAATATGGTATCAAGCAAAACTCTTTCACTCCTCTGGTTTGGGATTTAGAAATTTGATGACGTCACGTCATAAAATGAGCTGAAATATAAAATAGGCTCTAATTTCGACAAATATTCAAGATTTCTGCAAAGTCCAACGGTAGAATCATAGAAAAATGGCTAAAGTTTCTTTCCAAGTCATTCATTTTAAAGAAATAGGTTATTGAATTTTACACCCGCCTTTTTTCGTATATTTAAAGATTTGGAACCTATGCTCTACCAATATTTGACATAAACCCCGTGCATGAATTTATAGTTCAGTGCCTCCCCCCGGACTGCGATTAAGTGACCATTGCCTTGCTATAGAATCTGGCCTCCACACAAAACCACAAACCCCAAGAGAGATTTATCCAGCATCCGTACTGACAATCAAAAAAAACTTTTCTTTTGACTAACCAAAGAAACCAAGAAACCAAGCAAAAAATATTGCCCACCTACCCATAAAGTTTCTGTTTAAAGTTAGAATAAGATGTAATTATTACTCAGTGCAATACAGTAGTGTCCCACATATAAGAAACACAAATTTAAGAAACACCAGACCTTGATTTTCAAAATAATATCCCCTCTTATGAGAAACTGTTGCAGGTCTGAAAAAGGCTTGCTTCTTATTCAAAAACTATATACACATTAGAAATTTAATAAAGACATAACACATTCAGCTTTGCATTTGAATCAGTCTGTATCTATTCAAGTGAAAACTAGAGATTTCCATGCAAATGAAGCAAAAATTACCTTCCTTGAATAAATGTAACCTTTCTTGGTAGTGAAGATTCACAAATACAAAAGAAAATATTATGTTTTGGTTTTGTATGCCATCATAAAGCTTGTGTCAAATTAGTTCATTGATAGTACATGATTTTCCCAATAAGAAACTTTACCCTGATTTCAAGTTTATATCTCATTTTATTAGAAACATATCAGACCTCATATTGAAAATGTTGTTTCTTATATGCGGGACACTACTGTGCCACATATATCACTGTTTAGTTCTTTTAAAAGTAGTCTGTAGTTTAGCTGACCATGCATTAAAAGGGAGTACCTGCTGCTGAACTTCAGCCCCTCCATAACCAGACAGCAAATTTCAGGTTTTGGAAATTAATGTGCACTTAATAAAGAATCGACAATTCTTTTCGGAAAATTGGAAAGCGTTAGAACTCATGTGTTGTAATAATCAATGGTAAAGCACAGTCAAAAAGCGGTATAAGCGGTAAAGTAATAAAGTACTTTTAGGACATGAAAGGAGTTACGACAAAAACAATTGACAGCGGCTTGGCTTTTGCAAAATCGAAGATAAAGCTTGCCGCCTTTTTCAAAGATTTATTTCCTTTGGAGGGCATTGCGCTGAGAAACATGATGAAATCTTCTTAGAGGCCGCCCTGTGTGATGTGTGCCGCGTTGATTGTAAGCTCAGTACTGCTAAAGCCAGCGGAACTTTGTTTGGGAAGATTACTGTGAGACAGCATTTTAAACGTCTAAAAACATAGGGGATAGTGTCTTTCGGCCCGGCTTCTCATAAGTTTCCAGTGAACAGCAGACTAATGAGATGTTTTAGAGACTTCATATTCGATCTTACACGACAAGAGCTACCACATAGAAATTGAAGATTCTGATCAGTCTTGAGAATGAAGCAATCAACTATCAGTAATCGCTATCAGGTAAGGAATCAACATAATCACTCTCTAGAGATCGAATTAGTCTTCTTAGCTATTAAGTCAAGCTTGAGAATGAAGCAATCTACCAGCAGGAATCATTATCAGGCAAGAAATCAACCTAATTACTCTTCCGCTATTAAATTGTTCTTCCCTGATCGTCTTAGTTGAGTTTCAACGAGTTTTGTTCTAGGACTAAGAAGAAGCACATGACATAGAGAAAGATTTCAGCTTAGTTTCAGTTTCATATTTAAACATCTAATTACATATATACGAGATCCTTTAAACAAACAACAATTTACTTAAAATAATACAAATGGTAAAATATAAAAGATGAAAATGATAAACAATATAGACTTAGGACGATATTTGGATGAGCCAGGAAAATTTCTGCTATGACTTTTTGGGGCTAAGAGAAATAATCAGATGTATTTCATGGGGCCATAAAATTTTTATCACAAAGCGTTATTTCTAAAATTTAGAAACCTGCAAATGCTGCAAAAATTGTTTTCTGTTACTTTTTCCCACTTGACAGTTGCTTTTCTATTCACTTCTTTTTTCTCCTTCCTTCTTTTGTTTAGTTCAGTACATACAAATGGTTCAGTAGCTGCCGACCAGTGCTAGTGCTGCATCATTTAGTTATATTTCTGAAATTACACTACCGGGTAAAATCATCGAGCCTACATTCTAAAAGCTGAATTGGTGTGGTCATGAAAAATATCCCAGTTACTGCTATTAGGCAATAAATAAGCTTGTTTGATGTGGTCATGCAAAATATCCCAGTTACTGCTATTAGGCAATAAATAAGTGAATAAGAATCTAGGATGGGCCTTAACTTTTTAGCTAGATTTTTGGAAAATCATCCACCCCCTTACAACAAATTAAAAATTTCAGGAATAGGAGTTTGCATGTATGGAGTAGAAGTTGTTTCAGGAGGAGCTCTCTCAATAGATAAACTAGTCGAGGAGAGAGCACCCCTTATGCTAAAAACTCATCATTCATGTTTGAGATCTTTTGAGAAATTTGGGGAAGAAAAAGGATGCAAACTTGGAAGCAGTACCTTAGATTACAAGTTTTTGATAAATGGACAAACTTTAATGAGTTACATTCAGTAAATAGTTGTTTGTATTCTACCGATAAATAAAAACCCGACTTGATATTGGCGAGGCAGCCAGGGGATTTTGCTGAAAGAGCAAGATTGCCTATCTTCTAGAAAAAGTTCTTTGTTTTAAAAACTGCAAAAAATTCATCCCAGTGTATACTTGAATTCCCAAGCTTCTCTCTTTACCGCTAACCTTCAGCATTATGCTCTCTCCCTGACGTATTGCGTTAAGATCAATCAACCCAATCTGTGGTTCTCTGTCTGCCTCCGGAAAGAGAAAAAGAAAAGGCTTTAGCGTGATAAATAAGGATGTGCCTCGTATGTTTAGAGAATTGGTTGAATTAAAGATCAAGGACATCTTTTTTATATTAGGAAGGTTATGCATGCATTTATGTTACATTTGTAGGCCACTCCAAAGAGAAAGGGTTACTCATAACAGTTTTCAAACCATAGATTAATAAATTTTGGATACAAGTGCCACCCATTTGATTATTCTAATCCCCTATTCAAATAATGTGCGAAACGTGATTAGCCAAAGCCAGCACAATTTGAGTTTCCACATGTATAGCTTTGTTTCAGTCTTTCAATCAAAGCTTAAGGCACATTTGATCAATTGATGCTCTCAGTTATTATAAGCAAGGTCTATACTGCTCACAATAATCATCAATTCAAATATCAAATGCACATCTGGCTCTGGTTATTGTTTTTATAATGATTTTTTAGTTTCTTTGTTTTTATGGGGGGGCTGTCTCTCGATTAGTTAACCTATTTAGAGAGCTCCTCCTTAATCAATCAATCAATCAATCAATCAATCTTAAATACAATCATGTAAAGTTTTTTGTTGTCGCAGTAGTGTTTTCTCTTTAGTATTGTTATATTTTTTCATTCGTAGTTGCAGTTGTATTGTAATTCTGTTAAACATTTTGTATTTGTAGTAGTGTATTTTTCTTTTGTAGGTTATCTTGTAAATTAGTAGTTGTATATTGATAATTGTAGAATTGTATTTAAGATTGATTGACAGGTAAATGAAACTGAGACTGAAACATATCTGCATAGCAAGCTTTTTAAACTTCGTTTCGTAGACCATGTTGGTGTATAGCAGTCATTTCACATATTTTTCTCTCTTTGAAATCTTTAAATATGTTTACAGGAATTTTTCTCTTCTTATCCTTGTTGAAAATTTTCTAATCGAAACAGTAAAGTGGATTGCAGTCAAATAGATTTTAGAAGGAACAGAAATGTTTGAAATGAAAAAGAAGTGAAAGACAAAAGAAATATTTATTAGAAATCTTTTTGAATCAAAATAACAGCAAAAACTCCAGGCCCACACCGGACTGTTCAAAGCAAGAGCATCGGTAGCTTGTGTGCAGACTTTACTTTCCAGTGCGAAGGAGAGCAAGGGCGGAACTTGTAAAATCTGCGAATTAGCATCCATTATTGAACTCTGAACGGCAAGTTTCTCCCGGGAAGAGGAGCTCAATCTTGAGCAATAAATTGACTCCGCAACGGGAAGAAATAATCATGTTAGGTGGAGACAATCCACCCACACAACCTCGATCCGTGCCTACAATCTATAAACTGCAGAAGTAATATACCACTTCAATTAAGCAGCCTCGTTCTGGAAATTTGTCAAAATTCATTCCTAATGTTTTCATAAAAATTTCAAGCCCAGATTTGGATTTAGCACCCAAGCATTTGTCTTGTCACATGTTTTGCTAGCAATTGTGATGTTGATTTTATGACAATGTAAAGTTCAAAGATTTATAAGGAATTTGACCGATTGAGGTGAAAATTTACACTCCGAGTCATTTTCGAAGTCAAATCCCTTACAAATTTCCAAACTTTGTGTTGCCATGAAATTAACACCATGAAAGAAATTTTAATGCTCTCCAAGGCCCCGCCCACACGTATACGTTTACGTTTTGAAAACGCACAAGAGGCTTTCCGTCCACACTGATCCACTAGCGTTTTAGCCTGTCCACACGTAAACGCCAAAACGATGGGGAATGTATGATAAGCATGAAGTCTATGACGTCATCGTTTACAAAAGTATGCGTTTGCGAACGTCCACACGAAAACGCAAAAACAGTGTTTTCAAAACAGCTGCGAATGACTGGTAAATATGAAGTCTGTGACGTCACCTTTTACGAAAGTATATGAAACTATGTTTATGTTACATAAACTAGGTTTATGTGCACATAAACTTTGTTAATGTACATAAACATAGTTTATGTTCATTTTTGTGCAAACGGCGTCGTAGCCATTGCTCTGAGACGCGTCTAAATTATACCCTGAAGAGCAGCCGCAGATTACATCACTCTTTCTTGTGAAAGCCTGGGATTATTAGATTGAAATCACTTAACACCTCCCTCATGAAGAAGGTGAAGACTCTCTCTTTCCTGTTTGGGTATTGCAAATGCCGTAGCGTTGAAACACTCGATCGTGAGAGCGACATCAGCTCGTCAAAGTTTCCAGGAAGCTGGAAATCATCGCTGTCGTCGCTAGATAAGACCTCCATATTCCTTTGACAGTTAACAACTCTAATGGCTAGCCACGAGTCGAGTTTGCTAACGATATTTTAGGAAAAACACATTGTGATTGTGACTACCCTACAGGGAAATCCAAAGCTGTGTTCACAATAAGATATAAACCGTCTAGTGATTCCAACATGAATCTACAGAGAATTGTCATCGCTACGATAATGACGCTTCCTGGAACAATGACTACGACGCCGTTTGCACAAAAATGAACATAAACTATGTCTATGTGCACATAAACTATGTTTATGTAACATAAACATAGTTTATGTCATTTTTGTGCAAACGGCGTTCCATAAAAGTATGCGTTTACGACCGTCCACACGGAGACGTGAAAACAGCGTTTTCAAAAGTATCCACTTTGGAGAGCGTTTTCGAATGTATGCGTTTAGGATAACTTAAAACGCAGTTTACGTGTGGACGCAAGGTGTAAAGGCATAAGAATGTATGCGTTTACAGACGTAAACGTATACGTGTGAACGGGGCCCAAAACGAGGCTGTTAATTGAAGTGGTTTATAAGCCCATAAAATACACACCAGTAATTCAAAATTCCCACCTGCTGACAAATGGCAACACACAATTCACCATCTGATTATCATAGGCCTGAGCCTGAATTAAACAAACCTCATTGGAAGTAAACAAGTCGAGTAAACGTTCTTTTATGTTCTCGGAAAAACTTTCTAAGATGTTGCTCTTGATAGAGGCTTAAACGGAGGCTTAAACGATCGTTCCTCTTGATCGTTGTAGACTTCCTTCACCGTGAGAATATGCTTGTCTGTTATGATTCCTTTCAAAACGCAGTTTCATCCGAAGCTATCAAGTTCCAAAGTCAGACAAAATGGGCAAACGTTTCCAGCGAACTTGTTTACCGCCGCACGTTCTTCAATCTTCATGCTTCGATGACGGTTTGTTGTTCTCTTAAAAACAATGATCGCGAAGAGTCGCATAACACTTAAGATAGGAATCAAATGTTTTAGCCGATTTTTGCTCGTGGCCCATGGCCGGAAACCTTCAAAGCCTCATTTTCACGGACCAATCAGACGGCGAATAAGCGAGGAAGACAGAAGAAACGTGTGAAAATTTTTCTCAACTTTACCTACCTTCACAAAACGCAACCAGGACTAAAAACTGCTGGATATTTCCCGAATTTTTTTGAAGGAATCTATTCGCCAGATGTTTGGGTATCCAGATTTGGATGCCGGTTTGAATATCTCATGGTTTCTCGAAGTTATGGCCTTTCCAAAACCGATGAGGCACTCAACCTTAAACAATAGAGACTCTGGGTTAGAAACAATGGCAATAACAAAAGTGATTGTTTTAAGAACGATCCCAGAGCGGGAAATATTTACGTTTCCAATTGTTCTTGCTATTGTCCTTCCACCGCAGTTTCTTTGGTTCAAGATTCAATGCCCCTTCGATTTCTATGTGAACTGAAGAAATTCGCTTCGGTTAGTTCACACATTTCATGTCACATGGCAATACTCTTGAGAAATTTCTGTATTATACTACTCTTTGCATTCACGGCATAAGTTTCCATGGTTCGAAATTAGTAATGGAATTGAAAGGAGGTTTTATCAAGAGGTTTTATCACCTGACTTGAAATGGCGTAAACAAGGCTTAACAAGCCTTGGCCGATGTTGCCTATTAGAAAATGCTTTATCTCCACCAAACTGTGAGGTATTTAAACCGGCATCCAAATGTGGATACCCAAACATCTGGTGCGTAGATATCTTCAAAAACATTTGGGAAATTTCCTGCAGTTTTTTGTCCTGGTTGCGTTTTATGAAGGTTGGTAAAGTCGAGAAAACTTTTCACACGTTTCTTCTGTCTTCTTCGCTTATTCGCCGTCTGATTGGTCCGTGAAAATGAGGCTTTGAAGGTTTCCGGCCATGGGCCACGAGCAAAAATCGGCAAAAAACATTTGATTCCTATCTTTACAACACTTGACGATTCTGACAACTTTTGATACACCACTTCAATTAAGCCCCCTCGTTTTGGAAATTTGTCAAAATTTGTTCCCATAGTTCAAAATGAAAAATCTCGAACCCTCTTTCTAATGTAGCACCCAAACTTTTGTCTACTCTTTTGTTTTCAAATGATGGAATGATGGCAACTGTGATGTTGGGCCATGTTGATTTTATGACAATGTAAAGTCCAAAGATTTCTAAGGGATTTGACCATGAAAAATCGTCCGGGGTGAAACTTTACACCCCGAGTCATTTTCACGGTCAAATCCGTTATAGATTCTCAAACTTTAAATCGGCACGAGCGCTACTTACAGGCCGCCGTTTACATAAGACCCGACATGAAACTCCTGCCGGCATGAAACTCATGCATGCACGAGTTTTCATATCAGGTGCTGGTCTGTGCCACTGTTGTGTTTACATGATGTCGGGGCGATATGAAACGTTTATTTCGGGACGGCATGAAAATTTCATGTCGCCTTTTCATGCCGGCATGGAAAACCTCATGTAACCACAATTTTCTCATATCGGGGCGACATGAAAATCCAAATCGATATGATAATGAATTGAAAGTTTCATGTCGGGACTCATGGCACCACGAGGCCATGCCGGCATGAGTTTCATGTCGTTTCTTATGTACCTGTAAACAGTGCGCATTTTCGTGCCGGCATGAGCTCATGCCGGCACGAGTTTCATGTCGGTTCTCTATGTAAAGGACCTGATTGCATATTCGTAGTTATCGCTATAGACTGATGGACGCTCAAACTACAACATGGACTTTGATACTGAAATTTGGGATGAAGTTTCCCCATATCGATTTCATAACTAGATATGGAAACCATAGCAACACTGTACGAACACCAGGCAATGGTGGATGGGCCTAAGTTGCCGGCTCGAAACTCCAATATCAAAATAGCTCAGAGTCAGGCCCGTAGCAGGTATCAGGGCCGGTCGGGCCCGGCCCCCCCACTAATTTCAAAAAGTTGTATTTTGTTCTTTCATCACGTTTAACGCAGAAAGCTGACAGAGTCAGCTATGAAATTATACTCTAAAAAAAGTGTTTCTAGGGTCCTCCCTCTATCAGGACTTTCAAAGTAGTGAGATTACCCTGGGTACCAGAGCCTAACAAAAATATAAAAAATAAAAAGAAAAGAAAAAATGATTCTTTTTTCTTTTCCTCTTTATTTTCTAAATTTTTTAATTAGGCTCTAGTACCTAGGGTATAGTTGCCAGAGCCTAGTGCGGAGTCCAGAGCCTTTTTGTTGGAAAAATTCTAACAGCTTTGCCCCAGATATTTCAGCCCTCTGATACAATGCAGCTATTTCAGCAAACAGCAGATTGCCTTTCGTAGCTTTAATTCTTTTCGCCATTTTCTTTTCTGTGCAGTACAGTACTGATCAGTGTTCCCACGCACGTAATTGTTATTGATGTTATTGTTACTGTTACTGTTTTTGTTGTTATTGTTGCTTTTGCTATTGACACAGAAATGAGTGCTTGGCCTTATCATTTGTATTGATTATATGGTATGAATAAAACTGCACTGCGAACAGGGCATGAACATTGTACTGACAGTGTACTGATATTTGACTAAGTATGAAGATTTTTCAGACAGTCTGAATGAAAAATAGGAAATACCATCTGGAAAAGCCACAATTTTTCTAAAAACTATGGTGATTTAATAGGTATCGCTAGTTTTAAGAACAATTTGGTCAAAATTGCTGAATTTTTGTTTTCAAAACGAGGCTGCCTCGTCAAAGAGATTTAGGCGCCAGAGTTAGCTACGTTTTAAATGATAGAGAAAGCAAGATATCCACACTCATTTGTAAACGTTTGGGTCGAAGATAGTACCTCTTAACATACTTGCAAGCTGATGAAAAAGTTCCCCACACGAGAAAATTTTAGGCAGATTTTAGAAAGGGTATTCAAAGATGGAAAATCGGTTGGAGTTTCACAAACTGTATGGAGTTTTACATAATGCACATGTTACTACTTGTAACCACATGTTACCACACACGACACCACACATGATACCACTTCAGTCTGTATGAAATACTGCAAATAGTTGTTTCCCAACATGTAACCACCTGATACCATCATTTATGAAAAAATATATATATATGTATTTTTTATAAATGATGGTAACATGTGGTAACATGTTGATATCATGAGTAAAAGCATAGAAAACTGAAGTAACATGTTGGTATCATGTATAGTAACATGTGGTAACATGTTACCAAAGAAGTTTTGTTACTTAATTTGGAGAAATTGTTCATTAGATACATATCGTATGATGCAAGATAAAGCCTGAACACTGGATTATCATAATATCCTATGTTATTTCTTCATAGAGACAATTATACACAAAGAAATCTATTTTTGCAGTAACTAAACCTCTGTGCTCACCATTAATGTTATATTCGCAATCCCTGTGCTTTCATCAACATTCCCATTCGTCTATCCACCATTGTCTCAATTAATCTTTTTGTGGGAAAAATTTTAACATCTTTGCCCCTGATACTCTAGCCCTCTGATGCAATGCAGCTATTTCAGCAGACAGCAGATTGGCTTTCTGTAATTTTAATTATTTTCGCCATTTTGCTTTCTGCGCAGTATTGTACTGATCACTCCCACGCACGTAATTGTTGTTGTTGTTACTGTTACTGTTGTTTTTGTTGTTTTTGTTGTTGCTGTTGTTGCTGTTGTTATTGACACAGAAATGAGTGCTTGGCCTTATCATTTGTATTGATTATATGGTATGAATAAAACTGCACTGCGAACAGGGCATGAACATTTTAATGACTGTGTACTGATATTTGACTAAGTATGAAGATTTTTCAGACAATCATGGACATAAATCATGAGACAAATTCATCTTTTCCGATATTTTCACCTGTGGA
The DNA here is from genome assembly GCA_964019985.1 of Aurelia sp. 4 Dawson et al 2005. Taxonomy (NCBI): domain Eukaryota; kingdom Metazoa; phylum Cnidaria; class Scyphozoa; order Semaeostomeae; family Ulmaridae; genus Aurelia; species Aurelia sp. 4 Dawson et al 2005. The sequence goes on along the minus strand of OZ026495.1, from coordinate 15,895,824 downwards.
GCATCCTTTCCCCCCGTTCCCCCCTCAACCATGTTGAAGACTCCGAGAACCTTCCTTGACGCATTACCAACATTGAATAAGGGGGAGACGGGGATCTTCAACAGTCAAATCTTAGGTTTTGGATTTGTCTCAAACTATTTTGTCCGTGATTGTAGCATCATATGGGGAAATAGATGCAAAAAAGTGCATGGACTGCAGGACTGCTGATTTCTGGTGATATGCAAGGAACATATTTGGCAATACTACATTTTTTATTACGGTTTGTTTCTTAACTTGCCAAGTCATATCCGATATTACTATTATTATTATCACCATCATTATTATTATTATTATTATCATTATTATAAAAACACAACTGTTGCATATTATCATTGCATTGCATTACATTGCATATTATCATTATTATTATTATTATTTATTATCAACAGTTAATTTTTCGTTGGCAAGAAAGGAAAATACATGTAGCTAATAGACTAATTAACGCCAACAAAATAAGTTGAAACCTACTTTACAATTTCTCAAAACCTACAAAAACCCTAAATCTTTAATGAAGTTTTTGCACAATCTGCAGGTGCAAGTATTTCCATGCCATAATTTTATCTTCCCTTTGAATTCAGCTAGTGTCTTGTCTTAGCTTTTGGCAACTGCAAATGATTTTCACCTCTCAAACTGTATTGAATATTTCTCTCAGTAATAATATTTTCATAAACGTTGGATTTAGATTGTTTTTCGTTTTGCATAAGTCAATCATCAGCAGTTGCAGATTGTGCTGATGAATAGTTCCATATTTTTACTTCAATTTTTCAAGCTCTGTCGCTGCATTGCCTTTGCAACCGCCTTTTTGACTTTGTGTTGCTGTCGCTGCCATCTCTGGCAGAACAACTCGGGAGGGGGTATTGGTTATCAAAAAAAAAGCACTGTTGACCACAAATAGGTACTCGATCAATGGGTGCAGATTAACCCTGTATCCAGGAGTCAGCAATCTGAAGAGGCTATATATTTCTGGAGGTGGTCCAGCCTTATACTGCACGTGCTGCAAAGGAAGGCTTGTCAATTTCTGTGGCTGATTGTATATATTTCAATTCGCTTCTTTTCTGTTCAGGAAAGTACTGACTCAATCAAAGCTATTCGATCGACATCAGATCATGACATACATGATGATGATGGTGATGATGAATGCGATAACAATCAGCCTTATGGATTCGCATATGACGTGGATGACTTGCCCAAAATTGTCATGGTTCACACGTTAGACAGAGATCCTGCCAAAAAAGCACGTGGGAGCACAGTTGTTGACATCTCGCCTGAGGGGATATTTCTGCCTGGGGTTGTGCTCCCTGCACAAGTGATGATGTCATCATCAAGGCAATCCATCGCTGACAAGCGGACACGTCATTCGACCACAGTTTGTTATTTGGAACCAGAAGCCGAAGGATACCGGCCCAAGTTTTTGAAACCAGAGGCCAGCAACGATAACTCTGGAAGGATGTACAACGAAACGAGAAAACCTGTTTGTCCATATGGCTCAGACGTGGAGACTGACCGGTCGGTGAGTGATTCGTCAATGGACGATCGTTATATGGCATGGCAGCAATCCACATCGTTTAAACGAAAGAAATCAATATACATTCCTGATGATAAACAAATACATGAAAATGACACAGCTAAAGGAATTAGATTTGATGAAGTAAATTGCCACAAAACAGAAAATATTGATCAAGAGGTACTGTGCCAAAAGAGACGGAAATCGGCTCAAACATATGAAATACAAAAATCGAAATGCCCTATTAGAAGGAATTATCAAGTGGAAAAAGACAAGAGAGCATTAATAGATGATCCTGTAACTGAAAATCAAGAAACTGTTTCTAAGAGTAAGACTTTGATGGATAGATACGTTTTGCCTGATTCAGCAGCAGATACGGTAGATAGAAGATACCTTGCCGATGACATTAAAATCTGGAAAAGAAGAAGATATCTTGCTGAATATGATTACGACCAAGAACACATCAGTGAAATAGACACGACATCCCACAAGGATAAAATCTCCTGTCATTTTTCTTCAAATCACATTTCAAGTGAGAGAACACGGGTGGAAAGTAGAAGGAAAAGCCCACCATATTACTACTTAAATCAGCTCAATGGTAGTGTATCTAAACGGTATTCCAGTTTATCTGACGATAGTTACCCTTCAAACAGCACCTATTGGCCTCATGAAAGCGACGAAGACAGCTGTTCGAACAGTGATTCATCGTCACTCGAAGAAACTATGCTACCAGTACGCTATGCACGGAGGAACAAGGACATTGTTTACATTTAACGAAATGTCGTGAGGTATCGAATAAACTCTGTGAATATTCTACCTAAATCCTCACTTCTGCTCTTATCTTTAATGAAGCCAGTAAGACATTATTCAAATCATTAATCCTCGAGGATGTACTTCATCTATTTCGGGTTTGGGGACGAACGTACCATCGGGAAGGGTATCGATTTTCCAGACATTTTCATAGACACGGTATCAACTTTCGTAATTTTGGTATGTAGAACGATACCAATTTTCAAGTTTTTGGTACGAAATATAAGATCTCTCAAAGCTTGTAGCTCCAAAGTCTGACAAATAATTTGAAAGCTTATGGTCTCTAAAATTGTTTCATTATCTTGGCGTCATGTTTTTATTAATGAGGGGCCAGTTTATGGCTCGATTCATTTTCGATAATTAATCATACGTAGAATAATTTTTGAGACACCACATTGTATAGAGTGTGCCAAAGAAGTCTAGGCCATTGAAAACCATGACTCATCTAAAGTACCAGATGGAATCAATCAAGTCTTACTTGATAGCAGACAGGCTGAAATAGCTATATTTGTAATTTCCTTATGTCTCTATGAGTAAGGAAAACAGAAGTAAATTCAACTCTGTGAAAATTCACTGGTAGCGGAACATCTTCAAGGTTTACGCCCCCGCAGAAGTAACTATGTTCCTTAGTGCTGATATATCTCGGAATAGACTTGAGGCAAGTCTGGGGGACTTCTGAAAGAGAAAAATATGCACGAGCATGTACTCTCTCTCAAGACTTTCTGATAATGTGTTTTAAATGATGACTGAAGTCTGCAATCCTATGGCTGCCTAACCTTGTCTGTGCTTAAGGGAATCTACATTTGTCATGCTCTGCGTACAGAGATTTTGTGCGATTTCTAGGACTGTTATTTGCCGTATTTGAAACATTTGATAACCATGGATCTGTCGAAAATTTGAATTGACCTACCCGTTGAGTCAAAAGAAAGCTTATGCGTTTAGCGGACGATGGAATAAAAATTATGTGACAAATATACAAAACTAAAATGTTGATATACCGGGTGAGACAGTGGGGCGTTTGGCGGACAGTGACATCGCATTTAGTCACCCGATTGTCGTGAACTAAAGTTTTGCGTGTAGCCAAGAATCTAACTTAGATCATATCATAAACCTTTTCCCATCGAAATCGGCCGTTTGATGAATTTGTCAAAAAAGATTTTCTTCGTAAGAGCTTGTATTGGAGTCTTGCAAACTGGTGAAATCTTTTGCCAAGCCCCTTCTGCATTTTATTTTGGCAAGAGTTACAGGTACACGTGGTATTATCAGGGGGAATCAGATTGTTAAGGGATAGTATTTTCTCTCCTGGGATGTCTCAGCATAACTTGTCCTGCGTGGAGAATATGTTTGAAAGACATTGATAATGCGTACTTCTTTGTCTTGCGAAGAGGTCTCTTTCAAGAAGATCAGCGATTCGTAAATTGCAATGGGACTTTTTGTTTGCCGACAACGCATTTATAAGGTCCGGTCAACAAAAGGTCTTTTGAGTCGCTCCAGTTGTGCAGAAAGACCCAAAAGACAAAGGATTCAAACTCTGAGTCTCTGTCTTTTTGTTCTTTCTGCACGATCTTAGCGACCTAAACGAGCTAGTGTGAACCAGGCCTGACTTTTCAGTATCCCCTGATAATTTCACGTGCACCTGCAACTCTGGCAAGGCTAAACTGCTGAAGAGGCTTGGTCAAAGATTCCATCAGGTTGCAAGAATCCCATACAAGGTCTTACTGAGGAAATCTTTTTTAACAAGTGCATTAAGAGACCGATTTCAACGGGGAAAGTTTTATGATCTAAGTTAGAGTGTTGGCTGCTTGGAAAAATTTAAGGTTGCAAGATGGATGCGGCATGCACAGTGGGCCTAAATTAGCTTTCAGTAGCTAGAAATCCTGACAAGCCCACTCAAAACAAATTGAAAACAAAAACAAACAATGGCAAATAAATTAAGGACCAGAATGGAAAGTGGCGTCCTCCTTCCCACGCATGCCCCATATCAGCATTTTCCTAATTTTCGGTGTTAAAATGATGAGTGACTTTACTGAACAAACTTTTTATTTCCAAACAAAATTTTGACTTCTAAATTAACCTTTGATTGATAGATTAACATTTCAGTTTTGAAGATGGGCCTCATACTTTTTTATTTCAAAGCCCGCCAAACCCGTAAGCTTGTTTTTGACTCATCTGGTATATTTCCAATGCTGGTAAATCAAGACGAAATCACAAAGATACTGCAGCCTTCTGCTTTCAAGTGAAGAGGCATTTGAGCCGGTCAGATCAATCCAGCATCCTACGCACTGAGAATTTTCAAATGTTCAACTTATTTTGGTGCACCCGTACAAGCTACAGGCTGTTCCAGAAACATATCTTGACCAGGCTTTTCATAAGCAAAAGAACCAATAAAATTCTTGTCTTACCACGTGTAAAACCTTTCTTTTGCAAAGGCGCACTAAGACACAGAAATACAAGGGAGTAATATACGAACAATTTGATAGCGTTTGGAACTAAACCTAAGTTCAGTTGCAAACATGAGTTTGAAGACGAAACAGAGCAGAAAACAAGACAGGAAAACAAAACACAAAGATGAAAACAGGGTAAATAGGTAATCAATCAAAACATACGTGTCCTAGGAACCCTCTATAAGACTCTTCGCTAACGACGAAGTTCAGAAAAAGAAACTAGAAAAAACGAGAATAATTGTTTTCATGGAAAAAAGGGTGCATAACATTTCTTTTATTTGGGGAATTCCTCAATTTCTATTCAAATCAATAATTGGATGCTTAAAAATCGAGATTTAAGTTTGATGGGTCTTTGCTATTTTCTGAGTCAATCGCAAGATGGAGAAACTTTTGGTGCAACCCCTTTGAGGTAATAACGTCTAAAGTACGACCAAAAACTATGTGGAATTAAAACGTTTTTCGATGCCATTTCGGTTCTATTTGCTTGATAGTAAAAGTTAAGGTCTCTTTCGAAAGAGGAAGAGAAGCGTAATATCCTTGAGCAGCATTTTTGAAATTTAAACTTACAGGAGGGGGTTGAAAATCAAGCCTCAAAAAGGCTGCTCTTAGCACACGCAGCCGTCGAGGTTGAAAAATATATGACTGAAGAGCTCTATCCCAGCTGTATCCAAATCTGTGCTCCATTTATTTGTTAACTAAGTAGATTTTTGTCCATTTGCTAAGAAATGGCCAAGGGTTAGCAGAATTTGGAAAAGTTGGTTTCCCTAAAATCGGGGGAAGCAACAAGTCGCTACTGCAAAGAATATCACAGAATTTATCACAGTAAAACTGTATCGAGCATGGAAAGTTTTCTTAAGGGAGTTTAGCCGAAAGTCACTTTCTCGTGATCATTGATGCTTTCTTTGAAAAAAATGTTCAATTTGAATTTTCAATTTTTCGGTCAAGCATCCTAGATGAAAATTATTTCTTGCAAAAGCAAATGAAATGTATCGATGGTTATCTCTCAAGCAGCTAGATTCGCAACGAGAAACACTGCGCTGCTTCAAAGGTTCTTTCAAAAACTGTACGCGTACCAAATTTAATTGTTTAGAATCTAAACAAAATATTCGTTGAAACAAATCAACATAATTTAGGAAGAAAAAGGGAAAGAGACATCATGAAATATCATGAAAGAGACAATCTTTCATGCTGGATACAGTCTTTTGTGATAAAGCAAAGTCCCTATTATTCGTTGTCGTAGCGACTCAGTGCTTCCCCCGTTATTGAGATAAGAAGAATTTCCAAAATCTGCTAACCCTTGGCCATTTCTTCGTTTGTAGACAAAAACCTGTTGGGTTGACAAATAAACGGAGCACAGATTTGGATACAGCTAAAGAAGAGCTTTTCAGCCATATATTTTTCAACCTTGACGGCTGCGTGGGCCAAGAGTTGCCTTTTTGAGGCTTAATTTCAACCCCCTCCTGTAAGTTTAAATTTCAGAAATGCTGCTTAAGGATATTACGCTTCTCTTCTTCTTTCGAAAGAGACCTTAACTTTTACTATTAAGCAAATAGAGCCTAAATGGTATCGAAAAACGTTTTAACTCTACATAGTTGTTGGTCGTACTTTAGTGTACCAAAATGTAAACGTCCCTTGAGTTTTTGACAATTGAGTAATTGACAAATTTATCAAATTTACTCAGACGTCTTTTGAAATCATATTTGAAATCGACAACTTATCGGTTTGATAAATTATTGACTTGATGTAAATATGAAAGTTTGAATAATGTAATTAAGTGCCCTTATGTTGTAAATAAGCAGCATCGCTATGAATACATTAACTTATATCAATTTGTTTAATGGTAGCAATTTACAAATGGCTTCTTACTCAATAAAGACATTGTCTTCTCAGCGAAAATTCAGTTTCTGTACCACAGGAATGCTGGACTTTCCTCCAAATCTCGCTCTTCATCAACAAACAAACGGGATGGAAAGAAAGAAGGAGAAGGGGAAAGAGAGCGAGACTTGTAAGTTGTAAACCAAGTGTTCCGAAAAAGAGACCGGTCAAGATCTTGACTAGCGCATCTCTTTCATGTTAGCCGGAGAGCCAACTAATGCCCCATTCACATTGCAAGCTAAGCTAGTTTAAATTAAACCAGGTTTTTGAATAGGGCCTTCTAATTGGTCAGCCAAACAAATCTAGCCATTTTGATTGGTTGAAACTTAAAAACTGGTTTAGATAAAGCTGGTTTACCACTATCACTGTGAATGCAGTATAAAATTGAGCAGCTGAGCAGATTAACTCCGAGCCTCGTTCTTGTAACGCGTAGTTCATAAGTCTCACTCTCCTTCTCTTTTCCCTTTTCTTTCTTCTTCCTCCCCCCCCCCCTCCCGCTTGTTTATTTATCAAGATCGAGACTTAGAGCAAGTCCACAGGAATACGTTCAGACGATTGATGTAGCTAACGTGTCAAAAAACTGCAGTGATTTTAATGGTAAATGATCAACAACCGTCAATCTAACATGTAAGGGGGGAGGTAACATAACATGTTGAGAGTACGGGTATGTGCCGCCCAAATGGGTGGGCTTTTGGGTCCAAAATTCTCTAAACGAGGGTCCCTTTTTCGGCAACTTTTCCATAAACATGCGTGGGTCTTCCAAAAAATGGCAAAAAATCGCGAAAAATGGGTAGTTTTCCCCTAAAATTCAACTTAAAAGTGGGTATGACGGCCACTTTTGGTAATTAGAAGAGAGAAGCTTTCTGAAAACTGGGCGGCAGACCCCTTTCCTTCGGAAAGTCATGTACTCCCCCCCCACCCGGAATGCAAAAGTCTACGAGGATCTTGCTTGCATTGACTTTTGTCTGTTATCTACTTTGATTACCTAGGGCAGTGCCATGGTGGGGCCGGCGAACTTTAGTCAAATTTTTTATCTCGTTGTTTTTGTGCTTATCGTGACCGTTACAAGATGCGCCAGTTGCAGTTCAACATCAACTTACAGCTATCGCTTTCCCTTAAAATGTTTATAAATGATTTAAAATGACGGATATTTCAAATCCCCATGACAAATTTGGAGGATTTCTATCATTGTTGATTTTCAGAGTATTTTGTAGCTACGCAAAAAAGCTGAGCATGTCTAACCACGATTAATAATATTCGTTCATTTTGATGTTTTTCAGCCCACATGGGAATGAAAATCAAAGCAAATATAATCATTCTATTCTTTTTAAGCACTACTTCGTATCAATAATGCATTTGCTGGCATTTTTGATAATCTTTTTATGAGGACAGCTGATTGATATAAATGTCAATGCCAAAAGCAAGGTGACTTTGATACTTTTTCTTAGCAGATTTTCACTTCAGCAAGAAAAACACATTTAGATAGACAACAAAGAGAAGAAATACGCATTAGCAGACCTGCCAGAAATGGTATGTACTCATATTTCTTCATGGACTTGCCGGGTGATTCAATGTAAAGGCCTGGAGTTAGAAAAATACTGCTCACTGACAAATCAATGATATTGAAAACAGTCTTGTTTTATCTCCGATATACTCAATTACCTTCAGTAAATTGACCGACTTTAGGCAATTGAAATGTCCGATTTCCTGCCGAAAGCCCCTTTCGAAAACCTGCAAAAGCGATTGAAAACAACAAGCGAGATTTACCTTGGTTCTCCTTCCCGGCAATAATGACACTTGGATATTTTCATGTATTTCGTTCTCTTGGGAGAATGGAATCCCCCTGAATAAGGTATACATACCAGGGAGAAGACTTTTTCAGTCCCCCAAGAGAATAGCAAGTGCTATAGCGAAGTATGTCATAGCTGTGAAGAAAACAGATCAGAGAAGCTTGCTCTTAATTTTAGCAATCCCCCGCCCCACATAGTACATTTGGCCGACAGTGATGTGCCGTTTTGCCAGGGTATTGTTTTAACCAATTTTTTTCTAGAACGGGGTATCAAAAGAAGGCAACTTTTCTAGAGCCGGTTGTCAAAGCATGTCAAGAGGTGAAATTTGTTAGATAGGGTTATTATTTCGAACAAGTCTTTTGTTTTGAAGTATATTTATCCTCGATTATCATTTGAAGGCGAAAATTCTGGAGCTGGGTAAAAAAGATTTTGGTGGAAACATCTTCGTACAAATTTAGGTCAAGTACCCCTAGAAAATACATTGCAGAATCTGAACGGAGTTACTGATTTTAGCCAAGATAAATTCTAAAAATAATGCAACATGTTAACATTCAATCAGATAGTGCAAAACATCATTGTTTGACTTATCCGGCAGCAGGTCAACAATAGACAAAGTCGGCCGTTGTACAACACGACTCTATTTGCTTAATAGTAAAAGTTAAGGTCTCTTTCGAAAGAGGAAGAGAAGCGTAACATCCTTAAGCAGCATTTTCGAAATTTAAACTTACAGAAGGGGGTTCAAATTAAGTCTCAAAAAAGGCAACTCTTAGCTCACACAGAGGCAACTCTTAACCCCAACCGTCGAGGTTGAAAAATATATGGCTGAAAAGTTCTATCTTAGCTGTATCCAAATCTGTGCTCCGTTTATTTGTTAACTAATTACATTTTTTGTCCATATGCGAAGAAATGGCCAAGGGTTAGCAGATTTTGGAAAAGTTGGTTTCCCCAGAATCGGGGGAAGCAACAAATCGCTACTGCAACGAATAACACGGACTCTATCACAGCAAAGCTGTGTCGAGCATGGAAGGTTATCTTAAGGGAGTTTAACCGCAAGTCACCTTCTCGTGATCATTGATGCTTTCTTTGAAAAAATATTCTATTTGAATTTTAAGTTGTTCGGTCAAGCATCTTAGATAACAATTATTTCTTGAAAAAGCACATGAAATGTATCGATTGTAATCTCTCAAGTGGCTAGATTTGCAAACGAGAAACACTGCGCTACTGCAAAGGTTCTTTCAAAAACTGTAAGCGTACCAAATGTAATTGTTTAGAATCTAAACAAAATATTCTTGGAAAGAAATCAAAATCATTTAGGAAGAAAAAGTGAATTTCGACTAAACTCTCTTGAGACAATCTTTCATGCTCGCTACAGTCTTTTTGGATAAAGCCCTGTTATTTGTTTTTGTAGCGACTCAGTGATTCAGCTTCCCCCGTTATTGAGAAAACCAGATTTTCCAAAATCTGCTAACCCTTGACCATTTTTTCGTTTGTAGACAAAAATCAATCGGGTTGTCAAACAAACGGAGCACAGATTTGGATACAGCTAAAGAAGAACTTTTCAGCCATATAAGTTTCAACCTTGACGGTTGCGTGGGCCAAGAGTTGCCTTTTTTGAGGCTTGATTTCAAAAGATTAAATTTAAAATATGCTGCTTAAGGATATTACGCTCCTCTTCCTCTTTCGAAAGAGACCTTAACGTTTACTATTAAGCAAATATAACCGAAATGGCATCGAAAAACGTTTTAACTCTACATAGTTTTTGGTCGTACTTTTGTGCAATAAAGAGTTGTGCCGATTGCAAAAATTTGTTTAATACTGAAAATTAATAAGAGTATATGCTCTCATGGCAACACAAACCTTACCCAATAAGATCACTTGCCAGCAAGTTCTTTTGTAGATAATGTAGTAGTCTTTTTGCGTACCTTTACTAACCTTAAGAGCCTTTACTATGCAGTTTATTCTCTCACCCAGTGCAATATGTTTAGGTTTGTATCTCGTACATTAAAATCGAAAACTTTCGGACAATCAAAGTTTCGGACAAACTTTTGTTCCAAAGTTTATTTGTCTGGAATCTAATGATGCCCGAAAGTTTGTTCGTCCAAAAATTTTAAACTCATCGCGAATGGAAAATCACAAAGAAACATAACATAAAATGTCAATTAATCAATATTTTGCCGGCAGTACTATGCGCATACTAACCGGTTTTGTGTTGTGCAGGAAAATATAAAGCCCGAGGTCTTAAGAGTACAGACCGAGCTTGCGAGGTGATAGCTCTGCATAGTTTTTGGTCGTACTTTAGTGCAATAAAGAGTTGTGCCGATGGCGAGGTGATAGTGAGTTTTGTTACCTGATAGCTTCTAATTTCAACTGGTATCATTCAGTCAAACGCATTTTGTTACTGCCATGTCGTCTGAGTTAACTGTAAATCTCACAGGCCTAAAGCAGTTGGTGTGGCGACAAAAACGCGTCTTGTATCGTACTATACAAGGCTATGGGAAGCCCGGGGGAAAGGTTCGATTGACCAATAGGAGTTGCGGGATTCTGTATTGCCTCGTTTTTGAAACTTCAGTCAGGTAATGATAAAGTTTCTTGAACTTTTTATCTAACAGTTTGGTTCATTGATTCGTTTCTTGAAAATAGTTCACGTATGGCAGCACCTTATAAGTTGATTTCGTTTTACCATTGCTCAATCGAACGAAAATTACATTCCAATGTCCTTGTAGATGTGGTGATCATCATGTACCTACTGTAAGTTGACATTTATGATAGAATTACAATTGTTTGTAACATATATTTTGGTATCACGTTTGCTTTTGATGCCATGCTGGTCTGAAAGTTTCTTTGTCTGAAATTCCAGAAAAGGCGTCCGAACGTTTATCGTCCGAAGTTATTTTTACGAAACTTTTCCGTCCGAAAGTTTTCGATTTTTAACGTATTCTATTCAAATCCTTCATAATCTATTACACTTGTAATATTAGCAACATCAGAAATTAATTTCAAAATTGCTTTTATTTCAGGAAAAGCTAGCCGATGAACAAATTGAAGGTTAGTTTAATTTCAACTTACTGTGACTAAAATTTGCTAGAAATGAGAAATGTTATACGCGGTCAAGGTAAAAAATTCGCGATAGCTTCGGATACACCTTTTCAACTAACGGCCTCGTTTTGGAAATTTTTGAAAAGCTGTTGATACAAAATTTCTGACCATGGATTTTGATTCAGCACCCCAAGTTTAGTTTAATTCCAAATTTTCATATTCCTAGAGTATGCGATTTCGATTTTTTATGGCGATAATAACTTTGAAAATTTATAAGGGATTTGACGGTCAAAATCGTTTCGGGTGAAACTTTACACCCTCAGTCATTATTCACGGTCAAATCCCTTATAAATTTTCAAATTTGCTATCCTCATAAAATTAAATTCGTTAGCACTAAGATCATGAAAATTTGTAATTAGACTAAAATTTGGATGCTGAATTTGAATATGGGGTCCGAAATTTCATATGACGCAAGCTAAAGAAATTTTGAAAAATTTCAAAACGAGGTCGCTTAGTTGAAAAGGTGTATTGTAAAATGATAGAAATCGTAACAACCTTTCGGTGACTACAATTCGCATTCTTTGGTTTTATGATAGCTGCAAATTTTTTCAATGATATATGAACAATTTGAAACTATCAAGATAGAAGGAACAAGGGCAGATTTTTGTGCGACAAAAAACATACTTGTTGGGGAGACGAGATTGATTTGTCCGAGGAAACTAATGTGCCCCCCGTGCAGTGGGTTAAGACTCATGCGTCCTTCAGAGCCTCAACTCCAAAGTGCTACTGCGCATGAGCTTTAACCCACTGCACGGGGGACACATAAGTTTCCTCGGCCGAAGCATATCTCGGCTCTCCAACAAATACGCTGCTCTGGGTGACACCACAATTTAAGCGATTAGCAATTGCAGACAACGGAAGTTCTCTCAACCAGTAATTCAAAACAAATAACGCTGCAAAAGTTGCTCTTTAACCCAGGTAGCCAACTCACTCGTTATGCATTTAACAAATGGTTTCAGGAGCAAACGTGAGCATACATCGAAAGGTGAAGGTGAAGTTGCAGTTTTTAGCCCAAAGCACTGGGATCGCAAATGTAGCAAAGGGCGACCGCTTGTCAAGACGCCCAAGTGGTAAGGCCCTACCAGGTATCGAACCTACTCCGCCTGATTTAATTGTTCTGGCTGCATAGTCAAAGGATTACAACACTGCGCCATAACAGCTTCAAAAGGAGAGGGATCGATTCAAACACCTGACTCAAGCATATTTTGTTTGGTTCATCTGAAACCTGTGGATTTACTTTTCTATTCTATTTCCACAAAATATTACAATGCACCTTACATTCTACTATACTTTTCTTCTCATTGTACAACACTGTAGGGACAATTCCATAGGGAGAGAAATTCAATGGTTTCTCATAGCAAATATATAAATAATCACAAAGTTCAACTGCATTGAGCTACTTCGCGAACGATTGAAAAACTAATGGATACCATATTAGATTCTGTCTAACAATTAAATGACGTCACGAGCGCAATTCTTCCTGACTTATGTGGCAGTACCAACAGAATTATCCAAAGAAATTCTTGACGAAGTTTCTGTTTTTCTTTTTATTTGTGTAGAGTTTCGTGATGCATTCTCATCCTTTGATAAAGATGGTAACGGCTACATTACAACCAAGGAGTTGGCAGCAGTTCTGCGATCATTGGGTTTAAATCCAACAGAGCATGAATTGTGCTCTATCATCAATGAAGTGGATTTTGACGGTAATTAGCCTTCTTTGCAATTTATGTACAAGAGCACGGGCTGTAGAAAACTCTAAGTTTGAAACAAAGGCTGTGTACTATGCACTGAGCCTTTATAGCTAATTATTTTGTCTTTGATGAGTCACAATTTTAGTCCCTGTACGTTGCAGCTTGAAGTGAGGAACAACCATTACGTCACTCAAACGGAAACTCTTCCGGTGGCATAATGGCTTTCCGTCTAGTTAATCTGCCATGCGTGGAGATGGAAATCATAATCACTTATCAATCAATCAATCAATCAATCAACCAATCAATCAATCAATCAATCAATTTATCAGAAGTGTAATAATGAATTGAGAAGATGCGATGCGACATACAGAATTGTATTCTTAATTCAAAATTTCCTTTAGTTCGTGACTTGAGTAACATTGCTAGATTAGACTCATAATGCATGCATCATTTGGCACTGACTAATGAACAACTTTGGTATTTTGCTTTTTTCCTTTTGCATTTTGCTTTCAAAAACTTTTTTCCATACACACTAGACAACAAGCCTCAATGTCAATATCTAATTTTACTGGCATACAGTTAAGCCCGAAATCATTCAGAGGCCCCCCCATATTTGTACGTGAAGCGTTATTTGGCTAATTTAGGCGCGTGATTTCGTGATTTTGATATTTTCGACTCGTGAATTCGTGATCGAGGACTCCGTCGTGCAGCGTGATTTGCCAAAAATTTGGGCGTTATTTCGTGAATTGGACATTTAAAGTACGTGATTGCGCCTTGAAGCTGACAAAAAATGCCATTTTCCGACGTTGAGAAGGGTGAAGTCTCACAAATTTTCCGGGGGCAAGCCCCCGGACCCCAATTTTCCGTCGCTTCCCTCGCAATCTAGTCCTTCTGGAGGAATTTTGTCTGCTGGAGAGTCTTAGCTTCATGTGAAGTCTGTAAACTGAAAATAGAGCATATTGATCTAACATGAAGAATTTCTCGGTTACCTGAAAGTAGTACATGGTGTTACTCAAATTACCACTAGCCAAGCATAAAATGCAGTCAATTGCAATTTGAACGAAAGTCAACCTTTTCTCAGAAGCAAATGGTAGGTTACCAGCCTTTTGTTCCTACAGTTACTGACTCCCATTTATCTCATTTGACTTGCAACCTTAGCTGCAAAACTTTTTAAAATCCATGATAAAACCAGTCTGCGCGCCCTGTTGTGTTAGAGATATCTTTCTGGAACATTCTCAAAATTTCTACAACGTGATCGTGAAAATGCTGTTTTATAGTCCGTGATGGCGTGAAAAATGAAAAATCAGCACGTGAATCCGTTATCTAGGGGTACTATGGGGGGGGGCTCTATTCATACCAGTGGCATCTTTGGAGAATTTTTAAACTTATCTATTGGCGAGCCTACTTCTACTATGGCTTTAACCCTATTCCATGTGGGCTTTTTTCGAGCTACCATTTATGTGGGGGGGGGTTCTTTCCACCCCCCCTCTGAAAACAGCCTTATCCTCTTCAGAATTCAATACAACTTGGCACCGTTATAGATCAGGTAGTTTCTAGCAAGTAGCGTAATTTGGGTGTGGCTGCCACACCTTATGACGTCACAGTGACGTCATGAAGTTGAAAATCTGTGAAAATCAGGTTTCCAAGCTAAATTTGAATTTAAGGAAGGTTGTGCATAAACATTTTGCAGTTTTTGGTTCAATTTAGCCGAAAATTTGATATGAAAATATAATTTCATTGAAATTAATGACTTTGGAGTGATATTTTGGCAGAAATTAACCGATCTGAATGACGTCATTTATGCAATTAATTTGTTCTCTGTAGAAATAGACAAAAAGAAGATGCAAAGTGATAATACTCCATTAGAGACGTATCATTGGAGTATTTTCAACTGAAAAATTTTGAAAAGATCCAAAAAATTTGCTAATTAGCCCAAAATGGCGGCCAAAATGACGTCATTATCAAAAAATGCTGACGTCATCAAATTCCAGAAATTCTGGTATCAAATTAAAGCTCTCTCTTTACTGATTCATTTGGTGTATAATACTTAATAATTTGATCAAATTTTTCCATTGAAATCATCAAAAACAATGATTTGTTTGCTACCTGTCTCCAAATATGGGCATATCACGTGACCTGTAGTCTCTATTGCTTGAAATTTTTTTGGTTAAAATGTGGCGCATAGATAATTAGTAAAAGTCAGAGGGGTTTTGGGGACATAGTTGATGTCTTTTAAAAACGCTGCAAGAAAAAGCCTTGAGGTGGGTGGAAAACACCCCTATGCGGATTAGGGTTAAAGTTACGTAAGAATATGGCAACAGACTGGAAAACCTTTATAAAGCACATTTCAAGAGCATAGTATCGTGGCTAGTTCACCCGTGAATAGGGCGGTTCAAAATACTCCAGAGCTGGCATGGGTATGAATAATTTTCTCGATTTTTCCTGAGAATTCAAAATTAAGTGTATATTTCCAAATCAAACAGATTTTGCCAAAATTTATAAGTTTCTCAAGCCAACTATTTTCCCCCTTCAAACTTAGCCATTTTACCCCAGCAGTCCCTATCCTTTTTCACAAGGTAATGGCAAGATAGACTTTCCAGAGTTTGTAAATATGATGGTATTACAAGGCGACCAAATGGCCTGGAAGGAAAAGGATCTCAAGGAAGCATTCAGAACATTTGATTCTGATGATAAAGGTTTCATGCATGCAGCAGAGCTTAAGTATGTTTTGATGAGAATGGATGATCCTGGTGTCACTGAAGAAGATGTTAAAGAAATGCTTGCTGATACTGGACTTAATATCAACAGAAAGATCACTTTCAAAGGTATAAACATCTTCATGTCACCAACATGTTGGCGTATTATCGCAATATCTTTTTTTCTATTATTGCTGCGCGCGCCGCAACATATTCGCGTTGAATAAAAAAGCTGCGATATCCAGATTTCCAGAAAGATATTGAGATAAAAGGAATAACCTCAGCTTTTTCTCAGAAGGAGCATTTCCGTTGTAATGCCTGTACAGGGAGGAAAAAATTCTGCAAATCACCTATTGTGATGACACAAGCATGAAAGATCAAAGGAACTGGTAACAAAGCTGTCTTAATCTCTCTCCTGTTGAGTGGCATGTCGACTTGTCTGAATTCAATTATTGTCATAAAATGGCTTTCTACGAGTGAATGAAGTTACCCATTCCAGATGAACAATTATGAAAGCAGCAACTAAATAACCCTTGATGGGGGGAGGCATTGACGAAATCATCGATATTCGCATTGTGTCATGTCAATAGATCGAGAAAGGCCATTTTAACTTTCCCCAGCTTTTGGTTCAGCTTTCTTTAAATGCCTAAATTGCCGCACTCACAGACTAATGCTCTTTCCATAAAATGCAGCTTTTATCAAAAGACGACTCGCTCTATTCTGGCAAATATTAGGACTGTAGTTTCTTATATGAGCCTCACTGGTTTTGGGTCCGTCTGTCAAACTGCGAGTACTCTCTACTATTGACTTCGAAATCGTTTTACTAGCTATCTGTTAATTTTTTAAGGATTCATTCCCCTATTCCATCTATGCACCTTATACACCTGTTCATCTAAGCGGCCTCTTTGTGGAATTTTTTAAATTTCCCCGCTTGCGAGCACCAAAATTTTAGTCTAGATGCAAGAAAATTCCGTAATCTTAGTGTCAGCGACTTCAATTTTATGAGGATAACAAACTTGAAGATACTGAGGGTGTAAAGTTACACCCGGAACGATTTTCACATTCAAATCCCTTTCATGAATTCTCGAATTTATTATCAACATTAAATCGAAATCACAAACTCTAGGAACACGAAAATATGTCATTAACCCAAATTTGGAGTGCCGAATCCAAATCCGTATTCAGAAATTTCGTAAGGACTTTTCAAACAAATTCCACAGCGAGCCGTTAATTGAAAAGGTGCATTTTGCTAGGTTTATAAGGACAGATCACCTCGAGAACTTGAACGATAATCAAAATAAACCGAGAAAAACATAAAACATAGTGATGAAAAGAGAATGATGTAGAGTCAATAAACGACTGGTAATGCTTTAAGATGAGCCAATCATAGACATCTTGAAGATTGCGTTAACTAAAGGAATCATTTGCAAAATATCGTTTTTTTGCAATAGACGATAACACTATAGATAATGACAAGAATAGTTTATCCTTATAGTCAAACGATGCCAACATTTCACTGAAAATCATGCAACTTTTATTGGCTGCTGTTCAGCGTGCATTGTAGGTCTGGGCCAAGAAACGTGCCATTTTGCCAGAAAATCGAAAGGAAGATTTCAATGCAAATAGCCAAAATTTGTTGCTTGTCGTTCAAAAGCAAGGCTTCTAGAAACTAATTGGCGAGAAAAGATGGTTACGAAGTTTTAGTTTCTCACAAGAAATGTGACCACTTGCCCCTGGTACTATTGCAGTAACAATGAAAGCAGTTTTAGCTTACATAAAGTGAATGAAAGGAGCTAAGTGGAGGTAATGTACTAACAGAACAAAGCAACGCCTTGGCACACTATTGATCCATTGCTCCTGTGACAAACAATATGCTTGCACGTGTCGAAATAGTTAAATACAATGGAGGCTAATATCAGGCTGCATATGCAGCTCTTGAGTTAGCTATCTATCTCCGTCGACTAGTTTTACAAATGAAAAAGGCACGTACACCGCTCATTAGACTTATGATGACGAGTCTCTTGTTTCCCTGTGCTCTTTAACTTGATGATGGCCCTTTAGTCAAGAGAGACTCATAACATTACTTTTAAAAACCTGGCCCTATTTAGGCCCAAACTTTGCAGTTCCTAACGTACCAATCAGATTGCGAAATTTGGCATGAACAATGCTATCGAATTTTCAACTCGAATGATGCAGTTGACTAGATTTTGAACGAAGTTGCTGCAGCAGGTAGTTGAAGATTTCTCTGGTTTGTTTTGGTCTTAAAACATGGAAAATGTAACGTTGAGAGACTCATTTTGCATTATCAGGTAAACCGAACTTCCTGCTTCAGATTTATACCAAGTTTCGTTGATTCAATGTCTGCTTAATTCAAAATTTGATGAAACTTCATCAAATGCGGTTAATAGTCTCCTGCAGCCACTGTGTAAGGCCTTAGAAACCTCGTTCCGCACCACTCGCATTAGAGTGAGTTGGAAACCTAAAAGACCTGAAGCTCTTACCCAGACCCTCACAGCGGGAAATTTAACAGAGATCTGCAATCTACAGACCATCTCTTTTCGCCAAATATTAGGTATTCCCTGAGGAAAGACCAAGGAAACTGAGATCACTCTCAATGGGAATTATAGGACCAAATCAACACATAACTAGCGAATGGCTAACAACCCAAGAGCGGCTTGGTCGGGACAATTAACGCGGTCTCCTGCGAAGTTAAAAGAGGTGCAATTTGTGTAGCTAGGAGAACAAGGGCATTAGGTAACGGTCTTTCAAAGCGCGGATTACAAACGATACAAGTGACATTAGAAGCGTTAATTGCATATGTTATTTATAACGACAGCTAGGAAAAATGCCCTGGGAAAGTACTGCCAAGAAAGTCAGGTGACTTTACCGCGCCAAAATAGGACGCGAGACTGCCAATGGGATCAATGTTCTTACCAACGTGACTTTAGTCGGCCAATAACACAAAGGTCATTGTATGTCTTCACCCAATCAGGGGAAGCGAGAGTAAGTGATATGATCGCACGAAAATAACCAGCCCCATCTCATTCTCTTACAACGCACACAAAGGCAGTAAGAAATTTTCGAAGTCCCACCCAAACCCTCCCAGAAAGCTTACCAGGTAGAAGTTACCCAAATCCGCCTGAATCGATATATCGGTAAAACTCACTCTTCACGATGCACTATAATTATTGCGTATTTTTAAATAGTCAGGCTTCATCTGCTGACTCAGAAAGATTCCTTTTCATTTAGTGGACACTTTGACATTTAAGGTTTCAGTAGCGATGATTTTGTATTACCGTTTATTATAAATCGTTTCTACATGAATTATATGTAGCGTGAGATGCTTTCATTTTGTGGCGTAAGTGTCCTTCGCAGCACACCTTTCCCATAGATTCTCTAAATGTCACAGTATATTCGATAGACTAAACTCCAGATTTGAAAAATATAGATTTGCAATTTCCCGATACTTTCCTAACTCCTGTCCGGGTCGCTTGCCTGGATCGGTAGGAGTTAGGCTTTAAATAGTAAAGGCTAGGAAAAATTCACTATTTCCTTTTTCCAAGTTGCTCAACTTTTGTCCGGGTCGGTTGCCTGGATCGGTGGGAGTTGGGTTTCAAAGCTACAGTCTATGGAAATTTCACTGAGGCCGGGCTCGCTCCTGTCTGCGTCGCTTGCGTGGATCGTTTAGGAGCCCCCCGTGTTTCAGTTACGACTCCGACGCGTAGGAGCTCGTTTTCAAAAGCACTTGAGGACATTCCTTACGCCACAAGATACATCTCCATTCCCCATTTATCTTTATGGTTGATAGTAGATGTATCTAACGTCATTTTGTTCCTTCGGGCTTTTGTGTGATAGAAGCTTGATGTCCAGTTTTACGAATGTCTTTCATTGGCCTAAGAATTCTGTCTTTGAAAGACCGAGCAAAATAACAGACTCTCGCATTTTGGGCCTAAACAACTTGAGAGCCCCTGATCTTTCTGAGCACATGAATACGAGGGGGTGCTTCACAAAAACAACAAAAAAGAAGAAACGTGTCATGCACCTTTTGCAAAATCCTTCTATTTTCATGAAAAACCTACCACAATCCGTAAGAATCCTTGTTTGTTCTGAAAATCTCGTACGGTTTCTCGAATTAGTGATATAAAAATATCTCCAAAAGCCAATGTTCGGTATAAAAGCGGAACGGAGAGTATTAATGTGGTTTTCATAGCATTTTCTGTCCGAGGAGTGACCGTTGAAGAGAGCTACGGCAGTTGTTCGATCCTGATTGCAGGAGATAGGGCCGGGTTTTTCACTGTTTCATTATGAGTCCCTCTAGAGCAAGCTTTACCGCAGGGATACAAGGGACTCATCGTCATAAGTCTAACCGCTCATGTGCAAAGTGAACAGAACCTTGCATGAAGTAGTCTGTGGTGCGACCTGCACGAGGGAAGATGGATTACAGTTTGTGAATGATGTAGTTAAACGCCATCAACAACATCCAACATCACAAATATTCAAGGAACATTTTAATCGCGATCAAAGTTTACTGACGAACGTACGAAAAATATTGGGTTACTGAACAAGGTGGCCAAACGGTGCCAGCATATCATTGAATATCAGGGTTGAGTAATATTCAAGGAAATGCTGACTACGGTTGACCAGAGCTGAGGATATGATCGTGCATACGCCAGCCTAAACAAATTTGGTCTATTTCTTACACGATAACGCTTTAACCCACAGAACTGTATAAATAAGAGTATGACCTAATAAACGCGCCACGTTTCCTTTTCTCACTGGTAGAATTGTATCTTACAGAATTCAAAAGCATGGCGAAGCCAGAGATCAAGATAAAGGCACCGCGATCAGATGAGGCAGTTGGAAAGGACAAAATGATGAAGCTCTTTTAACTGGATTAAATGTAGCTAAAAATGGGTTTTTCTTTAACACGTTTTACGTACCAGGTGACCCAATAAAAAGTGCACATTATTGAAAATCACCAAAATCTGATAATGTTACCAATGTTGAAACTTTCTTTTTGTGTGTTGTGTCGAGGACCAAATAATGCTAACAGAAAATCGATATCTGATCGATTAGGAGACAGATGACGAAATAAAGGCATGAAAAACATGTTTTGAGCCATCTTGTTTTGAAAAACTATTGAGTTTTCAGCCCAAAAATACTCTGTGTAATTTCTTATGATAGAATGAGTTTTACGTGATAAAACAGCTTTTATAGCGACGTAGGCAAAAAATCTATGCGGCATTGACAGGCAGGGATTCAAACCGAAATAATCCCTTGTGATCTCGGAGTATATTTCAAAACCAGCTGACTTCTAACAGCACAAATTCCCACAAATCTAAAGCAATTTCTTGATTTTGCAATTGCTTAAGATAAATTTGATCCTTCGCACAAATGCACAAAAAAATTCAAAAATTTGCTTTATAGTAAAATTTTGAAGATTTTAAGAACTTTACTTTTGTTTGGGTGACCCGGTGTTTGACTCCTCCCTTGAGTGTGAGTTGTAAATAAAAGTAAATGAAGAATTCCAGTCCAATTATTATTGTGCATTAGAAGTGTCATATATCCTTCTTTTTTCGATATGCGTTCAACTTTGCTCTGAAAAACCAAATCTGAACAACGACCGAGCTATCTACCAGAGTCTTGGGGTAAGTTTGCGGCTTGAGATGTTATATTGATGGCTTGACCAACCAGGCATGAAATTCCCTTTGTTTCCAATCAGAAATCGCCTTTAACCTCCGCGTCAATCAAAGTAATGGATCCTATTGTAACACTGTCTTTCTTTCATTCCGTGGACTTCAATTTTTGCGAAGAATAATAAATAACAGAAAGGCAGACCTGGCAGCTCCTATTTTCTTGACACTGTTGTCTCTACCAAAAGTTGATATTGCTTCAGATTCAGAGAGTACCGGGCGTCTCAAAAAAAGTACCCGATTTGGAATGGAAATAGGACCGTAACGATAAGGCATTACTACTCTCCGAATGGACAGCTAAATTTATCAATATTCAACTTAGATTCACATACCTTGCATTTAAATATCGTCCTCCAAACACCGGAGATACTAGCTCGCAAAGTCAAATTTATAGTGCACCCAAAGCCAGAGGTTTTGAAAAAAAGCCTTGGCATGATTTGTGTCATGGATATTCCAAGGAACTTGTTTTAAACTCCAAATCTCAGCTTTTCGCTTTTGAAAAGAATAAAAGACTCGTGGCCATCGGCCTGATTAAACAAATAAGATCAAAATGTGGTAAGAATGATAAAGTTGTTCCACTTCACCAAAATGAGCGTACATGTGCTCCTTTTCCTCTTCTTTGACACTTCGGATGGAATGCAATGCACTGATTGATTCCTCAAAGGAATAATTATTTGTAGCACAATTGCAGCATTTCAAGGTATTTGAAAAGAAAAAGCCAAAGGTCAAAGTTGAAATTCTTTCGCAATATGACTGTGGCATCAAATCATGGCTAGGCCCTTTTACAAAGCCTCTCGTTTCAGGTGCACTTAAAATTCGACTTTGTAAACTCATCTCTCCATTGTATGGAGGACGATTTTGAAATGCAAGGTATGTGCATTTAAGTTAAAGATCAACAAATATGTCTATGAGCTTTAAAAGTCCCGAGATTTTATCGTTTCACTCCCTTTTTTAGTCAAAAGAAGGTAGGTTTTTCTAAGACACCAGGTATAAAGTTAAGAATCTCCTTATATATAAAGGATTACTACTTCACTTTTTTGGATGCTCTCGCTCTATAGTGTCTTATCAGACTATGAAATGAGCTTGGTCGATAAGTAGAGTTGATGAAAATGAAATACACTGGTCATTATTGGGCACAAAAAACAAAAAAGTTGAGTTCCGCAAGTAGTTTCGCAATAAAGGTCATGTGTCCATGCATGTACAGCCACCTATAGGCTCTGTCAAAATATGCTGACATGATGCTAGCAAAGAGCTTCAAAGAGAGCACTGTGATTGGTAGAATTTAACTGATCACATGCAAGCTAAGATCGAAACTTCTCAACGAGGCTGCCTGATGAGGTTTAGCTCTGGAAGCGCAAGCACAAGTAAGTTATCAGTCTGCTTATAATAGAGCTGGCTACTATCTCCAGAAATCATATGTCAAAGTTATCACATGAAATATCACAAGCAAGTAAGTAGCAAAAGTACAGCACTTACTACGACACAGTAAATTTAAGCCAGGCCTGGCACTCACAACTTTGAACAATGAGCATTAATGAGTTAGCAGAGTACGCTTCTTGATTTTCATTATGTCCTCTTTACAAATTACAAAATACAATAATCTTTTAGTAGGTCTTCAGCGTTTTGACAAGGCCAAGATACATCTGCAATGCAAGTGCTCCAATCATACCTGTGTACATGGCTCTTAACAGCAAAAGAGTCCATGACGCAATGCCGAAGACGTAGCTTACTAACCTGAATGAAAGGAAAGTAAAGTTAAGTGTGAGAAACTTTTCATAAAAATTTCCAAACATGCATTCACAAAATCATTAACCTAACTGCCCAAAAGTAATTCTGTTTGCTTTCCCAAAGTTCTGAATGCTTTATTTGTATTCCACGAAAATTGTGTGATAACACCCTATGCAAATTTAAGTAGGGTGTTGAGATACCAGCTTTTACAAAAACGAAACTATTCACATTTACTAAAGATATCACAGAATCAACCACCTCAATGTAACGTACAACAGATCAAAGTGTGCTATTCCTTCGGAATTGGGCTATTCGAAATCCACAAAATAAACTTATGACCCATTCACACTTGCGGGTTAAACAACCTCAAATTAAACCAGGTTATTACATGAAACCTTTTAATTGGTCAAGACAACAAATCAAATGCATGTGATTGGTTAACATCGAACATGGTTTCGAAAAAGCTGGTTCAACTGCGGAGGTGGAAAAAGTATCGGAACCCTGGGAACGTAGTTCCCAGAAATATTTTGGGCTTAAATTTTCACAAAAAGTTTTCAAGAAAATATCGAGACTTGAAGAAAATTTCTAAAATTTGAAATCATATTTTGAGCACTGGGAATGAAAGTGAACCAAAAATAGTTTCACAGAAAATATTCCTCCAGCTTCCCTGCTCTACTTTTGATACAATGTAAATTGGATTGAAGTTGACATTGATAAACAGCTCTTATGATGTACCAAGCAAGTTATGTTTTATTGGAAATAGCTGTTTTGTAAGGCTACCATTTTGGAAAAGTCCTCGGAAAATTTTCTTGAAAGTGAGTAAATTTGCTTTGAGCAGAGAATGTTATACCATACTCTACAGGCCTTGCACACATAAAAATGGCTTTCCTTCCATAAGAATCCTTGGCCAGAAAATTTATAGCCAGTCATATGGCACAAGAATTCTTACCTTAATGTGCAGAATTCCTCAAAATTTTTTAAAGTATTCTTATTGTGTGCATGGGTCCAAGGCCTGCACTGTATGTTGTTGGTAGTGGTACTGGAAGTTGCATTCTAAACTTTAATCTGGCTGGCTATGAAGACTGGGCCTAAGGAGCCTAAAATAGCACTTGATTTTCTATCTACATAACACCTTTGATTTTATGTATTTCACCACTTTGAAATATATCAATACTCATGCTCAAGCTTTCTTCACAAATCCAAAATTCCTTGACTTGTGGCTTCATTTTGGTGAAAGTTGTTGAGTCTGTACTGTTTTGTTTTTGCTTGAGCATGAGAATTGTAGACAGACAGTTTAAGAGCATTATTCTGTGGCTGAATCAGCTTTTTCTTCTAACAAACAATTTTTGTATACATGAATCTTACTCCATTCTCAAATTCAAGGCATCGTTTTGTGCCCAGGAATAAATTTCAGATTAAAGCTTGTCTGCTCAAAGACAACAGAGGTTATGTCTTTTTAGCTTTGTATCAAAAAATGCCAGGGCGTGGTATGCCTATGTGCCTCTAGATGGTACAGCCCAGACCGTACTGTGAGTTGCACAGTTTCATGAAGCAACATTCTGTATAAGCTGTCCAAATAAGAAATCAGACCAGTACTTCATAAAATTTCATGAATGTTTGATCCAAAGCAAGTCTTAAGCCCAAGTTGTTGAATAAACTTGATTGATAAGGATGCTATGCTTTTAAATGGCTTAATGTACATTGACCTTATAGGATCAACCAGAGCAGTGTTTGTTTTGATCTTGTCATAAGACATAGTACCTCAGATCAATGGATCGTAGAACAAAGAAAAATTTTCTTACATCCTCTCTGGCAGTTGCAATGTTCCTTCTCAAATATAGAAAGGTCTTCTAAAACACATCTGATTTTGTTTGAAGGATGAATCCACCATTTTGAAATCGAAAACGAGACTTTTGGCGCGATTTTTCACCACTGAAATCGAGGCCACAATGCAAGAGACGTATTCTCGTATTCTGATTCCATTATTTGTTCCATTTCTTAACGTTCAATACCACAATTGACATTTGCACCACTTGCAAAATTTTGCAGAAATTTTTCAGCCGCAATTGTAGGTTCCCAGAAAGGTAAAAATTTTTTCCACCTCTGTTCAAGTATGTCAATGTGAAGGGGATATTAGATCTGAAAATATTAGCTTTCAAAAACAACATTTAGCACATGATCTCATAAAACTTGACATCCAATAACCTCGCCACATGATTTTGATCCACACGTGCTACTTTCCCTCAGTCGGGCACTAAGAAATAAATGATAGAACAGATAGTGAAAGATGAACATACTCTAAAACCAAGGGCCTGTAAGATGCGAGTACAAGCAGCAGAAATACAACTGGTAAATATGTCTTCTGCAAATCAGTTCTGCCAAGTAACCAGATCAATGTGGCAATACCAAGATAGTGCACCTACAAAATAGAAAATCAGCTTTGTTTCATCACAAGTGACCACGGTTAATGACATACTATTCAATATGAAGAGCTAGCTTCTTTATGCCGTCAACCTTGTCTAGCCTCGCATGTATACCTTCTGCTGGTCACAGAGACGACTTGACTCGAATTCTGTCATTGTTCGTCATGGCAAGAAATCAGCTCAGTTCGTCTTACGGAACCAACTGCACAGGATATATAAAAAAGCTACCAACCAACAAAACTCAAATTTCTCCAGAACGAAAGGTCAGACAAGCATGCGATGGCAATCTTATGAAAGCCCAAATCATGTGCTTTCATTGGATACTTGCTGTATAGCTTTTGTAAAATAGGTTGCTAGGGAATTACAAGCAAAAAAAGAGCAACTACATATCAAAATGAGTGAGCGCTTCTATTCAACATATTCTAACTGTATCGTCTCCTTTAAGTTTGACTTTTCAATCATTTAGTGTTGGTCAAGTCATAAGAGAGCTAGAGTGCAAGCAGCAAGTTATACTGCTGTTAATAAAGCAGCGTTTTACTAGGAAATGTTTCATATAAGGTGAAATATCTTACTTCAAAGATCTTTTTCACAAAAATCAAGGTACAGCTAAAGTTATTGCACAGATATTTCATTGCTGACAAGTTTTTATCAACAACAGCACGTTTGGAAATGCTTAAATCCTCTATTAACTACTGTGTAAGCTATTTGTGTTGATTACCGAACCAGAAAAATTATAAGATTTCCGCCCGCTCGGAAAATTGCACTAACTGGAAACCAGCCTTTAGTGTGAGGATTGCGGCGTAACGGCCAAGGATCCTCGCCAAACTTTTATACGCTGTTGCTCTTCAGGTGTTCTATTAAAGTTTGCTGCTATCCTCGTAAAAACTTGCTGAAAAATGAATAAGCCGTTAGTTTCACAAGACCAAATTCTACTGATGACCGAAACTAGCGGTCGACAATTTTGTCTTACTATCTTGCAGCCATGAACAGCTTCATGGATGAACTGAAACAGCAGCCTCCAATATCATAGCTGAGACGAAAATCCTATTAATCAGCAGACAGTTCAACTACTTCTCACCCAATGTTCATTAATGGAATGTCAAAATAAAGACTAGACCCAACACACGATAAAGAGTCATAAGCTGATATTGAAAAAAATTTAACGTTTTTATAGACCTTTGCACAAACTTTTTTTCCTTTCATTGTTACAAACTATTGTTGACTGATTATCAACAACAGTTAAGTTAAACAATGTCTAAAATACTATCAAATGTTTACTTTTATTGGCTTTTTCCTTCATGTGAACTGCCTAAGGACATATTTCGCAAAAAACTAAAATCAACTGACAGTATAAGAGTCGGGCTGATCTCATTAATATCAGACTGTTCCTTGCAAGGGACATTACCTTTTTCGATTTCGTAGCCTTTTTAACACCCAGTAGAGTCTACACCCAGGCTCACTTTATCACATTATTACAAAGAACCTTAAAATTCATGGGCTGTAATCAGATCTTTCTTTCAGCACAGCTGTTCATCTGGTACACAATCAACACCTGCAGAATCTTTGCATCCTACTTAAAAATTTGTTTCATGCTGCCATCCTGTCTTTTACCTTATTTACTACCATATGCAATCATAATATCAAAGAATAACAAAAAGTTGTGTCTTCTCTTTATTTAGTTCGTTCCAAGCCTTTACGAAAATTGCAAATTTTTTAATCGAACCTATCGCAACGTTACACTGGTCTCTCCCACTCATCATTTTCTCACTCTCTAACTCGCACTAGTATGTCTTTTGAAGCAAAACCCTCCAGCTTTTTGAGGTAAGAATAGTTTCAAAAATACGAGCATTGTTTGCAAATTTCACGACTGATTAGGCTGAAAACAACTCTCGTTACAACTCAATACAAAATTAGTCTCAATTCAAGAGTTCAATTGCAATTTAGGAAGCAATATATCAGTACTGTTGTGTAGAGTGGTGGAATGCTTACATTTCTTCTGGTCTTGGTGACATCTTTCATTACATTATTTCGTCTGTCCATTGCCTCCTTTTGTCTACATTTATCAGCGCATCAATAAAGGGTTGAGCAACTTGGCACATTATGGCAACAAACAAAGAGTTCAATGCTCAATTATATGAAGGATAATTGGTTTTGTATGTTATGTCTTTGAAGACGAACATTATTGACCTTGAGCTTTCGCAATGTACGACATTTGGTCATCAAAAACTCTTCAAAGTTGTATCCAGTAACACTTTTGTCATTTGACTAACGTCACAAAGTGCCAAGGATGGTGACAGGAAGAAGGAGTACTGATCCCTGCTTTTTTGGTCTGATCTTTGCAAGAATGACACGATCACTAAAGTTTCCTGATGGTGTTCCAATGGTGTGCTAGTCTTTGGATGTTAAAAGTTAAATGAACAGTCACAGTGAATGTATAAATAATGATCAAATGTTGTGTTGACTTTACCAGAATCTAAACAGTAAACATGACACCTTTTATTCCTGCAACAATAAGATGAAAGGAGCTTGTATTCATAAAAAATTGGACAAAAGATTTTACTGTTCTTGGAAATTTGAGGCTCTGGTACCCAGGGTAAAGCAATGAATGAGTGTGACTTCTTGGTAGCCAATAATGGCTTATTGTCAATAGAAGATTATGGAATGATGAACAATGTTTACAGATCTTTTGTATCGTAGGCAATTATTCAATGAAAGCAATATGATAATTCTGTCAGAGGAAATGATCATGGTCAAAGATTCTTATCACTCATCTTCTGTGAAATTTTCTGTTTGGTGATTTATCTTGACAAAGGGGATTATCATCTATTCTGTTATAACAATAATTCATGGCACTGTAGGCCTGCTCATATGGAGGCGAGCAAGCCCGCTTGCCAGGCTGGCCCGGTGGGCGAGACAGTTTGGTATTGTTCGAGGGACCATTATGGAAACAAGGTCTTCTTGACCTTTTGATGCTGTCCCTGCCATTTTTTACCTGGGGTATTTTTAGATTGATATTTTAGCTTTTGCCTGCAAATTTTGTATAGATGTAAATTAATTCACTTTTTTCCGTTCATCATAAATCGTAATTCTAACTTTAATGGCGAAAATATACATACATAGACACACATAGTTTTCATCTTGTGTTCATATGGTGAAATTCCAGCCCACTTGCGGCGACACAAATGGGACACGTGTCAAAAATGAGACACGTGCCTACTGTCTAGATAAGTAGCGCATGAGCAATACTGACATTTTCTTCTCGGTAGCTGGGATGGAGTGTTCATATGATTTTCATCCCGCCTACCGAAATCGCCGCCGGTCCTGCCTACCGAGATCTCGCCAGTACTACAATGAGATCTCGCTAAGCGGGCCCGCGCGCCTATGAACGTAACGTAAATCAATTTTTTAACAAGGGATGGAGTGCAATCTCAGCAAACAGCTCCTGCCTGGTAAGCGGGCTCGTTCGCCTCCATATGAACAGGCTCTTACTTGAAGAATTTTACAGTTTGATTGGTTCGATATCGGGGAGATAATTTACTGCAGTTTAAGGAAACACTAGAGACATGTATTATTGCGCCCTAAACCGAAAACTTTCTTGCAAGTCTCCTTCTTGATTTAGAGCGCAATTCCCCAATCCATCTCTTGCTGGTGGCATGCATTGTGCCAGCATAATCAATGCATGCTTGGCCTAGGCCAGGCCATCCTTGACGTCTCCCTGCATCTTCTGAAAATGCGTGAATTGATAAATGGTCAAAATAAAAGAGACGATAAAAAAAGGAAACTCTTATATTCGCAATGAATGAGATACATACCAGGACTCCTGAAAATTCTCTTCTCCTTGAGAAGAACAACAACGCACCGTCTCCCAAACAGTTGAAGTTTGCACACAACGGTGAATTGATAACATGTCATAGTACGTTCCTTGTCTGAAGTTGTCTTTCGTGATATGCCACTGCATGCACATTGAAGCGAACACAAATTCAATTCAATTCAATGAGACGAGATGAGATGAGCGTAAGTTGAGGCGTGAAGCAAAGCAGACAGCACACTCCAGAAATACCTGTTGTCCACAATCCCGAAGTTTCTGAATTGAAACTCGTGCAAATGACCGCTGCACATGTACGGCAGCAATCAATCGGATCACCAAAAGCCTATCAACAAAGTCATCTAGGTGCCCTAGGAGCTATCCTTGACCTTCTTTTCCTCCAATAGCTACTTGCTAGCTCTCTTCTGCTTCACCTGGAATGGCACGTTGTTCTGATTTCCGAAATAATATCCTCCGAATATAATTCAGAACCGTTACTCGACACTCTTAGAATTAATTCCACACAGAAGAAATCACCACTCAACACAACTTTCGCTGTCTGATCCAGTATGCGTTGCTACTCTGACGTCATAACGAGGCTTGAGCAGGATCTGCGCGGCACATGATTTTCAAAAATGGGGAGTTTGGGGGGAGGGGCTTTTGTGGAACGATGGGAGGTGCTGGTGAGTTCAAAACTAGTCTTTAATGATTGTCTCGATACAGTTGACCATTCTGTCCTTATGAAAAAGCTTCGTGCGTATGGTATTAGAGGATCTGCCGGGGATTGGTTTGAATCGTATTTACAGGAGAGAAAGCAGTATTGTGTTGCTAATGGACACCGATCAAACATAAAAAACATCACTTGTGGTATACCTCAAGGCTCTTGCCTTGGTCCCCTCGTCTTTATCATTACCTCAACGATTTTGAAAAGTGCCTAGAGTTTTCGCAAGCTAGTCTCTACGCTGATGACACACAAATCATGATTGCATCAGATGAAATAAAAAGACTAGTACTTGACACGCAGCAAGAACTGGTCAACCTCTTTGAGTGGATGAGAATAAAAAAATTAAGCCCTAACCCGGCTAAAACAGAATACATGACAGTAGGTCACCCCCGTCGAATAAAGCAATTAGAAATCTCGGGTGCTCTGTTGTTAAACGGCACTGAAATCAAACGGGTACCAAAATCCAAATCTCTCGGAGTCATCATAGATGAAAGTCTCACATGGGACGAACAGTTTAAAGCTGTTAAGTCCAAAGTTTGCGGTGGTTTTTCGGCCTTGTTAAAAAATATCACACCGCAATCGCAACTGTGTAGTGTATTCAACGCAATCGTGTAAAGTCATCTTCGCTATGCAGATGTTATTCGGGGGAGTCTCTCAAAAACAAAATTAGATACTCCCCAACGTCTGCATAACAGGGCTCATGCAATAATAGAAAATGCACGCATAAAGGACGAATGGTCATCTAATTGGCTAAGTGTTAAAAGTCTTATTCGATTTGACCGTTCTGTGATGGCATATAAGATTCTGAAAAGGTTAAGCCCAGAAAGCCTTTGGGACAAGTACCAATATAGAACCACGTATTCAAATTATGAAACAAGGAATTGTATGGTGGATCTCCAGATCCAAAGGCTTAAAACTGAACATGCCAAAAGAGGATTTTACTACTCTGCCTTAAAAGCTTGGAGCGATATCCCAGCTAATATTAGAGAAATCCAAACACTAGGGCGCTTCAAAAAAGAACTAAACGCGCACCTGACGAGCTGAAAATGCTGAAAACAAAACACTGAAACACGACCCTCTGGAAGAACAGTCCATTTTTTAAATTTTATCATAGATATTACACGCATTGTATTAGGTTTTCAACTGAAGGGGTATCATGTATAAATAAAAATAATGATGAATGATGAATGATTCTCTATAAGAATCTCGCCATTCACCAATAAATCGGAATACACGATCACGTTAAAGAAAGCGGCGATAAACCTTTTACCAAGATCCATTGCCTTCTATAATCGAATCCCAAAAGATTCTTTCAAGCTTTCTACTTCGAACGCAATGCACCTTGGTAAAAAATTCCTCGCCGCCATCTTTAGCGTAATCTTCCATTGGTGTCATAGGCACTTCAACGTGCCTCGCCTACAACCCCTATCATCTGTCCAATTTTAGAAATTCTATCACTAGCAAGCTTATTCCTATCCAGTTAGCCTCATATTTGTGGCTCTCTCAGGATTCTTCTTTATCATCACAATCTAAAAACAATTCCAACGCAAAAATGTGATCAATTGACAATACTTACCAAACTGATATTCGTATCTAGACTAAGTTGAGTGTATTTCCAGTCGAATTCAACACCCTTAGCACCAACCCAAAGTGGGACTAGTTTCGTAGTCAAGAATTCTGCACTTGCCCAACCTGTAAGAAACAAGACATCGACATTTACTAAGTCCGTTGAATGGTTTCATCAACTGACGAGCAACTTGTTCATGTTTCAAAAAGAAGATTTCTAAAAGAACAATGTTATCAACCAAAACAATGCTATCGACCGAAAAAGCTAAACAAAAAGGCCCTACTAACTCACATCCACAGAGATACTAGAACGATACTAAATATTACTCTACTCAATAGACTGGGTGTCAAAAAAAATGTGGACATGTACGCTCACCCAGCTGGAGCTGTTGCACCTGTACGCTCACCCGGCAGGAGCTATTGCACCTGTACGCTCACTTTGCAGGAACTGTTGCACCTGTACACTCACCCGGCAGGAGCTGTTGCACCTATACGCTCACCCAGCAGGAGCTGTTGCACCTGTACGCTCACCCGGCAGGAGCCGTTGCACCTGTATGCTCACCCGGCAGGAGCTGTTGCACATGTACGCTCACTTTGCAGGAAGTGTTGCACCTGTACACTCACCCTGCAGGAGCTGTTGCACCTATACGCTCACTTTGCAGGAACTGTTGCACCTGTACACTCACCCGGCAGGAGCTGTTGCACCTATACGCTCACCCGGCAGGAGCTGTTGCACCTGTACGCTCACCCGGCAGGAGCTATTGATTCAGCTACTTCGTTTTTGAAATCCAAAACGAAAGATGCTCCATCACCAACTGATTGTGCCATAACTATTTGCCTAAAAACCCCGATGGTATCTAATTGTCTGAATACACCGAAGCCGACACTTAAATGGACGTAGCAGCATATAAATGTGGCTCAGCCAACATAGCCGCCAAATCTTTTCTTTTATCCGAAGTTCCCCTGGGGCGCTGACTCATCATCTGATCAGATCGCGTTTTCTCCTAAAATTGACCAATCAGATGCCGTCATTTTATTACTTCCGCGTTTCGCAGCTAGATTTCGGCCATTTGGGGTACCCCCAATAAAAAAACATTGCACGCTCGAGTAAATCGAATTTTTTGAAAATTTCAACGGGAAAAGGATGCTAATACATAGGACCACAAGTGTTCATGTAGTTTCCTCGCAGTTGCTTGGAATGAATGATTGATGGCAGTTTTAGAGGCAAGCATCGGTTTCTTTAGACATTTGCATACAATTTCCAGTATGAAATCAATAGGAAGATTGTCGGTTACGACTGAAAGTTGGAGCAAAGTATCCAAACAATAAAACAAAATTGATGGAATTACAAATAATTCACAAGGAAGACGACGATGAAGCAGGTTTTCTTTCTATCTACTTTGCAGATGTTGTCTTGCTGTGAGCACATTTCAAATTATTAAATTCTTATTAAGGGAGATTTTGACAATGATATATCACGCTCATTGCTTACAAGCAATCATGAAGCAATGCTATATCATTGCTTACAAGAAGCCGCTAATAGCCAACTCTGTGCCTGTGTGAAGTTGTAAAATCAATTTTGTAAAAAAATTAGAAAATCTATAAGAAACTATAACCCCGGGAAGAACTGGGGTCAAACTTAACAGCTCTAAGCCCAGCCCATAGACAAGCTTGTTGTAAAAGTTAGAATAGTTTCCACATCCTTTTTTTATAAGGAACTGAATATTTGGGTCAGTACTGAAAGTATCGAAAATTTCTTACGATTTTCAAATTTTTAGCATTGGTTTGAGTACATCGATACTCCAAGTTTCTTCAGAATTTCCCAAAGGTTCCATGACAGTCTTCATGTCTACTACTTGTGCCGTGAACATTTCAAAACAAAAACTTTTATAAAGCCTTTCCAATCAGACCTTTCTCAAGTACCTTCCAAGCAATATGACACACGAAATAGTGAAAATAACGTATGAAAGTCCGAAGGATTTCCTCTGTCATTTTTAAAAAGTTTCTTAACATATATTTTCCACGTAAAGGTATGTTTTTATGAAATTGCTTATGAGAAACTCAACTCTTAAATCGCCAAGAAATTAAGAAGCCTCGATACTTAAAAAAACTTAAGTTTAGAAACTATTTACTTTAGTAAAGGAAATCCTTAAAATGTTCTTTCTTTATTATCATTTGTTCACGTATCATATTGCTCGTAGGTACTTGTTCTTGGATTATGTCTAAACAGCATCGCAAAGGTTTCAAGGACCTTGTTTTGAAATTCACGAGGACACAGGAAGGGGAACACGAAGAATCTGATAATCTTGAGAGCCTTGTAGTACGGACGCAAATTCTTAGATATTCTTAGCTTCTTGTAAAAGGTACGTGTACTGGAGTTTCTTAATATTTGGCGGTCTGATGGCTGAGTTTCTTAAAAGCAGGTTCTTACGACAAGAATTGGTGTAATGCAACTGTTAGTAATTATCGTTTGGAAATTTAATTTGTTTTGCAACTCCAACGAACCTTTTGATACCCATGCAAACTTTTGAAGTTAGTTGGCAAATTTCTTGTATATTCTCGCGACATATCATCAGGCAGTCAATGCAAATTTGTTCGTAGCGTCTTTCTTTCGATGTGAATGCTTTGCAGCCGTTGGAGAAGATGTTGGGAAGTCCAGGACGGTCTTTGAAAGATCTAATAAAGCTTTTGTCGAGCTACGAGCTCTACCATTCAGCGTGCGTTGCATTTGAATGAGATTTTGTTTTCCTTTCCCCATTTTTGAAGTAACATTTAAGACGGTAAATCATCTTACCGACAAAAATATGACGACACCATCGCCTGTAATTAGCTCTTTTCTCTCCATTTCCTCTCTTCTGTTGAGTCTAGATCAGAGAGGGGCACAAGTTGCCATATGGGGAAGAAGCACAGACTCTGGAGGGGGTAGGGGTCAGAAATTCGCATGGCAAGGCGAAATAAGGCGCAGATTTCGAAATTTTCAGAAGAACCATTCATAAAAATATTCATATTGTTGATAATTTGGCCAAAAACTACTTTTTGGGGGGACAGCGAGCAAGATGCCGCTACATGTTTGAAGAAACATCGAATTCCAACATTCAGATCGCCGTAATTTTTAACCCTAATCCATATGGGCTTTTTTCGAGCTACCATTTATGGGGGGGGGTTCTTTCCACCCCCCCTCTGTAAACTGCCTTAGCCTGGTCAGAATTCAATGCAACTTGGCACCGTTATAGATCAGGTAACTCCTAGCATGTAGCTTACTTTGGGTGTGGCTGCCACGCCTTATGACGTCATAGTGACGTCATGAAGTTTAAAATCAGTGAAAATCAGGTTTCCAAGTTAAATTTGAATTCAAAGAAGGTTTTCCATGAAAATTTGGTAGTTTTTGGTTCCACTTAGCAACAAATTTGATATGAAGATATCATTTCATTGAAATTAATGAACTTGGGGTGATATTTTGGCAGAAATTAGCCAATCTGAATGATGTCATTAATGCATTGAATTTGTTCTCTGTAGAAATAGACAAAAGAAGCTGCAAAGTGGTAATACTCCATCACAAACGCATCATTGGAGTGTTTTCAATTGAAAAATTTCGAAAATATTCAAAAAGCTTGCTAATTAGCCCAAAATGGCGGCCAAAATGACGTCATCATCAAAAAATGCTGACATCATCAAATTCCAGAAATTGCTGTATCAAATTAAAGCTCTTCGTTTACTGATTCATTTGGTGTATAATACTTCATAATTTGACCCAATCTTTCCATTCAAATCATCAAAAACAATGATTTTTCTGCTACCTGCTTCCAAATATGGGCATGTCACGTGACCTGTGAGCTCTATTGTTTAAAAATTTTTTGATCAAAATGTGGCGAACAGATAATTAGTAAAAGTCAGAGGGGTTTGGGGGACATAGGTGATGTCTTTCAAACACTCGGCAAGAAAAACCTCGAGGGGGGGTGGAAAACACCCCCCCCATGCGGATTAGGGTTAAATCTTACATGGTGGCACGGAGACTACATGAACACTTGTAGTCCTATGTATATGCATCCTTTTCCCGTTAAAATTTTCAAAAAATTCTATTTACTCAAGCGTGCAATGTTTTTTTCTTGGGGGGTACCCCAAATGGCCAAAATCTAGCTGCGAAACGCGGAAGTAATAAAATGACGGCATCTGATTGGTCAATTTTAGGAGAAAACGCCATCTGATCAGATCAGAGGATGAGTCGGCACCCCAGGGGAACTTCGGACAAAAGAAAAGATTTGGCGGCTATGTTTTGGCTCAGCCAACCTGCAGTCAAATTTCAGCCTGTCATCAGTATTTCCCGTTGATATAAATCTTTTATTCAAGAATGGCTAGCCACTTCTCGCGGCCTATTGTCGTTGGACAGCTATTTATTTTCATAAGCTAGTATATACTTTGATTCCCCTTAGGGTCTCAAATTCTAGGTTGAAGAAATCCTTGTAAATACATTTTGTTATAATATCAACATTTGTAATCTGAAAATGATGCCTGGAAGCCAACAAAACTTCTCTACATCAGCATTATAACAGGAAGTTAACTTCAAGTCCATGTTAAACATACCTAGACCAGCTACGAGCACTTTTAGTTCACATCTTCCGGGAATTTTTGTCATTAAGATATGAAGTCCGACAAGATCTGCTAAATCCATCGTTGACTTCATAAATTCCTGCAATTCAAGAACATATCAATGCTGGTCGTCTTTTACTTCGTATCAAAAAATCGTTATAGAGAGTTGTCAACATGCAGGAAAGATTTAAATTTAATACGCTTAAAATGTAGTCAC
Source organism: Aurelia sp. 4 Dawson et al 2005 (assembly GCA_964019985.1). Taxonomy (NCBI): domain Eukaryota; kingdom Metazoa; phylum Cnidaria; class Scyphozoa; order Semaeostomeae; family Ulmaridae; genus Aurelia; species Aurelia sp. 4 Dawson et al 2005. The sequence goes on along the minus strand of OZ026495.1, from coordinate 15,859,136 downwards.
AGAGAGCCTAGGAAAAATAGGCAAAACTCAACAATAAATTGTCTGTTTTAAGCCTTCACAGCTTCCTACGCAGCTTTTATAATTCAAGGCTTCAGAAAGCCTTCGGAGTTTCCTACGCAGCTCCAACTGTTATGGTCTCTCCCCGCATAATTTTTTACTGGACCAGAGAGGGGCAATTTACTGCACCCCTCATAACGTTGCGTAGGACAGAGAACAGTTATTGGTATTGTTTTCAGTTCGAAGAACCCCTTTGTTGCTTAGACAATAGGACCTTTTGTGACTGTTGGCTCGAACCGGAGCGTGGAGGCGCTCCCTGAGGGTCTTCGGGACAGGTTGTTTACTTCGGGTTGGTTTGGATTTGTAATGGCGATAGGACATCAATGGACAATATTTGTGAGTAAATTAAATCGCTTATTCCTTCGTATTTTCTCGTTTTTGTTCGTTGTTTTCGCTAGCTTATGTGTTTATTTATTTATTTTTTTTTGTAGCGAAAACCTATCCTCGAACTAGCTATCTATCGATCTACGTACACTGTTTAGCTACGCGTTCTATGCTGAGATAAAATTCAACGCGAATGGAAGAGTTATTTCGAGTTGTCCAAAACTGTTATGAATTTTACATTTACTGAGGGAACGTGCCCCCTCATCGTTTTCGAAATATTATCGCCTTCACCTTACTTGATGATGAACATTTCCCAAGATTTACCCGTGTTTACGAATCGCTTGCGAGGATTTATCTTGATTTTCAAGACCCCTTTGGAAACTGTTATGGCCTAATTTATGTGATAGACCCCTTTGAAGCGTTAGCTGCAAAATTGCCACTTTTCGAGAACACTTTATGATAGCCTGAATATTGCTTTTATCATTCTCGAACAATTTCGTATGTTGCTGCGCTATGGAACATTCAAAGGACGAAAAATCACAAGTCGACCCTCAGGGGCAAAATATATTGTCACCACCACGGTCATTGCCAACGGATATCAACAAAGACAATCGCCACGATCCTGCTAATTTTGGGTCATTGCCAGAACATGCTGGTTTTACTTATTTTGACTCAAGGCCACAAAGAGAGTGTAGAATGACTGAAAAGGGCTTGGCATATTGGATGGAAAATCGCGAACAGAGGCGTAAGAATCAAAGCTACTACAGCGAGATTATCAATAATCATATTATTCGTATTCAGAGTCTAATGGTTTCAACGGAAAATATCGATATCGTCAAAGATTGCTTGAATAAAGTTTCACGTACATACCAAGATTTTATTCGCCAATTTGACAGTGACGACGATAAATTAAATGATCCTACTTACCTGCGTGTTTGTTCGGATGTTAGGAATGCAGAGTTACGTGTCACAAAATGGCTACAAGATTTTAATACTGGCAATGAAGCAGTCTCAAATTCGTCGAAGTCTTCATGGGGTTCAGTTCGTTCGAAAAAATCCAATAGATCAAGGATATCTGGAGCACCTAGCAGTACTCTGGATGACGTCATAAGAAACAGAGCAAAAATTGCAGAGCTGAAAGCAAAATCAGAATACCTTGAAAAGGAGAAAAAAGCAGAAACAGAGCTTGATAGAACGAGGCTGGAGAAAGAGTTAGCTGTAGCACAAGCAGCTGACAAGGTTCATAGAGAATTTTTAGAGGACAGTTATGTCTTAAATCCATCTAAGATATTTGAGGACAATGGCTTTAGCGATAATAAGATCCAGAAGAAGTCAGAAGCACATATAGATTGTGTTAAAAAAGAAGATAGATTCATTGATAAACAAACAAATGTTTTAGATGCTAAGACTCCATCATTTGTACCAAAGTTCACAGCACCTGCCAGACCACAGTTTACACAGAGATATACAGCTACACCAAACCCGTCTGGTTTCCAACATGGCCCTGCTATGTTTGCAGCACATGATCCCCAGACAGTTCAACCTACTTCTCGAAATGCAGCTCAGACAGGGAGCAGGGTGTCTAACGAAGAGAATATTGAAGCAATTAAGATGTTATATCAATTAATAGCCAAACAAGGAGAGTATTTGCTTCGACAAGGAGCTCCAGAGCTCAAGCTTGAAAAGTTTGGTGGAAATCCAATGAAGTATCAATATTTTATTAACATGTTTGAAACAGTGGTTGAGGCAAGAGTTAAAGATCCCAAAGATCGATTAGTTTTGCTGATTGAGCATACATATGGGGAAGCAAAGTCTGTAATTGAGACGTGCTTGTATCTGGAAGCATCTGCAGCTTATCAAAGAGCTAAAAGTTTGCTACAAGAAAACTACGGAAATCCTATCAAGATTGCAAATATGTACATGGAGAAACTGAGACAATGGCCACGTATTTTTGAAGGTGATGGTAAAGGGATTCGTGAATTCTATGTTTTCTTAATCAAATGCCAAGGTGCACTGTGGGATCAAGTTTACGTTAATGAACTAAACACCAGCTCTCTTCTACAGTCACTATGTATTAAATTGCCCCAACGAATGCAAAGAAAGTGGTCAGAGAATGTGTGCATGATTTTGTCAAGAGCCCAAAGAAGAACAACTTTCGTTGACTTTGTCGAGTTTGTTAGAAAAGAATCAGAAGTCGCCAACGACCCGACATTTAGTCGAGAAGCTCTGTCGAAAGTGATCGGCAAAAAGCCTATAAAGCTTGACCAGTCCAAAGCACTAAAAGGAGGTTCCAAGACAAGAGTAGGTTCCTTTGTTACTAGATCAGAAAATTGCGATGCCGGCGCTGAAACAGCCGTAAAAGATCATCTTTGTCCTCATTGCAGTAAAGAGCATGATTTGGACGACTGCAAAGATTTTCTTGCCAAGTCATCTTATGCTCGAAAAATGTTTGTGATTTCAAAGAAGCTTTGCTTTGGATGTTATTCCTCAGATCACACTGTTGGTGACTGCCCACAGAAACGAGTATGCAGCAAGGAAGGTTGCGGTGGATCTCATCCGTTAGGAATGCACGGTACTCACAAGTTTAAACCAAAAGCCAAGAATCACACCTCAGAAGCAAAATCAAACGATCGTACAGAAATTAGTAATGGATGTACAAAGGCTAGCGAATCAGGAACTTCTTCCTTGGGAACAAATGGTTCTATAATGTCACTGAGTGTGCTGCCAATGCTGTTATTTCACAAAAGTACTCCTGATAAAGTATTAAAAGTTTATGGCATGCTAGACAATTGCAGTCAAGGTTCGTTTATAAATCAAGATGTGCTTGATAACTTTGACATCAAAGGTACTGATACAAAAATTTGTATAAAGACCATGACTGGCACAACGTCAGAAGATTCACAAATAGTGGATGGCTTCATGGTTTCTGATGTCAACGGCACAAATACGATAAGTTTACCAAGATTATTTACCCGGAAAGGTTTACCTATCAACAAAGATGAAATACCTACAGTAGATAACGTGAAACATTGGCCACACCTTGAAAGTATCATGAAAGAAATTCCTGATATTGATCCTGATGCTCCAGTTGCTTTGCTTATTGGAGTCAACTGTCCCACGGCACTTAGACCATTGGAAGTAATTAATGAAGAAAACAACGGACCATTTGCTCAAAGAACTGCTCTTGGATGGTGTATAGTTGGTCCCCTCACCAATGCAGAACAGCATATGTCAACGTTACGGTGCAATAGAATTGCAGTTGTGGATAGCCCGTCAAATAAGATCGCACAGCATTTCTTTGGAGTTGAAGAAACGGTGAAAGACAACGATTTGTCTCGAATGCTGGTAGAAATGTACAAACACGATTTTAATGAGCCAAGCCCAAAGGAAATGAAGAAAGCGCAAATATCACAAGGTACTGAAAGAAATCAACTCCCTAAAGAGACTGCCAACTCAAAAGAAGATGACAGATTTTTGGAGAAAATGAGAACTGAGGTTAAATCAGTTAATGGCCATTACCAGTTGCCACTCCCTTTCAGAAATGAAGCTGTGAATATGCCAAACAATCGTCAACACGCGATAAAACGAGCAATGTGGATCAAACATAAGTTCAAGGACTCAAAGTATCATGAAGACTACGTAGATTTCATGAATAAAATCATCACGCAAGGATACGCAGCAAAAGTTCCAGAATCTCAATTGGATGTAGAAGAAGGGAAAGTATGGTATTTGCCACATCATGGGATTTATCATCCGAGAAAACCTGAGAAGATCCGTGTTGTTTTTGATTGCAGTAGTGAATATAAAGGGACGTCTCTCAATAGAGAGCTTTTGCAAGGCCCAGATTTAACTAATCTCTTGGTTGCAGTTTTGATGAGATTCCGCATCAATCAAGTTGCTTTTCTTGCTGATATAGAGTCAATGTTCTATCAAGTGCAAGTTCCAAAGGCACAGAGAAGTTATCTTCGTTTCTTATGGTGGCCTGATGGAAACATAGAGAATGATTTGACTGAGTATGAAATGTGCGTTCACTTGTTTGGAGCTGTCAGTTCACCTTCATGTGCAAATTTCGCCTTGAAACAGACAGCTGAAGACAACGCCAAAGTCTATGGAAATGAAGCAGCTGAAGTAGTTAAGCATGATTTTTATGTTGATGACCTTCTCAAATCAACTCCTACAACAGAGGCAGCCCTAGAGCTCATTCCCAAAGTAACAAAGATGTGTGCTGCTGGTGGTTTTAGACTTACCAAGTTCATTTCAAATGATCGTAAAGTCATTGGCTCTATTCCAAGAGAGGAGCAAGCAAAAGAGATTAAGAATGTGGATCTCAACCATGACCGTTTGCCCATGGAAAGAGCGCTAGGAATGCTATGGAACATAGAGAATGACCAGCTGGAATTTCGCATTACATTGAAAGATCGACCACTGACACGACGTGGCATACTTGCAACGATAAGCTCAATCTATGATCCGCTGGGACTGGTTGGACCTCTCCTGCTACCTGGTAGAAAAATCTTACAGCAGATATCAGCCGACAAACAAGGATGGGATGAACCATTGTCACAAGAGCAACGAGCAGCATGGGAAAGATGGAGAGCAGATCTTGATGTCTTACATCATATAAAGATTAACAGAAGCTTCACACCACAATCTTTTGGTGAGGTAAAATCAGCACAACTACATCATTTCTCTGATGCAAGCACTATTGGTTATGGAGTTGCAAGCTACCTTCGTCTACAAGACACTGAAAATAGAATCAATTGCGCCCTTGTTATGGGAAAGTCAAGAGTTGTTCCCAAAGATGCACCATCTATACCGAGACTTGAGTTAACTGCTGCCACAGTGGCTACAAAAGTTGGATATCTACTTTACAAAGAGCTACAGATCAATGAGGTGGAAGAATTTTATTGGACTGACTCTCAAGTCGTGTTAAGCTATTTGAACAACGAAAGAAAACGATTTCATACATTCGTAGCCAACAGAGTAAAGATGATCTGTGATCACACCGATGTGGAGCAATGGAGATATGTGCCATCTGAAATCAATCCAGCTGATCATGCATCACGCGGTACAACAGGAAAGCAATTTACTGAAGCCAAAGACTGGCTAAAGGGGCCGAAATTTTTATGGGATTCAGAAAGAAATTTTCCCTCGGAAAACGTGTCAACTGAAATAGATGAGGATGATAAAGAGGTAAAGAAGATCTTCACAACAGAAGTTATGCCTTTAAAAGAAGAAAATCGTGTTCTAGCCTCATTGGAGAAGAATATCTCAAGCTGGTATCGTATGAAGAGAGTACTAGCAATAGTCATTGGAATCATCCAGAGAAAGAAGTTCATCAGAGAAGAACCGAAAGTTGAAGATTTACAAAAAGCCGAAGATAAGCTTATCAAGTGGATTCAACACAAAGAATTTGCAAGCACAATAAAGATTCTCAAAGACATAGATTCTGGAAGCATTGACAGAGAATCGGAAAAGAAAAAGAAACTTTTGTTACGCCAAAGAAGCAACCTTCTTCAATTTGATCCTTTTCTTGATTCCAATGGTATCTTGAGAGTTGGAGGACGTCTACGAAGAGCGAAATTAGCTGATAATCTGAAGCATCCTGTAATCATACCACATAGTGGAAAGATCCCAATTTTGATTGCAAGACATTGTCATGATGCAGTGTATCACGCAGGAAGAGGAATAACGTCGAATGAGATTCGAAGTTCAGGATACTGGATCGTAAGAGGTGGCTTGATTGTTCGACAAATAATTTCAAAGTGCACAGTTTGTCGCTTTCTCAGAGGAAGGCTTGGCCAACAGAAGATGGCAGATCTGCCTGCAGACAGGACTTTGCCAGCACCCCCATTTACTCACTGCGGTGTCGATTATTTTGGCCCATGCCTGATCAAAGAGAAAAGGAAAGAAGTCAAGCGATATGGTGCTCTTTTCACTTGTCTGAATTCACGTGCAGTACACATAGAAGTAGCAAATTCTCTGGAAACTGATTCGTTTATCATGGCTTTGAGGCGGTTTATCAGTATTCGTGGAAACATCAGATCCTTAAGATCCGACTGGGGAACAAATTTTGTAGGCGCAGAGAGAGAGCTGAAAGAAGCAGTTAAGGAGATGGATCATGAAAGGATCAGAGATTTCCTGTTACATGAAGGATCAGACTACCTTGTCATTCGATGGAAGAGAAATCCACCTGCGGCGAGTCATATGGGTGGAGTTTGGGAAAGACAGATCAGATCCGTTCGATCAATCCTTTCTTCAATGTTCAAGACACATGGCAGCTCCTTGAACGACGAGGCTTTCCGCACAGTTATGGCGGAAACTACTGCAATTATCAATTCAAGACCCTTGACGACAGATAATCTTGATCGGCCAGATGACCCTCTGTCACTTTCCCCCTCAAGTTTGCTGACAATGAAGACCAAGGTAATATTGCCTCCGCCTGGAAATTTTCAAAGAGCAGACATGTATTCAAGGAAATACTGGCGTCGTGTTCAGCATCTTGCCAACGAATTTTGGCAGAGATGGCAGAAGGAATACCTTATCAATTTACAGCGTAGGACCAAATGGAATGTTCCACAGAAGAATTTCCAGAAGGATGACATAGTTCTGATCGCTGAAGATAATTTGCCGAGAAACAAATGGTCAAAAGCTCGAATCGTTGACGTACGAAAAGATGACCAAGGCGTCGTTCGAAGCGTAAAAATGAAGACAACTGGTATGCAGTTTGACTCTCGAAAGCCCATTGAAAGACCAGTGAACAAGATCGTTCTACTTTACAGAGAAGAGGAGCACGAACGCAGTGAATAATGAGAGCATGAGGTTCATTCCCCATCGAAGGAGCCACGAAGACTGTGAGAAAAACATTTGAACGTTGTGTAATGTTTTTTGGGGAGCCAGATGTTATGGTCTCTCCCCGCATAATTTTTTACTGGACCAGAGAGGGGCAATTTACTGCACCCCTCATAACGTTGCGTAGGACAGAGAACAGTTATTGGTATTGTTTTCAGTTCGAAGAACCCCTTTGTTGCTTAGACAATAGGACCTTTTGTGACTGTTGGCTCGAACCGGAGCGTGGAGGCGCTCCCTGAGGGTCTTCGGGACAGGTTGTTTACTTCGGGTTGGTTTGGATTTGTAATGGCGATAGGACATCAATGGACAATATTTGTGAGTAAATTAAATCGCTTATTCCTTCGTATTTTCTCGTTTTTGTTCGTTGTTTTCGCGAGCTTATGTGTTTATTTATTTATTTTTTTTTTGTAGCGAAAACCTATCCTCGAACTAGCTATCTATCGATCTACGTACACTGTTTAGCTACGCGTTCTATGCTGAGATAAAATTCAACGCGAATGGAAGAGTTATTTCGAGTTGTCCAAAACTGTTATGAATTTTACATTTACTGAGGGAACGTGCCCCCTCACCAACTCTAGAGCAATCTATTTTGAGTTAGCCGATTATTCCAGGGCTCCATGTGATGTAGAAAGTTGCATCTTTTCACATTACCAGTAATTCTTACGTCGATTTCACCATGATGTCTAGATTTTACAGGACTTTAGCCATCAAAGAAAGTTTGGGATAAAGTTTACCAACAATGAATTCTAATCATCGTTACCTTCCTAAATCAAAATGGCAAGAACTAGGAACATGGAACTATGCAGATGGACCGCATTCTGGGTGCTAGATCTGAGTCTAGAGATGAAATGTTTATACAAGGACATTTTGAAAGACTTTTCTATACTGAATGCTGTTTGTTGCAGTGCTACATCAAAAATAGCCTTGAATAACAGATTCATCGTAATAAGTCCACAAACGCAATATTAGACAATAGAATCTGTAAAAAACAGTTAACCCTTTCACCCCGGGAAGGGCCATATGGCCCAACAGTATTCATTGAGAACAGCGAAATTTGCAGGAGGTAAAGCATTCAGAATTTTGATTGCTTTGAAAGGTTATGCACATTGCATTTATCTATTGCTTACTGTATCACTGATTATGATACCCCCTGAAAAACGACACTCAGTATTAGATTTTCCTGTGAAGCTTAATTTTAGCCGGGCGTGAAAGGGTTAACTCCTGTGAAAAGAACAACAAAGAAATAAACTTGTAACTGGGGAGAAAACTGTCAAATCCTGCTAGAAAACAACGAATTGATCTGAAACCACGAAAGGAAAGGACAAATGATGGAAGTGGGGGCTGCAATAAAGTGCGAAAGTGATTAATCGAAAGTGGTTTATTACTGCAGAATTACTACGAAAGCAGAGTATCATTACAAAATTGGATAGCTGAAAAATGGTTAATGCGCATCAATGATTAGGTGAACACGGCAGAGCAGAAACTGCGTAAAATGACGTCATCGAGCAATCTGAGATAAGGATTTGTTTGGATAGATAAGCTTTTGAAATGATAAATCAAGACTTTAAGGCCCCAGGAATAAAATATCAAGTGTTGCCGAATTTTGGGATCTGTTGTTGCAGGGAGCTAGCGGGCCTCAAAGTTACGAGTTTTCGCGCATGCGTGCGCAGTCTCTGCTCTGTCGGTGAACGCATGATACTGTTCTGGGTTTTGCGTAGAGCATTCAAAAAAGTAAATGGTACCTTGCATTGCCAAATATCTGAAACTAATCATCACAATACAGAATTTGATGGGGTAACATCTGTTCAACAGTGTTTTGTCTTATGGCATAGTCACAATTTTTTATCTTGATTCGGTTTGCAAGATTGACGTTGCTGTTCTCTTGGGAATCTTATCTCTTCTGGAATATTTGATTGAACAAGCTATGTCATTCGCTCATCTTATCTTCAGAATGTGCACAGTAGTGTCCGTACTTACTGTCACAGTAGCGAACGGACTCATAAAGAACAGTGACAATAGACTTATGCCTTTTCGTTCCTTGTTTCCCTGTGTTCTTTGATTACTTGATATCAGTTGATCAATGGGAACTCACAACATTACTCTGAAAAAGTGGGCCCACTTTTCCAAAATGGCATAAACTGGCGGGAGTCTGCTTTAAAGAGCTTGAATATCAAAAAGCAAACTTTACACTGACAAGGATGATGTTCTCCAGGCCTACTTATCGCAAAATGTGTATCTTCAAGCAAGAATCTACCTCTGTGGAAACAAAATAGATCCATTGCAGTTACGAAGACTCTAGGACATGTTAACCGCTCCTTCTATACAACAATTCAGTTCAACTTTGATTTTAAATTCCATACCGGGTGACCCAAAAGAGTGACCCGACGCAATCTGTTATTGAAAAATAAGGAAGAAGCCGTTGGGAATGCTTCAAACGTTGTTCTGTCACCAAAAGACTACCCTACATTAAGATTATTTTTTTAATTTTTTGGCACGGTAAATTTCGATAATTAAGGATTTTGAGGAAAAGGGCATGCCAGAAATCCTGAAAAAGTCGTCAAAAAATAGGGGATCGATTTACGACCACTGCAGATCTTCAAATCAATCAGGAGCGTGTTTTATTTCAGGCTGGGAATAGCCAACTCAGTCAAAACTTTCCAGAGAAAGGTAACAGTCTCCACGTACCTAAGAATTAGGAATAAACGTTCCCTGTTGACTCAATGAATTTCAAAGGAATTCAACTTTCCACGCAAAGATTCTTTACAGAAAAACAGAAGAATATCTTAGATATCTAGGGACTATAAACTTGCTCTGAAAACTTCCGGCTAAGTTGCCTATTCCCCAGCTTTAAATAGAACACGCTCCTCATTATTTTGAAGATCTGAAATGGCCGTAAATTGATCCCCTTTTTTGACAACTTTTTGAGAATTTCAGGCATGCCATTTGCCTCGAAGCTCTTAAGTTGGAAAATTTACTGTGCCGAAGAAAATTGCAAAAAATAATCCTGATGTAAGATAGTCTTTTAGCGACCGAGTAGCGTTTGAAGCATTTCAATCGGCCTCTTACTTATTTTGCTGTAACAGATTCCGCCGGGTCACCTTTTTTGGGTCACCAGGTACATACAACTCAAACATATTGATGATGCAAACAAAGTACACAATTATAAACAATAGGTGTATTACAGAAAATTAATACAAATTTGAACATAAAATCAACACGATTATTTACCGCAAAAACTAACAATGGAAAAAGGAATTTGAAATGACAGCTGTCTAAAATAACGCCTTCTGATTGGTTGAAATGGTTGAAACTAAATCCTAGCAATTTGATTGGTGAATCTGGAATCACTTTACGTGGGCCTAAAGTGGGCCCACTTTTTATGAGTACTATCACGAGCCCCTGTTGACCAAGTGGTCTCAGCAAATAAAAGAATGCAAGGAAACAATTTGATGAAAAGGCACAAGTCTACCATAACAATTCTTTAAGTGCCAGCTTTTTTATTCACAAAGCATAGATCTGGAATCTTTGAAAACTTTAAGTTGAATGTGCAAAATGGTATAGCCTAATTCATTCAACTGAACTGATCGAAGAAAACTCTAGGTTATTCGTCACCATTCCAGATAAAGCATTTTTGATACCATTGTTGTTTTTAGAGCTAAAGACGTTTAAAAATCTCTGCGAGTTTTGAAATGGTGATGTCATCAAGTAGCTAAATCAAACACCATAAAAGCTAACAACTTTTGTTTGCTACCAATTTGTAGATCTTCAAAACTGAGTATTTTCTTGTGTTGGTTATATAGGTTTTCTTCAATAAATACAATTTAGAGTATGGTGCCCTGAATCTTTTGAAACTTTCCGATACTTCCTCTGGTATATCCCTGTGAACCTAAAAACGCTGTAATTCCAGAAATGATAATGATATCAAAATGCTCCTTCTAGAATTTTGGCAAGCGACCTTTACTGCCCTTCATTCTAATTCAGTTGAAAGAATTAGGCAGTAACATCTCACAAATATCATTCCAAAGTTTTAGTAAAGATTGAAGCCCTATGGTTATTCACAAACCAGCGGAAAAACATTAATTGTTAATGGTGGTGGCTAAACATGGAAATCTGAATCAGCACAGGTTCCAAATCTTTAAATCTACGAAAAAAGGCGGGTGTAAAATTCAATGACCTGTTTCTTTAAACTGAATGACTTGAAAGAAACTTTAGCCACTTTTCTATGATTCTACCGTTGGACTTTTCAGAAACCTTGAATATTTGTCGAGATTAAACCCTATTTAATATTTTAGCTCATTTCATGATGAGACGTCATCAAATTTCTAAATCACAAACCAGAAGAGCGAAAGAGTTTTGCTTGATGCCATATTGTAGGCCTCCATAAACTATGGTTTCTTCAAAATTATTTGATCTTTCGTCAAGGGGTTTAGTAATTACGATAGTTTTTAGTTTTTTCGAAAATTTTCTTGAATTCTTAAAATAGAAGAAAAACACTGTGACTCTGAAAATATTGAAGATTTCAGAAAAGTCCAACGACAGATTTACTGTAAAATAGTTCAAGCTTCTTTGAAGCCGTTCAGTTCAAAGAAATAGGTCATTGAACTTTACACCCAGCTTTTTAAAGATTTGAAACCTATGCTATTTGAATCAATTTCAATAGTCTAAGTCTGATAACAGTTCCATAATAACCCACTGAGATTCAAGATTGTTGAGCTGTTCACATTAGATGCACAAAGAAACTTAGGAGTTGAAAAGCGAACTTTACAGTACGGGACTGGATCAATTAAAATGAATCAAGCCTTGCTTGATAATCTCGCCCCACATTTATAAGAGCAAAGAAGAGATGCCTGAATTCAACCTTACGAAAATTCTTTTGGTGTGAAATGGTTGGAAAGTCGCCTGAGCCACTTGATGAATTTCCAAGGTGAATATGTGAATTACAGTATATAACGATAACATACCCCTACGATGTCTACTTGACCCTCCACAGCATCTGACATTGGAAAGAAGCTTGCAAGAATCAGCATCTATACAAATAAACATGTGCTCGCTAGAATCATATGGACAGAGAAAACAAAGAGGACTAAAAGGCTTTTCATGCACTTTTCAGAATTTGTGACATCAATAACTGCAGCACCCTAAAAACGTTTCAACATTAAGAGAAACTGTTTGGTTTCAGCGTTTTCAGGTTATGAGGAAATGCGATCTTGTCTGCTTAATATTCATAAATGAGATTTGCAAGATTGTGGTGCATGAAATTAATTCAAGATCTGAAGGATAGGAAATTATACCATGCAGCCCATTCATGGTGCTTTTAAACATTTCCTCCTACACCAAACAATCTTTAGAACTGTGGTTAATGAATCATATGTCAATGCTTCTGAACAGATTGTAGCCTGGTTCATCCCGATCTGTTAAATTTTTCTCTTATGTGTGACGAGATTTTCAGAAGTTTCAACTTCATTGGTGCAGCCAGTAAAGTCACAAAAAGTATTGAATTTCAGTGGATAGATAGTGTGGGCATTCGTCATCACAATAGGAAGTTTACAAACTTTGTAGAATTTTTACCTTGCAAAGTTGTGTTACAAAGTATGCTGCTCCTGCTTTTATACATTTCCAAAATGAACTGTATTCTGATCTAGAAATTCAGAAACACGATATTTATAGTATGTATACTGTACATATTCACAGAAAGGATATGCTACAGATAGCATCAATCTTTTATCATGAAAATTTGCATGGCATGATAAACCAATAACTAAATCAATTGAACTCATTTCAGACCAGAGTGGTGGTAAAAATCTCCTGACATCGTCTTTGGTGCAGTTTTATATCCATTCCTACCCTGTTGCTATGTACAGTACCAATACATGAAAAGTCATGATGAAATGGAGAAAACGTCAATCAGCAAGAAAACAAATGGGCTGCACTCTAGAAGCCATCCACTTTCTATTTCCTATAATCTTTTAGTCACATTGGGAACCTAGGAATCTGAAAGTTTCAAATTCTCTGATTTGTAACAACTGGGCGGCAATCATCATGATATCACTGTATTGTAGGCTATGGCTATATCATCATTATCAAGATGCTGGACTTTTTTATAACAAATAAAACATTAAAATACAAAAAACTAAACAACTAAATTCTATCTACTGTTGAGATGGAGGCGGAGAACATAACATTATCAAGTCACCTCCAAACTCAACAGTTATACTATACATACAAGATAAAGATTTATTCACATAATGGTAGTCCAAGACCATGTTTTGGGGCTACTCCGCTCCCCACCCCAACGAGCGTAGAGAACCGGCCCCGAATCCCCCCAAACAACCACCAGCCGCTATAGGGAGCCCCTCAACCTCCGAAACCCGGGAACGAGTGTTCCACAGAACCCCGAAAGTCCGAAAGGCCCCAGCAGATGCTGGACTTAAGGCCTATATCCTTAAAGGGCCAGATGGAGGCTTGGCAGAAGGCTGGTAAGGGAGCAGAAATTGAGGTGCAATCTTAACAACCCAATGCTGTTAAAAATATGAAATTCAAAGTTGACGGACCCATACTCAGTATGATACTCCCCAGGCTGCAGAGACAAGGTCTAAAAAGCAGACAATGCAGACAACGCGGACCAGATGAGAACAATAGTCTGTGATATTCTTACCTGCATTTTAGATCTTCACACTGGGAAAATCTAAAATGCGGACAACAATTTCACGGACATTTTGAAAATATGGAATCTGAATGTTGTTCCAATTTCTCCATATTTCTCTAATGTAAACATATTCTTTTTGCATCATTTTCTTTGCACAAATATACTGAGCCTGGGAATTGATGGGTGAATTGGGATCGGCTGAGAGAATCGAACAAATACAATTCTTTAGGTTCAGCATAGTTTAGCTATATTTGGACTTTACCAAGTGTGAAATTCAAAAAGCAGACAAGAAAACCATTAACAAATTTGTGATCGTGACCTGTGTATCCTGATCAGCTGTACAGTAAACAACTAGCGACAAACTGACAAAGGAAAATTGATTGAGATATCAATACCTGGCCCAGTATTTCTGCAGCAAGAAGGAAACGACAAAAAGCGAAAATGTCTGCTTCAGAGAAACATTGAGAAATGAGTAATAAACATTCAAATTCCTTATGTTCAAATGGTTTACAAAATTATTGTCCATGTTTTAGATCTTCCCTGTTTGAAATTCTAAAATGCGGACAAGGAAACCATGGACAAATTCATGACTTGTGTATCCTAATTTGCTGTAAAAAACTGACAAATTGACATAGCAAAGACGACTGAGCACTGGAGTAAGTAATGTATTTGTTTGATTCTTTTAGCTGGTTTCAATTCACCTCTCAATACCTGGCACAGTATTTCTGCAATTGGAAGGAAATGATAAAAACTGAAAATGTTTACTTCAGAGAAACACTTAGAAATGAGTAACAAACATTCAAATTCCTATGTTCGATCGGTCCGCATAATCATTGTCCACATTATACAAGTCAAAAAAGGTAAGATAAATGTGAACAAAAGGAATGAAATTATCTTGGAAACTGGATAACAAAAAATGGAACAACACAAAAGGCAGTTGGATGAAAAACAACAAAACCAAGAGGCATGATTGTAAAGGCCAATACAAGCCATGACTGCCTAGGTGATGAAGAAACAAAATTTTCGAACAATTAAACAATTATTGCATCTACCGTCCTCCGTCTCAGTCTAAAGATATTTTCTGGAAGAAATGCGAAAAAATTTTGAACAATTTTGTACTAAATATGAAAATTTCTTAATGATTGGTGACTTAATCTTAGTGAGGATGATGATTCATTAGATCAGTTTATGCAGGAATTAAAATTGGAAAATGTCGTTAAGGTACCAACTTACTTTAAATTCGACAGCCCAACTTGCACTGATTTAATACTTACCAGTGACAAGAAAAAACTAGCTAATATTAGAGCAGTTGAAACTGGACTGTCGGATTTTCATGCAATGGTGGTGACTACATTGAAAGGCAGTTACCATAAAAGAGGCCCTAAGATTATCACTTACCGAGATCATAGTAAATTTGACAATCATTCATTCAGAGAAGGTTGGAGAAGAGTTAAACTCAAAGCCTTTAATGAAGGAAGATTTCAACACTTTCGATTCAACTGTTAAGAGCATACTAGATAAGCAAGCACCTCTAAAGAAAAAATACCTTAGGGCTAACGATGGACCCTTTATGACCAAAGAACGTAGAAAGGCAAATATGAAGCGCACACGGGTAAAGAGCAATTTCAATAACACTCGAGCAAATGAAAATTGAAAATCATAAGATGAAAAGAAACCTGTGTGTTAAAATTCTTCGTCAGAATAAGAGGTCTTACTATGCTCAACTTGATCCAAAAGTTGTTAGTGACAATAAGAGGTTCTGGAAAACTGTAATACCCTTGTTTTCAAATAAGATTCAAAGCAGCTCTTGTATTACCCTTTTAGAAAATGGTGTTGTTGAATCGGATGAGGGCAAAGTTGCTGAAATTCTAAATAACTACTTTGTAAATATAACGGAAACTTTGGGTATCGCCAGTGAACATGAGCAAGAGCCTTTGAATGATCACGACAACGATTACTACTTATCGTTTGTAAAACGTTTTCAGTCACATCCCAGTGTCCTTAAGATAAAGTCGTCCGTCAAGAGAACCATAAATTTCTCCTTCAGGAAGATCACAGTCGAAGAAATGCTAGAACAGTTGCAAGATTTAGATCCTAAGAAGGGTTCACCACAGGAAGCAATTCTTGCAAAAAATATTAAAATCCAACGCAGATTTGTTCTGTTTTCCTCTAACAGACCTTTTTAATAAACTTTTGAGGAAAGCAGCTTCCCAGATGATATGAAAAATGCTGATATTTCTTCACTCTTCAAAAAGGATGATAATATGAGCAAAAAGAATTACAGACAAAGAAGTCTCCTTCCTACATTCGCAAAAATATTTGAGCAACTGATGCATAGGCAATTATCTGAATTTACTGCACGCTACTGTATTTTTCACCACTATTATTCACCGCTACTGTAATGCACATCTTGTCTGGTTGTAAGGTTCTGGCAGGAAGTGACTATCCAAAGCGGCATAACAATGCATTAATGGTTCTCACAGTCGAATGGGCAAAGCAAGAGAGTCTGTTATCCAGAGATTCTGTATGGTATAAGCAAAAGTGGAGTAAGGGAACTGTGCTGGAGAAAAATGGTAAGAAGATCTGCTGGGACTTTGAGTTTACCATGATAAAAACAACCAGTGCAAGAAGGCCAGATTTACTGATTGAAGATGATGATGAAAAGAAGTTATGGATCGTGGATATGGCGTGCCCTAATGAAAAGAACATTGGTGAGAAGCACCGTAAAAAGCTCAATAAATATCAGCAATTGGCCTTCGAGATACGAGAGAAAAGACCAGAGTATAGAGTTGAAATAGTACCCATTGTGATTGGCTGTTTGGGAGGAAGAATGAAGCAAGTGGAAAGTCAGGTGAGAAAGATCATAAAGGAAGACGATGGAGTAAGATGGACATGTAATGAAATGCTTAAGACTGTCCTATTCGAAAGTGAAAGTGTGCTGAGAAAGACCGGTATAATCCAGAAAGACTGAAATTAGAACGATCAGTGTAGTAGATTAGCTTTTGTGAGCTTCTTTTGTAAACAGGGCTACCAAATCTTGTTAGCCTGACACCCTTGATCCTTGGCCAGGTGTAACCCAAGCCTCTAGTATATTGAAACTCAGGTTTTTCCCCCGACCTATGCCACATATAGCCAGGGATGAAGGGCAAAGGGCTGTTCATAACATTGTTCAGGTTGCAATTTTGTATAATAATAATAACAATAATAATAATGATAAGAATAATAATAATAATAATAATGATAATAATAATAATAATAATAATAATAACAATAATATGAAAAATAAGACTGTTTTATAAGACCTAACGTTTCGATTAAAAAATCTTCCTAATAACAATAATAATAATAATTTTTTTTCAAACTTCATCTCATTATTTTAAAATCCCACTATACATACAATAAAAAGCAAAGATATCATAAGAACTACAATACCACTAACTATAAGGCATGGTATGTAGACGGTAAAAGTAACAAGCAGTCTACCAATTCATTAGTTCTGGATCTGTCCACTCTTTGTCTCTTATACAGAAAATGTAATAAGTACTACGGATGCATACATTTATTACCCGTTTGACTAGAAAGTCAATGGACTTTGAGCCAAGAGATAAAAATAATGACAATAATAATAATCACTGGTTAAGAAAGTTAGACATCATGGTGAATTTCAGCACATTACAGAAAGCTTATTTATTGGGATCAGCAAGAGTCATTAGAAAGGTTCTGGATACTTAAGGCCGTGGGATATGGCTCGGTAATCAGTAGATTCAACCAGCAATAACATCACATGCTGTGATAACTGCAGCCATAATAATAATAACACTGGAAACTTTTCATGATAATATCAATCTATATTGCATACTACTTGAAAACAAAAATTTGAGATAAAAGATATTCCTATTCAAGTTACAAAGATATCAACAGAATCAGACTACTCTCTACGGTGTAGGCATTGTCTGCTTGCATTCGCCTTGGTGCTTCAAAAATAATTAACTAAGAGAAAGGTAATGTTCAACTTAGAAGTTTATTATATCCAGCTCCGTCCACTCCTTTGTTATCATACAAAAAATATAATAAGACGAGCGTATACAAATTTCTGTTAGTTTTGTAGAAATGTACGTTGCAGCATTGTTGTCAATATTTAAATCTTTGAGTATGTTGAAGAATTCCTCTGAATGTTTTGAATAGATGCCGATAGCAGTCATCACGAGATTTACAAAACAGATTTTGGGATGCGAACGTTTCAGGTCAATATCATTTAAAAGATGTTCGTATTTCTTCCTACTGTTAGCTCAATTATGAACAAGTTGTTCATTCTGTCCACAACAAGTAGATCCGGTCTTGGAGCAGTACCAGTCACAATTTCAGGACATAAAAACGATGGAATGTCACACTAAAGCTTCTTGAAAATTGGTTGCAAAAAGCTAGCTATGTTTAACAGCA
The DNA here is from genome assembly GCA_964019985.1 of Aurelia sp. 4 Dawson et al 2005. Lineage (NCBI taxonomy): Eukaryota > Metazoa > Cnidaria > Scyphozoa > Semaeostomeae > Ulmaridae > Aurelia > Aurelia sp. 4 Dawson et al 2005. Next base: position 15,840,817 of record OZ026495.1, on the reverse strand, counting down.
CTGAGTTATGTCGCCATGTGTAGCGATTTAAACATGATGCACAGCCAGCTACAATATGCTTCGTGGTCTGAACCTCCCTACAGAATGTAGAGCTTGGCACACCCCATCTTGCTAAGTTAGAAAAACAAGCAAGAGAGTTGTTCATATATCTTACAGTAAAATTAAAGATGTTTCTAGGAAGACGATGTTGCACTTTAAACCAGTGGCGGACTGGCAACCATCCTACCCCCCGGGAAAAGCAACCAAAAGGGCGCCAGTAGGTGATCAACCTGCTTAGCTTTGGGGTTCGTGACATGGTCTCGAAAACTCTGTGTGGCGGAGAATCAGTTTTTTAACAATCTCATGTCTTTCGAAACCCTCATCATGGACTGCGGAATGGTGTAAAATGGGGGGAGGGGAAATGTTTTGAGCGAAGCGAAGAAAATGGAGGTCCGGGGGCTTGCCCCCGGAAATTTTTAGAAATACAACCATATAGAATGCCGGAAAATGCCTCATTTTGGATGGACCTCTTTATTCACAATTTGCTTTAGAAAAGAAGTTGATTCTTATCTTAACTGACTTCATTTGAAACATACAGTAGACGCAGGTGGTAAAATTTATAGGTGTTATGATGTATTGCTGTCGGGTAATATAATAATTGCTGAATTTAGACCAAAGCCCAAAACCTACTTTTCAGTTTCTGAGACACTATCTTCCAAGATTTTATAAAAAAAGCAACTTCTGCAGTCTAGGGAGCAACATTCTTTTCGCTTAAAACTCGTAGGCTTTAGAAAATCAAAAAAATATATGACTACATTCCAACCCAACAGCGATTTCTAATTTTTTTTGTGTATTTCTGAAAAACGTAGGGAGTGGGGCCCATTGATGATGATGAACCCATTAACATGCATGCCTCGAGTTTCTCATTTCCCAGAGTTGACCGTCAGCGTGTTTTTACTTGCTTTAGCTTACTGAAAGCTCTCTCGCAGCTGACTAGGATGCATGGGAAAGTATTCATGGGTTAAGAAAAGGCTGGAGAATGCTGATGCATTTAACAGATATCTAGGATTCTGTAACAGCAAACCAAGCACTGCTTGCAGGTTCCTTTGCAGGCAACTCTATTTCAAGGATACCCATCACTTCTTCTGCTGTCGGCTCAATGTCGCAAATTCTCTCTTCGTCAGGTTCTTCCAAGATACTTTTCACAGCCTGAATATCATCAAAATCATCTTGGAGCGTTTTACTTAGATGCTTGAATAATGAGATGAATAAAGCAAGCTCAGCCTTCAAAGAAATGGCAGATACACCGACAAGTGATGCAACCTTTTCCAGGCCCTCAACTGATATGTCGGTTTTAGAGAGCTCTTCAAATCGATTGGGGTCAAAACAACATGTGCCCCTGATCAACTCTGAATTTGCAGAAAAGCGCTCCGTGATACTTGTTGTTATCTGGTCAATAACACGTCTGAAAACACCCACAAAACCTCTGAACGACATCATCTGGCGTTTCACCCTGGTCTACGTCTCATAGGCTTCAGACCTTTGAAAAGGGAATATTTTGAAATACCACAAAAATATGTAGTTCTTTCGGACAGGTACCCGCTAGGTCCATTGATGGCTGTAATAATTTTTGGTTCAATTCAATAATTGTTTGCTGTTTTTTGGAAAACAAACTTGGGGCAAAGGGCGCACCGGGAAATTTCCCGGTGTCCCGGTGGGCCAGTCCGCTTCTGCTTTAAACCAAAAATTTTTTGCCTTCGGGAGTGCTGTTTTCCACAACTCTGTTATTACTGTACTCTGAACCTGCAATGACTCTACCTTCAATTTTTGTCTTCCCGGATCTTCTTTAGAGCAAGTCTTGTTGTATGGAACGAGTCATATTGGATGTTAGCCTTTTCTGATGTTGCATTATGCAGATATCGAATGTCTTCATTTATGGAGTTTTTCAGACACTCACGGAAAGTTACTTGACAAAGGGTATGTTTTGTACTTGTATCAATGACTTCCTGGCCAAACTGTGCCTTAGATAATTGCAATATTTCAACTGTTCCACTTACAGGTATATCTAACCACTTTCTGAAATATCCGTGACAAATCATGTCTAGATTTTGCTTTATCCACGTTGCATCTATGTCTGCTATCGTGAGATCCCAACTAATTTTACTTAGAAAACACCAATTGTATAATTGAAGCTTATTTTTTGGATGTAAAGGTAGTTCATGAATCAAGTTGAGAATTCAATTTGTAGTGTCAAGAAGCTGCCTTTTGTGCTCACTATTGTCCATGTCAAAATTAAACCAACGCCCGAGGTATCGAAAACTTTCCTTTTCTTCAATGCCTTTAATCAATATATTGTCTGCATAAATTTTTGGATTAAACTGTTTGGACTGCGTTACAACCTTTTTCATAGCAAAAGTTTGACACTTATCAGGTCTGATTCTCATCTTAGCCCAATTACACCACCTTGAAAAAGCATTAACGAGAGTTTGATTTTCATACTCTGTTGCTGAGATTGCAATTGCATCGTCTGCGAATTGGAACCAGTTTCTGGGAGTCAACAGCTTATTTGATCTGTAGCTTAGTTGCTCGAATTCCTTTTTTTGCAGGGTACGGATGAAAGAATTAATGCAAAGGTTAAAGAGGAGAGGACTGAGACAGTCTCCTTGCAGTAGTCCCTTTTCGATCTTAAGAAATGGTGTAGCAAAGCTTCTAGTGGTGATTGTTGTTTTAAAATCTGCATACAGCGCATCTACTAGTTCAATGACATGGTCAGGGATGTGGTGATACTTCAACATGGTATCAATTAGTCCATGTTGTACTTCTCCAAATGCGTTTTGTAGGTCTAGCAAAGTTATTACTAAGGACTTTGTTTACGTTTGGTATCTCTGATTATATGTGAAAGTAGTGCTGTATGTTCGAGGGTACGGTACCAGAAATCCATAATAATAATAGTAATAATAATAACAATAATAATAATGATAATAATAATAATAATGATTACAGTGCTGCAATTGTTGACTGGACAAAGGAGGAGCTGCGACAGTTTGATCGTAAAACAAGAAAATTACTAACCATGCATGGTGGATTTCACCCGAAGAGCGATGTCGATAGACTTTATCTGCCAAGGAAGCTAGGAGGTCGAGGAATATGTTCGTTAGAAGACTGTGTTGAAGAAGAGAGGCGAAGCATTGCCATGTACTTGTCGCAGAACCAGGAAGAATTGTTGAAGTTTGCAAGGAAAGAGCTGAAGCTGCCAACGGAGAACGAATCAAAATTAGAATTTAAGAAGAGAAAGGAGACGGAAAAGCTTTCATCTTGGAAAGAAAAGAAACTGCATGGGCACTTTGCAAAAGATACTGATGATATCAAAACAAATGAGTCATTCAATTGGCTGTGCAAAGGGGAATTAAAACGTGAAACAGAATCTCTAATACTGGCAGCTCAGGAACAAGCGCTGAATACAAACTCTGTAAAGGCAAGAATTTACCACTTACAGGAAAATGATACATGTAGATTGTGTGGCGGTGCGGCCGAGAATGTCACGCACATTGTTAGTGGCTGCAAAAAACTTGCCCAAAAGGAGTATAAGCGTAGACATGACAAAGTTGCATGCTTCATCCATTGGCTCTTATGCAAGAAATATGACCTGGAGCATACAGACAAATGGTATCAACATCAGCCAAGTCCTGTTGTAGAAAACAAGAGATACAAACTCTTGTGGGATTTCTCCATCCAAACTGATCGAGTCATAGAGCACAGAAGACCGGACATTGTCATCGTCGATTGGGAAGAAAAAGAATGCATTGTCATTGATGTAGCCATTCCTGCTGACCAAAATATTGCAGACAAAGAATGGGAGAAGATCAGCAAATACAGTGAACTAAAGCTGGAAATAATGAGATTATGGAATGTTAAAGCAAAAGTGATTCCAATAGTGGTTGGGGCCCTTGGCTCCATTCCCAAAAAGTTAAAAGAACATTTGTTGAGTTTAGGATTACCAGGTGATATTCACTGCATCCAGAAGTCAGCTCTCCTTGGAACAGCTGGGATACTAAGAAAAGTATTGAGTGTCTGAGGCTGCTTGTTGCAGCTTGACATTTGATGAACCATTCCTCCAGACTATGAACTTTAGGAGTGAACTCGCAGATAATAATGATAATAATAATGACGGAAACTTTCATTCTCATAAATAAAACTTACAACAAGATGAATATTTAAAAATGTAAAACTTAACAGTATAAAGAATTTATTCGTGACTACCACTCTCCATAAAAGGGCATGCTAGTCAAGCCTTACTGCCTTCAACAATCTTACGTCTTTAGAATGTTAAAAGTTCAGGATTGGTCCAGTTTTTGTCTTTCCTACAAAATCTATAATACGTTCTCCTTATACAGATGTTTATCATGTTTCTAATAATGTTTTTTGATTAGAGTTCCGAAAGTCCGATGCTCTTTAATGCTTGCATTATGCCATTTCCATTATCATCCCTGCATATTAATCCTAGGGCGCTCATGCTCAGATTCACTAATAATGATAATAATAATAATAATAATAATAATAATAATAATAATAATAATAATAATAATAATAATAATAATAATAATAATAATAATAATAATAATAATGATAATAATAATAATAATAATAATAATAATAATAATAATAATAATAATAATAGTAAAAAAAGTTTCTAGTATAAGTTTAGGAGCTCCCAGTCCCTTTTCTAATTCACAAAGGGCACTAGAAAATATTTTGACTTGTGCATAGCAGCAAAACTTCTATTGTTTGTTGTAAGGTTTTTCAGACCAATTGTAAATATAGCATTATCAGCATGTAAATAATTTTAGGCATAAACAACGTAATGTCTATAAATTCTCGGCTGCCATGTAAAGTTTTTATACTGAAGAAGATTCTAATCGAAACGTTTTAATGTGATCCAACAGTGTTTGTTTTAATAATAATAATAATAATAATAATAATAATAATAATAATAATAATAATAATAATAATAATAATAATAATAATAATAATAATAATAATAATAATAATAATAATAATAATAACAAACCATAACAAACCTGACCTAGTCCTGCTGGATAAGAAAGAAAAAACTTGCTACGTTATTGATGTGGCATGCCCTTTCGATACAAGAGTTGAAAAGAAGGAGAAAGAAAAGTTTGAGCATTATACAGATCTGAAGTATGAACTTCTCAAAGTTTGGAACATGGAAGTAACAAAAGTATACATAATACCAATTGTCATTGGCGCTTTAGGAACAGTCACCAAGAATGTTGCAAAATATCTCGAAAAGATTGACTTCAAATCAGGATTAGATCCTCTGCAGAAAGCCTGTTTGTTGGGTACTGCCAGAATAATTAGAAAAGTTTTGGACTACAACAAATAGGACGAAATGGAACACTAGAAGAAAAGGAATGACGGTTTAGCAAGAAAGACTAAAGATCTATTATCTCAAGCCACGGGAGGTGGCCTGATCATAGACAAAACACTGGTATATCATCAAGACCATGAGAAGAGTTGCATAATAATAATAATAATAATAATACTAATAATAAGCCTTGATCTGTGCTGCTCAAGAGCAAGCACTCAGAACTAACTATATCAAGCACAGAGTTGATCATACAGCTGAAAGTGATAGATGTAGGGTTTGTGCCGACAAGGGAGAGACTGTATGGCATATTACCAGTCAATGCACACCTCTAGCCCAAAGAGAATATAAAAGGTCTCATGACAATGTGGCAAGGATAGTGCACTGGGCGATTTGTGGAAAGTATGATATTCAAAGAGATGACAAATGGTACAGTATGACCATAAACCTGAAGGTGTCATAGAGAATGAACGTGCAAAAATTCTGTGGGATTTTATGATTCAGTGCGACCATCAGATAGAGCATAGGAAACCTGACATCGTCTTGAAAGAGAAAGAAAGCAAACTGTGTTGGATCATAGACATTGCATGTCCAGCTGACAATAAGGTGTGCGATAAAGAAGGAATGAAGAAGGATAGATATGACAGATAAGCATTTGAGATAAAGCAGTTGTAGTCAATAAAAAAGTGACTGTCATACCAATAATAGTTGGTGCTTTGGGAACAGTGAGTAAAGACCTTGAGAACTATATTGAACAACTAGGGATTACAATACAATTGGAACACTTGCAGAAAACAGCACTTCTTGGAACTGCTCGAATACTTCGGAAGGTGCTTGAAGAATAAAGACGTTACCTCAGTTTACTGGAAGTAAACAGCTAACACCTTAATGTTACATCTCCAGCTGAAGAAGAAACAAGCTGAGCAAAGGGAAGAACATAATGATAATAATAACAATAATTAAACCATCAACTGCAACAACATCAGCAACAGCTGTAGGATCATACAGTATGTTAAGTTTATGCATATGACTGATCTACCTCCTCAGCAACTAAACTTTAGTCATATTTCAAATTCCAAGCTTGAAATAAACACAATTAGTGAATATCAACAAAAAACATGCCATAAATTCAATAATTTCAGTAAAAATTTATTTTTTGACGCTAATTTATCAAAAACGTTTTTGTGTATTTTTTCACCTAAGAATCCTGCAAAACTAGTCATTTAAGTCACAAAAAATCCAACAAGAAAGCAAAATCTTCTGACAAATAGTCTCCTGAGGGGCCACCCACCAGCCCCCTCCCCCTATTGGCTTTGGGCCTGATCATAAAGATGAAACAGATAGGAGATAAATCTAAAACAGAAATAATGAGTATGAGGATCCAGTTAACCTTGTTTGAAAAAATGGTTATCTTTGCGCTGTTATTTAATCTTAAAACATGGACAAATTGGTAAAAAAGGATAAGATTATTAATCAAATGAAGACAGCACTAAATTGGGGACTTATTGCCACTAAAGGAAAGAGTAGTATACGGGAAGGTAATGAAGTTCCAACAAAGAATGAATACAAAATCTGAGAGATGGAGGAGGAGCCACTATGGAAAGTACAGCAATTTTGCAGAGACCTCGGCTGTGTAAGAAGGGTTTTCTATTGGTAATCTATTGTTTGTTTTGAATGCACTTTTGTTTTTCTTGGGTGTGCAAGTGCCACATTTTCCATATAAGGGGAGGAGGAGGGGGTCCATTAACGGCCCGCAACTGTTAACTGTGATTCGGTGGTAAAAATCATTAGATGTCAATTATCAGTCAGGATGATATCGAGAGACCGAGACAAAAAAGATATCGAAATTGCGATACCATTTTGCGAGGAAAATTTTGCGAATTCTTGGCCTATCTATCTAAATTACCCATAATTTCGCGATTAAAGTACATTAGAAAGTCGATATAATGCCATATCCATGTAGTTTATACTTTTAGGAGCTTGCAGCTCTTTTTATTTTTCAAAAAACGTGCCCGCTGTCAACGCAACGAATCTTGAAAGTTGGCCTAACGTGTTATGAATGTTGAATCATGCTGCTGTAGAACTGCTCTCATATTCACAAGAAAAAAATTTTCTAGGTTTGTTGCTAAATTTTCTGTGTTCTACAATGTTCAATGAATAATATGGTGTGATTTTCTTCCTTACATCGGTTTTTCTCTTGGTGCGTCGGTTTTTTTCTTTTTTTTTAATTTGATGAATTTCACCATTGGCCACGAACGGGAAAAGAAACACAACATTTACGTGCGTGTTTAGCGGTTGAGTTTTCGTCGGAGTTGATTCAAATGAACTGGAAATACTATGGATGTTTAAGAGAAACAATATCTTTAAGAAAATAAAAGATAAAGCTTGTTTCTTTTGGTGTTCTGTGAGTCTCTTCATGCAAGTCTGAGGAGAACAATACGCAGAACAATACGCAATTGCCCGCGGGTCTTGAAAGTCACTCATTTATGGATCATCACAATGAAACTTGTCCAAACATCGATACCATTTATATCGGAAAGGTGAGATATTTTTTCCCTTGGTTTAAAGATATCGTCATGACTGATATATATATATATATATATGACCCCTTCTTTGTGCCAGACTGTAAAGTTTTTTCAATGCGAAGAGAACACTGGTTTTAACTCCGAAACATTGCGCAGAAGAAGTTCTATCCCAAACTATTTGTGCACGGATTCTAATGCTAAATACTGCATTTGCGCCTAGACAGCCTTACTCCAAGAGCCCCTTGCCTCAACTGTCTCTCGCATTATTCTTGTCGATGCTTCATCAACCATCCAAACGAAGAGCAAAGGTGCAAGGATTGTATTGAAACGGCTCCATTCTGGGCAGAAACAAAATTTGCAAGCCTTTTTTGAAAACTGCGCAGGTAACGCAGCAAACTGGTTGAAAATTCTGTGCAGGAAGTGGTCTATCAAAGAATTTTGCGCAGACAGAAAACAACCCAGAAATTTTTGCGCGGGGAACGCGTTCCCCGCGCAGACTAAACTTTACAGTCTGGTCTTTGTGCATGCACAATGTTTATGTACATATAATATAAACTAGGTTAATGTGCATATAAACTAAAGATCATGTAGCATAACCTAGTTTACACCAGGCCTATGTCATTTTGGTGCAAGAAACAGAAACAAACCAAACAAACCACAAGCGTTCCATGCCTTTTTGGGCCTAGAATTTTAATAAATCACGATGAATCATCGTCGATGATTAATGATAAGTGCAATGAAAATGCTTACAGTCCAGATGACTTGTAGAGAATAAAATATGGTCCACAGCTTAATGCCAAGCAGTTTCCAAAGTGAAACAGAGTCATTTTTATTGCGTTTTCTTAGCACAACGAAGTCAGCAAGAATAACATCTACTTTGGGCCTAAAGTCGATCATGAAAGGGTCGTTTGACCTCGATCACGATTCTTGAAAGGAGGCCGATAGCAGAGGCCTCAAAATTTGATTGGCTAAAATTTGGAAGAATTTCGCCAATGATATTGTGTGAAAATATTGAAAAATTCAAGGTGAAGATGAAATGAGAGTGAAGTTACATTAGAAGGATTACATTTCACAATTACATGGAGAGCCAACCCTTCTAGGAGAGCTGTTGGCGTCAACGATTCTAATCCAATTTTTTGTTGAGGGTACCGAGGACTGCCCCTTTTGTCTTAGTTTTTTGTTTTGCTGGTAATGTTCAAAGCAGATCAGCAGCCGGGAAACCTATTACCAACGAGAATCTCTTTGTCTCTTTGCTAATCCTTGTTTGGATTGTGGTTGGATTCTCCACCCACATTTTTTCCACAGACCAAACATGCTTTCTGCGCATGATCACAGGTTTCCTTTCTGGGGGATGACCGTTGCTTTGAACATTGACGACTCTTATCCCCAACAATTTTGTACACTGATCCTATTGTCTCTGCCAGCCCGCCTAGGAGGGTTAGCCCCCTTGATTGCGCTTAAATGGGAAATTTCCAGCCCACATGGTGTTGAGAAACAAGATGCCAGTGTGTGTTCGTGAGATGCACTGATATTGAATTTACAATTCATAAACAAAGCTTTGCTGATACCAGCCTTCAAGTAATGCGACGCAATGACCTAAATTTGACCATTGTTGTCTTGTTGGATGCATTGGTCAATACACCCCAAGCCGTTGTGAAGGCCGTTAGTTAGGACGCTCTAGTTTCTTCTAGTTGTTTACTGTACATGTGTTAAGTTTGAGAGAAGTTGACGAATTAGATCAGCCGAGACGAATTGTAGTTTTACCGCCGAGACGACGTTGGAAGAAGAAGATTGCCAAATGAGACGAATAAATTGTGTTTGTTTTTGTGGCCTATTTCTATTGGAGGAAAGCCTTTGTCCGAACCCAAACCTGTGAAGGATACAGAATCGATGATCCTTTACACTGGGAGAGATCACATCATAGTTGATCACATGTATCTCGTCTAGGCAGGCTAGCCTTCCTCCATACAAACGAACAATGTTGTTGTAGCTAAAAGTTGCATGTTTCTAGACACGGGTCACCAAGTTGTGACCTTTTCTTGACAAAAATTTCTGAAAAGTACCGGGTGAGCCAGAAAAAGTTCCCACTTTGACAAATTCGTAGCACCAAGAGTATTTAACAGATTTGAATGATTCAAATTCCAGTTAAAAAGCAAAAGACTGATGTATTTTTGTGATTTTTCCTACTAGAAGTATCGGTAAATTTAACATTATGAAAATTTCATGGTTGTAAAATGACTCGAAAGGGATTAAAACATTTATGAAATTGTAAGTACTCTCCTTACACAGAACAATCCTCAAGGAGAGTTTCACCTCTCTGGAGAGTTACAAGACATCAGTTTTCAAACAAAACAGTCCCAGTTGATTTTCAGTCCCAGAGCAATACATGGCCAGTGGATACCTCTCATCCGTGCAGAATCACATTTTCTTTTTTGTGATTTGATCAACGTTTTAGGCGATTTTTCAGTCATTTTGCAACCATGAAATTTGTGCAAAGTTGAATTTACCAGGGCCTCCAACGACGGGGGGGGGGGCCGGGGGGCCATGGCCCCTCCACTTTTTTGCAAAAAATGCAATTCCGAAGTTTGTTGATAATCGTTTTCATTCTCTTTAAAACCCTATGCTCATTTAAATTCAAGCAAATTTCCTAGCATCCATTCGATTCAATCCCTCATGTCGGAAACTAACAAGGTCACAACTTCACTATTGTACACAATCACAGACAACTTTCAGTAATATCAATGTTACATCTTTTAAATCACTATGAATATATAAGAAATCTAAAGCTGTAGAAACTGCCGCAGGAAGCAGATAGTCAATGCAGAATGCAAAGATCTCGTATCTCTGGGAACAAATCTAGTAGGCAAGTAAGGCAAGTGCTGCTTGCCAGCCAAAGAAAATGCTACTTTCTAAAAACTATACACTTTCTTGGTAGGGTATCTCACAAATATTTACTTCTCAATTCTGCCAGCTTTAATTCAAAATGGGGATTTTTCAATGAGATGAAAGGCGTACCCTAAAAATTCTTTCAAGGGCTGCAACTCCCAGACCCCTACGTTGGGACCCCTACTTCAGGACTTTTATGCTTCACGCCCACACAACTCAGTCACTTTTCCCTCTAGATCTGTCCCTGGGAGGGCTGCTGATCATATTGGGCTATGGTATATTTTCATACCAAATTTTGGCCCCTCCACTTTTCAGGTTTCGTCGGAGGCCTTGTTTACCTATATTTCTAGTCCTAGTAAGACAGCGAGAAAAATCACAAAAATACTTCAATCTCTCGGCTTTTAACAAGAATTTGAATCATGTAAAGCTGTGCAGTACTGTTGGTGCCATGAATTTTCAAAAGTGGGAACTTTTTTCTGCCTCACACGGTATACCCTTGGCGAGGAGTCCGAGAAGGTATACCCTTGAGACCAGCACATCTCTGGGTTTAAGTTTTTGATGGCTTTGTTTCCAAACAGCTATCAGCCTGTTTTGAAGTGAAAAACAAAGAAATATTTTTTGCAACTTCATGGTTTTGATAATAATAAACATTTGACGTCACAGGTCTCTGTCAGATGACGTCAAAAGTCACAGGGACTCAAGGTGATAAGGAAACAGACCTCGTTTTGCCTTGCCCGTTCACCAAGACTAAAAGCTGCGCAAGATGGCGAGCAGGAAAAAGCAGGAGGACAAACATTTAAAGATATTAAAAGAGCTTGTCAGTCAGCCTAATAATAAAAAATGCTTCGACTGTGGTCAGAGAGGACCAACCTATGTGAACATGACAATTGGCGCCTTTGTATGTACATCATGTAGCGGCTTACTGTAAGTATGAGGACCAGTTGGTTAGGCCACCATCGGCTCTTTCTTGGTCGACGTTTTGAGCACTTGCCGTCACTGAATTTCTGCTTCCTTTGCAATGTAGTAAAGTTAAGAGTTAAAACAAAGAGCAGCTAATGGAAATAGGCTGGTCTAAGTCACCTAATAAGTACAAAATTGTTTCAAACTGACGGAGTTCCAACGGTGTCGGTGAGCTGAGGTGATGAGTGCCACTCCTGTTTTTAATTGGTAATATACCCTACCAACCATAGTAGAAAGTGAATGGCCTTAGTCCTTTCGAAACATATTATATAGAAAGCAGACTTTTTAACTGCTTCTTCAAAGTTGTAACATCTCCACTTGATATCAATAAACATCTTTGTTTAGGGGCCATCGACTTTCAATTTTCGCATTTTTTAATGGCAATTGGCCGTTATGGGGGGAGGGAGTCTTACCCTAGGCTGTTAAGAAAATGTAAAATCGTACGGAAATCTCCGCAAGGGATTTTTTGAAAAAATCCTTTCCAAATAATGTATTAGAGTGCAGAATGAAACAGTTGTACTCCTCCCGAAGCCTCCTCCCGATATGGCGTCTCTTCGGTTGAAGTGGTTGAAGTCTGGCGTGTTCCTCAAGACATCTATTTGCTGCTCCCCAAGTCTTAGCGAGGCAAAAAATTTAGGCCGATTGGAGGCACTTTTGGTAGAAGGCCGTTAATGGGGAGGGGGGAGGGGTCCCAATCTTAACAGCCAAATGCCATTAAAAAATACGAAAATCGAAAGTTGATCGCCCCTTACACCCAGAGGATATCTTGCAGCTAGGCACTTTTTGTGATTGGAGCTTGTTTGTATATGATGATAAGTCATTTCATGCATGACAACAAATCATGTGGTATACTGCATTCACACTGGTACAGTTAAACTAGCTATGCCTAAATCAGTTTAAATTTTGACCAATCAAATGACTGCATTTGTTGGGTTGACCATACAGAAGGCCCTATTCTATAACCTGGTTTAGTTGAAGCTGGTTTACACGTTTTTTTTATAAGAAACTAGGATCAGACCATAGTACTAAAAGTTTCTTAATTTCGCATGAAATTTTGTCCATTTTAGTACTAAAAGTTTCTTCATTGGTTTCTTATTTTTTGAATGCAGAATTAGCAATGTGGTCGTTAACACTGCGGCAGATTTGTTTCTTGACATTTAAAATATCATAAAGGAATAAACAGTGTTCTGTTATGTTGAAAACACAAATGGTTAGATAATATTGCTCAAGAATAAGGGTTCAACGATCTATTTGCTATGATATTTATGCTTTTAACTTGGAAAAGTTTCTTAGTACTTCTCAGACATAGTACTAGAGTTTCTTAAAATTTTGGCGATCTTAGTACTAGTTTCTTATAAACCAGTTTCTTATAAAAAAAACTGTGTAACTTGCAATGTGAATGGGGCAGTAGTTTGCCACTGGACCCAAAAGGCAGGAAGATAGGAAGATATTCCTAAAGCTGAAATAGGTCATTGCTTTTGGTTGGATACAAGCAGACTTCTTCATGATTTTGCTTAGATAGAAAATATTAATGACATGTTACTTATGATGATTTTGAAATGCACCAGGGTGCATTTCATGCACTTAGGCCCGAAGATCTTTGGCATAGACCTGACTTGTTCGTTGGCGTAGCGGCATCATTTTTTCAGTAAAATTGGTTTTTGGCGTGATGGCATTTCAAACTCTGCTCACCTTGACGTGAATGTGAAGCTGTCCAAAATCTTTTATAACAGTTTCTTTGATAACAGATGCATTTCTGTTATGAGAAACTAAGAGAAGGTGTTGTGGCGCCGTGGTGTAATCCTCTGACATTGCAGCCAGAATAGTCAGGCGGAGTGGGTTCGAGTCCCGGTAGAGCCCCACCACTTGAGCGTCATGACAAGGGGTTGCGGACTCGATTAGGTCTGCTCTATTTCTGCGATCCCAGCGCTTGGCGCTGAAAAACGCAACTTCACCTTCACCTTCACCTTCACTAAGAATTTGGGCCATAACTTGAAGTTTCTTAAAATCATCAGCACTCAGATTCTTAGCAGCTCTCTTTCCCTGAAAGTAACTGGTGTACAAAAGCTTAGGGATTTGCTCAGCTACTTCTATGATTGTAGTGCATGGTGCTAAAACTGCAACTTCACCTTTTTGCCTTCACCTTCAATCAAACCTGGATAAAATTAATCAATCAATCTTGAATACAATCGTGTAAAGTTTGTTGTCATAGTAGTGTTTTCTCTTTAGTATTGTTGAATTCTTTATAGTATAGCATTTGTATTATAATTATCATAAGTTTTTGTGCATTTGTGGTCTAGTGTAATTTTATGTTGTCTTGTAAATTAGTTGCTGTATAGTTATATTTGTAGAATTGTATTTAAGATTGATTGATAAATGAATTAAACTGAAACTGAACTGAACCAATTACCCCAATAAACCTTGGGAGGATGTTTGCTTTGGCTCTGCTGAAGAGCATCATAGTTGCGTTTGAATAGTACATTAAAAATTTATTGATAAAATGCACATTATTTTCTTGTCTATATTATGTTTTTGGTATGCAAACATTATAGATTATGTAGTGCTTATGTGGTGAATGATGAATGGTGATTTGGTAGTAGCACAGTGATATAGTTGAACCATGTCTGACAATGTCTGATTTTGCAGCATGAGTATTTCAGACATTGATAATTCAAGTTCGTATACAGTATACAGAGTATATTATCAATTCAGCATCATGCCAAGGGGTCATGGACTGAACAAGCACTTTGTATCTTGTATATTTATTATGGTATAATAAGTTAGTTATGGTATGTTTGTTATTCTCATGAATGCTCATGCTCCCTGTGGTATAGCCTTGCCTTGTAACTTTATTCTGTTACCAACAAGTTTCAGATTGATTTATATTCAAATATAAAAAAAGCTGATATATACTGTACCTCCACGATCCTGGTGCTTGACTCTAAAAACTAGCTGCCTCCAGCAAAATGCATTGTATAGAATCTGTACAATGGTATATATTGTACAGTTAGAAGAGGGCCTAACTGCTGAAAGAAACAGGCATCAGTTTGGTCTTTTGCACTTTTTCTTTTCCAGTGCTGACTAGTGCCACCCTCTTAGGCATCTTCAGAGCAATTGAATAAATCTAACAAGTCAACCTACTGTATATATCTATAGCAAGAGAGTTTAATCAAAGTTACAGTAATTGTTGTCCATTTAAGGTCCTTCTGGTTGAAGTTTCATTCTTCCAAGGCTGTGTTTCTTGTTCTTTGTTGTCCTCTGATCTTTGGTCTTGTTGTGGACTTGCTCCAAGTCTCGCTCTTGATCAATAAACAAACAGGAGGGGAGAAGAAGAAAAGGGACAGGAAAATGGAAGGAGAGTAAGACTTGTGGACTAAGCGTTCTGAAAACGAGACTGGTCAAGATCTGAACCGGCGGCTTTCTTTCATGTTTGCAGAAGAGCCAATCAAACTTGAGCAGGTGAATGCCGAGCCTCATTTTTGGAACGCGTAGTCCACAAGTCTTGCTCTCCCTCCCTTTGCCCTTCCCTTTTCTTCTTTTGCTTCCTTCCAGTTTGTTTATTGATCAAGAGCGAGACTTGAAGCAAGTCCAGTCTTATATTTCATATATATTTCATATTTAATTCTTATTTCATATTTAATTCTTTTAAGGAGGGTTGCCCTTCAACTAGTTGATTTTCAAGGGGCCCTCCGATAAAAACATTAATTACAATATATAACATAAAAGGAAAAAAAGCTGTTAATTAAATTAAGTCTTGTTGTTGCTGTTTGTGTTATTTCACGTCTGATGGCTTCTTCATTTCTTTGCGTTGTTTTTTGCTGTTGTTATTGTTCTTTGTTGCTTTCCATTGTTGTTGCTTTCAATGATGTTGTTGTTGTTGCTCTTATTATTCTTTGTTGTCAAATTGCTTCTTTGTTGTGGTAATTGTTGTTTGATCCTTTTCGTCTGACGTCAGATTGCTTTTTGTCAAGCAAGATTTGCCATTCCAGCTGGTTTCAATCCTTTGTAGCCAGTGGCTGATTCCTTGAATCCAAGGCCACCTCAGGTGTATGTTTACCCTGTTCCTTTGTTTCTTCTCCTTTTGTTTCTTCTTTGCTTTTTTCTCAGTGCCAGTATGATTATGAAGCATCAATTGCTTGAGTTGCAGTCTTTGCCATATAGTTGTTTCGTGTTGAAGTTGGTTTTGTTGCTGACTTTGAAGCGCTTCCTGTGCTGCAGAATCTGCTCAATGAAATTTTCAAAAGCTAGCCCTGGTTTCTGGACAGTGAAGCTTGTTGCTTTGTTCTTGTCAGAATGTGAAACATGCACCTTTCTCTGCTATCAAAAAGAGGAGTTATATGTGCATGTATGTACTGTATGTAAAATTCACCAAAATTAATGTTAAAATAAGTTTCTAAAGAGAAGAAAACTAATTTCAGGCAATCCAGTAAAAATAAGATTTAGAAAAATTTGATCTAGAAACACCCCTCCCCCCAGTTAAAATGGCAGGGATAGCATTAGAAGGTCAGTCAGCACAACCTTGTTTCCATAATGGTCCCCCCAAAGGTGTCAAAGAAGAAAAAGTTTTCATAGAGGAAACAAAATTTGGAAGATCTTACAATGCTGCTAATTTGTACCTTTGTTGACTTGCAAAATACCGAACCAAGTGTAAGAGAGGGTGTATGGTGTCAATAGTACACATATGTGTCATCTTCCTCTCTTTGTATGTTTTTGAAGAAATTTTCTTTGATCTTGTGCTTAAATGTGTTGATGTTGTTGGTGGATTCCAAGTCAGATGTGAGACTGTTCCATATTTTGGCCCTTGGTAAGAAAGACATTTTTGGCCTGTTTTACTCTTACGAAGAGGGATGTTTAGCCTAAACTTAGACCTTCATGTTATTTGACTTTGGTCTGCTGGATGGAATATTTCATCAGCGCAAGCTGAGCAGTGTAATTAACAAATATTATTATATTCATGCAGATATTGTGATCGACTCTGTGCTTAGTGGGGAGCCAGTTTATAGCTTTGAATTATGTAGCCCCAATGTGTGCTTTGTTTTTTACTGTCAATCAGAAGTCAATAGTAAATCAATCATTAGTGTGGCAGTGTTGATATACTGTAAATAAAAGTCAGAAGAAGCACTTGATCAAGGTCATCAGAATATTTTAAATGTCATTGAAGTGTACATATGAACCTTGTCCAAAATCCAATGAAATGTGATACCTTTGTACATTCTGTCTTCAAGAGGCAGCAGGGATGTTTCCCTCTGTAACTATCTATTTGAATTTAGCCTGAAATAATATCTGCTAACAAAATTGAAGTTTCTGAATATTCCTCATAACTATTCTTTAAAGTTGACAGGAAAATTGTATGTGAAATCAGAAGTCATGTAACATGTGGATTGATTTCCTCCTCAATCCCATAACCTTTAAATTTCTTTTAAAATCGTTTTGAGTCATTCAAATTTACGTGCTGATTTTCAAGTTTGATGATTTGTTTTCAATTGATTTATGTAGGACTTTTCCAAGCTAACAATTTGAGTGGATTAGCATGTACAGTATCTCAGGATAGAGTTCCCCAAATTCTTTGTAATTTATACTTGCGATATTTAACCCTACTGTAATTTACATTCACTTACAGTAATTGGCCTGCAACTTTGCTACTGTAGGTTTGTTTACCTATCATTTACTAAGCATTGTAGGTAAAGGTATGTACAGGCTTGGTGCACAACTGGCATGCCCTTTTTTGCTGGCCACAAGGTCTGGCTGACAGAGCAGAAACTGCACACTTATGCGTGGAAACTCCTACATTGATTTCCAAAATTTTTGGACATTTTAATTTTCGGACAAATGAGTAGTCCGAAAAAATAATTGTCCGAAAATTTAAGTGTCCGAAGTTTTTAGTGGTCCGAAAACTTAATTGTCCAAAAAGTTAAGTGTCTGAACTTTTTAGTGGTCCGAAAATGTAATTGTCTGGCAAATCACAATGAGAAAAAATTTCTTTTGATAAGAAATGAAATTCTGTTATAAGATTACTATTGTTCTAATGGAGGAACCTTGGAAATCTCAATGAAGGACAGGCAATATCTCAATGAAAGAAAAACGTAATAATTTTCTTAGTGAACTTGAAGATTGTGACGGATCTTATGAAACTGATTTGAAATCCTGGAATGCTGAAATTCTGATCATTTAGGAAACTATCAGCACTGTCTCAAATTCTAAGTTCTTAATAAAAGATGTATATTTGACTTCTATTATTGTTGTTTTGTTACTCTCATTATTGTTGATATTGTTGTTGTTACATGAGGGACAAGTCTTTTTGCTCCAACTTTAATTCATGATTATCCTTATAATGCTTGTACTTTACACTTGATTACTATGCTGGTTTCCGTTTTGAGACATAGAATGAAGAAATTTTGCTACATCTGGTGTATGATTTGCCTACTCATTATCAAAATCATATATGTCCGAAATTTTATTCACCTGTTTGAAAATGTCCGAAATTCTGTCCGAAATTGTCTGAAATCGATAAAAATTTCATTAGGCGTATCCCAAAATTCAGCAACACTTGATATTTTGTTCCTTGGGCCTTAAACTCTTGATTTATCGTTTCAAAAAGCTTATCCATCCAAACACGTTGTTAGCTCAGATTGCTCTATAATGTCATTTTAAGCAGTATGTACACAGTAAAACACGATTGTTTGCTTTTCAGGAGAGGCTTGAACCCCCCACATAGAATAAAATCAATATCAATGGCTACATTTTCTGCCACAGAGATAGAGTTTCTTCAAAAACATGGAAATGAGGTAAGTGGGATGCATTAATCTCTGTAATTTACAGTATGGAATCATCAATGTTATTTATATACCCTTCCATCCAAGTAATTTAAGCTGCTGTCTTCCAGCCCAAACAGTATTTCATCCAATTCTATATCTTCTTTCTTTGCATGATTAAAGATCGAATTACTGCAAATTTCTCCTCTATATTTATCAAACAATGTTTCTTGCTTTGTTTCTGGTCTAATCCATCAATTTCAAAGGAAAATGTTGAATACCTTCCTGCTTTCCCACCAAAGCTGTTTGATGTGAGGTTAAGAGGCTGAGTCATGGGACATCCTTGTAGCTACTTACTTCAGGACTTGTTTCTCAACGATTCATGGTTTCAGCCATGAATTCAAAGCTAATAGTCTTTTTGGAGAGGACCTATAATTCATACAATCTCCATGGCAGCCACTTACCAGAACAAAGCGCTCCCCCAGTTTCACAGTTTAATTGTCAAAATGGCCTACTGTTGGTCATTTTTGGATCAAACTTTTGGTAGAGTCTCTCTGATTTATTCAAGGCATGTCGGAGCACTTGGCTAGCCCTGTGGGACTCCAGTCATCCACCAGAGCCAGAATCAAGAGATGAACAAAAGGTCAAGGATTTTTTAATCAAGAAATATGAAAGAAAAGTATGGTATAGTAATCAACCAAAGCAAAAACCAGCCCCACAAATTGTACAAGAAGCAAAGCCCTTAAAACATTTAGCTGGGGAGAATGGTAGCGGTGGTCAAGCTTCAAGTATTAGTGTGAGTATTGGCAGAATAAATTCATAATCTTAGACCAACTTTCTCTGTTACTGGCACATTTTGAAAATGGCAGATAATATGATTGGGCAAGATGTGGTGTTCATACCTTGACGGCATCATTTGAAAATGATGGTAAGGTTCAATGGTACCAATCTCTTTGCAATGTTGCAACAGAGTGGCTGGATATTGATGACAAAGAAGGTTACTTTGGATCTTAATACTCATTTAACCTTGATCACTGGGCATATTGGCAATGAAACCAGACAGCTTTCAGCTTTCATTTTGATATTCAGGGAGAAGCATTTTTCCGATTGCCCAGTTTTTATCATTGACTGACCCTGTGATTCTACGGAAAGTACATAAAAATCGAAAACTTTTCAGATGGAAATGTTTTGGAAAAACAACTTCAGACAATAAACTTTCGGACGCTTTTTCAGGAATTTCGGACAAAAACAAGCAAGATGCCAAAAGAAATGTTAAAAGTAATTCTGCTTCTGTCTTAAATATCAACTTACAGTAGGTATATGGTGATCATCACATCCACAAGAACATTTTAATGTAATTTTCGTTGGACTGAAAAATGGTAAAACGAGCGGCAAACTAACTTAAAAGATGCTGCTGTTTGTGAAATATTTTTAAGAAACGAATCAAGGAACCAAACTGTGGGATAAAATGTTCCAGAAACCTTAGTACTACCGGCAACATATTGATTAATTGACATTTTATGTTATATTTCTTTCTGTTTTTCGATTTGCAACGGGTTGAACTTTCGGAAAAAAAACTTTCGGACATCATTAGATTTCGGACAAATAAACTTTCGGACAAAGGAAAGTTTGATTGTCCGAAAGTTTTTGATTTTGATGTAGAGTGTACAGAAGCAGTTGTGAGTATGTGAATTTCTAGTTGATTAATTAAGTACAAATTTAAATTTTACAGCAACCCATTCAGAACCAGCTGCCAAAAGCACAACCACAAGTTCAGGTTGAACAGAAAAAACCGGCTGCTTCTGGTTTCGACTTACTAGGAGATCTTGGTGGAGATCCATTTGGAGCAAGTCAAAATACTAATGGTAGGTCTGTTTTCTAAACTGATATTTGATGGAACTTCTGAACCCTTAAAAGCTTCGTATGTTGGATGAAAAAGTTAATTGAAAAGGTCATATGGTTTCCGTACGGTAAATCCCCACATATAAGAACCTACCACAATAAGAACCTGGAGGCTGTTTGGCCTAAATTATGTACCTTGCAATTAAGAATCTGTTTCAGTTAGATGAAACATGGGTTCTTGTTGCAGGGGTAACAAGATTGATTTTTGATTGCTGTTATTCAGTTCATTTTGGTCCCACTTGGCTTTTAAAGTTCGATTCTCCTCCCCAATAAGTTATTAGGTGCATATTGACGCTCCAAAACAAATGATAAAACTGAACATCTTTGAAAGACTCTGAAATGGCCTACATGAGGCATCCTTCCAATAGGAACCTTTCTATTTTGAAATTAGTCTTAGTACCTATGAAGTTAGACCCCACTTCAGCCTGGCTCTCAAAAACTAGGTTCCTATATGCGGGGATTTACTGTATGAAATGACAAATTGATATTTTCGGGTGCTTTGTCCAGAATCTTTTTCAATCGACAGTGAAAGTTAAAGCTTCAATAAAAGTGGTGCATTTTTTCAGTATAAAGTGGACAGATAGAGAAAGAACAAAATAAAAGAATCATGCAAGACAGCTGAACATCTCTGATCAGAGCTGAAGTTATTCTATAGTCAAATCATGTCTTAGTTTTCTGTTAGACTTAAATGACACAGCTGCAACTCATGTCCTTCCATTTATCTGCTTCCAGAAATGGATTAGCTTCGTACTAATTTAATATTGGCTAGACCATCTGGAATAGACAAAATTGGCTAAGGTTTATTTATACCCATTTCAAATCATGATAAAAGATAATAAATGATAAAACATGATAAATCTCTTGATAAAACATCTTTTGATTTCTCCGACAAATTTCATGCCATGCAAAGTTATGCCATGAACGCAAAAAGTAGCATAATACCAAAACTTCCCATGGGTATGGTCGTATGACTTGAAATGGGTAAAACACACCTTAGCCGATTAGGTCTATCTTATTCTCAAAGCCACCGAGCCTAATTTGCCTAATTAGCAGTTTTCCAGAATCGCTGTGCCATACAAAAGTTTAGCTATCATTTCCCATGTTAATGCTTCTTAAAGCCAAATCAATGTTTCTTATCACTTCTTAAAGCCATAATTGCTAAATCTTCTTCTAAGCCATATTCTGTTTGTTTTAGTTCTTCAACAGATCTCCTAAATGCCAGCATCTTTCCAAATTTTTTCGTCTCTACCGTTTCAGCAGATCAATCAACGATTTGTGTTTTGTTTAAAATTCAAAAGAAGGACCAGTCCATAGGAATGCGGCTATTCAAGTCCTGCTTACTGATCGGAGCAAAGATAGCAACAAAACTTTGTTACCAACTGAGGTTTTTGTCCGGTATTACAGCACTAGGGGAACAAAGCCCTCATACAAGGGCCAACAGCAACATTAATGAGATGAGATAAGATTAGTAAATGTTGAGGGTCTTTGTGGAGTAAGGCTACATTTATTCCAAAAGATTACTCCAGCAGTAATTTATACAACCCAACATCAACGATCGAAATCTAAGTTTCATTCTTGACAGCAGCTTCTAAAGGATTCAGTTTGTAGCTGAGTGCTTTGCAGTAGAATTTTTGCAAAATTATTGTGCAGTTGTCCTTATGGGGTGTGTTTTGGCCTCAGTTAAGAAAAGTAATTTATTACCGAATGGAAAATCAACTAAGCACCTCAGAAATAGTCTCAATGGATTCTGTTTGTTTGTTGGTTTTCCTGCTTGTTTTCAACTATTGTTTGAGACGTAATTGTGGCTGTTAAATGACATCACTGTCGGTAAGCACATATATCAGCTGATACATTGTATGGAATGTTTTGAAAAGTTGTCGTCACATCGGAAAAACAGCATTGTATCCTTGGTCAATTGACTTGATAAAAAGGCAATTATACTAATCAACTTATCATGCAACTGTAATTTTTTTGGTAGTTTAGTGATTTTAGTGCACAATAGAATTCTTACGTGAAGGTCCTTCCAAATCAAGTTACTGTTGATGTCAGTCATAGAAA
Organism: Aurelia sp. 4 Dawson et al 2005; assembly: GCA_964019985.1. Lineage (NCBI taxonomy): Eukaryota > Metazoa > Cnidaria > Scyphozoa > Semaeostomeae > Ulmaridae > Aurelia > Aurelia sp. 4 Dawson et al 2005. The sequence continues at coordinate 15,818,369 of OZ026495.1, read as the reverse complement.
TTTTGGCAAAGTCAACAAAGTATGCTGGACGCAGCTTTTCCTGACTATTATTGCCAGTTCTTCAATTTATAGCCCGTTTCAATTGTCTTCTAGCTCCAAGCCAAGGATTCGCAGCTTTTGATCAACAACCGCAGCAACCTCAACAGCCACCATTTGGTGGCCAGTTTGTCCCGTTTGCCAACAAGCAACAACCACAACAACCAACCCCAGCCTCACCGTTCGGAAGTACCTCACAATCGACACCATTTGGAAATCAACCTCAGCAACAATCGATGCATTCAACTGATCCTTTTGGTGCAGTTACACCTCCTGCAGCTGCATCATCGCTGTCTTTCGATGCCTTTGGACAAACTGCTAATCCTCCGTCAAGCAATGCCTCTAATGGGGGTCTCGACCTTTTTGGCGGTTCACAAAGTACTGGAACAGCCGTTGCACAACCTTCAGGGCTCGATGCGTTTGGGACACCGCAGTCGAAACCAGCAGCTGTTCCTCAAGGTATTGTAGCAAGGGGCGGATCCTTGTCTGCCTACATACCGGGTGTACCCATAGCTATTGTATCGTTTCGAGGATAAACAAGTTAATAACATAAAATATATATGCACTTTGATGCGAATTGAAAGAAGCGACGTTTCGAGCGTAGCCTATTGTCAAGCCGGTTATCGTTTCGAGGGCTAACGTAGGCCCTCATAATTTTGCCATTTTTTTCGTTGATAAGAAGACCTGAAAATGTGGATTTCCGGAAAACTTCAGATCAGAAACACTTGAAACGGAGAAAAATCTTGCGATAAAGAAATGATCCATTACATCCACGTTTTACATCAAAGCTGTGAAGAGCATACATGCGCTTAGCAGTCCCATAGCTTGGTATCAAAACTCGGCAACGTGCAAAGTGCAGCCCACTGGAATTTGTATAGAAATGTACCTCTTCTTCAAGAAACATGCATTGCACTGTCTAAATTTTTAAAAAACTGGTTTTTGTGTTTTAAGCTGCAGGATTAACAATCATATTGATAATGTCTTTGGCGCTTTCATGGTCTTTGCAGGTATTATATTACCAGGAATTTTGGTAGAAAATCAGTGCGTACAGCTACAGAAATGAAGCAAATTGTCAGATCTAAGTTGGGCATTGCAGGCTGTATCTCTATTTGAATTTTTATTGAATAGTATGAACTTTACTAAATCAATTGCGCAACCCAATATGTTATCCTGTTATTTTTGGACGTGGTGATGAAAAGGAATCTGCATCAATATGAAAATCTCTAAAACTTGATTATGTTAGACTGCCAGCTGAGTTGGTTGGCTTTGGAATGGATGAGGAAAGCTAATTGTTAAGAGCAGTCATCTTTTCATCCTAGAAATTAGAAAGATGCGCAAAGGGTTCTGTGTGGGAACTAGGATTCTACATTTGGTTCTGGTCCATTGTTTAATTATCACTGACGTACTCTTTTTCTGTAACAATCAATTGTATTGAATTCATATTTCAATGACAAGCCATCGTGGACTAGAACTGACTGTGGAACTCTATTGATTCTACAGCCCCTATACCATCGTTTCCTTATTTTTGGGTGTGGAAGATGAGTAATTTTGCGAAACAGAATTTTACATCTGAGGTAGCCTTGACTGGTAGATAAGCATTTTAGTTTTAAATATCAACAGCATAGGGCTCAGATCTTTCCAAGGATACAAAATGAAGCGTGTAAAGTATTATTATCCCATTCTTTCAACTGAATTTTCATTTTCATTTTAAATTATTTATACACGGTGGCCCCATCAATCTAAGACTGCTTTTCAGGGGCCGTGTCAAAAACTTACAAAATTAATAATACATTGCTAAGATAACGTAAATATATGAGTTAAAACCTAAAAAAACAGAATTTGCCACAAGCCCAGTGAAGTGAACAAAGGAGCTTTATGTAATTTGCCATAAGCCCAGAGAAAGCTTATTTGATATTTGTTTGTTTGTTGCTGTTTTTCAATTGTTTTGGGTGGGCTTGTCAGAATTTCTAGCTACTGAAAGCTAATTTAGGCCCACTGTGCATGCCACATCTAGGCATGGGACCCCTAGTTTATTGTCCCTCCGAAGGACGACGAGGTGAGTTTTGAGTTCACGTCTCGTAGGTCACCCATCCGGAGTTTGACCTCACTCGACCGAGCTTAACTTTAGTTACCTGACGAAAACTGCTGAAGCCACTCGGCCACTCACCCCGTAATATCCTTGTTATTTTCAGAATTTCGCCGGGTTATTCTCTTCTAATTGTTTCTTACTGTGAAGTACTTTTCTTTTCCCCAAGGTATGAGTGAATCAGATAGATACAAGGCTTTATCAGAACTGGATGATGTTTTCCGGACAAGTAACACTCAAAGTGTTTTCAGCTCCTCGTCAGGCCCAAATGCGCAGGGACCAGCTGCCAATCAACATCCAAACCCATTTATGAGTCCTGCAAGTGGAGCAAGTGGCATTGCTATGTTTCAGAAGCAGCAGCAAATGGCACAAAATCCTTTTGACACACCTGGAGCAAACAGCCAAGGACAATCAGGTGGATGGGGTGCTATGTCCCAGGCACAGATTGGTGGAAATGCTTTTCAGAAGCCTCAACAGCAGCAACAACAACATTTTAATCAAGGTGGTTTCCCCGTAGCTTCGTCTATGGGTGGTGGGGGCTCGGCCTTCTCGGGCAATCAAGGTGGATTTGGAGGTGGGCAGGTCGGTGTTAGCACTGGTCAGGTTAACGCAGCTGGTAACTCAAACTTTGGGAATCAGTTCGGAGCTGGAAAGGCTGTTGGCTTTGGGGCTAATCAAGGGCAAACCTTGCCGCAGCAACAAGGTGGCTTTGGAGGTCAACCACAGAACTTTGGTGGCCAGGGTAATGCGTTTGGTGGTCAACAGAATACTTTCGGTAGTGCTCAGCAAAACCCTTTTGGCCAAAACTCCTTAAAAGAAGGAATGAACAAATACGGAGGAGGGCAACAGCCACAGAATATGTTTGCTGGAGGGCAGCAGAATGCTTTTGCCGGTGGGCAGCAAGGATTTGCTAATCAGCAAGAGTTTGGGACGCAGCAGGGATTTGCTGGTCAACAAGCATTTGGAGGACAACAGCAATTTAGCCAACAACAAGGTTTTGCAGGACCACAATCAGGTGGAGGACAGAACTTTGGTGGCCAACAACAGTCTTTTGGAGGCCAGCAAGCATTTAATGCACAGCAGCAAGGATTTACTGGACAACCGAAGTTTAGTGGACAGCAAAATTTTGCAGGTCAGCAAGGTTTCGGAGGCCAGTCTTCTGGATTCCCCACTGCAAATCCAGGTGTTCAGGGTGGATTTGGTGCGCAGCAGCAACTACATCAACAACAACAGACGGCACAGCAACAGTTTGGAACATGGGGACAGACAAACACTGGCGGAGTTGGATCATTTGGAATGGTAAGTATTCTCCAAGTTGATATTAACTAGCTGTTATCGGAGTTAAGGAAGTGCTGCTCAAGCCTTGGTGTAAAACATACTATTTGTGTAAATTTGCCAGCAATAAAAATGTTGGAGAGGGGTTTTGGAGGACGTGTGAGTTCTTGAGGTAAAAATTGTCCCAAGAATAAAAGAACTGTTTGAAACTTTCAAGTCTGTTTAGTATTACTACAACATCTATTACATTTTAACACAAAATTAGTCTCATTTCAAGTGTTACATTGTAATTTTAGGGCACAGTTAGCTGATGTTGGAACGTTATGTGTTGGACAGTATGACTTTCTTTTACCCTTTTAAGTACCTCACTTGGTTTTCGATTTTCTTCGTTCTCCACAGATAATCCTATGTGTAGCAATTTCCTTGATAATTCCTCTGTAAATGCTCACAGTTACTGTCCATTATCTTCTCCTGTCAGCAACAAACTCATGACTCAATATTCAATGACATCTAGCTACAATGAACAGGTTTTTATGTCTGACGGAATAACATTCTTGAGAGCTCATGTTGCACATGATTTGGTCACCACAATTTTTCAAATGTGTGTCAAAGTATGGTCACTAGGTGTAAAGGACGATGATATCTTCCCTGTCATTCTTGGTCTCGTCTTTAAAATACTGTCCCCAGTAATTTCTTGGTCTGGTCTTTGCAAGAATGACACAAGTAAATAAATAGCCTATGGTGTTCAAATGCAGTGTTGGTCTTTGAATGTTTCAAGTTTGATTAACACTCACAAGCAGTGCGGCGAATGCATATATAGTGATCCAATGCTGCCTTGATCTTTACATAAATGTCACAAGTAAGCATATTGCCTTTCACTCCTACAACAATAAACAATGAAATGAACTTATATGTGCAAATGTATTGAAAAGATATTACTATTGTGGTTTATGGTTGGCAGCAAACAATGAATGTGACTCCTTGGTAGACAATAACAGTTTATTGTCAATGGAATGTTATGCTGAGGATGACTTTCACATATATCCTTTGCATTGTAGAAATATTTATAAATAAAAGCAATATATCGAAACTCTGTCAGATGCGAATGATCATGTGGTCAAATATCGTTATCATTCACTTCTGTGCAATTTTCTGTTTGATGATTTCCTTGTCTTTGAAAGGGAAGTTATCAGCTATTCTGTTCTAAAAGCGATTCATTCACATCTCTGAAGACATTTCCAGTGTGATTGGGTTTGATACTGGGGATATGATGAAACCTTCAACCACTACTTGTTAGCAAAGCTTGAAACATTATGCACGAATTACTTGGCCAAAGCCCAAATTCCTCGCATCCTACGTGCTGTTTGTTTATTACTGCAGGTTTAGGCCGCTAGGCCCTCCTTGCCTTTTCGTCTTCTAAGCTCGATCTCTCCTGAAAAGTATGGGCAATTCCGACACGTAAAGAATGTTTCAGAATTGTCTATGTTACTTCTGAATCAAATCTAAATGCTTACCTTCTTGTTTTTGTTGGTATTACTTGACTTTGCTTCAGCCTTGTCGAGCCTTGTCGATCGTCGAAAGCACGTTGGAATAAGATCCGTTGTTGCTGCTGTTTGGCTTGTCCTCATTTGCATATAATCCGTCCATCGATCCATCCATCCATCCATCCAAACAAACCGACACGGAAATTCCTTATCAAACGCATCTAGATGGCTGCTCGCGCATGCGCACTTCGCAGCAATAAGGTTCCAAAATTTTGAAAGAATTGTCCTTGACAAACGATCATACAATTCAAAGGACTTCCATGTTTGAGGTAGGCAGATTTGGTTGTGATAGTGATGCATGAAAAACTATTACAAAATTATAAAAATTTATCCGATTTAGAACTAGTAGAGATGGAATGAAGTCTAAGAGTAACGCAGATTTTGTTCAAAGAAAATAGGTCACGTAGCGTTGTATATATGTATGTATTGTTTTGCCATAAAATCAAATCACAATTAATGATAAAAAAGAAAGTGAATTGATTTACAGATATATAAAATTTACCGGCAAAAAAGCTAAATGAATAATCTATAAATACCCCAAGTCAAAATGACAAGGATGACATTAAAATTGTCATTGGGACCTTCTTTCCGTAGTGGTCCCTCCTGTGATATAATCAAAGGATTGTGTTCCGAAAAAGGTATACAAAAAAGGAGAAGTCTCAAAAACAGTCCTCTGTAGAAGACATTGGATGCTAATTCATGAAAACAAATGCTCAACATGATCAAAGAGCTGTTTAGCACGGGCCAACATGATATCAGTCTAACTGTTCTAAGCCAGAGTAAAAGGGGGCACGAAGATTTTCCTGGTGTGCTTCGTTTCCTAACTTGATCATGCTAATACCTTCCCAAATTACTTTCCCACCTTACCTTCCCAACTTACTTACCGTGGACCCACCGCTGAGTGTATTCATGATGAAATTGCCGTATCAGCAACCTTCTTTCTATAAAGACTACTGCCGCATCAAAAGATTCTTATTTCAAACGGAATGGTTTCCGTTGCGGATATTGCCGACAAAAATTTCACGGTTTCCGAATATTGGAGCAAAAGGGTACGGTTATGCGGATGTCAGAACCCGTACCATGGACCCACTTTAACGCTCCTCTGTACTGAAAATATTGTATAGACTGTATTTAATAAACATATTTATCTTTGTCTTTTCTTATCCAGTATTCTTCATTGTGTGATTGTATGTATTGTATTTTTAAATGGAGAGCCCCTTCAAAAGCAACTTTTGTTGAAGGGTTACCCTCTCTGTATGACTGGAAATGAAAAAATTAAGATGAGGGCACATTTTGGAAACGACATAAAGGAGGATGTTACTTACACTACTGTTAAGCAGACGGTACCAATCTATTTTAAGTTTCAGCTACGAAAAACCTGGCTTTTGATAGAGAAATTTATTGAATTCTGCAGATTTAACAAGCCTCGTTTCAGAAATTGAAAGATTTTCCATTTTGATAATTTTCGAGCCTTCCAACGATCCCAGTCTCAAACTGTGCCGGTTAGAGTTTTGTTTTCAAACTCTACTGTTTTCAAATTTTTCCCTTAAAGATCTTGCTGTTTTCATATGAAATGGAGGTCTATCCATAACAACTTTATTGCATCACGAGAACTGGGTAAGAGTCGTTTAATTCACAAACAGAAAAGCTACAACACAACGAAGAGACAATGGTAAACGTGACGTGTGTGAATTTAGGGATAACGCGAGTCCATTGTAAAACACAAGCTGATTTTAAATAGTGTTTGACGATGGGTGTTTAGACACCGTAGTTATGTTTCTGCATATATGCCATTGCGAAGGAAAATTTATTTGTTTCTACGGAAGAGCTATTTAAATGGCGTCCTTGCTCTCCCTCTTTAGAAAATAATGTTTTACTCCGCAGTAATACAACTGCGTTGTCTAGCCGCCCATGGTTTGACGACAAAACACAAGCTGGTGGTTGACAATGGGTTTCTGGACACCGCAGTCACGTTTCATCATATTTGCCGCTGCGGAGGAATATTTCTTTGTTTCTACAGAGAAGCTATCGAAGTGGCACGCTAGTTCCTCCCCCGTAGTGAATAATGTTTTTCTCGGTGGTAAATAACGTCTTTCCCCGCAGCAATAAGACTGCGACGCCAAGCCACCCTTCCATGGTTTGACGACAAAATCAGGATTCAGGAAGGCGCTCCGTTCTGCAAAGGCAGGATGACTTTTCATTTATGATAAGGCACTAAGATTGTTTTGCTTTCCATTCCAGGGTGGCAACCAAGCAAGCCTAGCCCAAAAATCGACGAATCCCTTCATGTGAATAAAGATTACTCAACGCGCGAATGTTTATTAAAAGTATGGGGGAAGAAGGCTATGATTCCAATCATGGGCGCACAAACACTCCTGTTCAGTGGTAATGCCAATTTTTATGATGAAAATAAAATGGCAATGAAACCATAAAATATTTTATTTTAGAAAGTTTAGATCAACTAATATACATGCAAGCCGCAAAATGACATGGAACATGGACTGAGCTGTCCGAGAAACGCTACTGGACACGGTCTGCGTTGTATTGATTTGCAAAACAAGAGCTGCATATGACGCTAGCGATGCAAGAGAAAGCTAAGTAAAGTAAAGCATCAGGTGCAGGTAATATATCGTTGATCTGTTTACACTGGGTGAGTAAAAAAGTGTCCACTTTTGGAGGGTTGTGGGTGAAAAGTATGTGGCTGATATCCAAACTAAAATGTTAATCTGTCAGTCAAAGGCCAACTTAGGTGGGAAAACTTTATTTGTTAAAATCACGCATCATTAAGACTCAGAAATCGGGAAAATACTGGCAAATCCTACTACTAAGTTCCATGTTGCATTCTGGTCAATGATTTATTTGGCAATGACATTTAAATTCAATTCAATTTTTTCAGCTTCAGAAATAGAATTTTAATTTCAGTCACAAGTAACTCATGGGGCAGAATGGAACGTGGAATTCTTGTTCCCATACCTGCCCTGTACAGACATTTTTCATAATTTAGGACCTTAAAAGATGAGAGATTTTGCCAAATAAAATGTTCATGTCTATGTTGGTCTTTGACTGATGGATTGATATTTTGGTTTCGAACATTGGCCAAATACTTTTTATTCGATATCCCGCCAAACGGGTAACTTTTTCTGACTCACCCGGTACACTTTTCAATTAATGGCCGCATGTTAGAAGTTTTCAAAATTTCTTCACAGGAAAGTTTTGTCCACCAGTTTAGATTCGTTACCCAAATTTTAGTCCAGCTTCACATTTTAACAATCCTAGGTCTGGCGCTTACAGTTTTCAATTTCATGAGCGATTCGACCTTGAAAATTGTTCAAGGTGTATTTTACACCCTCGTTCATTCAATATTTGCGGTCAATTCCACGACAAATTTTGAAAATTTCTATTGTTATTGTCGTGATATGTCATAATCCCGGGGGGGGGGGTAACATAACATGTTGAGGGTACGGGTATGTGCCGCCATATAGGTGGATTTTTGAGTCCAAAATTCTCCGAACAAGGATCTTATTTTCGGCAGATTTTCCATAAGGATGGGTGGGTTATCCAGAAATTGGCGAAAAATTGCCAAAAATGAGTTTTCCAAAATTCATAATAAAAGTGGGTATGACAGCAACTGTCGGTAATAAGAAGAGGGTAGCTTTCTGAAAACCAGGCGGCAGACCCCCGTCCATCCGCAAGTCATGAACACCCCCCTCCCGCGGGGTCGTAATTACTATAATCTGTCTTAAATTAGATGCCATCTGCAAATGCCCGCGAATAACAACAATAGAATTGATTTGCAAAGGAATTTTGCGATATCGCAAATCTCAGGTGAAATCTAATTTGATACGGACTTTAAGGCTATGAAAATTCGGAATGAGACTAAAATATGGGTGCTGAATCTTCATGTCAGAAATTTCACTTCGCATCGCTCATTGAATTGGATAGTTTTCGCTCATATAAATATGAAATACAGTAAATCCCCTCGTATAAGAACCTACTTTTTTGAGAGCCAGGCTGAAATTGGTTCTTATTTCAAAGGAACTAAGGCTAATTTTCAAGGTATAGAGGTTCTTATTGAAGGATGCGTCCTGTAATCCCCAGAAGAGTCTCACAAAGATGTTCAGCCCTATTATTTGTTTTGGAAGCGTTCTTTTGGACCTAATAAGTAATTTGGGAGGAGAATAAAACTTTCAAAGCAAACTGGGACCACAATGACCTTAATAAAAGCATGAAAGATCAACTTTCCAACCCCTGCAATAAGAACCTGTGTTTCTTCAAACTGAAATAGCTTCTTTATTACAAGGTGCATAATTTAGGAAAAACAGCTTCTAGGTTCTTATTTTGGTAGGCTCTTATACGCGGGGATTTACTGTATGAGATCGGAAATGATGAATGAATACAAGGAATCACGTCGTAATAGTCACGTGCCTGTCTCTCATGTGAACGTAGAACGAGCAATGTGCGGCTACGCGAGATTTCTGCAAGGCAAGGTATTCCAAGAAGACGTTATCATGGAAAAAGTCTTGGTATCATGTAAACAAGCTCTTAGTAGGTCTAACAGGCTATTGTAGCCCAGTAGAACCATTTTTATTGTGTGTGACAGCTGCACCTCCAATAGAAATATCCCTTTGCAAAATGAATAGGATAGCGAAGTGCAAAAAAAACGAAAGATAACGATGATCGTGAAGAAAAAGGGTATAGGTTTAATTTCACGGCATATGTGATTTCATCTTGAATGAAACCCAAGTTATCGAATAAACATGTTGGATTGTTGTCCCAATATTCGCGTTATACTGTACTGGGTGAGTCATTAAAGAGTCTATGACAAATAATAATAGATCAAATATGAGAAACAGCTACTTATTGTGTGTAAGCTTCTTTTACGCTAAGTAAAGTCTGGGGAGATCCTGTAGAACAGCCTACAAACGAAACTGATTCGTTGTGTCTGGGAACAACAAATTAAGGAATCCTTATTTTGGCCCATATATTATACAGTCACTCTATGACCCCGTTTACAAGGAATCGGATCGAGAACTGTGTGCGTTTACGATACCACTCTGGTGCACCTTTTATCTCATTTTTTAAAGGCTCCCTTGAAATTTGGCACTCTGATAGACTCATTGCCTCATAGCTGATCGCTTTCTTTGAATTGTCAACAAGACTTATCACTTTTCTCGCGTCACTTCCTATACGTCGGTGTGAATCCGATCAGGATCACTTAAAAGCAATCCCATTTGGGTACAGGTAACAGCTTCAAATGGGATAGGATCTGCGAGGTACCGTGTAAAAACAAAATTAAACGAGCCAGTTTGGGATAGCCTGTGTTCCAAACCACTTGAAACGAAAGATAAGAAGGGGTCTGTGGGTGTAACTGAGCGCAAATCCGTGTTAGACGATGAATTGAATTGCGACCTGGTTGTGCAATTAAGTCAGATCTCAACACAACGGATGTCTCTGTGAATACACGTTTTGTTAAAGAAACTTGGATCATGCCTTAGTACTAAAACTTACTTAATTTCACATTAGATTTCGTCCAATTTAGTACTAAAAGTTTCTTAATTGGTTTCTTATTTTCTGGATGCAGAATCATCAATGTGGTAGCTAACATTTCTGCAGACATGTTTCTTGACATTTAAAACATCGTGAAGGAATAAATAGTGTTTTCTTATGTTGGAAACGCAAATAGTTAGATAATATTGCTCAAGAATAAAGGTTCAACGATCTATTTGCCATGATATCCATGCGTTTAACTTTGGAAAGTTTCTTATTATTTCTCAGACACAGTACTAGAGTTTCTGAAAAGTTTGGCCATCTCAGTACTAGTTTCTTATAAGCCAGTTCCGTATAAAAAAACGTGTTCGTGTGTTTGAAAACATAAAAGCTGATCGTTATCACTCACGTCAGTCGTAAAAAGTCAGTAGGATTATCAGGCGTTTAAATCTTCAAACTTTGTGTTGTAAGAGACAGGCGTTTCTTAATTATTCCTTATATATTCTCATTTTTCTTCAGATTCTGAAGAAAATTTCTGAACACGAATTTGCGCTGAGTTACACAGACCACTTACTTTCTTTTCAAGTGGTCTGGAACACAGGGTAGTTTGGGATCGGATTTGTGCGATTTTCTTTTGACTCTCCCAGTACTGCTCCTTCATCATAGCAATGTAGTTTCGTTATAGCTAAACAAAATCAATTAATGGTGTATATTTTGACATCTCATTTGTTTATTCATTTGTTATTGATCTGATTATGCAATACTTGATGTTAATGTAATTGCGAAATAGCCGTAATGAGGCTGTACCTGCCTAAAGTAGTAGTAGAGTGGTATGTCCAGCCGAGTTTTGTATGTATGCAACGCTTAGAATGTTCAGAATAACCGCAGAAGTAATTAGAATTGCAAATTGTGTACTGTATTCTATCTAATCTGAACAACAATTCATCCGATTCAATGGCTGCCTTGATGCTTCCTTGATGCAAAAACAATATCATTGGCAAATACATCATTTGATTATATGATGGACATCTTGAAATCCGTTTCAAAATTTACATCGTTGAAATTGTGCACTCTGTTCTGAGATCATGAGAGATTTTCTCGAGAAAGCCCTTTCTAGAAGCCTTCAAACAAGGGCGAAGGTCATGACCAATACTTCTGTCTTCCAACAATGACTTTAACGCGTTGTACAGTAAATCCCCGAGTATAAGAACCTACTTTTTTGAGAGCCAGGCTGAAATTGGTTCTTCTTTCAAAGATACTAATACTAACTTCAAGGTATAGAGGTTCTTCTTTTACGGGTGCCTCATTTAGTCTCCTTGAGAGTCTCACAATGATCTCCAGCTCTATTATTTGTCTTGGAAGCATTCTTATGGACCTAATAAGTAATCCACCTTTTCAAGGTTAGAGGCGCGAAAGCGGAAGTCTTTTGTTGTTAGAGATATTGTATCTGTGAGTCCAAATTTCTGTTCTACCTACAAAGGTTAGTGTAGAGGCAAATTTTCACTTTCAGATCTGTCTTTGTTTCGAAATTATTGCATTATGAATAATTTGAACTCATAAGGGCTTTGACCGTGATATCAAAGTTTGGACAAAAATTTGTCCAAACATCTGATTTCACGGTCAAAGCTCTTATGAATTCATATTCTTTAAATCGCCATAACTTCCAAACGAAGACAGATATGAAAGTGAAAATCTGCTGCCATGCTGAAGTTTGTACGCAGAACAAGATTTTAGACTCAAAAATGCAAAATCTCTATCAACAAAAGACTTCCGCTTTCGCACCTCTTACCTTGAAAAGGTGGATTGGGGAGGCGAATAAAACTTTCAAATCAAGCTAGAGCCACAATGACCTTAATAACAGCAATCAGGGATCAACTTTGAAACCCTTGCAATAAGAACCTGAAACAGGTTCTTAATTGCAGGGTACATAATCTAGGAAAAACAGCCTCTAGGTTCTTATTTTGGTAGGTTCTTATGTGCGGGGATTTACTGTGGCACATGCTATCTTCTTAGGGGACTGAAATCTTCAACATAATGTTTATATGTCTCCAGGGACGACAAGTTCATCCTCCCAAAGGGATGACATGTTCTAAAACTTGTAAGAGCTATTGCTGCAAGACAGATAAAATGGTGGTGATTTTAGATTTGCTTTTGATGTTTCTAGGAGATTTTTTTGCAAAATGCCACACAATTTCACTTCAGAACGGAGAAGTCGATTCATTCAAGTGAAATTCAAAATCTATTTGATCATGCCTACTACTGAGCACTACGCTTCCTAAAATTATAACCTTAATATCCAAAGAAAGGTGACCTTTGAAATTTGGATTCTTTTTCCTTATACTCGCTCGGTAGATGATTTTGCTCAAGATGACCATGACTTTTACGAAGAATCTATAAATCAAAGGACAATCGACAAATCGTGGCAAGAAGCTCGAGCTCCCGATGGAATATCTAGCCCAACTAAATCAGTATGGAGTGTCATGGGTACCATAGCCTGTAAATTTCGGTTATTTTTTTAATCTTTGTTCGCTCTGTATCCAGTGTGAGGTGGAAGATAAAAGACAGTTCATAGGACGATTGATGTTAAGACGATGTCAGAGCATGTGAAGGGGCCTTAATGATTTCATCTCACTTCATTCGGACATAATGATGCATCAAAGGGAGTGGGCTTGTCAGGATTTCTAGCCAGTGAAAGCTAATTTAGGCCCACTGTGCATGCCGCATCCAGGCATGGGACCAATTCAACGTCCCTACCGAAGGACGACGAGATGAGTTGTGAGGCCAGGCCTCCGAAGTCACCCATCTAAAATTTGACCTCACTTAACCAAGCTTCACTTCAGGTACCTGACGAAAATGGTTTATGTCACTCGGCTACTCACCACGTAACTTAAAGCAACATGGGCGACTAGAGCAATGGTGCAATCACAAAACCTGGAACGACTAGGCTCACTAGATCAACGACCCGACCAGGAACAACCAATGCAGATAGAACAACAATGATAACTATAGGAAATAAGACGATTAAAGCCACGAGGAGAATTTAAAAAAAGGAGCAAGTACAGGGACTAAGCTGCCTAGAACAACTAAAGAGACCACTTGATAGACCAACGGCCCTAGAACAAAGGCCACTGGTCACAAGACAAGAAAGTGGCAACTACAACAACAAAAGCAGGTAGAACGAAGAAGAAAAGTACTGAAACTAATATGGCTGACCGTTGACGTTAAACGTTCTGCCAAACAAATACATTGGTATTCCTGACTAAATACCATTGGTACCAGAGCTTGGTACCCAGGAAAATGACAATGTTACTATGCTAGGCATAGAGTAGGGAGCTTTGGCTTTGAGATTGCAGCGCAAGAAGCGCGGTAGGGGCCACCAGATGCACGCAGCCCTCCGCAGGAGCTGGGGACTCGGAATCCTACGTACTTGACACAGTATGATTTACGTCGAATACTAAAGGGAATAGATATAGCTATAGGCATATCAATATCGACAAGCTGCTATAAATACGCTGAAGAACACTGAAGCGCTTGTTCTCTAGCAAAATTCATGTGAATGCAAGGTGATGCCTATTAGCAAATATTTTGCAACTCCCCTGGCATATGCTACTATCCCTGTCAAAAGTCTTCGAGCACATCTGCCAATTTTGCCTTGTTTTGTGATTACCCCCTCTCCCCCTCAGAACAGTTTTGTTTTGTGGTAAAAAAGTTGAGATGTTGTGGTAAAAAAGTTGAGATGATGGGACGATCCGCAACTCTGCTGGAATACTGGGGCAATAACCTTCCAAGGGCCTGTTCATATGGAGGCGAGCCAGCCCGCTTACCGGGCTGGCCCGGTAGGCGAGACAGTTTTCATCTTGTGTTCATATGGAGAAATTCCAGCCCGCTTGCCGAGACAGAAATTTGACACGTGTCAAAAATGGGACACGTGCCCATTGTTTTGAGACGCAGCGCATGAGGAATAGCGACATTTTCGTCTCGGTAGCCGGGATGGAGTGTTCATATGGGGAAATTTTCATCCCGCCTACCGAGATCTCGCCACTACACCAGTGGGATCTCGCTAAGCGGGCCAGCCCGCCTAGTCATATGAACAGAAATCAAGTTTTGTATTGGAATCAGGGATGAGGTGAGACCTCAGCAAAGAGCTCCAGCCCGGTAAGCGTGCTGGCTCGCCTCCATATGAACAGGCCCCAAATCAACATTGTTTCAGGGGTGAGGGGGGTAATTAAACTTGATGGCTATGTTATGGAATGCGGATTATGAAGAAATGGCCTAAGCATTTCAAGGACTTTTGGCAGGCATTGTAGCTTTGTCCTAGCGCTGTAAATCCAACGTTGTGAAAATCTTATTCCTTGGAAATTGTCGAGCTTCATTTTACCGTGAAATTTGATAGCTCGCTTCGCGTGAATCTCTATTCAGTGGAAATCAGAAATCCACAAAAACCCTTAACGTATAAACTTGTGAGTGGTAGCTACCCGGGGGGGGGAGGGTACATAAAATGTCGAGGGTACCGGTATGTTCCGCCCATATGGGTGGGATTTGAAGCCGAAATTCTCTAAACAAGGGTCCCTTTTTCGGCAGATTTTCCATAAACAACGGTTGGCTATCCAGAAACTGGCGAAAAATAGCCAAAAATGGGCCGTTTTCCGCCAAAATTCATCATAAAAGTGGGTATGAAAGCAAGTTTCGGTAATTAGAAGAGGGTACCTTTCTGAAAACCGGGCGGCAGATCCCCGTCCATCCGCAAGTCATGTAGCCCACTCTCCGGGGCTAGCTGAGTACTGTACAGATGCAGGTAGAGATACAGATAAGAGACGCTCACAAGCCCACTGTTTCCTTCGCCTAGGCAATGTGTCTATCGGGTTTGCCAGAAGGAGTTCCCACCTTTGAAAATTCATAACTCAAGACTACTACACGGATTTGAATCATTCAAATTCTAGTTAAAGCTCGAAAGATCAAAGTATTTTCGTTACTTTTCCCGCTGTCCTACCAGCGCTAGAAGTATTGGTAAATTCTTGCAAAATCACAGAAAAAGGGCCTAAAACATTGATCAAATCGTAAGGATTCTATTCAAATCGAACAATAGGCCATGGGCGTTTCACCTCCCTCAAGAGTTATAAGACACCGATTTTCAAACAAATACGAAAGATTTTCAATCCCAAGGAAATTAATGCCTAGAGGTTATCTCTCACCCATGAGAAGTTGCATTTCCTTCATTATTCTGTGCGAGAAGTCAATCAACCATGAAATTTTTGTAAAGTTGAATTTACCTATAGTTGTAGTGCTGGTAGGAGGACATCTACACTGGGTACCAGACTAGAGGACATCGAGAGAAATAAAAAGAAATTTTGATCTTTCGCCTTTTAACTAGAATTTGAATGATTGAAATCCGTGAAGTAGTCTTGGTGTTATGAATTTTCGAAAGTGGGAACGTTTTTCTGGCTCACCTGGTATAAAAGAGTACAGTGAACACCCTAGCTGCCAATGTCCATCAAATTCTTTGCAATTTATCGGTTTATATTCAAAACGATCACATGCAGAGAAATGGTACCGTACACAACCTGTCACCACACAACCATGACACAACCTTGTAAGATCACAGGCAGTAGGGACAGAGCCTCCTCAATCCGCCACCTGCTTTTTTGAATACCTGTTTACTAGAAAGAATGTCACTTGATTGCTTGATTTGATTAGTCAGTTTATCATAAAACGCAAGGAATGACGGTAAAAATACTTTTGCACTGTAAAGCAATCATTCATTAACCGTAAAAACAGCAATTTTAAAACCAATCTCTGATAACCATATCACATTTCAGAACTTGATTTAAATATTGTAATCAAATCTGCCCTAAATGTTCCATTTGACATCTTGTAATAGTAAAGATATATCAACAAGCTCAAAGCCTACGGAAAGACTGAATTATTGCTGAGAAGTCTTTGGTTGATATAGCTCAGTGAATCATTTAGATGGTGCCTAAGCAGACAAAACAATGCTCTGTTCACAGACAGGGCAGAAACTTGTTAATCAACCAAATTACAATGGTCGGGCAAATATTAGCTTGGCCAATTGAGAGATAAATTTACCTGAGAAGAAATGACGAGGAGTGACAGAAGAAAGGAGCAGAGGACAGCAACCAAAACGCATCTGCTTTTGAGGGGTTTATCGTGTGATTGGGCAGGATGGCAGAACCTGTTATGCCTCGCGCTCAACTGTCAAAGACCGAAATTTAATGAGACAGACAGAAATTTAAGGAGACAAGCGGGGAAAATAAAGGGTAATGAGAGATCGGCCGGGGCTGGAGGAAAGATACCAAATGAATTCCGATGGTTCCTTTTTGACTGTATGCTGTTATGAGATTTTTGTCCGAGGATCCCTGGAAAGCAGTTTCTGTTGCAGGGCAACCCTCATTAAAAGAATGAAATTTGAAATTTAAGCAAAAATCGAGCAAGGAAGCATCACTGTGTAACTCCACAATACGATCATTGATTAACTATATACAAATTAATATACAACATTTTTTTCGCAAGAATGATTCATCGTTTCTTCTTCTTGCCGCCTTTTCCTTTCTTTCCTTTCTTACCCTTCTTCTTCTTTTTCTTGCTGTAAGGGCCTAACTGTCGACGAACCATAACTCCTCGCCACCATGCTTGTATCTATTTATGAAAGAAGTCGTTATGAATGTTTCGAGCCCAAGTTCTTGTAGTCTTTAAAGGAATCTAAGCATATATAATGAGCCTGTAATGAAATAACAGCGCAAAGAGAAAGGACCGTGACGCCTGTGGAACCATATATGGGCAACTTATCTACGTCAACAGTAAACAGTGATATCTGATAGGCGAGAATCTGCTCGTATATGGCTTGGGCCACTTTTATATGCTTAATAATAATAATACGATATCTTTAAAGTGGGTAATCTACAATAATTAGCAATGTGTTAGTAAATTTTTTACAGTAGGGCCCACCAAAAAGTAAAAGTAGCTAAAACAAAAAAAACCTATAAATATACAGTATTACGGTAAGAAATCAAAATAATATAAGATGACAATGCTTACATTTCGTTCATCATCTTTCGCTAGAAAAGCTTCACACGTATTTAATTTCCTGACAAATGGCTACACAAGCTCGATTTAAATTTCGTATCTAAGAGTGACTGTAGCCAATGAAGTGTGGCTCATATTCCAATATTGCAATGGTCTGGACTTATGATTCAAGTCCATTCACTTTCACTCATTAGATTGAACAGATTTTACTTTTTTCGCGTCAGCACAGGAGCACCAGTTGCAGCTGCACAAAAACAACGAGTCATGGAGTAGTCAATTTGATTGAGCAGGAGACCGCGTAGACTTATGACGATGAGTCCCTTGTATCCCTGTGGTAAACCTTGCTCAGGAGGGACTCATAATGAAACAGTGAAAAACCTGGCCCTATGTTCTTCAATTATCAATGGAATTATAATGGAATCACGGCTTCGGATCACAATCCTGTGAGAGTGTTTTAGATTCTTCAATTGAATTGAAACTTCTATCACATTTACGCCGTAAAAATAGTAATTCAAATATCTTGCAATCTGATTGGTACTGTATGAATCGCGAAGTTTGGGCCCAAATAGGGCCAGGTTTTTCAGAGTAACATTGTGAGTCTCTGTTGACTGAAGCGCCATCATCGAGTCAAAGAGCACAGGAAACAAGAGACTCCTCGTCATAAATCTAGAGACCGGGCTCAACTGTAACACTTTAAGGAAGATCGGCCACATCGGCTAAGCAATGATTGATTGCACTTCATTTCATTTCATTTCATTTTAAATTATTCATACAGGGTTAAAACATTCAGTTCATACGGAAAAAAAACTGCTTTACAATGTGCCCTGTTAAAACAGAAAAGAAAAAACAAGAAGAAAAGAAAAAAAATTAATTACTCAATAAACTCCAAATTCTACTTAATACATTGTCAGATAAATTCCCTAAAAACACCTAATTTTAATTATTCCTATCCAACCGAAAAAAGGAAATTAAATTGCAACAGAAAGGAAAATCGATTGACTATGTTCTTGACGGAAGGAAGTACGTAAAGTTTGTTTTATAATCCTTCCTTTAGTTTTAATTTGAAGCTTGATAGCGAGGGAGACAGTTTGATTTGGTGATCTAGACTATTCCAAACGGTAGCCCCTCGATATGCAAATGACTTTTGTCCATTGTTTGTTCTGAACAAAGGAAGTTTCAAGTCAGTTTCGGTGTTTCTTAGCGTCCTCATTGCCTGTTCACGCTGTCTTTGAAACATTTGGGCCATATAGTCTGGGCAAAGTTGGTTAACAGATTTGAAAACAGTAGTTGCCGTTTCAAACCTGATCAGCTCTTTAACTGTTAACCAGCCCAGACCTTTAATAAGGGGCAAGGAGTGTGCATCATAAGCACTATTTGTCACAATACGGGCAGCGCGATTTAAGGAGTACATGATATTGTTGTTGCTTCTCTTGGAATGAAATAGACCTTAGCATCCATCGCGAAGTACCAATTTCTGTGAGGCTGCCACAGTTTTAAAATCAGTGGTCAGTGTTAGAAATGCCTCCACATGGTTGAAGCAATTGTTAAATATCTTTAAGGCCTGGTTTTCATTAAATCGTAATTCATCGCCGATCTTTGTCTTACAGCATCGGCGATGATCGGCGATGCTCTGAGACAATGACCGGCGATGAATAACGATTTGATGAAAACCAGGCTTAAGTCATTACAGATAATTATTGCACTATTCTGTTTTTCCCCTCCATGAAAAGTAACACCAGGAGCAGATCATTCCCTGCCTCAAAAAACGAATTGAAAACAATACGTGGTCCTTATTTCTAGGAAAATGTTGATGCATCAATTGAAAAATGAATCTATTGAGAAAAAGTTTTTTGTTTGAAAGTTTCAACAATTAACTCAATTGATACGACACAACTCGTTGTACTCGCGGGATGTTGATAGGATCGAAAACATGTGCATACATTGAAAGAAGAAGGTTTAGTTTGACATGAACAAGGGAGACTGGGAACAATTGTAACACGGGGCAGCTGTAGCACTGGCTCTCATGCTTGGCAGAAAAATGCAAAAATTTGATTTTTGCAGAGAATATGTTCATCCTAGCTCACTCCGTACGATTTGAGATACAGAAATGTTCGTCCAAGCATGGGGAATAAAGCATTCTTCCGCGGTAAATATGTGCCTGAAAGATTTAGCTCTTGAGGGAAAAATCTCACTTTTCACATCATAGACATGAAATCCAATATCCATTGAGGACCAAAGTTGCGTTGAGACATTTAAGCTTCACAATTAAGGGGAATAACGATAGCTGACCAGGTCAGGGGCAATCGTAACACGCTGTGTATAAGATGGCTGATGGCTTGGCTTTGATACAGTTTCTAATTTTGTCGAGCAATGTGCATCCATGCAGTAGTGAGCTAGCTACTTGGGCTTCAGCACCCCTGTGGGGCTTTGCTTACATTCGCTGATAGGAGCTTTGAAACACATAAAATCGTCCTAAATCCTAAACTGATAAGGAACAGCATGCGCAAAAAGAAACGAAAAATTTGCTCTCACCAACAGCTTTTTCGTGAAATTTCAAGAAACGTAGTGTATGAAAGTCTACATTAAGTCGGTAAGTGGAATTCTGGAGATATTCTGGATCGTGATTTTGGGAGTTGATCATGTCAAAACATTCTATTTCTATGTGTCAGAGCCTCTAAAATGGTTGAAACGAGAACAATTCCAGAATTCTTAAAGGTCAGATAAAGGCAAATGCGATTTTCTTGTATTTGCAACTTTAAACTATGGGGACTCCAATGACAATAATATTCTTTATCTTTGGGATGCAAAAGGGTGGGTTTGGGAGTTTTGAAAAGAGTACTTCTTCAAAAACCGCGTGATGATAGAGACCTGGGACTAGCTAAGTCGTAACGTGGAATGAGTAATGAGAAATTCATCACTTGAGAGGCCCAAGGCGCTGAGAGAAAGCAGTAACCATCAAGGTATTAAACTGGCCAAGTGACCAACACTAACAGGTACTTACAGTTCCTTTTGAGCCATTGAATCGAAAAGAAAACAAAATAATCATTTTCATGCAGTCTTTTGTAAAGATGTAGAGTCCATACTGTTTCAAGTTCCGAAGAGGGGTGTCTTGAATATGCAAGTGGTGGGGGTGCGTGGAAAACGCCTCAAAGCCCTGTACCCTGTCGCATAAAAAAACTTCTAAAAATATAATTTTTCGAGAAAAAATTACTATATACAAGATCACTTGTTCCAAAAGAAGTCTAACTGACTTCCTTCCAACATGATACCCTGTCCTATATATCTCTTATCAATTGTAATATTCTATCCCATAATTCGTGTCACAAAGGGCACCTTGTCTCGTAATTTTAGCCATGTAACGGCACCCTGTTTAGCAGCACATCCCGTCAAGTAAAGTACGGGAGTTTCTCCACATCTGGCTTCAGATACCTTTTAGCGTTAACTTTGTTCAATTCTAAGTGTGTCATCTCCACATTCGCGTTGATTTAATTCATGTATAATTCATGTCGCAACCTAAATCAACGTTCAGCACAAAAGTCTGACTTCCGAGTCCCTTTCTTTTTATTGTTTTTCTTTCCTTTTATATAGGTTCTTTAAGCTGATTTGTAATTCATATCCACGAAATCAAGTTATCTTTGTTTTTAATCAGGGCACATTGAAAATCAGTTTATTTACATCTACTGAATGCATTTAACCTTGTTAAAATAAATAAAAATCAAATGAATAAAAAATATTCATCGATTTTAACAGCATTGATTTTCTATAATTTTTAAAGATATGGCACTTCAGTCATGTCTCAGAATCAATGCTGTGTTGGGCCTCAAGTCCCCTTGCGTGCAGGAAATGTAACTCAAGCTCGTTGATCTCGTTTTATTTTGCCGAATTTGCCACGTATCATCATTCAGATTCGCTGGAGATGAACTAAGTTTGGCTCGCAAACATTTTTACGTATAATTAAGTAATTTTTTAACTGTTTACGTTCACAGAAATGCCTTCACTGTCTTCTGGAGTTGTCAACCAACAACATTTTTTGAAAAAAAAACAACAATCAGGCGTGTGGCGACGTTTCAGTAGCAAAACAATTGATAATATTTGTCTAAAAATACTTGTAACACAAAGAATCAACCGGGCCATGTCCTTCATCAGTAGCCTGTTAACCAGACCTAATTTGTCTTTAAATGGCGTCTGGTTAACAGGCTATTCGTTAGTAGTCAAAGCAGTAAAGTGGCGATGAATACTAGCATTGCTGACTAAGGGCTGCTGACGAAGGGCACGGCCCGATACGTTTAGTCTTTTGATTCTATGGCGTTACAGCTATCTTTAGATAATATTGTCGATTGTCAAACCTGTCTTGAAACATAGAATTTCGACAAGATGAAGTTCAAAATGATTGCTATCATCTGCCCCATTCTCCGTTTTGGGACACTTTTCTACGAGGAACGTACAAGCTAATCAAAACGAAGCACTCCATGTAGAAAAAGCCAAAATACTGTATTCACTTATTGATCTCGGGGGTTTGTAGCAGGACTCGTCGTATGCTAATGACTAGAGGAGTATCGCCCTTTTGGAACACTCTCGAATACTGACACATTTGACTACAGAACAAAACTTCGCTATGGCCGGGGCCTTGGTTTAGTTTCCCACAAGAAGGGCACGAAAACGGTTTGGTGACGCCATCTTCTTTGTTGTCATTTGCATTTGTTGTTATATTTCCTTTCGCTGCTTTACAAATTGAAGATAAAAGTACCGACCTGAAATGAATGCGTAAGTGTCTTCATTTTTTCAAGCTGCCTTTCTACAAGTCTGTTTTATTTTTACTCCTTTCGTTGAAATTTTTCGGCAATAACTAAACCTGCATGGTCTGGTTGTTGACATTGAGCCTTTGAAATGAAAATTCTGCTGGATCCTGAACGATTGCTTGAACAGTTGAGGCACCGGATGTGTTGATTTTACAGCCACGCTGACTGACATGAGCCGCCCTTATGGTGCACCTGTGACCGCTCGAGCCTTCCAGGTGACTTCTTCCTGTGTCACATGCTCAAACGTCATTTCTGTGTAGGAAACTGGGCGGAGGCAACGGGAGATGTTGGAATATCGGAAAGCATGTTTCCAAGCACTTGAGGGTGGTAAGGGGGAGGGGTAAGATCATGAAGAAATAATAGTATTTTCACGTTGCACATCAATTACATTAATATTGGCTTTCATGCTTCACGCAAGGCGCTCGTAACAATTTTGCCCACGTTCCAGATGGGCGAATGCTCGACATTAGGCCGCTCAAACCTCTCGGCACTAAAACTAATATAATGGAAAGATGGAATGACAATCAGACACGTTGCTTTTAGAATGGTGATATGAATAGCAAAGGATTAAAATAAAGGTAAGCACTATCTTGTAATTGTAACTAAAATTACAAAATTCAACTTAGTTCAACAGAGTGTTCCATAAGGGCGATACTCCTCTATAAAATTATGGAAATTTATGTCAACACATTCCTTTGTTCATTTTCCTTTAGCTGCATTTAGTTGTTGATAATGTTAATATTATGCAGTCAGTTCTTGCCCGGACGAGTCGTACGCGTGTAGATTTCTTACTACACAAGGTAACAGGACAGCCTTGGACCGAACCAAGCCCCGTTACAAGTTGGGGAGGAGGGTTGATCCCGACGTATCATCTGACGGGGACTTGCCACTTTGCCTGAAAGATTAGTACCCATGAGTCCATAAATTCTGAAGAATTTTAGGGCCATAATTCAACAAATCTTCTAAAGATCTAGGCCATAATTCTGGAAATTACGAAAAATATCCTTTAGTTCCTATACGTAAACAAAATTGTCTCCAAAACGGGACCCATGATTCCGCAAATCTCTGAAAGGATACCCATAATTCTGTGAAATGTCGGAAATTGTGAAAATGATACCATAATTCCACTAACGGTTTGAAAAAGTACCCCTGAAAAATTGCACGTCCCAGTACCACAAACAATACTAAGATATCCCCCGAGCTCCATTCAAATATCTGATTAAATTTTTGAAAATACACACCTTGGTACATGCCTTTAGCTCTTCTAATTCCTGCTCTTTCTTCTTTCTCTCAATTTCTTTTTCTCTTTTATCTTCCGTAACAACCTTATCGTATTCGGTGTACTAATAAAGTGAAAACGAATAGAAATCCAGTTACTTCGAATGCTGATGCGCACCGAAAGAAAGTATGGTTAAGGTTGCTGTACCCCTTCAGGACAAGAAAGTCGAGAGAACAAAGTCCGATCTATTCTCCTTATCTTTAGATACAGTAACTTCAACGCAACTTTAGCAATCGTAGGAATCTGATCAAATTTTCACTGGAAAAATGAGAAGACAAAGGGAAATTGGCAATAGTAAACAGATGAAATCGTGTTGTTGAGCACTTTGTTTTTACACCCTTTGTCGCGTCGTCGTGTTTATTGAATCACTGGAAATCGGGTACCGTTTCCTTGCATAACTATACTGCTAGCATCGGCCCTATCTATTTTGTCATGTAGCAACTCTAAATCAATCTTCATGTACATTCCATATGTTGAGGTTATTTCTCGAAATTTTGAGTAACTGTAATGCGATGTCACAATGAAATTTATGGGAAGCCCTTGCAACAGCAGTAGTCTCATCAGTGATGACTCCTCCCTTAAAATTTCGTTGTCCCTGTACATGCAGGCAGATTTGGATATGCAATAGAGAAAGAAATGGTGCATCAATAGAGTTTAATTGCAGTTTTGTATCATTTTTCTGGCACAATTCACTTGTTGGTGAGACTGTTGTTAGAAAGATTGTTAGCTTCTTTGTGACGTCACAACATAACGACACAGAATTTCAAAACGTCAAAATTTAGAATCTACCTGACAAATGGA
This sequence comes from Aurelia sp. 4 Dawson et al 2005, assembly GCA_964019985.1. Lineage (NCBI taxonomy): Eukaryota > Metazoa > Cnidaria > Scyphozoa > Semaeostomeae > Ulmaridae > Aurelia > Aurelia sp. 4 Dawson et al 2005. The sequence goes on along the minus strand of OZ026495.1, from coordinate 15,794,021 downwards.
TCCAGAGAAACTACAGAGGACAAAATAAGGCAGAGCACCTGTTGTATATGCAGTAATGTAAAGCCAAGATACTTAACCCGATTACCAGCAATTCATTAAATACGAGCAAGGGTGTATACCCAATGGGTTGATCCAGATTTCTTACACGTAAAGCCTGGAGCGAAACTTTAATTTGTCAGGTCGAACTTAAAAGGAACATGCATTGCAAATGCGCTTGTATAAATATATATATATATAAATATATATATATGTCCCAAAATAATTGTGCCCCGTTGTGTGGCTACTGCGGAGGAGCTGTAGATTCAATTACACAGTTCTTCGACTTAGAGTTTGAGACCTTGTATGAGTCAATCTGACACGTGGTTGCTGATTTATCTGATTGGCGCACATCCAACATAGATTTCAATGAGTTATTTTAGAACATGAAACGTAATGTAAACTTCATAGAGCTTACTACCTTACCTTCGCAGTGAGTTCTTGTAACCGTGCAAGGTCATGAGATTTGTTTGCCTGAAAGCAGAAATAAGAAGAATGAAATACTTACGGCTGCAACGAACAAGGATTCGAATTTGAAAGATATAGATGCAACCTTTACTGGCTACAGGATGTCTCAAATTAGATGTCAGATAAGGTTTGGGTTAACGCAAAATCTCTCATGCAAAAATGCAACAAAATTGTTATTTGCGAGAACCTTCATCTGCCGAGAAAACAACAACGCTAACAACTGCCGCTACACTTAGAAATTTCATCAAAATATCAACTCCATTTTGGATTGATGGTGCACAGAAGATCCCATTGTTTTCAAGTAACTACTGAAATCGACTTTCGTAAAATACAAAACCGAAACTACGAATCCCTTTTATGCAAAGGTTTTAACACTACGTTGAAGGCTTCTTCATATGAAAAAAAAGGCAGCTGAATTCGCAACTCCCCCTGGCAAGTGGGCATCATCCATTAAACGACCCGGCCCATAAGCTCTCTTGGGCACGCTGTCTGTAATTAAAGATTTCCCAAATAACAAATTTATGGTATAATGCAAGCTGTGGCAGTATTTCAAACCTTAAGAACGTCCAACGTATGCTGCTTAGCTTCAACGTCTTTATCGTATTTCTCCATCCAAAATTCAAGCTTTTCTTCTAGCATCTAAGAAAGAAGCCGTATTATAAGAAATTAAAACAGGTCATGCACTTTCCACTGAAAACCGGGCAAGCAGGGTGCAGCATTGCAATTTACAATGCTTGTAGCGATCAAGGTAGCCTGAATAGACGGCTGCTATCCTAAGTGAGAAATTCCGTGGCCTAAAAACTTAATAACTTTATAAACGAGGAAGAAATGGGAGAAATTAGCCAAAGAACAGGCCCATTGTCTTAAAGAATACAGAGTCAGCGAAATAAATGGTTGAAATTTGCTACAGCTTCCTGGTCAATTACGATAATCATCTTTTCAAACAAATTGTGAAAAGTTTGTCAACAAAGAACGCATGAGTTGAGTTCCAGAAATCTGGAAACCACTGAAGCAAGCTGTTTCTCTTTGCTTCGCAAACTCCTTCTCCTCTCAGGAAATGGGTCTACTCGTAGGCTGAGAAAACATGCATTTGTCATAAATTTCAGCTCTGCCAGCCAGCGCGCAGTCTGCACAAAAAGGCTATGAATCTGCTTGCCAAGCAAAATGGCTGTCGATTCCACCACATCTTAGGCAATGTTCGGCAAACAATCATTGCTTGTGACAAGCAGAACATGTAAGCATAAGACTCAAATCTGTCACCTATTTCTATGAAATGAAAGGCTTGAAAGGAATTCCGAGAATCTGCCATTAGAATTTTTTGATGCATAGAGTATTTTCAATGGCGGCATGTTAGGATGTATTTAATTGATAATTCCAAACCTGCCTAATATGCCGAAGACGGTAGACCTCGAAGAGACAGAAACGTTTTTCTCAGTCAAGCACAACATTCTTCAAAACTGCAGGTTTCTGATTCATCCTGACGAAAACGAATTTTCCAGTTCAAAACACGAACATGAATCTGGTGCTTGACAACAAAGAGTGAAAATCGTGCAATGAATCGATTACCGTTGCAAAGCGAGCAAATTCGCCTCGTTTTCAGAGTTTTGCAAATGAAAACGAGAATTTATCCAAAGTCTGTCAGACATTTGCCTTTTGGAGTAGAAGGTTATGTAAGTCTTCCAAACCTGCGAACCCTGCCGCTTTTGGAATTTGGGAGTCAATAAAACACAAACTACAAGTCTACCAAGTCTACCGTTTTCAAAATTGGTTTCGGTCAAAAAAACCCTTCATTATTTTTTGCGAGGATTCATGGAAAATTTTGAAAACAAGAGAATTTTCATAAATCCTAAATCTATAGAGGAAAAATGATGAAATCTTCCAGAATACCATAGTTGGTAAATGTTTACAATATGGTGGCCACAAGAAATCTGCACATACAATTGGCAAAAATTGTTTAGATTTCGAGTTAACAAAGTTCTTGAAAATAGAGATTAACCTTGAATATAGAAACTCTTAGCGGATTTGACGGCTTTTTTCATATATCCACTAAAAGAAATTACAATATAATTTCACAAACTACACTACTCTACAAAATTACTAAACGACTATAAAATACTACTATAAATGATACCCCGAGGAGCAAAGAGGCTATGACTACCCCGAGGCCAATTTAACATAGAGATAAAATTTTTGTCTCTGTCAAATTACATGTCACCACGAGAATCGTCAGCGATCGAACAACTAAAGTGATTGAGTAGGTAATTGACATCAGATATCGCTTGGTATCTAATTTGAGGCAGACATTAAATATACGAATAAAAGACAAATAACAAATAAGAAAGAAAACAAACAAACAAAAAAAACAAAAAACTCACTCAAATGGGATATGGTGGTTGTGGCTTTATGACTCATAACGGAGTAAGAAACGTTTCTAATCAAATCGACGAGATTGTGGTTAAATTGTAGATTCAGCAGGAGTATATTTTTATTAAGTTAATTGGGAAAGTTTTCATCGCCATAGAACAAAATCTGTATTAGAACATTATTTGGAGATTTGCATATCCAAATGGTCGTAATAAAGCAAAAACTCCAGCGAGAAGATATCTGCGTGGTACTGCAAAGGAAGGGCAAGGCAACAAAAAGTGCTCCGTATCCTCAATACCAACGTTCATAGGGCACATTGGGTTTATGGTATCCCTAAAATCATGCTTGAATTTGTGAAAATTCAATTTGCTAAGACCAACCCTGAGCTGAGTGAGATAGGAAAGATGTGACGGCTAATAGCTTATAAGAAAATACCTTATAATGTTGCCTCAAAAAAGACTCGATTTCATTGTTCACGCGGGACTCTTCATCTATCCGTTGCTTGAGAACCTGAATGAGATGTGAAAAGGCAATAACTAAGCTGAACAAATGATGTCACTCTCGAGTCTGGAAAAGAAGGACTGGGTGTTATAAACGAAGGATCTAGAAAAAGCTAGAAGGGTAAGAATTTCCCATAATCAGGCGAAAAGCTCAATTTCTTTGCTGTACAGCATACCAAACAAACACAATAGATCACAACGACACTGACCTGGAAACCCAGAGTGAGAAACACATTTCAGGAAAACCGACTCTACATGTTGATTTCAAGAACCACGAAACTAACGGAGCTCCTTAACTCAATCTCTATGATTTCAGTTCCTAAAGATTTGACCACCTAAATACGCTGTCCTCTCGTAAGGGAAAAAGTACTGGATGGATCTGACAAGAATAAGCAAGGAAACCACTAGTCAGGACTTAAAGTACGTCAGGCCTCTTTCCCTCACTGCAGCATAGATTTCATTCATCAAATAAAGATCACACAAATTTAATTCTAATTCAAAGACAAGCGAGTTCCTACTTACCCCCATAACCTAGCCCAAGATTTGATTACAGAGAAAAAGTTGACACCATTAAGGCTGATTCCCACTCAGTAGAAATTTCAGAGCAGACAGAATTTTACAAAACAAAACATTTGTTAGGCGTAACATTCTAGTCAAATTCAAAAGACTTTTTTTCTTGTAGACAATAGATTTCCAGTCGGCTCAAAAAATTCGCCTAAGGGAAAAACAGGCTTGAGTAAAAAGAAAACGGCAGAATACACTAAGCAATAGTACCTCTATTTCCTCCTTAAGCTCTTGTTCCGATTTCTGGCAATGTTTTTGAGATTGACTGACGCGAACCTGCAACGAAAGTAAGTTCATTTCAAAGCACGCAATATAGCAAGGTTTTCAAGCTGTACAAAGAAAGATCCTATTGCTTCAAGAAGAATCTGTCTGCTAATCACAACCTGAAAACCAAAGGGGCCTTAATCAGCAGTCCATTAACAAGTTTCTGGTAGAATTTGTGAACGGTAGAGTTCCAAACATTGCCATTTTGATAACAGACAAAAACTTCCTTTCTTTTAACCGCGTTCAAATTCTACCGTTATAGTGTAAACGGGGTCTAAAGGGAAGCAGCATGGGGAAATTGCTCTCCTAGAGTTTATTGAAATTATTGACCAAGGCACGTGCAGGAGCTGAGAAAACAGAGCGTCCATGGATAGTTCTCTGTTCTTTTCATCACTCATTCAATGTTCTTACTGCCTCTAATGTTGCTCCGCTTTTAATGTTAGTCCATGGGGAAGAGCGCACGAAACTTGAATGGACTGCAATTTGATTTCTGTCTGGTAACTTTTATATTGAGTTGGAGTTCTAGATACAAGGCTATCTACCACTGTCATGGTTATAGTGCTTGGTGCCATGCAAAATCTGAGCAAATCTACAAGACTAATATAAGACATCTTTCTTGATAATAGAGTGATTGCAAAAGTAGTTCTAACCTCAGCATCCTTCTTTATATATTTTGTTTCCATGCTTGTCTTGGCTTTAGTTTCTTGGAGTTGATCTTTCAAATGAGCAATCATTTCCTTACGTTTCTGAAATACATTAAGTACAACAATTTTCAGCGGACAAAATTTCGGACAATAAACTTCGGCGAAAAATATTTTCGGACATATTTTTGGAATTTCGACATATCAATTTTTGAACAAAATGCTGACCATTCTATTGAACATTGAAGGAAAACCACGTTAAGTTATTGATTCATCATGGAAGGTAGGTAGGTAGGTAGGTAGGTAGGTAGGTAGGTAGGTAGGTAGGTAGGTAGGTAGGTAGGTAGGTAGGTAGGTAGGTAGGTAGGTAGGTAGGTAGGTAGGTAGATAGGTAGGTAGGTAGGTAGGTATTTAACGTGGCTAGCCCGCGAAAGTCTGAGAGACTTATTTCCAGCAGGGGCCTCGGATGTTTTACCATCAGTCCGCCGCAGCTACCCGCCACAGCTACCAGATTTCCTTCACATGGCTCTGGTCGACCCGGGCTAGTGTTACGGACAGCGACCAAACTGTCCAGCGTGGGATTTGAGCCTACGGCCGTTCTGACCTTTGGTTTACGAGTCAGACGCCTTAACCACTCGGCCACACGCTCACACGTATCATTGTGCAAAGTATCATTGTGGAAAGTATCATTGTGCATAAAATTGCAAGTAGAGGGTGGCTTGTATATGGGAAGACAACTTGGAAGAAACCTTTTACAGGGCAGAAAGTGCTTGCAATGAAGGAGGAAAACAATGAAGCTTTGAATTCCAATCTATGTGCTGTTGCCTCGAATATAAGGTTCCACAACAAGGTAATGCCAAAAAAAGTTGGTCATGTCCCTCGTGAGACATCAAGGCCTATTCATTATTGTTTGAAATATGGAGGGGAAATTTGTGGGAAATTCGCTAATGAGAAATATCGATCTTCTCCTGTTCCAAAAGGCGGTCTGGAAATAGCTTTTGCAGTTACCTGCAAGATATCAGCAACAAAAGAAGAGATTCTACAAAGATTAAATTCTATGATAAAAGAAAATTGATGAGTCATTTCTCGAAGGCATTGATAGTCCTGACGAGTTCGATGACGCGAAAGAGGAGAAGGAGAAAGTGAGGGCGACTTTTGATAGACGATGAGAACGATGTTATTTGTTTGGACTGATATTAGCTTAGAAACATAAATGTTTTAAAAAATGTTGCAGATCTACTCAGACTTATATTTTAGCATTGTAACCTTTCCTTTTGTTTCATGATGGGAATTCGGCTTCGGAGATCACTTGATTTCCATATCCTAGCCAATTCACATTGCGCATGCGCAATCTATGCACAAATTTTCGGCGTGACAAATTTTGGGACAATTTTAACTTTTGTACAAATAAATTTTCGGACAAATCTTTATCTGAAGGTTTGTCACGCCGAAATTTTTGCACTAAATGTAGCACAAAAGTCATATTGCCTAGCGCTGTGATTTGTGCTTTTCTGTGGGAGCCCATAGTAAAGAAGCGGAAAATGCGGAATATGGTAGATAAACGGCACATTCACAGTCAGCAAAAAGTTCTCTCTTGTATAAATATCACAAAAAATCCTTCATCATCATCCAATTGTCTTCAAGGATAAGACAATGTTTGGTTTCGTTATTTGAACGACTTAAAATGACACAGCAAAAGACAGGAATCTTAATAGAAGACTTATCGTAATAAGCCAATTCAACGCTAGACACAGTTATCTGTCTAAAGAAACTGTTGACTCCAGTAAACGAATAACAACCTAATTTAAATGTAAACAAAGAGAAAACTGTTAACTCCTGCAATGGACGTAAGGAATAATCATGAAATACTGAAAGTGGAGAAAAGAAGTCAATGGCTGCAACAAACAGGAATATTGACGAAGTAAAACTTTTTCGTCATGCGCTTTTCACTTTGGTTGTTCCACGGTGCCTCTCATTGCAGCAATTAACTTATTTTCTCTCCCGTCAGGGTTTTAGGCTGATTCGTTGTTGCTGTTGCAGAATTTAACAGCTTTCTCCACAGGTACTGGCTAAGTTGTTTGTAATTATTTTGGTTGGATTACGGGATTTACAGTTTCACTCCGCAGAGTACAAAATCAAATGCTACTCTTGTCGGTTTATTACGTCAGCCCGTTATTTAGGGCTATTATAAAATTTTGTGCCACAAATCACTACTTCAGATCGAAAGATCTTATTAGAGAGTTTACGCAAAAAGGATGGCAACGCCAGCTAGAACGTCATCTCATATTCTGCCAAGGAAGCATTGTTTCCGTACGCTACCTGTAATATATCATCCAAAGGCCAAAATGAGGCCTCTTTCAACGCAGAGATGCCTGAGAACCATATTTTTGTTCTCTTACGGCACACATAAAAAAGACTGATTTTCACTTCGGAGGCCTCGTTCTGCAGTACAGAACGCCAGAAATAGGGTTTCCAGGCTGTGAAATTGAAAAGGAAAACTTCAGAGAATCTCAAGGGAAGCAAATTCGAGCAGAAAACAAGGAATCTTTTGAATCTAAAGTTCTGAAACAAAAGCAACATCGCGTTGCAGTTGCCGATGCCGTCGTTGTTTCGTAAAATCTCTATCATGGATCATTAAAAGGAATTTTAGCACATAAGAATAACTCACTAAAGTTGCGGTCAAATCCTAGCCTATCAGATAACAGAAATTCCTGTTGATGTAACTCCCGAATATGGTGCGGCATGTGTAACGGCAAATTGTTTTCTGTTAGGTTATTTCTACCTAAGGCTTCTATATCTTTCGATTCCCTTTAAGGGTGATACGCAGCTTCTCTCAAAGCCATTTTTTTAGAACTTTTCGTATCGTCCAAGTCTCCAACTATAATGGTGTAAATTTCTTTTCTGAAATTCATAAATAAACTAGAAAATAATATGATACTGCTGACTTTTGTAGATAGTATGTTGCAGGGCAAGTTAGACATAAAGCGAGACAGCTCTGCTCACTTTAAAACCAAACAAAAGACGACTACTACATGGGAAAATCATTCAGTCCTGATCTACTTGCCAAAAAGAGAAATTCGAAGACTGGCCTTGGGATAAAATGTTGCTGTCTTCAGATGTGGAAACCTCCTTTTGGAAATCCAACAGGAACAAGAAAAACTTTTCAAGCCACCCTGCTCTGGTTGTCAAACAGATAAATTAGATCAATCAGTTTGCGAGTAGATAGAGTTTGGTATGGTTTCCTTACCTGAACTTCAACTTCTTTTTCCCTTTTCACTTCTTGAAGTTGTTTCTGCAGTTGCTTTACTTTCTTCCGGCTTTGCTCTTCCCTGAAGAGTTTGATAAAATGTCCATTATGCCTAAAAAGTGCAGCCAGTAGCTTAAAGGACAAGTACAGGGTCGATATGATTGCTGATAAAATGAAAGATTGGATTGTTGCTTTTAATGGTGTGTTGTACCTTTTTCCAACTATTTACCTCTTTTCTCAGCAAAATTACACATTTCATCCTGCACCACGAGAGTAATAACGTCATAAATGTACAATGTCAGCTTTCGGCCTAACCTCCATACCGAAACCAACCTCTTTACCACTTATTGTTACAAAATGGCGACGACGTCTGGCATAATTTCCAAAAATTTTAAACTAATTACAGCCGTTGGGGATGCTAAAACTTGGAAAGAAATTACGATCAGTCTTCGGCAGCGGGTAGGGCTGCCTTTGACAATAAGTATATAAACCCTGGACTGGTTCTTTAAGTTAGGCAAAATTTTTCTTATTGGCTATATAAACAGAACAAATGAACGCGCCTTGAGGGTTTTGCACGGAGATTACGACTCATCATTTGATCAGTTTTTAGCCAGGGCTGGAAGCGTTACAGTCCACCAAAAGAACCTACAAGGTCTTAATTAGACCATGAAACATCTAAATCCTTCATATATTTGGGAGTTCTTTGTTAAGAAGGATATTCCTTACAGTCTCCGCACCAAAGAGCAATGTAGACATCCATCAGCAAAGTCGCATTGATATGGACTAAATTCTCTTTCGTTTAGAGGCAGTCTCCTGTCGAACACTCAAGATGATGAATTAAAGAGAACTGATACCTTCGGAAGTTTTAAAACGGGGATCAAATAATGGGATGACAAAGGATGTAGCTGCTTAATTTGTAAATAATTTTTATATTGTAAATAGTTGGTTTGAATTAGTTTTCAGTAACTATGCTTTCTTTTAACCAACTGTAAATAATGTTATGATTGATTGATTGATTGATTTATTGATTGATTGGTTTCTCTTTGATGTTAGGATCATTAGGTGCTTTTCAAGCTTCTGACTTGAAATATGCACCAGAAGCCTGACACGTGGTTGCCATTAAGCGAGGTGACCTTCATCAATTTTAAATGTTTTTTTCCTCACATTTCCTAACAGAAATGAAGAAATGTAAGAAAATTTTTCCAAGTGAACATTTAGCATAGGCGCATTATACATATGTAGATAATAGACGAATTTTGTTGCTGTAGATTCCTCCCCTCGTAGCCATGAATAGTAAAATCATTCTGCGAATGCGGTAACTCTGATAGAGAAGTCAAAACTTAATGGTTTTTTGGTGTCAAAATTAGTAATGAGATAAGTAGCTCTATAGTAGAGACGACTGCACTCTACCAATCTTCTTTCAAATTCAAAAACAATTTTAGGGCGCATTCTTCTGGACATCTTCTGGAAACGGTAGAGTTGGTAGAAGATAATTTCCCATTCTCTTGGTACCATTCTACCGAATTTGGTAGATTTCGCAGACTTCAGATAGTTTTTATAAAAGCCCATTCTATTGGTCATTCTGCTTTCGGTAGACTTTCGAGAGATTATTGACGTATTCCTTTGGGCTCTTCTGAAAGCGGTAAAGATGCGAGGCTTCGAGAGCATTGTTTCGTGAATGAAGAAGTTTTCAAAAACATCAATACCACTTGTAGATTTTTTTCTTTTGGGATTTGCATAACAAATGTACATTGTATTGCAATTGTTTCGATTTATTTGGCCAAAAACAACATTCGAACGCTAGAACTCTCCTTCTTTCAGAATGCGTGTCCTTTTGACATTTTTCTCTGCGAAGTCTGACAGCTCTACCGTTTTCAGAATTCCCATTCGTTTGGTAACTGAAATTATTCTCTGCGGAGTCTACCATTTTCAGAAGACTTCGTAGACTTCAGATGCCCAAAAGAATACGCCCTTTGTCATATATGGAAGGACGTTTGAATAAATTTCACTTTTAATGGACACTCCTTTCCTTAGCAACAGGGGAATAGCTTTACTTCATAATCAAGAGAGTACAAAACCATACGGCTTACTTAATGATGATTTCTTGTAGTTCTGTTTTCTTCCTCTTCTCCTCGTCAACAGCAGCAACCAAAGGATTAAATGTCTGGCTTAGCTTGATCTCTTCAAGTGTGTCACTCAAAATATCAAATAGGAACTTTCTGCAAATGATTGATACAGCATCTCATTAAAAGGGCGGTCAGTATTTCAGCTTGCTTTCAGTTTAACTCGGCTCTGCTCTTCTCGATGATTGCAAGGAGTTTTTGAGGGTCGTAAGGGATTTTCTAGCCTGAGATAAGGAGTTGTGGAAATGAAAATTAGCAGAACTGGAATGGATCACTTTTCTCTTCCCTACAGTCCAACATGGCAACAATATGAAGATATTTTGGATAAGTGATATCTGGTCGAGATGAAAATAACAATTCACTTTGAAATCTGACTAAGAAAAAATTGCAAACTGCTTCGAAAATTTAAATGCTTTCTTTGAAAATTTTCGCGGATTAACTTTTCGGGACTCATTGAAATTCATATTTTGAATCAATTGGGAAATTAGATGAATTACTATTTAAAGATTATGTGTCCATGTAAGTACAGCAGCTTTGCGGGGGGCATGGCAATTTCACGTGAAATTTCACGTCATTACTGGAGCTAGCGAATTTTAGCGATAGCTAGTTCTTATTCAAGCAAAGTGATGACCTACTTGCGGTTGCTTTTCCAGAACTGAACCACAACAGGCAGCCTCGCTATGAAACTAGACTTTGAGTTTGCATGTGATCAGTTAAATTCTACCAATCACAGTCTGCTGCTTGAGCTTTCTTGATCAGCGTCTTGTCAGCATATTTTGATAATGTGTATACGCAGCTGTACTTACATGGACACATTACCTTCAACATAGGCGCCAATGCATCTTCCCTTTCGATCAATGGCCTTAAGAAACCCCTGGTTCTTCACTAAACTTCTACTTGTGCGAGATTTTAATTTCTTGATTATTTTTAGAATCTAAGCGTCTCCCTTTTTCAAACCATTTCATCTTTTTCATTTCATTTCATTTTACATTTTGTACCAATGGTTACCCCGTCAATCAAGAAAGAATGCTTTTCAGGAGACCGTGCATAAAATCTTAATGAAAATACATTATAATATGTAAAATCCTATCCAATGATAAATAAGTACATGAATAAATAAAAAGAAACAGCAGTTTCCAGGTTGCGAAGTTCTCCAATTGCTACCATGTGAAACAAAATAGCTACTAATGTCTGGTCAATGCTGATTATGGACCTCCATAAGCTATTTTTTTCTTGAAGACTGTGCAGCTTCTCGTCTATCAATTTGGGATCTATGATGATCTTTATCTTTTTCAGGACTCATCCAACCTTGTTCCTAGAGTGGCTTTACGTCATACATTGATCACGAAGTCCAATGAGCACCCTGGTGCTGTTCGATTGAATATGTCCAGAAAATTGGCGTACTAGCAGCCATTATGGATTTTACGGCTAGCTTGGTAGCCTTAATCAAGTGACCTCCATTCCAAACACCAAAGCAGCATTGCAAAAGTTGCAATCATTTTGATTATTTTGAGATAGTTTCGTTGTTATTCGACGAATCAGGATAATTTCTAGTAACGACTTTATTTTGCTATTGCTTTCGAAATTGCAGAATGATCTCTTGTGTCCCAGAACACGGGCAAGCAACGAACTAACTCTGGTGGACGAAATTGAAACTCGCGATGAATTCGTTCAAAAAGAAAAGGAAGAAGGCTATGTTCTGAGAATAATCAAGATATTGAAAAATCACACTATTAGAGTTATAGCAAAGCATCATGCGGGGTCATTGGCAGAGTGGCTTATGCAGTCTTCGTCAGGTGACTGAAGTTAAGCTCGATCGAGTAAGGTCAAACTCCGGATGGGCGACCATGGAGGATTGACCTCACAACTCACCTCGTCATCACTCGGAAGGAACGTTGAACTAGGGGTCCCATGCCTGGATGCGGCATTAATAGTGGGCCTAAATTAGCTTTCGGCAGCTAGAAATCCTTACAAGCCCACTCAAAACAAATTAAAAACAAAATAAACAAACAAACAAACAAAAAACAAAAACAAACAAGTTCCTTCGAAGTCATCTAGCCACGTGTCAACTAAATTGTTGGGCCAGCAATAGGGATGGGATAATCTTTTCTCTGAATTTTTCGTCAATGAAACACTTCTAGTTTACCTGTCAGCTTGAATCTTTTGGAGACTGTCAGCTGCGCCACTTGCTTGGCGAAAACTTTTGTTCAACGCTAAAAAGATAAGACAGAACCTTTAAGCTATTCTAAAAAGAGTCCCAATACTGTTTTGATACACTTTCAAGAATTTTCGAATGCGCGTGATAATGATAGAAGCTCTAACTGCACAAGCCTGCGTGTAGACTTTACTTTCCAGTGCGAAAGCCTGCGAATTGGTGCCCATTATCGTGTTCTGAAAGGGCAGTTCCTCCTTTGAAAAAGAGGAGCTCAATCTTGGGCAATGAATTTCCGCAAATAGGAAGAAATTATTCCGTCATGCGATGAAATGAAGGAGAATCCCACCCACACAATTTCGTGCCTCCAATTTACAAACTGCAGAGACAATAATCATAAAACAATCACTGATAATTTAAAAAGCCCCACTTGTTGACAAATGTCTCAGCGTACAACCAACGTATCATTTCCCATCTGATGATCACAGGCCTAAGCCTGAAGTGAGAAAAGCTCGAAAAATTGCCTCTTGATCGTTGTAGATTTCATTACCGTGAGAAAAAGCTTGACTGTCTATAATTCCTTTCAAAACGTAGTCTCATCCCAAGTTATCAAGATCCACAGACACATAAACTGGGCAAACTTTATCGGTGAACTTGTTCGCCGCTGCACACTTCTCCATCTTCGTGTTACGATGACGGTTTAATGTCATCTCCCAAATAATCGTCACAAAGGGTTGCGAAACACGTGACGATTCTGTCTGCTTTTGATTGGGTCCTTAGAATCTCAAACCAGATGCTGATTAGCTGAAAGACAATGCCTGGACAAATGCTGAGAACTATTATGCAAGGTGTCAGAATTCAATAATGGTAGGATGCGTGCATCCCCTGCTGTTTCCTTTGAGTTGAAATTTCCCGTTGAATTGAATTCATTTCCTGAAACCAGTAGGGTCTGCGAACCAGCGAATGAAAGCTTGTTTCTTAGTCACGTGCAGGTTCCGCAGAAACACGGAATCATTTTCATAGGTCAATAACAAATCTATTGTCTTGCGAGTACTTCATTGTGGTTTTTACTTCATCCTTATTGCAAAATGGCGTCGTCGGAGAGCAAAATGGCCTCGCAAGACAATAGATTGTTCATTGACAAATGAAAATAGCTCCGTGCTTCTGCGGAACCTGCAGGTGACCAAAAAAGGCATTCACTCGCTGGTTCGCACACCCTACTGGCGTTAGAAAATGAATTGAATTCAACGGGAAATTTCAACTCAAAGGAATCAGTATGGGATGCACGCAAGCTAAGTAATGGACGCTAACTCGCAGACTTTAAAAGTTCCACCTGAGCTCTCATTCATAATGAAAAGTGAAATCTGCACAGGCTATAACTACACTCAATGGAGCCTCACGTATAGAATGTATAAAATAATGCTCGATCGAGGGTTCTTTGTAGAAAAGCTAAAAGGCCTATTATAAAGTGTAAGGTAAAAGAATCTCGATATGGCTGAGTTTATATGCAATGAACGTGTCTTTATTTCAAATGTAAAATGTGAATGAATATTTCGAGAACTATAACAGCAATTTGCTTCGTAACCCACAAGAACAATCCTACAAGTAAATTTATGAAATTATCAATGGTCTATGATCAAGATAAAAACAAAATGCACACGATCAGTTGCAGAAATCTGTAAGTAACCGGTCGACAAATTCAATGCTCTCTAGAACGAAAGGTCTTACATAAATGATACAATGATTTCTGAAAGCCGGACTTGTACGCTTTTATTTGATGTATATTTTTGCAAAATACGTCTTTACAGAAGTCGCTGGAACAAGCTTTAATTTGACGTATCATGTACTTGAACACATTCTCTTACCACTTGTATTTCTAAACACAGCCAGACAAAGACAACGTTCATATGATAAACTGTGACGGTAACAACATTTTAACTAGCGTTCTCACGATGCCGACACAAATTGAAAACGGAAGGAAATTTGACGCTCACAACTCATCGCAAACTCCCAAAGAATCCGATACCAAAGAATGTGTGCTTACCTTAAAGACCGACCAGCCTCATTTGGAACGCGTTAAAAATGTTCCATTTTCATCGTTTTCAAGTGATCACACGATGGCATTTCAAAATGTGCCAGTTAAGAGTCTTGTTTCAAAATTTACCGTTTTCAAATTCTGCTGGAATAAAATTGCCCTTTTCGTGTGAACGGGTGGCCTATCCGCCGCATTGTCACCGTTTTCAAATTGTGGCGGTATCGTATGAATGCAGTCTAAATCAACCATAACATAAACTTTAGAAAACAAATTACTTCGAGGTGGCAAAGGATGAAATGCAATATTTGCTGTCTCTTGAACAAAAGCACCATCACCACTATCGTGTGGAAGGCCTTTCTAACAGCAATTACATTTTGTCTATAACTGGAAGCTTCAGCAAGCAACACAGATTGTTTTAAAAAGTTCTTTTAGCATAATTGCGTCGGGGACCAAAATATTTTTTGAGATGACTTCTCCTCGCTACACTTTAAGAAGATATCTTGTAATCATTGGCCATTGGTATATGCTGAAATTGAATCCAACAAAACGAACCTCTGGTGTGACCTTGTAATGCTCTTGAAATGCTTTCAAATTCTTCTCCTTTGTGTCCTTTCGTTGCTACCAGCTACAATTGAGGGAAATAAATCAATTGTGTATATTACAATATCTTTAAAAGTAATAAGAGATCATTCACTAATGACAGTACTTAACCAAAAATGGGAAAATGGACATAATTGGGCTGTAAAGAAGCCCAAACACGGGATTTTCTATGATTTTAGGAAGTTTCAAAACTTACCTAGATTGAAGCGATAAAATTAAATGTTGGACAAATGAGATTTTTAGGGTATATTTTAGAAAAAAAATCACTGATACAGTGTACGATTAAATAAATGATGCAACAACCTTAGATAGAAGGCGTCAATATGATCTTTCCCACATTTCTTTAGTTTGCAAACATGTAGACATGCATATAAACTCGCTTTATCTTTCCAACAACAAAAATGCCTTGCAGGTAACCCAAAAAAGTATCACGAGTCAATGGTAAAAAGCTCACTGAAAAAGAAATTTGCTCAAAAATTCGTCCGATTGCAGTTTAGTTGGGAACCCTGGGGAGGGGGGGGGGTACTCATATCTCACCGACAGTGTGATGTGCCGCTCTTCAACACATCGTTTTCACGTCGATTTTTTTCTTGCACCCAGTGTCAAAAGACATCATTTTTACTGCCCGTTGTCAAAGAATGTCAAACGGTGATATTCTGCTAGATCGGGTCGTCACTCAGTATGGTTCTTACATCTTAGGGCATACTGTTCACCGATCTTCCTAACGTAGACTATCATTTAGCGGGAAAAATTCCGTAGCACGCTAATAACAATATTTTCGTGTGCACACTTCCGTCCAAATTTAGGTCAAGTACCACCTCAGTTTGAGAGGCTTGGCTATTTTTTGATGCCGCAAGGTACTTTAAGCTATGATTAGATTCACTAAAATTTCGATGGCTACGTTCCCACATAGGATGACATAAACAATGAAAATAATATTTACCGTCGCACTGTACGTCTTCCGCTCTATAATAATGCTAAAATTTTCTGCCAATATTCCATTGTCTGAAAATATCATTTGCAATTACTTACATCGTCATATTTCTTCTCTAACTCTTCTTGTCCTTCAATCAAGCGCAGAATTTCATTGCTGACCAGCTGTCAAAGAAGAGGAAGCATGATTTGCATTGCTGCAACATTAAAAATAACTGGCATATAGTTAAAAGGAGTCCCGGGCTAAGGTTAAGCTATTTCATTGTATTCGACAACTTCGATACCTGCGGTTTCATTGTTTGACGGAGGAAACTGTGGCTTTTTAGGCGTTTCTTTGGTTTACTTATTGCGGTATCTCCCTAATAAGTCGGCTAAACTGAACTTTGAATGGGCCGGGTACAATGTCATCCTCGGTTTCAGGAATCCTCTACATCATCAGTTTCTAATTCATGGTCACTGTGTCTACTTTCCCTTGATTCATGCGCCACCAGATGTGCTCACATGCACATCCCAGTCAGCCATTGCGGCTATAGCTATTCTTCGTAAATCTACATCAGTTGGTCTAAATGTTTCTAGTTTCCCCAAAAGAGGATCAAGAGGAGGTATTGCAATGCTGGGCATGACGTATGGAAATAAACATGATGTGCTCTACAGAATTAGAACGGTTTAAAGAGGGAGTTCCCCTACAAATAATTCCCCATACATACATATCTCACTGATAATTTCTGCTAACTTGGTTCGTATCTTTCGTATGTAACATATAAAGTTTTGAAATTCAAACTTGCTATTTCATATATTGCGCTTCTGGAAATGTATGTAGTGGAATTTAAAACACTTTCAATATCTGATAACAAAGGTAACAGTATACCGAGTATTGTAGTTCAATTCATACAAGTACTTCATGCTCTACGGGCATTCCAAGTCAATTCCATTCAGTTTTAATATATAATGCTAATATCCTATTAGTTACCTCAAACGTGAAAATCCATGCAAATATAAAGAAATACAGTAGGTTCCTTACCTGATGACCGCGTTGATTATCAGCAGATACTGGCAAGATACTCCCAAGTATAGCTAACTGATCAACACAATCTTCAAGGACAGCTGTCACATGAATTGTGTCCAAAGCAGAAAGTTTGTCACTCATCTTCACAATTTTGATGTTTATTCAACTCCTTGTCCTGAAATCAAAGTATATAAACTACTACTGCTGGTAGCGTTCCTAAAAGAGATGCGATCTCTTTGGGCTAGTAAGATACCAAAATTCACTATCAAATGTGTTTCAAACTAGCAATCACCAATTAGCCCATTAATGAATGTCGACAAAATGATACTCCATGCAACTCCTATCTTGCAACTCCTATGTATTTCTTTTAAATTTTGAACCCTACCGTTATCGCCCCTGTCATACAATAACACTTCAACGGCAAGGTTATTTTTTGCTGAAATAAAATATCCGTCTCAGCATTCCTCATTGGTCACTGCATAGCATTGTATAAGTCACTGATTGGACTGACCGCGAAATTCCTTATATTCGTTCAACGTTTTAGGTCAGATGCTTTTATTTTCACTCATACAAAAATTCACTAGAATCATTACATAAGTCTTAGCATCAGTAATTGAATTGGGTGGTTTTTGCTCATACTTATATAAAAGAAATAAAATATCAGATTAAAAATAATGAATGAATGAATGAATGAATGAATGAATGAATGAATGAATGAATGAATGAATGAATGAATGAATGAATGAATGAATACAAGGAATCACGTTGCTGTAAGTCTAAGGATTCACAGACTGTAATCGTACGAAAACAAATTTGAAGAAATATCAAACATGTTTGAACGCTGAGATAAAAGTCGAAAGTCACTTTGAATGTCGCTTCGATTCGAAGGGCTGAATGCTAACAGTAGGCATGCGGGTTGATCATACCAAGGTGTAGGTAGTAAACTGACTGGTTGAGCCATAAACGCGGCGGACCTCATCGTCTAAGTACACCTTTTGCCCATACTTTATACGTGCGGTTCGATTCAGTGGCATTAGAGTTTCTATCACCATTGTGGATCTTCGAAAAATCTACAGAATGTAACAAAATATCGTTCGACTCAGATTCTTTTCGGAATAGCTAAGAGGCCTATTCCTACCGGGTGAGTAAAAAAATGCCCGGCGTTTGAAAGGCTACTGCTCCGTGAGTATATAAGCAGTGGTATTTTGCAATCATTGAATAGCTAACATGTTCAATCATTTTTAGAAATATTCGTGGCTAAAATCGGTCAGTCGTTCACATTCTGTAGGCGACTTTCCAAAATGAATCCCTTCGATAAATCTTAAAAACGTGCTAAAATTACAAGCAAAAGTCCCTGATGTGCTTACCTCACAGTGATGACTTTCAGCACGCTTTAGCACGTGCTTTCGTTTTGGCGGGTTGAAAAGTCTTCCACCTAGTGTAAATAACTTATTGAGGGGGATTCCGGTCTCCCATGAGGACAAAATACATGTAGTCAATTCCCCTCTTAGTAAACGTTCTTTCTTTTTTGTAGTAGTTAAGTGAAGTTACGCGTAGTTTATGTGTTATTTTTGTATTCTAATGTCGTCACGTGTTGTGCTATGTTCGTGTTTCCTGTTTTAAGTTGCCACTATAGGTAGGCGTTGTTTTTTCGCTCCAAATGGTATTGTTTTAGTAGTAGGGTATAGTATTTTGTAAGTAGTGTTATTAGCTAATATGTATTGTAAGTTTTTAGCTGGTTATGTAAAGAAATACATGAGCACATCCAAGTGTAATTATTGTTAGAAGGGAGAACAAAGGAAAATTTTGCTTGCTGTTTTCGCTCGTTTTTGCGGGCTTTCGAAAGGGGGCTTTCTGCAGAAAATCTCCTATTTCGACGGAAAGGAATGACCGATGAAAGCTGGGTAAATTACTGAACCTAATTTGACATATCGGTGATAAGGCAAGATAGTTTTCAATATCATTGCTTTGATATTCAGGGAGCAGGATTTATTTTAAACGCCGAGAATTTTTATTGACTCAACCGGGTATAAGAAAAAGTTCAGCTTCCACTAAGCTTGCACAAGCTTAAAAGGAGCTTGGTTTTAGCTTGAAGGAGCTTGAAATGAGTACGTTGATAAAATTGTGACCAGTTTGCATGTATGATCAGAGCATGATCAAGCTTGACGATAATCACATGCTAAAGTCAATCTCAAATATACTACAATCAAGCTTGATTGAGTTTGGCTTCCAGCTCAAAATATACATACTGGAAGCTGGTGCAAGTAGTGCAAAATTCTTACTCTAATCAAGCTCTCAAACATACCCAAATCATACTCAAAACAAGTAAGTATCAAGATTGCAGCATGCTCTGAACATAATAATCATTTTGCTAAGGGTTAGCCTGTGATTTGAAGCTGTACCGCACAGTGATCCAGAGCATGGAAAAAATATCAAAACACAAACCTTTCTGATGCTAAAAACCTTTAGGTCGATCACAAAGAGGACACTGTAAGCTATTGAGAACAAAAATCTGTTTGTAAATCGGAACAACGAGTACGGAGTCGGAGAAATTGCAGTTTTAAGTTGATCAAAATTGCTAGGTCATGTTTTTGTTTACATTTCCGGTTGATCACTTTTGAAATGGGCCTAAACCAAATATTTCAAATTTTCATTTCTCCAGTTGTGCTCGTCCGATTCAATATACTTTTTTTTCAATTAAACCTCAGGTTGCGTAGTACGCAATTAAACCACGCATCAGCTTGATGAATATACATCAATTATGAGTTTATTTGGCACATTTTTGTCAAGTAGTATTTTCAGCAGTAAAACAGCATGACATCCGTAAATTTCATCTTTCCTAGTGCAAACAAAAAAGTGAGGAAAAAGAGTCTTAAAACTTATTTCCAACCAAACTTTAGATATCAATGAAGATTTCTGCCAAAGGGTTCGTACAGGTACGAACGGGTTAAAATTCTATAACTGATATAAACAATCATGTCATTTAGGCCCGTGAGTGCTATTTTTGGTGACTTTCCGTCATTAGGATGTATATTGTGTTGCTAGTTTCTTCTACTTCATAATTTTCGCTTTTACAAGCATGGCTGCAACAGCGAAGGCTTAGATTCTAAATGAAAAGAAGAATTACTGTATTTCACTACTCAAAAAGAAAATTAGGATTTTATTGGCTGCAACATGGCTTACGCTAATCAAGCGGACTAGCATTTCATGTCTAATTGTAATAGTATTAATAGTAATTGCAATAATAATCAAATAGAATGAGAGAACAATGGTCCAGGAAGGTTCACAGAGACTAATTTTTGATTTTGAAATGTTTAAGTTGCACTTCTGGCTGTTGAGAGATGAAGGAAAAAGTTACCTGCCCCAGACATGGCGAAACTCCTAGGGATCCAAAATGATAACGATACTTAACCCTATCAAGCCTAGGGGGGGGGGCTCAATCTGCCCCCTAGTGGTATTTCGGCTGTAGACCTTTACCAAGTACACTTACGATGCTGAAACTTTCTGACTTTTAGTTTTTATCCTTCACACAATCAAAAATTGATTTTTTGAAAAAACTAAATTCGTTCCAGGGGGTAAGAGCGATCAGTTTTGGAGAGATGCCAGTGCAAAATTTTGAATAATTGCCAATAAATGTACAGCTGATGTGATAAAATGATGAAAGGAGAGGAGCATATGCTACTCTTGATGTTCTATCCAACCAAATAGCTATTTTCTAATTGGCATGTATGGTTTTGAGGATTTTTGCATTGAATATGCACACATTTTTTGCATTCCTGTATGATGATGTCATCAATTTAAAAAAATTTTTCTACACAGAGCAAATGCTATTCTTTACATAGAATAAAATGAAATTAGACTGATGTCTTTAACGCTTTTCATTTTCTTACAATCAAGGACAACCCCATTGAACAAAGTCAAAGTCAAGACAACAATGCATGGGATAAAGAATATTCAGTACAGAGGTTGCCATTTGTGGTCCTCATTACCAAGGGAAATTAAAGATTCCAACACACTCGCTCAATTTCAAATGAGAAATAAAATCATGGGACGGAAATACTTGCATCTGCAGAATGTGCAAAGTTTTTATTAAAGATATAGGGTTTTTGTAAGTTTATCTGGGACATTATAAAATAGGTTTCAAATATTTTGTTGGCGTTAATTAGCTTATTAGCTGTGTATATACACATATTTTGTTTTCTTGCCAACGTAAAATAAATTGTTAATGATGATAATAATAATAATAATAATAATAATAATAATAATAATAATAATAATAATAATAATAATAATAATAATAATAATAATAATAATAATAATAATAATAATAATAATAATAATAATAATAATAATAATAATAATAATAATAATAATAACAATAATAATGATGATAATAATAATAATAATAATAATAATACTAATAATAATAATAATAATAATAATAATAATAATAATAATAATAATAATAATAATAATGATAAAAACAATAATAATGATAATAATAATAATAATAATAATAATAATAATGATAATGATAATGATAATGATAATAATAAATGACTTTGAAGATTGAACAATTTGATTTCATTTTTGGGTTCACCATATGCTGCTCTATACGCATACAAGGTTCCATGGCTCTACTGTAGGTTGTCCAGAAGAGAAATAAATCAGGGGGGGGGGTTGAATCAGCCCCCTAGTCTTCCTAGAGTATCAAATACCCTAAGCCCGATAGGGTTAAAGTTAAATGAACACTTACACTCTGGCTTTGTTCAAAGGTTAATCAGAAATTCCGCACTTTTGGCACTTTTGCAAGGTTAAATACCTACAGTAGGTCTCTCTTGATCAAGCAACAAAACTCTGTCACACCATAATCCTATCAAATTTCAATTATTGTCCCCTGGTATCGCTTGATGTGGCAAATAATGAAATAAACAGAGGACATAAATGTTGTCTGCGGGTACTCTACCAGGACTATGAATCCTCTTTCCAGCTACTGTTGAGCCAAGATAACAGCCAAACTATCCAAATTAAAATCTCTGGAAATTGATGAAGTGAATCAAAAAACTAAACCCCTCATACTGTACTTATGGGAATTTCTCAAGAGGAAAGAAGTAACATACCGTATGACCTAACGACTAAAGATCTTTGTAAACCTCCAAAGATCGAGACACAATTGCTTGAAGTCGCTTGCTTTTGGAGGAAGTCTCCTCTGCAACAAATTTAGTAACAAAATCAAGCAAAGTCTATCTCTTCCAGCATTTAAAGATTAGATAAAGCATAGACTGGCGACAACTTGGTTCACTAAGTTGAAAATGGCGGCTTGCAGCACGGTTCTGTTTACTCTGTTTATTTTCGTTTTAAACTTGCAAGTTAAAAGAAGCTCGTTCGTTGACTCAGACTTTATTGGACTCACATTACTTGGAAATGAAATTGATGAAGTAATCCATGGAGAAACTTTTACATGCTCCAGTTTATTTCAAGTGAGAGGTGGCAAGTTTTGTTTTCGTATTCGAAGCTCGAGGCAAAGTTTCTTCAACATCCTTATCCTCATGTGTGGTGATGTGCAGTCATGCCCCGGCCCTGGAAACTGCACAAGGAACATACAGGAGCTGGATTCCCTGATCAAAACCAGAGGCATTAAAATTTTCCATCAAAATGCGAGGGGTCTCAGTGGAAACTATGGACATGTCGCTGAATTGCTTCAAAGTTTTCCTGGTTTGCATATTCTGTCACTTAGTGAAACACATATCGAGGCGAGAAGTAACCAGGAGGAGGGGGTATATGATATTCCTGGGTACTTCTTCATAAGTCGCCCAAGGAAATCTGGTAAAGGCGGTGGGGTTGGAGCATACATTTTGGATGGAATTAGTTGGGATCGACGAGATGACCTGGAAAATGAAAACGTTGAAGCAATTTGGCTTGAAATTAGGCCCAGTCATTCGATTAGCTTCCTATTGTGTATCATGTATCGCCCCCTTGAGAGTTCCAAATACCTGAGCAAAGACTTTAACGTCCACCTGCCTGAAATGCTCTCTGAAGCATCTGAAAAATCGCAAGAAACTATTCTCCTGGGAGACCTCAACGTAAATTTTCTAAGGCAGGACAACAAAGATCTCAAGTCTATTTTAAACATATTTGGCTACAAGCAGATGATCCAAAAATCCACGAGAATAGCAGAAGCCTCAGAAACTCTCATCGATGTTATTTTGACAAACACGCCATCAAATGTTGTGAAAACCGAAGTTATCCCGACCGGCATTGGAGACCATGATATGGTCGGTTGTGTGAGGAAAATAAATCACCTGTGTTTCAAACCGAGGCAAATTATCTGCCGTGATTATAGAAGCTATCAACCTCAAGCTATGAACAAAGATCTCGAGGCGGTTGATTGGACACATTTTTACAGTTGTAGACATGTGAACGAGGCTTGGTCTATTATGAAGAGTATCTTGTCTAATATCTTTGATCGTCACGCTCCAAAAATTTGCAAAAATATCAGGGGGCAGCCTGCTCCCTGGCTAAACAGCAATGTCAAGAAATGAATGATAGGGATAAGCTGCTTCGAAAATCGAGAAGGACGAAAGATGAGCTTGACATCTCACAATATAAACGGAAACGGAACGAGGTCAATATTGCCATCAGAAAAGCCAGGTCTTCCTACCATAAAAACATGCTGAAAGAAAATTCTGGAAACCCAAATAAGTTTTGGAAATCTTTGAAGACCATATACCCCACAAAGTCAACGACAGGGCCATCAATGAACTCATTTGATATAGATGGTACGAAAACCGATGACCCAGCCAGGATATCCAATGCTTTCTGTTCATTTTTCGCTACAGTAATATCAAAATTGAGAGAAAGCGCAATTCCTTTACGTGATTTTGTATGGAAGAGCCCTGCAGCTATACCTCAAAGAACTGATAAGCAATTCAAATTTCGCCCTATATCAAGGTTAGAAGTCGAGTGAGAGCTTACATCAATCAAGCGCACGAAATCAACTGGCATCGACAATTTGCCCCCAGGCTTACTGAAGGATGCCGCTTGTCTCATATCAGCCCCTCTTGCTCACCTAATTAATCTCTCACTTGAGACAGGAATTTTTCCAGCAGACATGAAAATTGCAAAAATAGTTCCTGTGCATAAATCGGGCTCTCTGTCAAGCTTTGATAACTATCGACCAATATCAGTTCTACCCATATTATCAAAAGTGTTTGAAAAGTTGGTACAGCGTCAACTTATGGAGTTTCTTGACAAAAATAGACTACTTTTCAAAGTTCCAGTTCGGGTTTAGGCCGAAACTGTCTACGGAGTTCGCAGCAACCTTGCTGTTAGATGAAATTCGGAAGAGTGTCGATCAAGGCAAACTGGTAGGAGCAACGTTTATAGATCTCAGCAAAGCCTTTGATACCATAAGCCATTCAAACCTACTCCAAAAATTCCCTAAGTATGGAATCAAAGAGGGCGAACTTTCTTGGTTCACAGATTATCTTTTCCACCGTTCAGCAGCTGTAAGTTATGGTAAATCCTCATCAAAGATAGCGGACATCCAAACAGGAGTACCTCAAGGCTCTATCTTGGGTCCGTTGCTATTTATTCTATTCTTCAATGATATCACTGATGTAATTGTGGGCACCAGGATAGTTAAATATGCCGATGATACAGTGATCTACGCTGCTGATAAAGATTTGAAAGTCATCAAAACCAAGCTCTCAAATGATATGGAGTCTATCGCCGATTGGTTTGATGAAAATGGATTGATAATTAATTTGAAAAAAGGCAAGACGGAATCTCTTCTTTTTGGGACTCCGCAAAGGATTGCAAAACAGAATGAGACACTTGATGTAATGTACCGAGACTCTAAAATACTAAACACCAAACAATACAAATATCTTGGTATTGAAATAGATAGTACCCTAAATCTAAATACCCACTTTGAGAAGTGCTTCAAACGAGCATCATCCAGATTACGATTACTGGCAAAGATAAGGGATTCCCTTGATCTGACCTCTGCAAAGGCAGTGTATGACTCCATGATTCTGCCAACCTTTACGCATTGCGGAGTACTGCAACTCAAGTTGACTTCAACTCAAGCAAAGAGACTCACGTCCTTTCATGATCGCTGTCTGAAAATAATCAACGGAAACTCGAAAAATCCAATTGCAATTCAATCAGTTGCCAATGCCAAAGGGACCAGGGCATGTAAACTGGTACGTAAATGTCTGGACAATGATATCTGTGAGAACTTTCAAGGGTATTTTGAGCTACAGCAGCACAAGATACAAACTAGAAACAGCGAATGTTTGATAAGGCTTCCATGTATCAAAACAGAATATGCTAGGAAGTTGTTCCATTTTATGGGTGCAAAGCTGTACAACGAACTACCAATCGATGTTAGAAAAACGGAATCGTTCAAGCAATATGAAGAACTATTAAAGAAACATTTTAGCTGAAAACTTTGATATGTTACGACATGTATGAAACTTTTAAATGATCTATGTAATTACTGCTAGGTTTTATCACAGTTGTAATACATTTTACTTTCTTTTTATTCCTTTACAGGACACATATTGATAACAGCATTTTTATGTTGAAATGTACATCCTGTATAAAGATTCGTTATAATAACTGCACTTGCAAGCTATGCTTACGAAATTTTTTGCTTAGGTACAGATAGTATAACATCAAATGTTTTACACTTTATATATGTAGTCTAGTTTATTTTTCTTTGGTATTGCATGTTAACTTGTAAATTAGTATGGTATCGGTGGTATTTGCTTGATTGTTTAGGTTGGGAGGTCTAAGGAGCCAAAACTTTCCTTCCAAATTGAGAAACAAAATTATTACCTTCAACGCACATCATTTTGTGTTTCTTTTCTTAACAGTTTGCAATTTCTTGAGTCTTCCTGTGATTTGGGTAGCTCTTCTTTTCAGTTGGATTTTTAGGCCTAATTTCTCATGTGGTTGTACAGTATGTTCTGGATGCAAAATTGATTGTTGATTTGGTTTGCAAAACGCTTCGCTTCATTGGCAATTCTTTTTAATTCTATTTGGTTAGCTCTTGAAACTTAATTTGTGTAGTTTTTATTGGCATCACCCTGCTTTGCTTGCATATCTGACAAGTTGAATATCGTTGACCCGTTTATCGCAAGAAGCAACTTTCACACCATCTTTTGGAATGCATGAAGGGGCACTGCTTGTTTATGAGAGATTTACAGTTAGCAGGAGTTTATTTCAAAGCTCCAGAGATGTTAAAAGACCGTGTAAGAGATAAAGAACATGGAAATAAAATGCAAGTTTGCTTTGTGATTAAAGGTTTTCATGAAACGAGTCTCACAAACTGATTGTCCAGCAAACATTGCCATCCAGAATTACCGCCAAAAACCTAGTTGTAGGTAGATATCTACCTATCTAGATTTCCTAGAATCTAGATTGTATTTAAGATTGATTGATAAATAAATGAAACCAAAACTAAATCAAATAGAAGAGAACAATGACCCAGGAGGGTTCACAAAGACTATTTCTTTATTTTGAAATGTTTAAGTCATGGTTCTTGCCACTGAAAGCTGCGTGCATGTGCCTGGATATATCCTGCTGCCTAAATCCCATCACCATGCCAGCTGATGTGACTGCCTGTACTTCCAGGGTGCATTCCATGTAAGACCTATGCCAAAGGTACGCCAATCCCTAAGCTTTCGTACACCAGGTATTTTCAGGGAAAGAGAGCTGCTAAAGTATGAGTACTGATGATTTTAAGAAACTTCGATTTCTGGCCCAAATTCTTAGGCCTAGTTTCTTGTGAAGGAATGCATATGCATGTAGAAGAAACTGCTAAAAGATCGCGGACAACTTCACATTCAAATGTCAAAGTAAGCAGATTTTGAAATGCCGTCACGCCAAAAACCGATTTTACTGACAAAATGACGCCGCTACACCAACAAAAAAGTCAGGTCTACGCCGAAAAGATCTTCGGGCCTATTGAAAACCTAGGCCTAACTTACTCAAAAGATCAGTTTTTGCCAAGCTGCCAGTCTCAGAAGATGACACTGTTCCTAATTCGGCATTTGGTTGTTACAAATTCAATTCAAAGATAAAACAAACCCCTTACCACATTGAAGAACGTCTCCTGCCAGATTTTACCAACCTTCCCGCTCAGCCATCTTTTCTTTATGCTTTCTAGTTACCATGACTATTATTCATTGAAAACGAGGCTGGGTGGAATACAAAATACAACTACTGATGCTCCTCCGCAGAAGAAACTATTCCATTTCTTGGAACAACGATGGCGTCTTCAGATACAGATGGCGGTAATCACTTTATTAATGTTTTAAAATCTCTTGCAAAGGTTCACCCAGCCATTCAAACGTCCCTGGAATCACTGCACAAAAAGGCAACATCGGTGGCTCAAAGTTACGAGAAACTGGTCATTGAAGACCCAGAATGGGTGGCAAAAATCGAATCATCATTGAGCTTTGTTTCATTTGTCCTTCCCGGCCATTTCAGGTCGTCTGATATTGTTTCAGAGTTGGTGTACTTTGCAACAAAGATGCTACAACTGATACACGATCTGATCTACAGAAGAAAGTTTTCTGCTGTTCATAAATTCCTCTGGACTGAGAAAACGTACCTTGAATCTGCATTAACCACCCTGGAATACACAGAGGCTTTCCTTGAGCTTGGGGCTGCACGTGTTTGGGGAGAACCAGGAAAATGGTTCATGATCTTCATCCTTCAGATTTTCAAAGCTGTTATGAAGATCATCCTTCTGTACGTGTATGATTCTGGCATACAGTCATCACCTTCATTGTTATTCATCAGAGGGAAATCCAAATTTAATGAGCAAGATACAACAGATCCTAATGATGGCAGTATGAGAGGAAGATCTCAAGAAGATCTTGAAAATGCATGGCAGGAGGCTCAAGGATCATCTTCAAGAGTTGCAGAGAGTAAGAAAAAATCTGATGTTTGGTCTGGAAAGAGGTCAGGAAGAATTGTAAGATCATTGAAATCAGCACCACCAAAAGGCTTCAGAGACTGGAAAATGCCAGCCAAGCCAGCAGTCGAGCCTGGACATGGGATTGACTATTACAAGGCAAATGGTCAACTTAGCTACACAGAAAAAACTGCAGAACTTGCTTATATCTTGCGGCCACTTGCCCATCTAAGCAGCATGTTCATTTTTGGAGAGAATTCTTGGAAACCGTGGTTGCTGTCGTTAGCCATTGATGTGAGCAGCATACACCAGCTGCAGACAAAGAAAGTATTGCACAGGAGAGAAAAAGATGAGATGATGAGAAGAAAGGCATCTCTTTTGATATATTTATTACGTTCCCCATTTTATGATAATTATGCCAAAAGAAAAGTAGTATCATTGCTCAATTCTCTTGCAAAATGGGTTCCCGGCATGAAATTGGTATCAGAACCACTTAAAGAGTATCTTCCTGTTTGGCAGAAAATATACTCACACAACTGGTCCAGCTAAAGAGAAGAAGACGCAATTTACAATCAAAGAAATTAGTGATTTTAGATCTTAAATTATGATTTTGATCTCATAAGCATGATATTGCTAGTTGTACAGTTAGATGGTTGCTAAATCAAGGGAATCT
Organism: Aurelia sp. 4 Dawson et al 2005; assembly: GCA_964019985.1. Lineage (NCBI taxonomy): Eukaryota > Metazoa > Cnidaria > Scyphozoa > Semaeostomeae > Ulmaridae > Aurelia > Aurelia sp. 4 Dawson et al 2005. The sequence goes on along the minus strand of OZ026495.1, from coordinate 15,765,485 downwards.
GCATACCATAGATCTCTAGCTTGAAAAATATTTTGATTTGAACGAGTAAAAGAAATGCAATCCCCACTGGGAAGGCGACTCCTCCACAGATACCAAGACAATATGACAATTACAATCATTAGATATTGGACATTACTAAATACAGTTTAAAATCAACCCAAATGGAATTTGCCACTCCGATCTGAAATGAAGGACTTTCAGCAAAAAGATCCTTCCAGAAACCTTCTAAACAGACCTAAAATTGCAATCAATCTCTCCTACTACTGTATTTCTTGTCTTCCAGCAATGACTGGAACATGTTTTCACATCTGCTTTTTCGTAAGAGAATGAAATGGCCCAGAAAACTTGCTTGTACTTTCATCCTCCCATTGCACAAGTAATGGCTAGAAACTTGATCATGACCTTGTACTTGAGGAGCATTGCTTAAATCTGTTAGATTTCAGAATAAAGTGGCTAATTCCAGTCAGGTCAATATCAAAACATATGTACTTCAGCATACCTAAAATCGAAAAATTTCGGACGATGAGAGTTTCGGATAAAATTTTGTCCGAAAGTTTATTGGTCTGAAATTTGATGATATCCAAAAGTTACTACGTCAGAAAGTTTTAAATTCATTGAAAATAGAAAAAGCACAGGGAAACGTAGCATAAAATATTAATTAATCAATGTTTTGCTGGTAGTTTTCAGGTTTCTTGCATTTTTATGTTTAAAGAATGAAAACATTATGGAGGGGCTTTTCTCCAACCGGGAGGAGATCAATATACCTACCTGTGTACCTACCTACCTACCTATAGTGGAAGGATAAGTGGAAGGATACAGGAATGTTGTAACAATAGACATTATTCATTCACACAATTGAAACAATCGATCAAGCATTTGAGGTATTTATAGACATTGTTAATTTACACAATCAGAACAATTCAGAGATATTTTTATCTAAAAGTGTCATTCCTTGAAACATGTCTTGAAAGTACAGTAGCTCACGTATGACAGCACCTTTTAACTTATTTACAGCTGGTTTTACCATTGTTTAATCTAACGAAAATTACATTCAACCATGGGCGGTAGGAGACTACTGTATTAGCCTAAAAGTGCCTAAATCACCTCATATAGAAATGTATTCATTCAAACTTACGATGCTGCGGTTGTTTCTTTCTTCTTCATCGTCTTCTGCTGAATATTTCCACCTATGCAGCATGCACACCACAACGGTGGCCATGTGGGCACCAGTGCCATGTTGCATTGATTCTACGCATGCGCATGTAGTACTGGGACCTTCATATCGAGGCACAGTGCTGAATCAATGCAATATGACGCTGGCGCCCACTAGGCCACACAGTTGTGGTGTGCATACTGTATTGGGGGAAATATTTGGCAGAAGACAATGAAGAAGAAAGAGACAACCACAGCATCGTAAGTTTGAATGAATATATTTCTTTATGAGGTGATTTAGGCACTTTTATGCTAATACAGTAGTCTCCTACCGCCCATGATTCAACTGTCCTTGTAGATATGATGATCACCATCTACCTTGTGTAAGTCGATATTTGTGACAGAGTCACAATTACTTTCAATATATATTTTGTTATCATTCACGCTTGTTTTTCCACGTCGTGTTTGTCCAAAAATGTTTTTCCGAAACTTTTCCGTGCGAAAGTTTTCGATTTTAATGCATCCACTATCACTGCATCTACTGATTATTTCAATTCACTGGTTAGTTGTGTCACTTTCTGCACCGCATCTCTTTATTAGTGTGATTAAAAAAGTGATGTATTGAGATAAACAATAATCATCAACAATTTTAATTTCTGTTCCAATGATTGTTCACTGGCGTTTCTATGTGAAAATTTGTGGCACATGGCAGATCAAGCATGCAAAATACAGGGTGTGCCCAAAAAAGGTGTACGATGTTTGAAATGCTGTCCATAAAACTTGATAGTTATTTTGAACAGCACAGTCTTGCGAATCCATTGAAAATTCATCTTGTTACAAGCTTATGGAAAAGGCCAAGTTTTGTGGGAAGCTGAAACCAGCTCTAAAACACGGGGGGGGGCATGGACCGCGGAGGCGAGAGTGGGCTGAGGGCTTCAGCTCCCTCAATAATTTTCAAGAGACAGCTTTAAGATTTTTAGCAACGTAATTTTTATATATTTAGCGATTTAGCTTATCAAATTGTTAAAACCTGACACCACAGCACTGTTTCTCGTGCATTAATATCAGAAAAAAATGTTTTGAAAAATTTTGTCTCGAATGAAATATGTCCAACAAGTATTATGCCAAAATATATAACAGTTTCATCATCGTTACCGAAGCTTCAAAGATTCACAGTTTCAGCAAGCGATACTGACAAAATGCTTTCATGATATAACGGGTGCTCTTGAGATGAATTTCAGTTGCTGAAAGATTTGCTGATAAACAAAGCTGTCTATAAACCTGATGCCAACCATACAACGAGTGCACCGATACTATTTCTTAGTAAGACGCCTAAGAACTTGGCTTCACGCTCCAGGATGTCCAAACAGTATTTACAATCTAGCAGTTCCTGATACCCATAGAAATAGAAAGAGGACAGATGATGTAAGCTCCTTCGACGTTTCAACTATTTTATCAATAGACATAAAAACGGCATACAAAATCTTTGGAATGTTTCCTACCCCCCCCCCAATCCAAAATATGCTCTGCGGTCCCTTAGGAGGGTGTTCTTCCATAGTAAAGGTACCTGGGATGTGCCGCCCGTAAGGGTATACTTTCTCGGACCTCTAGTCTAGCCAAGGGTATACTTGTTGGCAATTTTAGTCGAATGTAGTCTAGGCAACGGCATGCTTGTTGGCAAATTTGGTCAAAGAAGTGTCAATATTCGGCAATTCCTGTAAAAAACCTAATTTTTCAAAAGTTTTGGTCTAGAGAATGCAAAAATTTGGCAAGTTCTGTCTAGAATACGCCAAATCCGGGCACTTTTGATGGAGAAATTAGTCTAGCCAACGGTATCATTTCACAAATATTGGCCTAGCCAACGGTTACATTTTGAAACTGTGGGCGGGATACCCCTATCCGAAATTTAGCCGAGAACCCCCCATGCTACAAAATGACTTGATATGGATGAAAGCTCTGAAATTTAGGAGAAAGGTTTTCTGAATTTCACTTCTCTCGTTAATGCCACAGTGAGCGAAATAGGACTGCAAGGGCTTGGCAATCCTATTTCGATCCATGCAAAATTCATCAAATTCACGGTAGCAAGGTGGCCCGGGGGGGTAACTTGACTTGTCTACGGTACGGGGTTGTGCCATTTTTTAGGGTACCTTTTTCATGATAGTTTCCGGATTTATGGGTATGGTTTTCAACAATTTGTTGCATCTTCCGGATTTATGGGTATAGCTTTCTATCAGAATTCAGTTATTGGTGAGCTTTTTTGGCATTCCCGGGTTTATGGGTATGATTTTCAGAAATTCTCCAGATTTATGGGTATACTTTTGAGAAATTTCTCCGGATTTATGGGTATACTTTTGAGAAAGTTTTCCGGATTTATGGGTGGTACTTTTACCATTTGAATGGCACAACCCCGTATCTTGGAAACTCAAGTTACCCCCCCGGGCAAGGTTGCTCACTATCGAAAAATTTCAGAATTGCGAAACATTGAACGGTGGTTGTATACGGGTTGTGGTTGTATACCAAGTAAAAATAAGTTCAAAATACAAATAAACAATATGTTAAGATGGCTCACTTCTAATATAAATTTGAAACTGCTACACAATGGGTGTCCTATCGCTCATGGTTAAATTTCATTAGCGATAAAATTACAGCTTTTGTTTTATAATGGAAATGCCCAAGTGACTGCATAAAAGATGAAACTGTCGTTGTCACACTGTTCTTGATTTATCGCCAGTCGAGAGATTTTGGAAAGATCTAATTACAACAATATTGAATTTCCAACCATATTTATGATGAATGAGTCCATAGTCACAAGATACTGTTATACTGCACAGATAATCGAATAACGCGAATTTTAACCCTTCGCCAGCTCAGCTTGGATGTAAGCCGAAAATTTATTTTTTTGGCAATAAAAAGTATTTTAGACTTTGGCGAATAAGACCTTCTGAGCAAAATTTTAGCTTTGAATTTTCAAACGTAAGCATACACGTATTTTTTTATGAGAAGCTGCTTACAAGAAACCCAATTCTCATGTCCCGGAAAAACTAAGAAACTCCACTGCTGGGATACAACTCAAGAAACTAATTGTTTCAAGAAAGGAAATCTTTGAAATATTTCTGTTCTATTTTCACTTGTTTCCTGACATCGGAAAGTCTTCAATGAACGCTGTTTTGAAATCTTCAGGAGGGCACAAGTAATAAGAAACTCCGAATACTCAAAATCTGATAATTTTTAGAAGCTTTCCGTACTGGCCCAAATTCTTGGTTTGGTTTCCTATACAAAAATACGTGTAAATTACACTGGTTGGATTTAAATGGAAACAAATCAGATATCCGGTATCCAAAACATCTCCATATTTTTTGCCATTATGGACAATAGTCAACTTTCAAATTGTTCAAGCCGCTCGCTCGGCTTCTTGTTACTGTTAACGCAGTAAAAATTTGGCAAAGATTGCAAGCCCCCGGGGAGTCGACCCTGAAGCAAGCCAATGGAGACATTGGTAGGTGTGCCTGCCATGGGAGAAATTGAGGACCTGTTATGTAACATATTGTTAAGCACAATATCAGCAATATCGGTTCTGGAACAAGGTACAGCAAAATGGCCAGCATCACCGATCATTGGGCTTTGCGCGCAATCTTCAACTTGCTCTGGAAAAGTTAGCTTTATTGACATACCTGCCCTACAATACAGATACAAGAGGTAAAGTCCCGTCCAAGATATTCTAACTGAAATTGATACCATATTGGCTAGCACATCCGTTGGTGCTTAGTGTATTAACCATGTTTGCTTGGGGGGCATTTGCCCCCCCCCCCAATAGGTATCTTAAATAACTCTGCCAGGAGAATGATTATGGTTATGAAACTTTGTGAATTTTGTGTCTAAATATTGTCATGAAGTTTTATCTAAATATTGTAACAAATGAGGGGACAAAAATTTCCTGGCATGTGAACAGGGCTTATCTACAGGGTGTCTCAAAAAACTGTTAGACGTTTGATTAAATACTAAGAAATAATGATACGTTGAATAGACGCTTGGTTGCGCAACCCTTTTCCTAAGATTTTAAATTAATTTTTGACACAAGAATCTTGCAAATCCGCTCTCGAAATGGCATTTTTGGTAAAAGCTCGATAGGCTGTCGTTTCTGTTATTTTAGAGTTTCTGCAAGTAGATTTTAGATGTTTTTATTCAGTTTATTGTAAGTTTTAATGTGGAGGACCCCTTGAAAATCAGCCGCAAGGGTAAAGGGCCTCCCTCCTTAATCAATCTAATTGGCTGATGGAATATTTGCCACGGAAAAAAGTCGAGCTGCTAATAGTAGGAATACGCTCTACACTTCGAGGCTCGACATTTTCCCGCCTGGCGGAGATCGGGCTTCAGGCTGGATTAATCCGTGGCACTACAGTCGTGCCGAATTGCTGGTCAAAAAATTGACTAAGAATGAAGTGAATGCAACTATTATGCAACATATCATAGTCTATTGACTATGCACGTATAAAGCCAATTTTGAATCCCACTCAACTTATAGTCGAATATCCGACTCATCCAGTCGAATATGCGACCACTGTGCGACTTGCCTTTAGACGTTGAGTTTAATTCCACTCTATTTCACTTAAATCCTAACACTTGCTGCGTTTGCTATTGCTTTTTGAACGTTTCTATTGTTCTAGTTGAGGTAGCAAAGTTACGCGCCAATATTTTTCATCAACGAAGGACAGTGATTAAAGCTCTGGAATTTATCACAGCAGTCGTTTAGACAAGTCTACTAGATGAATTTGGTTTAATAAGTGTATGTGCAATTAGCGTCCTTGAGATGGCGAAGGGAGTACAAACAGCGAAGCGAGAAGACTGACTTGGCAGTGAATAGTGATGAAGAAGTCCGAATGCGAAATTAGAGACACGAAATACTGTCGTAAAATTTGGACCACATGCATTCTAGCCGCCATCTTGGAACTATGCTTTTATGTCTTGTGACTTGAGATTCAGGAATACTTATTGGATGATATTCGAATGAAAAATTAATTTCATGCGACGGTCGCAAAATGGTCGCATTTAATACCATTTTTTGTCGACTCAAATTGAATCTTACTTTATGCAACTACTATGCGACGTACTGGGTAAGTAAGAAACAACGCTCGGTGTTTGAAAGGCTACTGCTCCCTGAATAGAAAAAGCAATGATATTTTGCAATATCCAACGAAACAGCTAACATTTTCAATCATTCTTAGAAATTATTCTGGTCAAAATATACGATCTTCTAAAATGAATCCCTCTGAGAAACCTTAATAAACGTGCTAAAATTACAAGGCAAAATCCCCGTTTTGGCAGGTTGAAAGTCTCCCCCCCCCATAGTGTTAATAACTTATTCAGGGGGATTCCGTTCTCCCACGAGGACAAAATACATGAGCACTTCCAAGAGTAATTATTGCTGGGAAGGAGAACAAAGGGAAATCTTGCTTGGTGTTTTCACTCGTTTTAGCAGGTTTTGGAAAGGGGCTTTCTGCAGAAAATCTCCTATTTTAAGGGGAAGGAATGACCGATTAAAGCCGGGTAAATTAATGAACCTAATTTGACATATCGGGATAAATAGGACAGTTTTCAACATCATTGCTTTGATATTCAGGGATCAGGATTTTTTCAAACACCGGGCGTTTTTATTGACTCACACGGTATAAGTCCTGCCTAACAAGGGCAGATTTGTAGATTTTGTGTATAATGCATCGGTCACTTTGGTTCACACCCCCCAATTCAAAGCGACTAGCGAATGCAGACATAAGAAATTTCCTCGACCAGTAGTTCAAAATAAACATAGCCGCAAAATTGTCCTGAAACCAGTACGGCAGACTATCGCTTGGTACGGGCGAAAGGACGTTTTTAAGAGAAGTTATGTGCTTATAACGAAAGAAGAAGGGTAAATCCATAGTTCTGTCAAGCGGATTGTGTCTACTGGACTCAGGAGCTGAGGAGTAATTGTTTATACTTGAGCAATAAATATGCAAGAATTGTAATGTCCTCTCCTCTGCTATTGACTCACGTAAACAAAATCAGCGAGACAGAACGCTAGATTTACCCTCCTTCTGTCGTTTTAAGCACATAACTTCTCTTAAAAACCTACCTTAGCCCGCATCAAGAGAGAGCTTGCACTACTGGTTTTGGGGCAAATTTTGCGACAGTGTTTGTTTTGAATTACTGGTTGAGATAAATTCTTTTGTCTGCACTCAGTAATCGCTTTGAATTGAGGTGTAAGCCAAAGCAACTGATGGTATTGTATTGCAAGACTATCCCTTGTTATCCAGCCTAACAAAACGCATGGCGTCTAAACAAGTGCAGTTAGATCATACTTTGTTTTGGGAACGGAGGGGGTCACGTCGCTATCTCCTTCGCGAGTTTTAGTGCACAGCAAACTACTGAAGCCTGCCTAATTCTATTATTTTTATATTGGCCTGTTCATCCAATCGGCGCCTCGACAGTGTGACTTTACAATAATCGTAAATCCGAAAAAAAAACAGATGGAAACAGTACAATCTACAAGGAAACCATAATTAACACCAAGAGAACATGAAAATATGATGGCAATTTGTAATATGTTATTTGTAATATTTGAAATGTAATATTAATTTGAACCTCTATGTTAAATTTTATGACCACAGGGTTGCTATTTATTTCCATGCTCCTCATGGAATCGTCTTGTAACCTTTGTTTGTTTATTGTAAAACTTTACCGGAATGTAAAAAATATGATGGCATCATTGCTTCAATACTGGCTGAAACATGGAAGAAGAGATCAAGATATCACAAATTGCACAAATACTATTATAGAAAAGTGGTTAAAATTTAGTGAAGCTATCGAAGAAAAAATTTGGATCCGCCTTTTGTCCAATCTTTTCAAAGATTTGACGCCTATGCTTTATCTACCAAGCGTTTTTCTTTTCACAAAATTCGTTCATACGAAACTATTGTCAGCGTTTTTATCTTCAATACGAAACTACTGTCAGTGTTCTTATACAAAGTTCTTCCATACCAAATTCATTCTCGAGGCGTTCGTCAAATCTTCCCATTGTGTTGAATTTCTAAAATGACTTTCATGACTGGCTCACTTCCATTGTATTTCAAAGTTAGGTACACGCACGTCTTGACTTCAGGAATTGTAGATCTATTTATTTTTTTGACTTCTTTTCCTTTGAGCTTGATACTGCAGTTCTATAAGGCAAAACAAAAAAACAGATTGAATATGGAAATTAATGCCACTGAAGAGCAATGTAAAACTTCAGTTTCGTTTATTTCATTTATTCTATTTTTTTAATATTCCATGTAAAAGTTTACAATAATGAAGTAACTTACGACACTAACTACGAACTACTATACGACACTACAAGTACGATACCAGGAGGAGCAATGTATCATGACTACCCCCTGGCATTAAACATAAAACGAAGAAATACAACTAAATACCCCCTAACTAATATGAAAAGAACTACATATTCAAAACAAAAACCTTTTTACGAATAATGACTTGAGCCGGTTTCACACTGGATGTCAGGCCGACATAGGTCATGATGGTGGGAAACTTCGGGCGTTGATTTTGCAGATGCATTTGTTTATTGCGGCGAAGCCGAATCATATTTCAGACTGAATTAAGACGTTGCGATGTCCAGATGTGGAGATAGTTGACCAACGAGTTTTACCGCTGCTAGGCTACAGCGGGGATGAAACGAACTATTTTGAAAACAACTTATTATGATTAGTCAATCATCAAATGTCAAACGCAGTTGTAACAAAGCCTTCTCAGTTTGTCTATCGTTTCGTGGAATAATGTGGAATATGAAATAGGGACCTTTAGCAACTAGGACGGCGACTGCAACGACAACACAAATGTGCCTTTGTTTCCGAACTTCGGCTTGAAAAGACCCTTTGTTTTCCGTTCGAATTTGCTTCCCTCGAGAGTCTGTGAAGTTGTCCTTTTCAATTGGACAACCTGGAAATCCTATTTCTAACGTGCCGTTCTTCAGATCTGGATCTTCAAAGTGAAAATTAGTCGTTTTAAATCTTACTTATCAAGAAAAAGAAGGTTCCAAAGTATTAGTTCCAAAGTAACAGAAGGTTCCAAACAAAAAATCCAAAACTATCCATGTTTCAAGTCTAAATGTTGATGGCAAAACAATACTTGACAATGCGACCATCGCTGAATCCATGAATGATTTTTTCTTTGACATTGGTAAAAAACTCATTGACAAAATACCGGCCATACCTAACCCGCTTTTGACAAATGAATATTCTGTCAATAAAGAAAACTCAAAGTTCCAGTTTACACCAGTAGACACACATCAGGTTGAAAAGGTCTTCGGAAAGTTTAAATCCTCAATGGCATCTGGGCCTGATGGTATTGCTAACTTTTCTTGAAAGCAGGACTTCCAATATTAGCCGAATCTCTTTGTGATATTTTTAATCTCTCTTCAGCTACCGGTGTCTTCCCAGATTGTTGGGAAGTTGCAAGAGTTGCCCCATTTTTAAAAATGGTGAAAAAACTGATCGCTCAAATTACAGCCGTATCTCCGTTCTCCCTGTTTATCAAGAGTATTCGAAAAGTTGGTTTATAATCAGCTTTATGAGTATTTGGAAGAAAATAAGCATCTCTTTTTGCATCAGTCCGGTTTTAGGAGTTTACACTCTGTAGTTACGTCCCTCTTAAATAATACAAATGATTGGTACGTCAATATAGATAATGGAAAATACACAGCCATGGTCTTCATCGACCTTAAGAAAGCGTTTGACACGGTCAATCATCAGATTCTTCTCGCGAAACTGAAGAAATACGGCATTGATGGCCTTGAATATTTATGGTTCCAATCCTGGCAAGAAAACAGACGTCAATTCTGTAAAGTAAATGGTGCATGCTCTGATTTGAAAGATAATGATTGTGGTGTTCCACAGGGATCTTGCTTAGGACCACTTCTTTTTTAAATCTACATTAACGATCTTCCACTGGCACTCCATAAATGCAATCTGACAATGTATGCTGATGATACTAGCATTTTTTATGCTTCTAAAAATATGGGAGAACTTAATACCATTATAAATAGGGATCTCGATTGTCTAAATAAATGGTTACAGGGTAACAAACTGTCACTAAATGTTGTAAAGACTCAGGCGATGGTTATAGGATCACAACCAAACTTGAAAATTGCCGATAGGAGAGTAGACACGCATCCTTTTCCATTGGAGATTCTGCTATTGATCTCGTTAAAAATGTGAAATACTTAGGAGTTCAACTTGATAGTAACCTTGATTGGAATCAGCACATGAAAGTTTTATGCAGCAAGGTATCTCGTGCTATTGGCTGTTTGAGGCATGCAAAGAAATTCGTACCAAAAGAAACTTTGATACAAATGTACAAAGGCATTGTCGAGCCACATTTTCGTTCCTGTTGTTCAGTGTGGGGAAGCTGTGGTGAAACTAGATTGAGGGCGTTGCAAAAATTGGAAAATCGGGCTGCAAGGATTGTCTCCAATAGCAGTTATGATACATCTGCAACTCTTTTGATTAAGAACCTTAAACGGCTTACTGTCACCGACATGATTAAAAGTGAAACAGCTACGATGACGTATAAAGCAATAACTGGTCTTGCACCTAGCTACCTTTCTAATTTGTTCACAAAAGATACTGACCGAAATATTGATATTAACTTGCGAAATGCAGCAAACGATCTTTACATCCCCAGAATGACAACTAGCAAAGGACAAAAAGCGATATCTTATCGTGGCGCTAAAACTTGGAATCAACTTTCGTCTGATATAAAAGAAGCAAATTCGCTTAATTCGTTTAAATGCAAACTAAAACACCACTTGCAGCCTACTGTTTGAATGTAATATTTCGTTCCATTCAACCAATTTTGATTTTAATCCTTTTTATTTCTTATCATATGTACTTTAGTTTGACTTTTTAGGTATTAGCACTTGTAATTAGGTTAATTTAGGCTTTAACTCATATATTTACGTTATCTTAGCAATGTATTATTAATTTTGTAAGTTTTTAACACGGCCCCCTGTAAAGCAGTCTTAGATTGATGGGGCCACGGTGCATAAGTAATTCAAAATGAAATGAAATGAAATTTAGGTGAAGAAGGAAATTTTCTCTCGTCTTATTTACATTTAGAACTTATGGGTAACGTAAAAAACTATGCTCATTTTGTATCATACAAGATGACGTTCTGGCTGGCGTTGCCGTCTTGGCTGCTAAAGGTCCCTAATATGATTCTCAAGACGGGGGGACGGGTATTGATCTTGAATTGAAAAAATCTAACTGCAAGGATCAGCCGCTGCAATGCTGCACAAACTAGTAAAAGTTATTCCTAGCCAAAAAATTCTTCAGAGAAGATCTGCCTAGGAGATCTACAAAGTTGATTCCTTTCTGCAAAATGTACCGGGTGTCCCAAAAAAAACGCAACAGATTTAAAAAATTCTAATACAAGCTGTTTTAAACTAATAATTTAATAATTATTTTTCTCGAAATTTACAATAATTAGATTAAATTTTGAGATATTTTTCAGAATTTTAAGTGACCTGGTTGCAGAGTTATTAATCAACAAACTCAAAATTTGCTTTCATGGCAAAGCCAGACCTCCCACAGCTAGTGTAAAGCATAATGCAAAATTACAAGCGTTTCATTATCTAGAACTTCACAGGATTACAGACAAGCACACAATTTGATCATGAAACTGTGACAAAAGAGATCCCTTAATGATTTGTGAGTTATCTAGTTTTGAGGGAGCTCTCAGTGTTCATTTCCAATTGAAAGTATAACTGTAAGACTGGCCTAGTCATTTTAGAAAATGCAACTTCGCCATGACTGAAATCTATATACAGGTATCTGTTCAATGTTCAATTAACTTTTGTGTTTTAGCGCTTGTCGGCAATCTTCGGTGATTTCCAAGACTGTAATTTTTTTATGATGTGACAATTTAATCAACTATTGCTACTGCAGCTGCTCTGGTTTCGACTTGGAAGCAATTTTGAACTTTGCTGATTTTTATGTTTACAACCAAGTCACCAAAAATACTGGAAAATATTTTAAAATTTATTCTAATATTTGTAGAGTTCGATAAAAATAATTGTTTGCTAACAAGTATGAAACAGCTTCCATTAGAATTTTTCGAATCTGTTGAGTTTTTTCTGGGACACCCGGTATACATGAATATATGCAAGTGCCATCATTGTTAGGAAGGAAAACCAAGGATATTTCCTCGTCGTTTTCACTCGATTTGCAGGTTTTGAAAGGGGCTTTCTGCAGAAGATCTCCCACATCCACGGGAAGGAAAGGCAGATGACAACAGGGTTAATTACTAGACGTAACTGAACATATCGGGAATAAACAAGGCAGTTTTCAATATGACTACCTTGATTCTCTGGGAGCAGTTGCCTTGCAAACTGGGATCATTTTCTCTGACTCACCCACTAAATTATACTAATTGGCACCGTAGTCTTTACAATACACATTTTCAAACAGTTGACGTAATCTTTATTCTTCAGCAATGATTCTTTCTGCTATCACGTGCTAGTACTGCGGAATGAGCTAATGAAAAGACCGGCTTTATTCACACTGTCAAGCATCTCAAGATTTAGTCATTTGCCTTTCAATTGCGCCAACGAAAGAAATCTGGGCCGAAGCCAATTGGGGCGCTGTGGGAGGGCGCTGTGGGAGGGCGCTGTGGGAGGGCGCTGTGGGAAGGCGCCGTGGTGTAATCCTCTGACTTTGCAACCAAACAATCAGGTAGAGTGGGTTCGATACCCGGTAGGGTCCTAACACTTGAGCATCATGACAAGTGGCCGCGGACTCGATTAGCGCTTCGCTACTTCTGCGATCCCAGCACTTCGAGCTAAAAACTGCAACTTCACCTTCACCTTTATGACCTCAAAATCATGCTTAAAGGACAATGCCAGGGTTGTTATAATTGTTCATTATTCAAGAGATTACACTGGTGTGAATGGTGTATAGTGCTTTTCTTCAATTTTTTACACTTTTAATTTGCGAAACTACAAATTGCAATCTGCTAAGAAGTGCGTAATGACGTGAGTTCACCTTGATCTATGTGAGGCTGCCAAATGTGTTGATATCATACCACTCACATTGCTAGCCTCCTTAAGGCATGGCCAAACTGAGCAACATTGTCGGACAACATGGGAAAAATTCAAATGTTGCTCAAATGTTGCCCAGTTTGGCCACTGTGTCGGTGAACAAATTCATCAGAAAATTTGTTGCCGAAATGTTTCTGCATGCTCAAACATTTTTTGGCAACATTTTTCGTTCAGTTCGATGTTTCTCAGTTTGGCCATAATGTTGGGCAACAATTCAACTCAATTTTCCAAATGGCAGAAGTCGACATGCGCAGTGTTGAAGTGCGCACAGTGTAATGTAAACAAAATGGCCGCTGCTCCACGTGTGGATCTGGATGGTGTGGATGCGGCTCGATCGGTTGAAGTTTCTCCTTGAATTACGCTTTGTTCACTCTCATCTTCTCCCTGTATCCATGTGTATCTTCAATCCCCAGCTCTTAGATTAGGTTGAATATCCCTAGGCCCCTGGGTCTCCGAATCCATGCCCTGGTTTTGCTCCCCCTTTTCCAACTTCCATCTTCATCTAAGGATTCCAGTAACAGCAGGATAAATAAGAGTTCTCTTATTTTATCTTGGTAACAGCAAGCAAGCTGCAGCTTTCTTTCGTTGTGCCATATTTTAAGCTCAAATTGTGTTCTAATAAAATATGGCGCGGATCAAATTTGGCGCGCTTTTTACAACAACAGCAACACTATCCTGCCCGACAATGTTGCCCAGTTTGGCCACGTTGTTTCGACGACATGAACGTGAACAAAATTTCAAGCAACATTGTCGGACAACATTGTTGCCCAGTTTGGCCTTAGCTTTATCGCGCCTTAGCACACTCGTTCAAAACAAAAAAAGGCGACGATATTAGGCCTAACTTTTCGAAGAGTCATTAACCAATTTATGAAAGTTGGAGGCATCAAAACTTGGAAACAACTCACGATTCGTGCTGATTAATTAATTAATTCTATCAACCCCGGACTTGTCTTTTGACCTGGTTTACAGCGAGCCATGATTTGGATACACTTCCAGATATTGTTTGCCTTATCATTCAGAAAATAGCTGGAATACGCTTCAGCACGTATGTCCTCTGGGAAGAATCGAAATATTATGCCTATGAGCACTGCAAAATTGTTCTGAGGCATTCAGGCATTAGAGGACGTCACGCCTAACACTTGCAATTGTCACTGCGGCAAGGTCGAAAAATTGACGAAATTTGATGGTCATTCTACTTAGTTTGCAGCTTTCTGGAAAGGGCTTTCTCTATAAAATCTAATAACATCGGAAAAGAATGGCTGATTCGAGTTAAGGAAATTTCAAAATCTAGTCGAACATTCTGGCCATGAATACGACATTTTCCACGAATATTGCTGTGATATCCAGGATTGACTTTCAAACGGCGTGGATTCACTTGGTGGTTCCCATGGATTCACCAGGCAGTGCTATGTGCACACAATAGCTATGCAGATATTTTCGCACTACTCAGGCTACATTACCTACTCAAAGTTTCACAGTTTTTTTCACAATTCACCAACATAATTCATTTTTGTGTCAGTTAGCGAACCGATTTCATATTCATATTCATATATTTCATATTAACTTATTTTTACACAAAATCCCTTCAGCATAAAAGAAAAAAAAGTCATAAAAATTAAAATTACAGTCTAACTGTTGGGGCCTATTTGCTGCTCTTCCAGGGAGTCGTGTTTCATGTTTCAGCTCTTTAGATGAGATTTTAAATTTCTTTTGAACTGCGGGAAGGTTGGCAGTTCTCTGATACTGACGGGGATGCTGTTCCATGCAGTAAGAGCTGAATAATGAAAGCCTTTTTTCACATATTCAAGGTTATATCTTGGAATTTGGATGTCCTTGCAGTTTCTGGTATTGTAGTTTAAATGCAAGGATATCTGGGGGAATTTAGCCCAAAGGCTCTCTGGGCACATCCTGTTCATAATCCTGTAGGTCATGGTTGATCGATCGAATTTGATTAATTGCTCAACATTGAGCCAGTTATATGACCAATCGTCTTTGATTCTAGCCCTCTCAATTATGGTTCGGGCTCGATCCTGTAAATTTTGTAAGATCTTTATTTTGGAACTAGGAATACTGCCCCAAATAACATTTGCATACCTCAAATGACTTTCTATAAGGGCTCGATATACATTGTCTATCGTTGTTTTTGTGGCACAAGGTTTTTCAGTTTTTTAAGAGATGAGAGACCTCCACGAACTTTCCCTTTAACAACTTTGAAATGTTGTTCCCAGTTCAACCCTTCATCTACGATGACCCCAAGTGATTTTGTCTTCTTTGCGCGTTTTATTTCTGAGTTGTTTAGTATTAGCGGTTCGGAGACATCCAATTTGTTAACTTTACGGGGGTGGCCAATCAACATGTATTCAGTTTTCTTAGGATTGGCAGTCAGCTTATTAATTCTCATCCACTCTGAAATGTTGAGAAGCTCCCTTTGAGCATTCTCAAGTAGATTTTCAAGGTTGTTGGATGTTATTGTAACATGTGTGTCATCTGCATACATTCTGGCTTTCGATAATTCTAAGCATGTTTCAAAATCATTCAGATAGATTATGAATAGGAGTGGACCGAGGCAAGAGCCCTGGGGTATTCCACAAGTTACCATTTTAGCCGATGACTTGTGCCCGTCTACTGTGCAAAACTGTTTCCTATTTCGCAGGTATGAAGTAAACCAGTCGCCTGTTATCCCTCTTATGCCGTATTTCTCTGGTTGATATGCAAAAGACACTGCAATACAGCTAACTTCGCATAAGTTAGTCTTTGGATTTGCGAAGGGGAGCCGATCAGTGTCAAATTCAACTATTTTGAACAAATTCTCGAGACTAGATGAAGATGAGAGCCTTAATGTCTAATGAAACATTGGATTTATGTTACGCAAATGCATACGAAGTTAACTTGAGTGTTGGGAATCATAGGTAATTGGGAATAAGACAATGTTTTATCATTTGTTTGAATGAGTTTACGAAACCACGAAACCAACTGCAACAGCAATGTATTGCTGCTTTCAATCCAGAACATCAGGTTGAATAACTTCTTTCTTGCGTTTGGATTCTACCGCAAGAAGACTGTATGCGTTTGGATTCTACATTTTCCCCTAAAGTATTAGAATTGTGAGTGCAATCCAAAGTGGGGACCAGAGATGTGTCTTTTCCGCTTTGGACGGCACAATAGAAAGTAACGATATTGGTCTGTTTTAATCATTTTGATTTGGGTTGAAAAAAGCTTCCTTCTTTTTCGTGCCAATTTGCTTCTCTTGCGAGACAATAAAGTCGTCATTTTCAATGGCACAACTTGAGAGTCCAACTTATTTCGTTCTAAACTTCAGATTTACGCATCTGAATTAAAACTCGCGCATTTAAATGGTAGTTTTTTTGGAAAAATGATGTTTCTACTTGAAGAAGGCCGTTCGTATTGGCCCTTGGAATAGTTACCTAAAGGTAGTGCAAAATAGAACATCGTGCATATTTTGAAACCAAAGCTGGCTGCAAAAACTCTACAAATCTTGGGAAATTTAAAAGAAGCCTTATTCTTTAAACAATGTTTGATGAAACAGCTTTCATTTCAGGACTTTGTAAGGATGGCCTTAAACTTCATGTCACATGAGATTTGCGATACAGTCAAAACCCGCGTATAAGAACCTATAATTTCGCAAATCAGCCTGACTAGGTTCTTACATATTGGGTATTTAGTAGGAAATAAGGCTGTACAGGTTCTAAAATTGGTTCTTATTTACGAGCTTCGGCAATGTCTTTTGTTCGGATTCAAACTGCAAGCCTAGTATTAACTGTCAGTTGACAGCACTTGAGTTTATGAGGTCTTATTCGCAACAGAAGTTTATAGGAGACTCACAAATTGTATATAATCCAATAAAAAGCTATTAAAGAGCCACAGGAGACAGGAGTACTTGAAATTCTGAAAAAGACATTAAACACTGCATTTTTAGATTTTCTTCGAGAGCACATATGGTATAATCAGTTTGTAGGCTCAATGACTAGGCAGCTGGATTTTCAATTTAATTTGACGATCTCTACAAATAAGAACCTATTTCAAATTTCAGGCTGAATTGGTTCTTGTTGTATGGAGGTCTAATTTCAAAGTTCAGCCTGCATATTCTTTATTACTAGGTTCTCATACGCCGGTTTCTATGGTAACACAAATCAATCATGGAAAACCTGTCAAATATAATTGTTCATAGGCATTGTCACGTGACATCTGAATCGAGACAGACATGAATATGCTTTCACTTTTGCAAAACAATTCTCAAGAAAAATTTATGAAAGAATCTCCTCAAAGCTATCTTCGGCACAGTGGTCTGCTCAAAACAGCTTCTAGTAGGATTATGCTGGAGGGAACACATTAATCCTACACCTTATTACTTTAGGTAGATTACGTTGCTAAACAAAGAAAGACAATGACATCCTAGCAGTGAAATTCCCTCCTATGTTAGCAATTAGGCTGTCGCACTGTTGGGTACATAATGAAGCTAAAGACAAAAACGTTACAGCAAGCCGCTCATGATACAGCGAAAGCGAGAAACAATTAATATGGTTTATAAAGGGAGCTCTAAATAACGAGATTTAAAATCTCACAGGGAGAAAACTAATTGTGAAGTCGTTGGTGGTGAGTTTTGGTTTGTAGCCAGTTGAAAATGGAGATTTCGAGCTGTGACTAAAGAAGGTATATGTTCATTACGGCGGTCTTTTCACAGTTAAAGAACGCACATTCTTGCAGTCTGATAGAGATGAGCCCTTGGCGATGACAGATTATTTCTTTTCTACGCACTGAACAAAATGAAGCCAATATCTCCTTGCGCACATGTTAGCACAATAAGACTGATATAATACAGTGAGATTTTCTAGACGAGATGAGATTTAACAAAATACAGGGCGCTTGAAGAAACTTGCGCGCTGTTAGAACTTCTGCTGCGGAGGAGATGTAATTTTCATGTTTTTCACTTTTAAAACTATTGTGTAGAAAAGGTTTAAACGTAAACTTTGCGACTTGTATGAGCAATCGGCGGAACAACTGCAGCATTATGGTATAAGGAAACCGAAACCTGAGGTTGCTTCAATCAATCAATCAATTAATCAATCAGTCAATCAATCGATCAACCAATCACTCAATCAATGTCAAAAGAAATCAAAAACCGGGTAAGTGAATAAAGAAACATTAACATGTTTGTTGGGCTGTGGAACAAAAAATTTTCAAACATCAAATCCTAATCTGTAAGTCGAAGACTAAACTGATTAAGATGAATCCCAGTTATCGCTATTCAAAACGAGACTATTACGCCAAACCGAGACCGCTCTTTCTGGATAGGAGGGTCTGGCAGCCTTTAAATAGCGACAACTACGGCCATATGATCAGTCTAGTCCAAGGCTAACTTAGATGTGAGAATGTTGATTGGTAGCATCACTCACCATTTAGATCCAAAAACTAGGATGATGTTTGTCACGTTTTATAGGGGAACGAGAATTCGACGTTTAACTCTGGTCCATAATCTATCTATCACTGAAATTTAAATGCACGACGATTCTCCATTTTAGAAATAGAATACACTCAATGGTAAGTAAATTACGGAGGGATTATGTGGACCAGAATTGAAAACGGAATTCGCATTGCCATACGAACCCTTTACCAGCATTCTATTAATCTCTGAGCCGAAAACCAAACGAAATTTGCACATCAAAGTTAACCTTTGTAACGTTTCATTTTTGAATATCGGCTGCACACTATCATATTCCACAACCAACCAAATGAGTTAACTTATTTTTTACTCATCTGGTGTCGTGGGAGAAATCAGCTTTAGGTACAATCGATTACATGTCGTACTTTCACTTTTGCCTGACTGATACCGCTACAGCTACGATTCATTTCCGGACGATAGTAGCCACGGATTAGCTCTGTACTGAAACCTTTCAACTGTTCAACAAAAGGTTGAATTAAGAATGCGTTCACACAATACCGGCAAATTTTGAAAACGGTGAACAATGTGACGGTAGCAAAACTTTGAGCGAAGGCCTTTTTTGAAATCTACAGCTTTCGAAATCTCCCGACAAAAAATGTGCCGTTTTTATTTGAACGGATGGCGTATCCATCACATTTTTCATCGTTTTCAAAATGTGCCGGCAATGTGTGAACGCATTGTAAGTGGCATAGGGGCTCCAACCACTACCGTGTACATTCGAATATTCTGCAAAAAGTACGAAGCCATCATTCGATTAGGATTCTTTGTTAGAATTGCGCTATTAGATCCAAATGAATTGCTTATTTTGTCTCCTGACTACAGGGTCTAAATGCCTCAAAATCAGCTTTCTGCAACTGTCATACCATAAAACTAGGTAGTACTTCGGGAAAGGATCTTTCTTGCTATAATTACAAAAACCGCCTTCCTCTTAGCCACCTTCTGACAAGCATTCTTTGCCTAGGGAAATAAGGCCCTCAGTGGAGCGACAACAACAGCAGCAATTCAACTCGACGATCTGCGCGTAACTTAGGGGTCCTTCTGGATTGACGCTAAGTTTTGAGGTGGGGTAAGTCCGCACAGGTGGGTAGGAACCGGCCACTGGGCAACACATATTTCCACAAAATGACCTGCTCATAGAAACATGACACGTGCATTCATAGTCATTGCTTCACACGCTTGTTTATCAATGAGCTCTGCGATTTTGATAACAAATTATTTCTGCGTATGTTCTTAATACTAAAGTTTACTTTACAACCTCTCTGCCATTTATCCAAAACTCAAAACCCAATATTAAGGTGACACAGCTACATTAGAAACACAGTGAAAATGTCTGAGCGTGCAGTTAAAATTTACTTGTTTGATTTATTCAAACAAGGTCTTGCGCCTATTTTCAAATTTTTTAATCAAATTAAGGATACACATGATCTAGGGTTGACATTCTATTTTTAATTTCAGATTTGGAAATTGTAAATTGGATTCTAGATTGTAAAATAGGGTTTGGCGATAGTTTTTAGTGGTAACAATTTCGTAGTATAGCTTCAGTTCTATTTTATATGAGCGCCCTTTGAAAACTAATATTTGTGTTGAAGGGTTACCCTCCTGAAGGGCTCCCGCTTAGTTAAATATATGAAATATGATATAAAATACTGCCTCTTCTAAGAAGCCGCTCAAACAGGGGGTATTGCATTAGGAGTACCTCGCACAGTCTTGTTAAGATTTAGTGTTCGATAGAAGACAAACATAATAGGCTTAAACATCTCTATAAGGGGACAACTAAGAGACCCAACGAGAAATCTAAATCTGCGATTATTACCACGACTTTGAAGATAAAACCATTTCAAAATATACTAACAGCAGCTTTATGTGTAGGTCTATCATGTGACCATCAGAACAACTGCCCAGTTACAATCTAGATATCACCAATATTTTGTAAAATGCTTTGTTGATGAAACAACCATTGGTGAATCTTGGATGGCTATCATAGATAAAGCACAGTTACATTCCCTTCACAGTGGCAGTGCTTATGCAAACTTGCCGATACGTCCAACGTCATGGATACAGTTGACATTGCTACCTCTAACAGTTAATAACTCGCACTGTTTCATTCTCCAGGTCGTTTTTGTAAAAAAAGAGTTGTCCGCGATCCCGAACATTCGTTCTCTGGAGAAAGTGCCCGTTTTTCCTCAGAGCTCAAGATAGCGGATGTCAACTGCACTTTGGACTTGATGCGAAGCCAAATAAGAATGAAAATGCTACCGATTCCTATCCAAACAGTTGTTAGTTTCCTTGCAATTAAATTCAACTCGACGATCCAAATCATGTGGCTGAAGTGTTAAAGTATCTGCCGATCAGAAGCGTTCCAAAATTACAGCTTTTCTGGTAATTCCCTTGCTCTTCAGCTGCAGTTCTGGAGCAAAATTCACCAGTCTTGAATCAAAATGCAACAAACTTTCCATTTTGGGTGCAAAACCTCTTCAAAATTTTATACCAGTTCAATAGGGCTAGTCAACATAAAAAATACTCCCCCAGTGAAAGATTCAGCATGAAATTTGAACTGCTTAGGCATAGGCTGTCCTTACGCATAGGGAATGCAACTCACATTTGCCCATCGCGTTTTTTTACCTCGTTGTAGCTTTGTCTAAATTTGTCACCTATCATAGTTCAGATTCGCTGAAGATAGAGCAAGGTTAGTTAAAAGCGTCCTAAAACATGTTTATGTTAAATCAACTAACGTTTCCTCAACCGTTGATGTTCACTGGAATGTCTCCACTGATTACGCTCACGTAAGTTATTAAACTGTATCCTCATAACAACATGAAATGTCAATAAAATGAAGCCAGAGATGATTGTTGTCGTGTGCCTCATTTCCATTTCTAACTGATAATCGACATTGGGTGAAACCATAAAAAACGCCCGTCATCGCCCGCAATAACCCTTTATATCCCCTTGGTAGTGCAGCTAATGAAAACTCGCCTTTGAAAGGCCAGTAATCTACAATGGTTGGTAACTTGACACAATATGGATATTTAACCATGAATTTACGGACGACAATGAATAAATTCAACATCAATGCAATTGTTTCATCCTTTCAGACAGAATCCCCTTATTGTATTGATCGTTCAAAGCAACCAATGAAATTGAGTTTCAACTCCCGCCTCATGCCCTTGGCCAATCAGATGCGATAATGAAGGGACGGAAGTGACAGTGACAATTGAATCAGTCTTGCGGTAAGCTAGGGAAACTTGAAAAAAGTACACGTAGCAGAATCTGCGAATAAATATTGCAAAGACTTGAAACGATGGATAGCATAATGAAAAGTTATTCTGAATACAAAAGGAAAGAGCTGGTTTGCCGGTAACAAAAAGTGGGCAAATAACATTACTTGCACACAGAAATGCACTACAGATGCGTGACAAAGGTTCTGGTGATACTGGTGACGAAGGAAAAGGTGTGTAATTTCTCATTCTGGGAGAGAGAGAGAGACCGCGAAGCAGGTTCTATAAATGTGGGAGGCTCATTTGAACTTGAGGTTACTTCTAATGGCAAGCAAAAATATGGAAATACTGAGGCAGCGCCAGCGGACATTTCGGACATTTGGAAATGAATGACCAGTCGCAAAGCACTACCTGATTCGCTAAGTTATGCGGTAAAGATGCAATTGAGCGGTGAAATGAAACAAGTCATTTTGAACCATGGGATTTGAACCGTGGGATAGTTGGAAATGAATCATGAGACGATCGAGTGGAGCCAATAAAACAGAGTTTTATTTGACGACAACATAGTTTGTGGGGCTGGCAAAGTTATTGAGAAGAAAAGCATCGATAATTTACATTGTTATGATCGTGCATAAATGTGACATGAAACTGGTGCAAAGAAAACTTGGAATGAAATGGCAATCTGACACCGCACTCTGTCTGGAAATTTGAGAACTGAAACTGTGAGCCTTTAGGTTCGTGGAATTAATAACAATATTGAATGCCACATTGCTGCAAAGAAAAGATTACTAAGCACGACAAAGGACAGAGGAAGAAAACTGAATGAAGAAAATATATGACACACTCCATGTCTATCTACAGATTCGAGAGCTTTAACAGTGTACCTTGACGTTATCGAAATTAATGAAAAACAACGAAGGCGACCTTGCTGCAATGATACGACGGAAAATTACGAAAAAGGGGGGAAAATTTAAATCGAAGCCAAAAGACTCTCTGCTATTTAACAAATAAACATTGTATATACCATCAAACTTATGAAGGATTCAACAAGTAGCTTCTCATTACTTGGCTGTACAGGTGTAACAGATCAGCAAGAAGAGGAAACAGAATCACATATACGTTGAAGTGTCACTCTGGCACAGAAGCCTTTCTGGTTATTTGACATACAAACATTGCACCATCACATGTATGCAGTAAAATAACAGTAAAGATAACTGTATGGTTGCAATGGGATGAACTAGGGACAGAAACAAGCTTATGCTGACGCTGTGACTAAACCTGAAACCTTTTCTGCAAATTTCAGAGAATAGAAAGAGAACGCTGAAACTTACGAATAATATATCAGACAGAATAACAACATTTTACTAGGAGCAATTCGTATGGAACAGGAAACTAGTAAGATTTGTTAGTTCAATGCAGAATTGAATCCAGCAACGTATTTTTAATCAGAAAGATGCAAAAACCTTGAAAAACCATGGTCTGCTCCCAAAAAAGCTTTCTTCCCAGAAGCAACTTTCAATGAAGTAATAGTACCAGTTGTAGATCCCTTATATTTCTGAACGCAATAATCTATGGGATTGTACCTAGCACAAAACTGTGGAAAATAAAACTACCTAGAATAAATTGCACTTTGTCGAAATTTGAAATTTGCTGAAAGGTAACGCGAGAGGACACAAAATCATGACTATTTCATGCATGATTCCCTGAGTATATCTTGTTTTTGTTTGCAATGAATGTAGGAGTGTAACGTATAAATTTCCTGGTAGATATAGGCTTTAGTTACCCCCCCTCCATTGGTTATCGTAGATTAGCATATTAGTTAGGCAAGAAGCCAACCTTAAAAATCACCATCATCTATCATTGGAATACATGCTACAAACAAGAGAAGGCCACATGGAGATTATGGGTCTGTCGAACACAGTTTGTCCGAAGATTTGAAGTTTGATTCCACAGTTTACTTGGCGGTGCTTTATTGAAATGTCCTTGACACAGATATCTGAGATATGCTGTGCTTCAATATCTTTCAAATAGGGTTACTTCAAGATTTTCTAGACGCATTTTACAATAGTTCTGTCAAATTTCCAGCTGAATGCAAATAACAAGCCTGCTCCGTGCTGCTGCATGCTGAATCTAACAAGCACTTGACATACAAACGTAGTTTAGATTGTTGCAAACTTCTTTTAACCTATGAAAAGAGCTTTGCTAGGAATATTTGATAAAATCTTAAAGATTTCTTTGTGAATTTTTAATTAGAATATCATCAACTTTTGGAAAGCAGTTAACACAATCAAAACAGAAGGCAGATGCTGCATTCTTGTTGGAGTAATTCAAAAGGGATTAGTGTTGGGTAATAAATAATTCAGGAGAAAATGAAAAGAAAATTAAAAAAGAGTTTTGCAGATTATCACGTAAGGAGTGATTGCCTTTTTTTGCTACGTCTTACATAGAGGATATTTAACTACTTTAAACAGCAACTTCGATCCTTGCCAGCGAATCATAAAAAGAACAAGGACCAACCACAAGCTAAATAGTTAGGATATCGGTTAAGCTTGCTTGCTCATTATGGTTGTAAAATTTTCCTGGTGATCTCTTCGTTTTTTTTTTAAATTCATATGCAATAATAACTTGATTCTTCTGGGAACAAACAGTTGGAAAATAGGCAGTGGAAACACGTTTCGAATTGCACAAATCAAACATTTACAGCAACATGGGCTAGAGGGGACCGTGAACACACAGTATTTCGATTTTATGAATATGAAATATTTCGGTATCATATGATAGCTTCACTTTAACACAATATATATGATGAACGTTTCGGGCTTAGTTTCAGCATACAATTTCTCACAAGGTTCTTAAAATGTATCATAATTACGTTAGAGCATTTCCAAACATGTCAAAATATTATGAATACCATTCGTTTTGCTTTTTCCTGTTGCAGTCATACATTGACGAGATTTTGTGGAAAGTGAACATCAGATAATGTGGCAGGGACCTATTCTCGTTTCACATATAACTGTGAGAAAGTTGAGTTACATCAAAATTTAAATAAGGCTGGGAGAAGAGGTGGAAAACGTATCAGAGTTCCCACAAAGTTTGTTTGCGTATAAATATTCACATAAATTTTTCAAAAGAACTTTTAGGTTTCATAAATAATCTCAGAATTAGACAGTCTCTGGTCATTGGCCATAGTCAATAATTTAAATGCAGTGGTTTTTGTGACCGTTTTTGTCCAAAACTTCATTTCTCTCTAAATACAGATGATATGACGCAGATGAGATCGAGCTCTTGTTGAAGGATAATGGCATACATTTTCTCTCCCTAAATGAAACCAAAATTGATGATACTTTATCAGACAACCTTTTCAAAATTGAAGGGTACATATTTCGGCGACTTGACAGAAATCGCCATGGCGGAGGGATTGCATTTTTTTGTCGAGATACTTTTAAATGCGATATTAGAGAAGATATTCCCAAGTCAAATCTGGAAATCCTAAGTGCACAGATCACTCCACCACGAGCTAGTCCATTCATAATACTCTCATGGTATAGGCCTCCCAACGAGCCATTCGAAACTTTCGATAAGCTTGAAAAAGTCCTACGCTTCTTTGAAGCAGAGGGAAAGGAGATAATTCTTTTAGGGGATACCAATTGTGATTTCAGCACAGAGACTGCAGGCACAAATCAATCAAAATCCCCTGTTCCAGGGCACATTAAACGTCTCAAGGACTTATATCAATCGTTCGGACTAAAACAGTTGATAACTGAACCCACTCGGGAGACTGAAAATACCTCCACGATCATAGATCATATTGCTGTCAGTGATATAAACAATATTGTGGAGTCTGGTGTTGTCAAGGCCGCCATTAGTGATCATTATGTTGTTTACTCTGTAAGGAAGTATCAAGGTGGAATCAAACATAATCATAAGCATATCCATACAAGACAGCTGAAAAACTTCAATAAAGAAGCTTTCTTAGCTGATCTTGATGATGTTAACTGGTCTGCTATTTTAGTTTGTTCGGACGATATCAATGTGATAGTAGATAAATTTATGAGGACGTTATCTTTAGTAATTGAAAAGCACGCTCCCTCAATAGAGAAGCGAGTGTCAGAAAAGTACAGCCCTTGGCTATCTCCTGATCTGAAGGCTCTGTTTCGAACTAGGGACAGAATTAAGAATGCAGCGGTCAAGGCAAAATCTGAAATATTAATGAATGCGTATAGACAAGTTAGAAATCAGGCTAACAATATGAATTCTCGATTAAAGAGAGAATACTTCACAAATCAACTAAATGAGTGTGAAGGTGACCTTAAACAAACATGGTCAACAATCAACAAACTCGTCAACAAGCGATCAAAGTCAACTCAAATCCAATCCCTAAAGGTGGGAGACACAGTAATTAAGGATTCGGAAAGCATAGCCAATTCTATGAATGAGTACTTCTGTTCAGTTGGGGACAAGTTGAGTAGAAAAATTCCTGATGAGGAAAATACTCTCTTGAAAGGCGACCATGACATAAACCCAACGGCTGCTCGTTTCACATTCTCGCCAATTCTGCACCTAGAGTTACTGAAAGCAATGAATAAATTTAAGACTTCACAGGGGTCTGGCCTAGATCGAATATCCAGCTTTTTCCTCAAGGTAGGAATGCCAATTTTAGCTCAGCCCCTAAGTCAGCTCTTTAACTTGTCCCTGTCTTTGGGCCTGTTCCCTGACTGTTGGAAGATAGCAAGGGTTGCACCAGTATTTAAGGATGGTCCGTCCGATGAAAGCTCTAACTATCGCCCAATTTCTGTTCTACCGGTTGTCTCTCGCCTTTTTGAGAAACTAATTTATGACCAGCTGTACCACTACCTAGATTCGAATAAACTCATTTTCGGTAAACAATCAGCCTACAGACAGTTGCATTCTGTTCTGTCGTGTTTGCTTAAGTGCACTAATGATTGGTACTTGAATTTAGAGGGGGGTAAGTACACTGCAGTTACCTTTGTGGACCTCAAAAAGGCTTTTGACACGGTAAATCATGAAATATTATTGCAAAAACTTGAGCTTTACGGTATTCATGATAAAGAAATGAAATGGTTCTGCTCTTATTTAACTAATAGAAAGCAATGTTGTAAGGTAAATGGGAAGATTTCGAATATAGAATCTATAACCTGTGGAGTACCACAGGGGTCCTGTCTAGGGCCTCTGTTATTTACCATATATATCAATGACCTCCACCTACAGATGAAACATTGTGACGTTAACATGTATGCTGATGACACAAGCCTTATGTTTGCGTCGGACTCGGTTACGCATATTAACGACTGCGTCAATGATGACCTGAATAACCTTAAATCTTGGCTTCAAGGTAATAAATTGTCCCTGAATGTTGCTAAGACACATAGTCTTGTAGTCGGCAGCAGAAAGCGACTGAAAGATATAAATGATGAAAGAGTAGCAAAGCCCTCTTTCGTAGTAGGCGAGGCGAATGTTTCCATAGTAGAAAATATCAAATACCTTGGGGTAATCGTTGATAAACATTTGAGCTGGGACGAACAAATTTCAGCAGTGACGAAAAAAGTTTCACGTGGTTTAGGGATGTTACGTTTTTCCAAAAAGTATCTGCCCATTGTTACTGTACAAAAAATGTACAGAAGTTTGGTGGAACCATACTTCAGATACAGCTGCCCGGTATGGGGAGTTGCCGGCATCAATGCTATCAATAGGCTGCAAAAACTCCAAAATAGGGCGGCGAGAATCGTCACAAACAGTGCTTACGATGCTTCTGCCTTACCCATTATCAAAAAACTTGGTTGGCCCACCATAAATGAACTTATCGAATCAGAAACCTTGAATATGGTGTACAAATCGGTAAACAACCAAGCTCCCATTTACCTTACAGAAATGTTTGTCAGGCTGTCCGATGCATGCAAGAGAGAACTTCGCAATACTAAAACAGATTTGGCCGTTCCTCGTCGCAAATCGGCTTTCGGCCAGAAATGCTTTTCATATAAGGGTGCTAAATTATGGAACGATCTTTCGGTTGAAGTAAAATCATCAAAATCTTATGAAATATTCAAAAAACGTATCAACAATGCCAACACCGAATGCTGATTCTCTCTTTCATGCTATAGTTAGCATCATTTTAATTTGATCATAAGAAAATTTTGTAAATAGGGTTTTTTTAGTTATGTATGCTTTTGTTAGCTTTGTATTTATTTGCACGGCCCACTGTAAATCAGTCCTTTGACTGACGTGGCCACCGTGCCTAAACAATTTAAAATCAAATCAAATCAAATCAAATCAAATCATTTTTTAGCAGTAGGCATGCCTTACGGTGCACTTAGTGTCGTATGAGTGACATAAAAAAAAACCTTATGATCAGAAAATTTTTCAGAAATTTTGATCTTCGAGGCTACTTTTTTGCCCTATCGTTTAGAGATGAAACAAAGCTTCTGGCAATTGTATTCCAAGCATGACATTTGCAGAAAGCTTCCAGTTATGACCACGGATCCTCGAAAGGAAAATTGTTTCCACCTCTAGGTGGGAAACTACTTACACATTAGGGTAAAGCAAAATTTATGACTGAATCAACTAACAGGACCAGGACGGTACAAAGATTTCATGTAAAGTGGAGAAACCTTCGCACAGAAGGACGCCAATTTTCTTCAATCATCTTAGATTTCCAAGGCAGGTTCAAATATTGTAATATATTCGACATAAGTTGCAAAGACTTTCAGGATACTAATTTTGCATATAATTTCAGTTTCAAAATATGGGCAATTGCACTAAGCAAAGGAAGGGGTAGAAATTATCACAATGAAGAGAAGGGTAGAAAAGATCACAGTGGGATGAAAATAAAAGCGGATTGTTTGCTACTTAATAAGGAAACAACTAAAAACAAATAAAATTGAGTGAAGACAAGAGAGGGATGATCTAAAGAGTCTTAATGGTGGTTAAAGAGGAATTAAGCTAAGTACGATAGGCATGATAAAGGGGCGAGCAGCGAGAACTCCGAAGTCTATTGTTTAGCAGTCATGATCTGACAGCGAAAACTTGCACCGTTTGAATTGTTAAATCCTTGTAAGAGGAAAGGAATCAATCAAACAGTGATCTTCGTATTTGAACAGGACAGTGATGACAAACTATGTCAATGAAATTCTACAACGCAAAGCATGTTAGCCATTCAGCCTTGTGTTGAGCAAAATTGAGCCAAGTTTGTGAAACTCTCAGCATACGAAGAAACAAAAAAACACAAATCTAACTGCATATAGATTTTAAAACCATAAGGAAAGCGTCACCAAAGCAGGACTACTATACGACTTCGTAAAACTGTTGCTGTCTGACTGTAAGAGAAAGCGCATCTAAATGATAACATAGCATATATAAAATGGCAAATTTTATGACGATGACAATTGGGACCAAAATGTGAACATAAAATAGAAAATCATGAAATCTGACTGTTATCATGAGAGGTGTCCCAGACCATCAATTGGTAGATATTTTCATTCAATATTTTATCACCAGTAAACTACCCAAGAAAGAATGACGTCACAGGAACTGTAACAAAGGGAAAGGCAAACAACTCAGTGCAAAGGGAAACAACGATGATATTTCGAGTGTAGCATCCACACCTTTCGGGGATTCCCCAAGTCAGCGGGCGAAGCAGAATCATTTGAAAGTGAAATAACGACCTGCCAGCAAAGTGAAGGGAGGAAATAAAACTTGCTAGTAATAGAATGTTGGGAAAATATTGAATGAGATTTGTAATTAAAAGAAACTATAAAGATAGACATAAAACACTTGTACGGAAATTCTTACAATGTTTCTCTTTCGTTTTCAAGGGAGACCACATCGGACACGTTGCTTAGATGGCCACGGAATTTAAATAAAAAGTGAGAGATCAGGCATATGTTAATGTTTGTTGGGAAGTTGTGAAGAAATAAACACATCGTAAATAGCGAGGAAAAGATTAAGGATGATCTATGAACAAAATATAAACCGAAAGGGAAACGACTTGGAGGCTAGCTTAATGAATAATTCCTTGCACACTGGAAACAATTTCAACCTTGTGAAAGACCTTTTACAAACTTAGTGTACCAAATGCAACAGAACAATTTCTTATGATATCTCGCAACTATTTAAAGAAATTGTGGTAATACAGTTTGAAATGATAAACATAAAAGTAAACAAACTACAACGATCAACATAGTAAATGGGAGACGAAATCCTAGCATAAACTTACCCTCTACTGTCATATGCAAAACAAACTAGCGATAAAGTTATGATGGGAAGGTAATATCATAAAACAAACTAATATTTAAATCACATTTACTAACCTCTGGAAATTGGGCGGTTTCACTCTTGTCTCAACAGCAGGACCCGTCTCTAGCCGCATAGCAGTGGCTGCAAGCATATTCGATAAATTTCTTGTATCAGAATCTATTTTGCCAAGTTTTTCCATGTTTGATGGGAATGGAATGAGTGGACAAGCTTCTCCTTGCCTTGCGTTATGCGGCTTAGTTTAAAGATGTTAACCACAGAAGAGATGTCGTTTCAGAATATCCACATATAATCTGTGGAATAACGTTGGAATAATACTGAGGTGATGATCAACCAAAACGCAAATCTTGAAGCTGCCGACAACTGCGATGTAAAAGGAATAAACTACTGAGTAAACTACGTAGGCAGATGAAGTCAAAATTGAGTGAGGTATTCCCCCTTGCTGGCGGAAATCCCACAGTCACATGAAAACGACCTGCTAAATGTGCATCACAACAACTGGATCCACTGAAACCATTGTCTAGAGCAGCACGGATTCCCCGTCGCTAAACTTAAGGCAATTTGCCGCGCGGCATACTCTTGTTGTACAAAGATCGTTGAAAAAATAGTGGGCTCTGGGAAAAATCAAATTTCCCAAACAGTGAAGTTGGCGAAGGGTATTTATCGCTAAGATTGGGCGACATCAAGGGGGAAAAACATGGCTGAACGGTAAGGGAAGGACGGAAAGCGCAATGAAAAGACAATAACAAGGAAATAGCGCTTCGGAGAAGATATTTTATTAATAGAAATATGCGTCATTTAGCCATCAAAAGGAAACCCCTCATTACAAGCGCAATACATGTTGTCCGTGGAAATTTCATAACAAAATGATCGAATAGAATGCAAATCTTTGAACACATTTCCGAATGGCTAAAAATCGAAAGTCTTTTAACAAATATTCTTGCAAGGTCCTAATTAAAACATTATGACATAGTGTTTCGGTTCGATGCGGGAAACCAAATCACTTCAATTTGCCATGAATTTAACAGCTTTTGTGCTTCTATCCCATACAAACATTGTGTACAAACTCCTTGTTAATCATTGTGAGCGAGGTAGATTTGCCTAAATTTCTTCATCTTTTATAACAACACTACGAGCTGCGACTAAACAGGCAGTTGGATGCATAAAAACTCTACACACACAGTAAATCGGTTGCCTATTCATATGAAATGCTTATAAGCAATTGTCAACATATATTTCGCAACGATAAGGATTTTATAAGAAAAATTTTAACGAAAAAAGATAATCTTCACTTACGTTTACCTTCGGATCTAGAACTTTCTCGAATGTGAACCGGAAACTTACGCTCTGTAGCGACTGTCGGCAGTTCTCCTGAGTACGAATAAATTAACATAAATTAAACAGGGGAGAATTTAAAGTTCAATCGAAGCAAATAATATGTAGGCTTAGTAGACTGCTTGTAACTTGCAAATGATAAACAAGAAATATCTCCTCCTAGAATCAGGATAATTGTCAGCTAGGCATGAACATTATACTGGTTCTTTACCTGTGGACAAAATGATCCTTACGTAGTCGCAAATGTTCCAAAAAGGGACTTTTACGGGCAATAGACGCACAACATGTGTCAGTGAATCAACAAGAGATCTACATTTTCTTAGCGCTAAAGTGACTGGCAGATCTTTTGTCACGTGATGTCGCGCTGTTAGATGATTGGTTACTCCAAATTAGATGCAAATGTGAAAATAGTTAAAGGTATGTAAGATAAAAAGCGCAGAAGAAGCACATTTGCGAAGACAGGGAGCGAGTGAAAATCTGAGGGAACCAAAATTAAAAAAAAAAAGCATTTTAAAATGGGAGATGGACCAACGAGTTCGCCACGCACTGGAGGCCCGAGTAGTGGTAAGTTATCTTAATTTACGACGTTTCAAACGGCATTTCAATGACGCTCTGCTGGAAACAACGCTCTTTTATGATAACGAGTGGAACGTTCAATCACAATGATTCATCACCTTCCACATATCGTTTCATTTGCTTTATGGTAGGCAAAAACCTGGTGATTTCTTCGATAGTTTAAAGGCGTTGCTCATAACTGCTTTTACAAGAAGAGTAAATTTTGAAAGCAAGAGCTGCGCCGCAGTTTTGCCCTGCACGATAAATGCCAGCACACCGCGCGGTCAGTTCACCGCTACAAATCAAGTTGGTCAATTTTATCATCATTTTCATGGTAAGTAAAATCAAACCAAATAAGAATTTATAATTGATGCTGTCTACATTTCATACCTTGATCTAGCTCTTTTGTCAAACGCAAAAGACTTGTAGGGATTCACAATGAAATTCTTTGCCGCACGTTAACAATGGCACCGAGCGAAAGAAATATTTCCTGATCAAAATCGAATCGCAGTGGCGTCCAAACGCAAAAAGGTCATTCCCTCGGGAGAAGTCTCGGACTCGTTTTCGTAAAAGTGAAAAGTACAAAACTTGCAACGCATGGCGAGGGGAAAAACCTTTGGCTATGAACAAATTTCAACTGATGTTAATAATGCGTAACTATGTAACAATTACCTCACGATTCAGGCCTGTTTGGACAGTCCAATTTCTAAGCGGCGGTATTTTTTGGAATATAATAGACCGTTCTTTGTATTTTGAACAATCTTGCAGTCTCTTTCGACGCAAGAATAAAACTTCTGAAGGGAAATTAGGCAAAAGTTGCTTTGTCTTGGCCAAATTTGAAGTCTTGCATTGGCGGCAGAGAATTTGCGACGGAAGAAATGACGAAATTTCTGTATGCTTATGACTTTTGCAAACACTACCATGTTTTGTGGACAGTAGATTTATAATCAAAGTTTGCAAATTTGCATTTTTTTAAGCACAATCACACCTTGCATTCTTGCTTTTTCGTCCCTTACTTCCCTGCGTTCTTTGAGTTGCTAATATCACTTGGCCAACAGGGACTCATAACATTACTCTTAAAACGTGGGCCCAATTTTACAAAGTGGCCTAAGCAAGCGGGAGGTCTTGTACATTCAACAAAATCACTTCAAAATCTGGTCTAAAAGGCTTTTGAAAGGAAACGTTTTAGATCAAGAATGATGTTACCTCAAACTACAAATCGCAAAGTGCATACCTTTCAGGCAGCAATCTTCCTCTGTAGAAACAAATTGATCCATCGTAGCTGCGAGACTGTTTCCCTCATAAACAGCGTTTTATATGCAACTATAGCAACTGTCTCAATAGTGCCTCCTGATTGGCTGAAAGATAAATCCTAGCAATTTGATTGGTTAATACGGAATCATTCTACACAGGCCTAAATTGGGCCAAACTGTTTAATAGTAATGTTACGAGTCTCTGTTGACCAAGTGATATCAGCAAATCAAAGAACGCAGGAAAGAAGGGACGAAAAGGCATAAGTCTACTTGCATTCTGGAAAATGACGTCGCAATGGAGTTTTAAAACACTTCTGTGTTGTTTTGATTAACTTTGAATTTGTGTCTACAGGAAATGTTATGATATCCAACTTTCGCGGTACTAAATTTCTTTTACAAAATTTTTGTTTTTAGCACTTCCACAGTCTGAACTTTCAAAAGTTGTATTATTACGTTGATGGAACTTTACACATTTTTAGTGAACAACCTCACAATTTCAATCCTTGGAACTACTTTTTGGGTTCAATTATTTGTTAACTTTGCTTTTTCGCAACAATGCAAAGAAGTGAATTTTTGCAATTTTATCTCTCTTTAGCAGCTGTGTGGCTGCACTTTTAAAGTTTTTAATTGTGTAACAGCGTTTTCTAAATTTTGGCGTTTCTTTTAAGCAGCTTCAGGGTCTTAATCTATGAAATTTTGGTCTCTAACGGACTTTTGCAAATTGGTCATTATTTCGTACGATCAGAAGGTTTTCTATTAATCTCGTGAAATCTGCTGTTGTTTGCAGCAGTGTACTAATTCTGCACTTTCGTCGAGAAGTGCCTTTATGATGAAAATTGAATGTTCGTTTATCTGTGATTGTGAAAAAGTGACCAGTTGCTATTTTCTTTGCATCATAAATACAGCATATGAACCAAATCTTTAAGAAACATCACATGATTGGTTACTGCATCTTTCGTTTTATTTACTGGCCTCAAGGAACTTTAAGCGCTTTGCTGTAAGATGCCTTAAAGATACTTCAAGCACTATGATATAAGAGTTCGCTGGCAGTCTCTGATATCTTGAAAATCTTAACCCTATAGTGGTTGGGCTATTTGATAGTCCTATTTTGGTTGGGGGGCAAAAAAGCCCCCCCTACCTAACTCTTGACTGGTAATAGGTAGAGTGACCAAATTTTGTGTGCTAATAGCCTCAGGCATGTACTGTCTGAAAATGTAAAAATTAACCTAAGATTGGCCCTCATTTTTGCTCACGTCAGCATTTTCCTTTGTGTGGTCAAGAAAAGCGGCAAAATTGATTAAAATCAGCAAAATCGCAATAAAATTAAATTTGGAGCACATTTTCCACCCAAACATGATAATTGTGATAGAATGCATCAAATAACACTACACTACAAAAGAAATTTGCAAAATATTCAACTTACGTTCCTTTTTTCGCGATAATTGAGATTTGAGAATTTGCGATTTTTCCAGGGTCAGTCCCAGAAAATTGTCTCCCGCCCCCTCATTTTTCAAAATATTTTAATGAAACTTTTTGAGAAGTTGTACAATAACTAGTTGCAAAAAGTCAAGAAGTTTCATGGCTATAAATATCTTCCTAGCAGAGTTATTAAACAAAATCTACTAGGGGGGGGGCAAATTTGCCCCCCCTCAACCAAAATAGGGTTAAGAAATACAGCGTCTTCTTAGCTTCAAACAATGTTCCGGCTGTGACGTCATCAAGTAGAGAAATTGTGAACCAAGAAAGCTACAGTTTCTCCTTACAACAATATTATAGACCTTCAAAAACTATTAGCTTTCCTGAAAACTGTACGGTATTACCTCCCTTGATTAGGATTCACACCGACTGTAATTTTTTTCAAAGCTTTTCGTGCATTCTTTCAATGAAAAGAAACAAACTGCAATTCTAAAAATAATCAAGATATCAAGGATTGTCAAGAAACACATATAAGGGACATGTCATTTCTTCTTGTTGGGGAGAGGGTAGAAGGCATTTACAAATATTTGATAGAATTTTCGTAGCCCCTGCCCAGGTTTCTTGGAAATTTTAGTGCCGCCTCCAACATTGCACAAAACATTTTCATCGTCCCTCTGTATATATGCTAACGATGTCACTATACTGTCATGATTTCAAGGTTTACATCATCACAGCAGCATGAAAGAAAAATACTACTTCAAAGTGATGAGAATTTACCTTCGAAATGATAAAGACGTACTTGTTGAAGAACCAGCTTTTAACAAACTCACAGAATTTATCACAAAATTTTTCATGCCCCCTCCCTGAAATTTGAGCTATTTTCGACTCATCTCTCTTTTGGCATGAAACATTTTGGTACCCCTCTTAAGATGTCTTCCACTCCCTCCCTGGCAAGAAATAATGACCCGTTCCTCACGAAGTATCTACAATTCCTTTCAAGCAACCAAAGCAAATGACAGATGCATCAACCAATCGTGCAATGTTCTTAAGATTTCATTCATACGCGCATGAATACAGTTTGCTTGTCGCTAATACTTTTAAGTAAACTTCTCAAAAATGAATGATTCGCTAATTCTTCATGATAATTCAAACTCTTACCTGAGCAATTATGAAAGAAATCTTAGCAAATGTGTAATCAAAATTGAACTTAAAGCTTCTGCTTTTGGCACCAAGTTTGTAAATATATTCAGAAGACAGTGGTTTTGATCCTCCAAAGTAACTTTACATGCGTGTGAACATGCATTAGAGTTCTTGAATAGATTCTAACTCTCTTTCGTAATTGATTGATAATGAGGGAGCAGTACAATTTGGCCACTGCCAAAGAATCACATTAATCTTTATCAGCTTATATATGAAATATCAACGCTATGCATGAGTTATAGTCATCATCAGGTAAGTGATTTTCATTTCTTAGCTGTAGTATTTTACAATGAATACATGTGAAAGGACTCTTTCAATGCATTATCGCTCCATGTAAATGTGATTCTTTCTGCAGTGTTCCTTGAAACTTTAGACTGCAAATAAACTAAAATGTACACACTTACCAATAACAAAGCGACTCTGTGCGATTTCTTGGTATCAGTATTGTACAATCAATACAGCTTGAAGCATTCGTTCAGTGCATCTTGTTTTCTTTTAATGTCAGTGTCGGTGTCTCTGCGGTGATCTATAAAACGTCAGGCTACAAGTAAGCCAATATAAAATAAAATGTATACTTACCATTAGCTACATGACTCTGTGCTTTCTTATCATCGGAATGGTACAAAGAGTACGGATGAAAGGACTTTTTCAATGCGTGCTCTCTCCTAGTATGTGTCGTTTTCTGTGCAATCTTCTAGGAGACGTAGGCTACAAACAAACAAACAAACAAACGGACGAATAAAACAACAAAAATTAAGTTTTCAAATGTCAACATTGTAGAGATATATACAGAATACGAGATAACTGCTACTGCTAGTTTATCAGATTTGCTCAAGCAATGTGGAACATATCAGATGTCACAATGTAATTTAGACTGTTTGGAAAATGTCTACGTATCAGACACAGACTTTTAATCCCAATTAAGACCGCAATAACAAGCGGCCATCTTCTCTTGCTATATAGTTGAATCTTACGGAACAAGATTTCACTTCATGGTTAGTTGTAACATCTATAAGATTTGAATACTTCCCTGTAATCTAGTTTGGTTGATAGCAGAAAGCAGAAGTATCTTTTGTGACCCATATTTCAATTGTAAGCAGCATGGTAAATGCAGGAATAATTGGATCTCTGAAAATTCCTTCACTTGGAAATGCGTCGTCTACTTAGATAGAGCAGCATCCAAATACATCGTCAGGCTTAAAAACTAACACAAAATGTCTCACCTACGCACCAGAGCATACATGTCACTGCTTGTATAAAGAATTGATTCTCAACTCTTGAGCGGAATGATACATGCTGGAATAAGAATACTGTTTATCATTTCGACTGTGGGTTTTTGGAGCATGGCAAAGAACATAATTTTTAGTTACGTACTAAATATTGGGCGGAAGTTCAGTTCACTTTAACGGTTAAGAGCCTGAAGCAAAGGAGTGGTGCAGGCAGCGATCTAAAGGGCCACCAACAGGATGCAACAGAGAGAACAAAGAGCCAGAAATCGCTCAAAAACAGTTTCTAAACCGCTCGCAGCTTTGGCCACATTTGAGTTAGGAAGATCCCATTACGCTCCCATTACGAGTGAGTTAGGAAAAACGCTCACCGTTCAAAGGGTCTGTTTCATCCACCATGCCTTGCACGCGTCCTCTACCTGTTTCCCTTTGTTGTCGCCATTTTCATGGCCCATGAAAATGGTGGCAAAGGCAAACCAAGAGACGACACGTGCAAAGAATGGTGGATGAAATAGACCCTTAAAAGGGCTATTGCTCCGTAAATATCAAAACAATGAAACTTCGCGATATCTAATTAGACTTATGCCTTTTCATCCCTTGTTTCCCTGCGTTCTTTGATTTGCTGATATCACTTGGTCAACAGAGACTCATAAAATTACTCTTAAAATGTGGGCCCAATTTAGGCCCGCTTAGAGTGATTCCGTATTCACCAATCAAATTGCTAGAATTTAGCTTTCAATCAATCAGTAGGCGCTATTCAGATAGTTGTTGTTGCATACAAAAAGCCCTTGACAAAGTCTAGAGTTCTCGCAGCTTCGATGGATATATTTTGCTCTGTAGAGGAACTCTATTACTGTAGGATATATTACTGCCTGACAGGCATGCGTTGTTTTGCGATTTACAGGTCAGGCAACATCATTCTTTGTATTTGAAGTGTCCTCTTCAATGTTCAAGCTCTTTAGACTAGATTTTGAAGCGATTTCGCTTAGTGTACGAGAAGTAACGCTTGTTTCGGTCATATTGAAAAATTGGGCCCACTTCGTCATAGCAATATTGAGTCCCTTTCGGCCAAGTGATATCCGCAACTCAAAGAACGCAAGGACACAAGGGACGAAAAGGCATAAGTCCAATATCTGATCGAAGGACTAACATGCTCAATTACTCTTAAATTTTTCACTGGCTGAAATCAGTATTCAACTCCGTCCTTTTGAGCTATTTTGTTCTAATATCGGAAGCAGCAATTAAACAGAGCATTCCCGAAACATTTTTCTCTTGGAGGCACACATACATGGGTCACATACGACGAACAAGTTTACATGTTGCATGAAAATTCCATTCATTTCGGTACAGAAAACCGAAGCAAAACGGTGGTGAAAGGGGTGATTTAGATGCCAGTTAAAAAGACACAAGAGAGGCATGAAAAAGCTAAGAGCTGTCGTACTGGGTGCATCAGAAAAATGGGCCACTTTCAGAGAACCTATGGGGTGGTAATTTAAATGTCCTGTACTCATGAAATAAATTTTTAGAATATTTATGTGTTTGTTTCCAATCTAACACTCCCTGAACTGAATTTGGTGGACTCAACAGCAAAAAATTGCGGCAAGTAACTCAAATTTCTAGAACAGATGATGATCGGAATATTTTATGGAGAAAAGTAAATAAAAAAGGTAACAATGATCTGAGCGCTAAACTTAATATTTTACTTTTATCCTTTCTAATAGGAACAATAGCCGTTGATCAGTTTGTAAAAACTCCATTCGTACGCTGTCATTAGCTATGCGCTCTCTGGGTCGGTCTCTCATTGCATCAAAGGCTCTTATACGCTTTTGCGTCGCATTGCATTGCCTCGTTTGGGCATCTTAAGCTCATCTATGTTGTAAGGCAAATGATTTGTTGGAATGTCTCAGATCTATGGGATGGAAAACGATCGGCACACTTAAGTACCTGCACAGACAACTAACTATTCAGAATGGAGGGAGATATAATGTCTATTTCTTCAAATATGATGAAACATTTGAGTTCTTTAAGGACAAAACATATGTTGTCACAAGCGCTTAAATTACGGAGTGAAGGTGAAAGTTTACTTCTCTAGGCTTTTAAAATATATGTTTTCAAGAATCAAACAAAGTCAGTCAAACAACTTATTCCCTGAGAACTTACAAGAATTGGGAGGTATCAGAAAATTGAAACAGTTTGTAAATGAATTTGCCGCTCAATTAATTTGGTTAACTTTGAGCAATAAGTCTATTGGATTGGGAAACATATGTAACTGCAATGTATCAGCTTGTAGATCATGAAAATTTTGAAATCCAAGTCGCCACCGTATAGAAGCTCACTACAAAAGACTCGTTTGTCTGATACACCAGATATTGAGTTTATTCAATTCTCTACCATCCAATTGAGCTATATACTAAACATCCTTAGATCCGGTACGGTAAGCTTCAAAAATTTCCTGGACTGCCGGTAGTTTTGATCTACGTGGTTAGGTCCATTATGAACGAACGTAAGTAGAAAAGAGCGCGAAAATACGATGAAATCTGGTCAAAACACCCATCTGTGTGCAAAAATGGGAAAACACGTCGAAATCTAGTCACAGAATCCATCCTATTAAGAACTTTGGAGAACATTAGCATCGTTCGGTACAGGTTAAAATAAGAAGGTTGTAAAGTCTGGTGATGTACTTGCAGTTATGGGCTGAACAATGAAGTGAAAATTCTTTTCACCTTTATTTTCATGTAAAATGTCACAGTACATGTTACATTCCACTACTGTCTGACTACTATTCAAATATACAACACTACAGGGACGACATCACAGGTAGGAAAAGACAATGACAACCTCATGGCCATTAACGTAATGACATTCAAATAAATAGCAACTAACTGAGCAACTAACAAATGCTACACACACGATTAACTACTGATAAATACCACAATCCCTTTCCCGTTGGGCGTCAGGCTAGCGATGGCGCATAGTGCAGAACAATAGGAACCCTTGACGTGAGAACAACAACGATGGCACTAACACTGGTCCCATTTCGGAGTCCCCACTGCTCAACAAACTGTCCATATGCTGTCACGTCAGGGTTCGTGATTCACCATAGCATTGATCTGCAATACTTCCAATTTTTGTGGATGAATGATCATTCAAATTTCATGAAATGAATGAATGAAGAACACTCGTCACTTACCTAGGCCAGATCTTATGCTAGAATCCCAACAGTTTCCGAGAAGTTGAACCGGAAATTTACTTGAAAAAAGCACCATTAACAGTCCTCCTGCAACAGAATAAATTTTCATAAATTAATTGAAGGAGAATTTGAGCGTTGATCAAATCAACAGGGCTGGCTGGCAGTCAGAACTTGGGGGAAGTAGACATCAACTATCTCAACTACGGAGCGTGAGGTCAATATTTCCAACAGTTACAGCAGCCCACCAGTTGCCATCTGGCAATGAAGGGTTGTAGTTAGAAATATCCTGAAAGGTGTACCTTTGATGCCACTAGCTAAACAACGTATGCCAGTAAATCAGGCATTTCACGTTCCGTGGGCGAATGATTTTTACATATTGCCATGTGACTCTGTCAAATAAGATGATTGGCTACTGCCAGCGAAGCATAAAAATGAGGTTGAAAAGAGGAAAGTACGCTGCAAAGCACCACAGGAGTGATTTGTTAGAACGAAGGGAAAATAGATGTTAGAGTTTTGAAGAGAACCAAGTATAAGAAGATTAACATGGTGGACGACGGCCCTGTAGTGGATACAAAAATCAAATGCCTGAACTTAAGTAAGTAAACTCACATTAACTGTTACATGAGCTGATTCAGTTGGCCGCCATGTAACAAGGAATCGTATCATTTTCGGAAAATGTGTGGAACTTTGAAGAATTGCGCTTCAACACCAGACGCATGTCTTTTTCGCTTGTGATAGCCTTGATAATGCATATCTAACCTATGAGGAAGGTCTTCGATTTTTATCTAATTCTTGCAAGAATAACTGAAAGGCGTGCTAAAATCATGACAACAGTTGTACGCGGAACAATCTCCGCTGATAACCTGCGGCATGAGCGGCCAAAGCTTATTCGATATATGTTGAGATGCTAAGCTCAATTTATCGATGCTGCAAGAAAAGGAATTGCTACTATAACCTACAAAAACAGAGTGAGATGAGAATGACAGAATCTATTCTAGGAATTCTTTCAATTTACATTTGATGTGTACGTATCTCAATGGATCTTGAAAGTCTGCAACAACGCCAACTGATGATTCGACAAAAATCCGTCAAAAGCGAGAACAGAGCCGCAGCGGAAAGTATAAGCGGTCAAGAATGGTCATTCCCTGAGAGAGTTCAAAGTCCCGTTCCAACGACATTCGATGACAATGACTCTCGCTTTCAAAATTTTTCAGAGCATTGGCTAAGGGAAATTTGTCGCGTGGAGGGACTTCAAATTAACCATGATTGTTTGAGAATATGGATGAATTTAAAAGGCCTGTTTCAAACCCTCAATCTAGGAGCATGTTATATCTTGTATCTAGCTCTTGGAAATGATTGTTTTTGTCTTCGACCAGAGCCATTTCATGTCTTCATCCCTTTCATAGATGACCAATCACGCCATCACAATTTTTGGGCATTGCATTTCTGACGCAATTATGTGAACCTGGATTACATGTGCGGCAAACTCACCCTATTTTAGATGCACACCATCACGAATGAGTGTCAAATGATATGTATGTCAAGTCATGCCCTTGTTAAGTGATAGCAAAATGAATCAATACATTTTTAAAGTTTGTAATGCTTTGTGCGCATAAGATCATCTCCAATGTGGAATAGGGCACTTATCAAACTGCGATATGGTAAAAACAAACAAACCAGCTAACCTAAATAGCTGACTGACTGATAAACTAAAAAACTATTCAATCAACTAATTCAATTCTAATTACTTTGGTCTCATCATATTTGTAGAGATTCAAGTATATGTTCTTCTGCGAGCATTCACCGTTTCCACCTTTCTGTCCGAAAACTATTAGCAAAGAGCGCCTGTCTCATTCATTGTATGTGTACATTATATCCGGTGTCCCAGACAAAGAGTTGCAAATTCGATCATGCTGCACGAGCACAATATTGATTTAAGCTTCACGAGCTTAAATTTGTCTCAAAGAATATCTATGGTACTCTTTGACAAATGGATTGCATATCAAATCTAACTCAAGATGATGATCTCAGTTTTTGAGCTATTTGCGCTGAAAGCTCAAATCCGCTGTTACGCCTAAAGCTTTGCACAAAAAGGGCCAAGGATGTAAATAAATGAGGGAAATAACCGAAAATGATGCAATATATTTCATTGATGACATCTCCCAATAAAATTGATCTAATTC
The DNA here is from genome assembly GCA_964019985.1 of Aurelia sp. 4 Dawson et al 2005. Lineage (NCBI taxonomy): Eukaryota > Metazoa > Cnidaria > Scyphozoa > Semaeostomeae > Ulmaridae > Aurelia > Aurelia sp. 4 Dawson et al 2005. The sequence goes on along the minus strand of OZ026495.1, from coordinate 15,722,907 downwards.
AACGATTGGGTAAGATGCGAAGTACTTCACTCAATGCTGAGAAGAACAGTAGTCAGAAATCGAAGATTTGCCAATGTGATTTGTTATTTCATGTGAGTAGATATGTGTTATTGCCTGCAGTAAATTCTCCATTAAGCCCGCACCTGCGAGTAAGCCTGACCTTAACATAAATTTTTGAAACAACTTTTCCCAGCTCAGAAGATCTGTTCTATCTTTACCTTTCCAAAATCAAATACAGGATGTGAAAATAAGAATCTCAAAGATTCGAAAGTTCGTTACATTGAGAATGCTTGATAGATTGGAATGAACAAAAATTTGATTAATAGCCGGAAGGCTAAACAACGTCTTGATGACTTTTGCCTTATTTCCTGATTACTGAAAGTACAGACAAAACTGGATTTTGGAAAATTACCTTGCACAGAAATGCGCGAAGAAGGGTTTGAAAGCCATGATAAGATCAAGAAGGTTCTCCTTACTCAGAGCAAGATCTAGAAACAAGTTCTATCTTCACGACATATTCTTACGTAAGCAATCTCTTGTACCATCGTTATATCTCTCGCAAGTGTTATCATGTTCAGAAACAATTGATTCTTTAAATGTGTTGGAAAAAAGAATCATTTGATCAAGGGTTATAGGACCCTTTTCACGGAATCAAAGTAATGAAACTTTCATATATTTAACTTTACTAACAGGTTGTCCCAAAAAAATGCCCCGCTCCATTTGTACATATGCTGCGGAGGAAATGTACGATCTATTTTCCAGTTCCTGGTACATTTGCATGGAACAGACTTCCACTTAGAGTTCAAAACTTTGTTTTGCCAATGGGATAAATGGTTGCTACTTTATGGCACGGGAAAGCCAAGATAGTTATCCCTTTAGATGCAGCGCTTCCTTTGTTCTCCAACTGTCATATCATGCACTTAACATTTGAAAGACAGAGCTCTTGAATGTACGTGGTGTGTACAGTTTTCGGCCTATGATCTGGGCTAAAAGCATATGTTATCAGTAAACAACACAATGGAGCCTCTGGCAATTGTTGGAAAAATTTCAACACAGCAATGCAACCCTTTCTTGTAGTATTTACTTGATTTCAGCATTTTTGGAGAGAAGAGAGAATGCTGCCTTCGAAGAAATCATCTTTCAATTTCATGTGACATATATCAGCAACTATTTGTCATATTAGCCAAAACAAATCTAAAGCTCTGAGTTGAAACCTATCCGATGCAACGGTTTCAAGAACAATGGCACATACAGCTCCTCCACAGCAGCCACACAAATGAGACTTATGCAATACCTAGACTGATGAAGATGAGTCTCTTGTTGCCCTGTGCTCTTTGACTTGATGATGGCGCTTCAGGCAATAGAGACTCATAGTATTACTCTGAAAAACTTGGCCCTGTTTAGGCCCAAACTTCGCAATTCTTCCAATACCAATCAGATTGCGAGATTCGGCAGAGAACAACGATGTCGAATTTTTTATTCGAATGATGCAGTTGACTAGATTTTGAACAAAGTTGCTACGGCAGGTAGCTTAAGTTTTCCTTGGCTTGTTTTGACCTTAAAACATGGAAAATGTAGCGTTGAAAGACTCCTTTTGCGCTTACCAGGTAAAGTGAATTCCTTCTTTAGATTTATACCAAGTTTCGTTGATTAAATGTTTGCTCAACGTGGTTTTCATCGCATTTTCTTTCCGAGGAGTGACCGTTGAACAGAGCTACGGCAGTCGTTCGATCCTGATTCGATCGATCGAATCATGATCGAATGCAGGACATAGGGCCGGGTTTTTCACTGTTTCATTATGAGTCCCTCTTGAGCAAGGTTTACCGAAGGGATACAAGGGACTCTTCGTCATAAGTCTATGCAATACCCTGTACATTTCCAATGCTCAATATAAAAGAAGACAAACACAAATATCACCTTAGTCATTCAGCAATCAGCACAATTTCGATTTATCCTACTTATCAAGTGCTGTCTGTATAAGAAATATCAAACACGTGAAGTTCTTTTTTGCGCACCCAGAAGTTATACACCTTTAAACAATTTCTAACCTTTAATGTTCCAAACATTTGACGGGCCTTTAAGCGAGTTCAGAATGGTAATGTGAAAAGTTCGAAAGCGAAAAGTAACTGTAGGCTGGCGTGATGTCCGAAATGCCCAAAAAAGACCATGAAATAAGATGATTTATTCACCTCTCCAAATATAGTGTGTATGTGTGCCTTTCTGCCAACATGTCTTGGGCCCTTATGCCTACAAAATAATGAAAAAAGGTTTTTATTGACGCATTCATTTGCACTAAATTGTAACCCAAAAATCATTATGGCCTTCCTGATTCTTTCAGCTTCTAAGTTGCGCTGAAAAAGCCTTTAACTGTTTGCATCAGTGCAGCGCTGTTCTAGCAATGTTGTTGCAGGTAAGCAGACGAATTAGGCCCGACTCCAAAAAGAAATCACTTGGAAATCTGCTGGCCAGTTTCAAAAACATTAGTTTTCACAAACAGTGACACTGTGTTTGATAGACTCGAAGCCTGTGTTTGATAGTAAGATAAATTCAACGTTTACCTTGGGTAACTGACTGGTGCCATTTACATTACATAATTCCTGTTTAATTCAAAGTTTTTATGCATTTGATCTTTAACATAGATTTAAAAACTCGTTTTCAGTAACCTTGTCATGCCTATGGTATTTGATTCTCTAGCAAAACTGGGGGGGGGGCTTGCTTCAGCCCCCATAATTTATTTCTGTTGTTGATACCCTAGAGCTTTGAAAATTGGCTGGTGTATACAACATGATGAGATGAACCCAAAGAAGGATATGTTTTTAAATATGTCATGTGACCTTCTCATGACGTCACAATGTTGCATTTCAAAGTCAATAGGGCTCAGCTTTAAAAATTTTAAATCGTTGATCATGAGAAAACAGAAAGCAGCACGGACATCAGTCTAATTTGAGTATATTCTGCGGCTAAATAAGATTAGCACAGCGAAGAAAAATTTATGAAAAGTGATTAAGCCATCTCACAGAAATTCAAAGTATATGCGCATGCATAGTGTTGAAATCTGCAAAACAATAGATTCATATTACGAAATAGCTAATTGGTTGGATAGAGGCTCAAAAGTAGTACACAGTTGTCTCCTTTCATATCTCATCACTTTGGGTGTAGATTTATTAGGAGGATTTATTCGAAATTTTAAATAAACGTCTCTCGAAAATTGATCGCGTTTACCCTCTGGAATAAATTCAGTGTTTCTGCATTTTGACTGTAAGAAGTATAAAAACTAAAAGTCAGAAAGTCTGAACGTTTCAAGTGCATTCGGTAAAAATCTATAGAGGAAAAACTGCAGGGGGCAGAAGCTTAATGGGCTGAAATCGTTATTCATCGGCGACCATAGGCAATCAATTAAATTCTAATGACAACCATCCATAATACATGTTACATTGCGTGTGACATTCAAGAGAGAAAACAACGAGAGTGATCACTGAAGGGGTACATCAACCTGATTTAAACAAAGAGGATAAAACGCTGAAGAAGAAGAGCATGCTTTCTGCAGTCTGTTCACAGTATTGAAGAAATACAGGGTGTCCAAACAAACGCCCTTTTGTGTGGCTACTGTGAAGGAGCTGTAGCATCGATTGTCTTGGTTTTACATAGTTGCATAGTTCAGGCTCCAACTTAGAACTTGAGACATCAGTGTTTTGAATCAATCTGACAAGTGGCTGCTGATTTATGGCAGACGGGAGGCAAAATAAATGGTTGCTGAAAGGTGATCTGAAGTTAAAATTTCTATTGATTCAAATTAAAGGCACTGTGGAACGATACGGACTCCTGTTTAAATTTCTTTGATATCTCACTTCTATTAGTTTTCAACTTATCCACTGATATTAAGCTTCAGTTGATAACGTCGTTTTTTTTGCAAATTACTACGATGATATATTGAAATATAGCTGTATCTCAACTTTGAAAGGTTACAGTTGTCGGAGAAATTTTAAGTTGAGCTGAATTAATGTAATAGAAATTTTCTCATGGACTGATATGAATTTTAGAAAGGTATGTCAAGTTAACAAAAGTTCTTTGAATCAATTTCCTTTTGAAAACATAGTCAGCCTCGTACATTTTCTTTACTTTTTGCAAACAAAATGATGTCATCAGCCAATCATACAAAATAGCGCATAATTCGAAAATAAAACAAGGTATCACAAAGTTATAAACGACATTCTTTATCATTCAAAAGTGCTATACATATGCATCAATAAAAATTTTCGCTTCAGATCACCATTAAACAATGGCACTTCCATCGTCCCCCAGGAATGTCAAATCAAGTAGTGCTTGAATGAATGGATTCTATCGCTATTCTCAAAACTTCCATGCATTATTAGAGGATAGATAGTGCTGTGTTGTAGATAATGAGGTCCTCTGACCCTCTTAAAAATGCAGAACAAATTTAAGCATAATGCTAGGACCATTTTTTTGAAAATTAACTTGATGTTGACAATGCAGAAAAACAATAGAAGTGCTATTCTTCTAAAGCAACCATATATCATGAGTAGTAGGGCAAAATTAGCTTGAATTAAATCGAACTTAAGTTTGACTCTAAGATCACTGCGTAGGAAAACATGCGCCGGAGATGCTAACGGGCAACTTAGGCCCAAAAATTCCGAAAGCACACGTGACGAAGCTCATCAATTCAAGGCCAGGAAATATGGCTGAAAAAGACTGCCAATGTCAAGGAAGAGAATTTCATGGCATTTCAAGGTCGGCAAAGAATCTAATCAGATCTTATTAAACCTAATTGTGACTTACCACCCATGCACCCACCAGGCCCTCCCCTAGCCATAAATCAGCAACTACTTGTCAGATTGACTCCAATAAGGTCCTCACCTTTACGATGAAGCTTGCCCTATGCTGCTGAGTAAAAACAGAGAGGATTGCAGCTACAGCTCCTCCGCAGCAGCAATGCAAACGGGGAACAATTTTGTGGGACACCCTATGTGAAGAAAAAATTACTAACAACTAAACGTGGCGTAACAATAACAAAATTCTGATAAATTCACGAAGAAAGCATAGACACACCTATTACTTGTGATTTCTGTCCCTGAATCGTCAGATTTCTTCGTTGTCATCACCTTCAAACACATTGGTTTTCCCATGCACATCATCCATATCTACGCACAATCAATCAAAGACTGATTATGAAGAGGTAGAATACAAATTAAACGGGCAAATTAGTTCACTTGATATGCTGGCTGAAATCTTCCTTTCTTGTTCGGTATGTTGCATTGAAACGATGGGAAATCCCAAATCAAGGCAATACAGGGTTGAAATCGGTACAGTAGTGTCCCGCATAGTGGAAACAACTTTCTCAAATCCAGGAGTGAGGCATTTCTTATAAAATGAGATAAACTTCAAATCAAGTTCAAGTTTCTTATTAGAAAAGTCATGTACTATCGATCAACTGCTTTGACACGTGCTCTATGATTGTGATACAAATATTGTGATACATGAAATGCGGCAGCTATTCCAAGCTGCCTTTCACGTGGTTTCCATAAAGAATTCTTGTTTTCACGTTATGTTTTCAAATGTTTTAGCATATATTCTTAAAAAAGAAAATGGTTTTACAGACTTGCACCAATTTCTTAATTATGGGGTACGAAATAAGAGTGCGTTTCTTTTAATTGGTGTTTCTTTAAAGGGACACAACTGTATTTCGATTTCATAGCTCATAGCTATTTCATAGCTACCAGAAATCTTCTTGAGAAACGCTTTCACACGAGTCCTTGCAGCGAATCATTTACAATGATCCTTTCAATGTTACGACCAATCGATTAATCGACTTATTGCTTCAACTTTGGGAAGATTTGTTGCAATACAAGTCACCAAGATGTCTCTGGTTTCAGCTTTCGCCTAAACTTGTCCTTTAAAACCTCATAACTCAATGAATTTTCATCAGGTATACGAGAATTTGACGTCTAAACTATCAAAGATCTTACCCTGGAATTCGTTCATTGGAAGCGTTATTTTTTAACAATCAATCAAACAGCATTTGGAAAACAAGAGCAGATTTTGTAATACAATAGCAACAGTTGCTTTGATTGACACCTCAATTCAAAGCGATTAGTGACTGCAGACAAAGGAAATTCTCCCAACCAGTAAATCAAAACAAACACCGCCGCAAAACTTGCTTCGAAACCGGTATGGCAAACTCTCGCCTTGTAAAAGAAAGGTGGTTTTCAAGAGAAGCTATGTGCTTGCAATGAAAGAAGGAAGTGTCGCGGATTTCGTTAATTTGATTCAAGTGCTATGTGGTAATAATAATAAAAAAAAAAATAATAATAATAATAATAATAATAATATTGTCTAAGTAAAGATTGATACGTCTTGTTTGTTGGTAAGTAACACGCACGAAAAACAAGATATTTGAATGAAAATTTTCGATCCTACGTGGATCTTCTTCAGTCATAATGAAATGTTCTATAAATAACTAAAACGTTAAGTAGCCATGGCTACTTAACGTTTTAGTTATTTATAGAACATTTCATTATGACTGAAGAAGATCCACGTAGGATCGAAAATTTTCATTCAAATATCTTGTTTTCCTTGCGTGTAATAATAATAATAATAATAATAATAATAATAATAATAATAATAATAATAATAATAATAATAATAATAATAATAATACAATTTATTTACAGTTGGCTAGAAGAATAGCTAATAATGCTAATAAAGGCCAACTCTACCCTATTTACAAACGTTCTACCCTATTTAAACGATACATATGCGGCAGTTGCATCCAGATCCCTTCCAACTTCTGATTTTCATTTTGAATTCCTCACAGCTTTTTGCAGCTTTATATTTGTCTGGAAGCCGATTCCAGACTATGCTACCCCAAAATGAAAGAGACTCATTTCCATATCTATTAGTCCTGGCTTTAGGAAGTTGGAGGAGATTGTTTATTCTTAAGTTATATGGAAGCATCTTTCGATTGAAGGACTCCCACAGAAAGGAGGGGTTTCCAGAGGTAATACATTTGTACACCTCTAACATAGGTTTTTGCAAATTTTTTACATGTATTGTAACTTCCTCGTTCCTGTGTAAGAGCTCTTCAAAATTAGAGTCAAAATCACTTAGCAGCACTCTCAGGGCACGCTTATGAACCCGATTGACTTATTCATTGGCTGTCTTTCCACAGAACATCCAGATGAGTGGGCAATAGTTGAAATTTGTCAGTATAAATGAGTTGTATAGCAGGCTAGCCTTTTGATAGTCAAGGTTTCTTGCAATCCTCGAAAAAGCTTTAACCTTATTTTTGGTCTTCTGGCAGATAGTTTTGACGTGCCCATTGAAGTTTAGTTTTGAGTCAATGGTGACGCCCAAGAGTTTCACCGTATCAGACATTTCTATTATATTGCCGCGAATATCAATGCATAACTCGTGGTCTTCTTTGAGCCCAAAGAAAATTAACTGAAATTTGTCAGGATTTGCAACCATTTCGTTACGCTTATACCAGTTCATGGCTTCTCTCATGTCATCTTCAATGCATATAGCTACTTCGTCTAGGGTTTCACCGCATGCAAAGATCGTGTTATCGTCAGCGAAGCTGCAAACCTGAGAGTGCTCTATAGCATAAAAGAAGTCATTTATAAATACGTTAAATAAGAGGGGACCAAGTACAGAGCCCTGTGGAACTCCTTTTGACAATGTTTTCCAACTACTAAAGCTACTTCCTACTTTGACTCTCTGCTTTCTCTCAGTGAGGTAACTGTGAATAAGTTTTAGACTGTCTATGCCGAAGCCGTAAGCCTCAAGTTTAGCGATAAGCAGATCATGTGGCAGACAGTCGTATGCCTTTGAGAGGTCCATAAGTACCATTGCAGTGACACCCCCCTTGTCAACACAGCGACGAATCATTTCAATAAGAGCATGCTGAGTACTGTGCCCCTTTTTGAAAGCACAAAGGATCGTTTTGACAGTAGAATTTGTTTTAACAGTAGGCGCTCAAAAACCTTTGATAGTGACGAAAGGACACTAATTGGACGAAAGTTCTTTTTCACTGTAGCATCGCCATTTTTGAACACAGGTGAAACATCTGCGAGTTTCAGTTTTTCAGGAAATATGCACTGCTCAACCATTTCATAAGCAAGTTTAGTAGCCTCACTGAAAGAAAGACCAGAGGTCAACTTAAGAATATGTGCGGGCAAATCCCCACTCGTCTTTTTACTTACGTCTAAGCGATTGATTTCATCCCATACCTCTGCATACTCGAAACGGCGAAACTGAAAGACAGCATTCTCCTCAGCCATTTGTCTGATTTTTATGACACTTGGATGCGATATAAATTTCTGTATGGCCTCAAAAACCGGATGAGGGGATGGTTCAATGACATTACTTGTGGGAGCTTGCTCAATGTTTAGTGTTTCCGTTATAGTCGCAAAATAAGAATTGAAACATTCAGCTAATTCATCACTTTTTGAGATTGTGCGCCCATTTTCAACAAGTGTTATGTTGGCATTTGTATTCGTTACCTAATCAGACAAAAGAGGTTTGAATGTTTTCCAGAACGCCCTCTCGTTTCCGACTATCGTTGGGTCAAGATTCTTGTAAAAATCTCTTTTTGCTTCCCTATTCATTCTTACAACGAGATTTCTCTGAAGCTTGTACTTCCGTATGTCTTGGTCATCCCGAGAAACATTTGCTCTATTTTTTAATCGCGTGCGTTTCATCATGGCTTTGCGTAGTTTTTTGGACATATGAGGCTTATTGTTGCCTCGTATAGTGACAGATTTCTTGGGGGCGAAGCTGTTTAAGGTGGTAATATACAAATTTTCAAATTCTGTATAATTTTCAGGTGGATTTTCATTCATTTTACGCGCTAATGCTTCTCGGAAACAAGTTTCAGAGAAATTTCGGTAAGAACGAAAGCTAACAACTTTTGGCGGTAATCTGTCATCAGTAGTTTTAAGGATGATATACACCATATGATGGAAGTCGCTGAAACCTGTTTCAAACGTGCTGCTGCAGAAGCAATTATTTTTGCTATTCGTCATTATTAGGTCAATGCATCTACCATTTGCAGATTTAAAGCAAGTTGGACTGTGAATAAGGTTTACCAGCCCGTTGTCTTCCATAATAGAGCGCATACCAGCCTCGTTTTCATCCATGTTAAAATCACCAAGCATTAGTATGTTATCATAGGTAGACGAGAAGAAGTCAGTTGCTCGTTGTAAATTTTCTCTAAAATACGCAGGGTTTTGGTTGGGGGGCCTGTAGACAGGTAGTAACAACCATTTCTTCGTACGCAAATTTAGCTCAATGGGAATTATTTGCATATCTGATGCAATATCGATCCCATCGAGGGTTTTAGATGAAATATTCTCATTGATCAGTACCGTCAATCCCCCGACCGAGCAGTTACATCCAGCCGATATGGCTGTTTAAAGCCATGTATCTTAAACTGGCCTCTTGGAAAAGAATCATCAAGCTTCGTTTCTCCAAAAATTATCACATCAATGTTGTTTCCTATCATATCCATGATGTTTTCAAATTTATTTCTTATTGAATTTATGTTGAGATAACTAATGATAACATTTTTTGGATGTTTTTTCCGAAGATCTTGAATTTGTTCTACCCAGTCAGGATGATGAATGAGATTACGATCAGTGAGAATCTGTTCGGTGTTATGGTTATCACTATCCCTACTACAGGCCCTACTAGTTTGATCAGTTGGATGTTTCTCGCATCAGTTATTGTTCAAAAAATCTAAGAAATTATGAGCAAGTTTTGCCACACCTCGTTTATTCAAATGTAGGCCCTTCATACCAAGTCCTTCTTCGGTGATGTTTTCATTCTCAATGGTTTTGATATTCTTTTGTGTGCAGTATTTTTTCATCTTTGCCTTCAGCTCACGTACTTTCTTTGTGTACTGGCCTTCTCGATCTTTCCTCAAAATTGGCAGTGATATCACAACTTCAGTCTGGGGAGATTCTGTTTCCACCAAATTAAAGGCAGTCTGTCGCGCATTTGATTGGGTGATAATGACAATACGAAGAATACGAAATTTGAATGGCTGATGATCCTCTGACTTTCTACGGCCATAAAAAGTCAAGAAGATTAGCCCTCCTTTGTTTCAAATACACAGATTCAAAAAGAAATCCTTTGTGTTGATCTCTGATCGTAGCAGCCAATCAGATACGTGACAAACTGCCTTTAACAGCCTGATCTAGGAACTGCTGTGTGTCAATACCACTGGTAATATCATTTGTGCCAGTGTGTATTATGATTGTGCCTGGCCTTCGACGAACGACAGGTTTCAGGTGATCCACAATGTCCTGAATGTTTGCCCCAGGATTTACTTTCACGTACACTTTACGCTGACGATTCATAAGACCTCGATCACTTATACCATGCAGCATGGAATCCCCAATAATCGTTACTTGGCGGCTTTGATCATTTTCGTTGTTTCGATCCTTCGATTCTCCTTCAGGTTCTGCATTTTTATTTTCATTCTCATTTTCTGGTGGTACTTGGGGAGGTGCCTGTGCTCTGTTTCCTTGTGTGTTGTTGTTTTGTTGCAGAGACTTTGAGCTGTTGTTTGTTGTCGGTGTCTTGAGATTTTCAGCTTTTGAGGGGTTTTTGTTCACCTTTGTTTTTTTCGCCTTCGCTTGATTGCTGGTTTTCTCATGGGGGCTTTGAATTTGCATTTGTACTGATCGCGTCTGCCTGTTGTGTATGACGTCTAGCATCTTGTTGTTTTAGGATTGTCTCGATGATCTGTTGTTTTGAATTTAATTCTTTTTCTAGAGTTTTGACTCTTTTCTCCAAGCATCCAATCAACCTTTCGTACAAGGTATGTACATCTTGTTGGTCTCGGGGAGAATCCATCCATTGATAGTCAACAGAGTCCTTCAACCATTGCATTTCGACCTGCAATTTCGCGACCACATCCCAAATGTGTTTCTTGAACTCGGGGATATCATTTTGCTCTGCACTATGTTCGTCCACACCTTCCACTGTGGCAGATTCCACTTCTGGCTTATCATTATCTCGAATAATGACCAAATTTGGTGTGCTTAGGCGATAAGAGACCTTTTTCTTGTACATAATCTCCCTCAACAGATTCTGCTCGATTGCTGCTTTCAGTGCCGCTTGCGTGTCATCCTCGGTCCATCCAAACTTCGTTGAGCACTTTTTCTGGATATTTTCGAGGTTTTGTCCCTGGTTTTGATTCTTTATTTCTTCTACAACGTTTATTACATTCACTGCCAAGGTTTCTCTTCATTACTGGCCATTTTCTTCACTGTTTAGTTCTGAAATCTCGTTTCTCATTGGAGCTCCAAAACTCACGTCCACACTCGACCAGAACAACAACAACAATCGCTTTAATTAAGTCCAAAATACATGAGAATTATAATGCCTTGTGCTCGGTTTCTGAATCAAATAAACAAAATCCGCGAGACAAAAGTTTAGATTTACCCTTCTTCTTTCATTATAAGCAAATAACTTTTCTTGAAAACCATCGTACGCTTACACAAGGCGAAGATTTGCTCTACTGTTCTGGGCAGATTTTGTGGTCGTGTCAGCTTTGAATTACCTGTTGAGAGAATTTCCTTTGTCTGCAGTCCCTAATCGCTTTGAATTGGGGTGTCCATGCCCTTTTCAACTAACCGGTTTCGTTTTGGAATTTTTCAAAATTTCTTCAGCTTGCGTCAAATGAAATTTCTGACCCCAGATTCACAATCAGCACCCTAAATTTTATATAACTGCCAATCCTGGTAATCTTGGTGTTAGCGATTTCAATTTTAAGAGCACGATAAATTTGAAAATTTATGAAGGATTTGACCGAGAATAACGATTAAGGCTGTTAAGGTACATCCCGAACAATTTTCACGGTCAAATCACTTATAAATCCCCAAATTTATTATCTCCATAAAATCGAAATCAAGAGCTCTAGGAACATAAAAAATTGTCATTGAATTAAACATGGGGTGTTGAATCCAATCACGGGAGTACGGGCTTCATCAATGACGGCCTTAAATTCATCCTTCAGCAGAACCATGCTAGCTAAGAGCACTGTTTATCTGTTCGCGCTATGACTTATCATGTCGGTAAATGTATCCAAATTGCTGCAAATCAACATCCAAAAAGTAAATTATACGATTAAAATCCGTTTGTGCGATCGATTGTAACAGCTTTTAGCCCATAATAAGCGCGCTTTTTCTCACACTACGGAGCAGTTCTAAAACACGTCCGAACAATACTCGTGGTGGGCGTGGCGCAGAATTCCCGCAGAATTCCCGATGTTATAATGAGAATCCAAATAATGCTGCCCAGGGTTAGGAACTATCCTAAAAATGTTTACGGAAGGCATCGCTGATGATGTCATAACAAGTGAAAATCAATTTTACGGCACAAACAAGGTCCATTTCTACAAGACCTTTGCTAATTATCTTTAATCATAATTTACTTTTTGACAAAATGATCGCTCAGATTACAGACCTACAGTAAATCCCCGCGTATAAGAACCTACTTTTTTGAGAGCCAGGCTGAAATTGGTTCTTATTTCAAAGATACTAAGATTAATTTAAGGTATAAAGGTTCTTATTTGAAGGGTACCTCATGTTGTCCCCTTGAGAGTCACACGAACATGTTCAGCCCTATTATTTGTTTCAGAAGCGTTCTTATGGACATACTAAGTAATTGGGGAGGAGAATAAATCTTTCAAACCCAACAGGGACCACAATGACCTTGATAACAGCAATCAAAATCAACTTTGCAACATCTCCAATAAGAACCTATGTTTCATCAGACTGAAACAGGTTCTTAATTGCAAGGTACATAATTTAGGAAAAACAGCCTCTAGGTTCTTATTTTGGTAGGTTCTTATATGCGGGGATTTACTTTTTTTATTGATACATATATTATTACAATAACAATATTACTTCCTACCATACAGATTCTAATTACTTTACTACACTACAGGAACGATAACTAACAAACAACTACACTACGATTTAAGAACTAATGGATAATGTGCTAAATACCGTCTGCCATTAGATGTCTGGCCAGGGTTTCAAAGAAATCAAATATAGTCACGAGCTCAAGTCGTTCGTGAAGTTGAAAGATGGTAAAACTGCCTCACATCTAATGTGAAACAGGATTACATAGAAAAAGAACCTTTACTTTAAAGGACTTGGTGGCTGCTTGGTACGGACGTTGCAAGTGATTTAATCAAACCGACCAGTGTCGTGGATGAAGCGCAAAAGTCAATTCGAGTATATTTCTATTCACTTTATTAGAGAGGTCTTGATCACCATACAATAAAAGCTGGGTCAAAGAATCATTTGAAAGATCGTCAATTTGCTTAAATGGTCGTATTAATTCAACAATTCCAGCGAAAAGATCCCGACTTTGAGCATCAAAAGATGGGCAGAGCAACAAAAAGTGCTCCGTATCCTCAATGCCATCGCTTGTTGGGCACATTGGGTTTATTGTATCCCTAAAATCATGCTTGAATTTGTGGAAATTCAATTTGCTGAGACCAACCCTGAGTTGGGTAAGAAAGGATAATCCTTTTGGGCCGTAAATTCCAAACACAGATTTTGCAGGGGGGGGGATTATCGATAAGAGCTTTTTCTTAAAAACAGCAACAGAAAGTGCAAGTCTCAATTCAGGCTCAAGCTTATTCCATTCGGATAAATAATTTGGATAGAAGCTAGATTTGAATTTGTCTGTCCTTGCCCTTAATCGCCCAATGACATCCTGATCACGAAGATGGTACTGCCACTGATGAAGAGGGGGAATCGGATCTACTGTATATTCAGGACTAAGATTATTTACAAACTTGTAGCACAAGGTAAGGCGCCTACTCCATCTTCTGGAACTTAATGACTCCCATCCAAGCTCTGTGTACAGCTTATCGCGAGACGTTCCTCTCCATGTTCCTGTTACAGCCAAAGCAGCAGAATACTGAACGGACTCTAGCTTTTCCATTAGATTTGGTAAAATGATGTTTTGACTGAATTCACATACTTTAGCAGGAATATGGTAAATAACATCACCATAGTCCAAGTGCAGTCTAACATAAAGCTTATATAATTCGTTTAGGGTATTCCTGGGTAGATACTTGGAGAGATATTTCAGCAAAGCGATGCCCTTTCTAGTTTTTGAGATAGCTGATTTTATGTGAGCAGAGAAAGATAGCTTTGAGTCCAAGGTAATTCCTAGATGCATATGTTCATCTACTTTCTTCACAGGTATGTCGTTGAAACGGATCACTGGATGATCAATTTCAATTTTCTTCCTTGAAAAAGTTAATTCAACAGCTTGTTTTTGAGGGTCAGGATTTAAAGACATTCTCCAAGTGTGAGCCCACTGACTTATCGAATCCAAGTCATGGTTCATATTATTGGCTGCTGTATTAGAATCTTCAACCACTGTGAACAATGATGTATCATCAGCAAATAGCTTAACATTGCATTTTAAGCTCATGGCTAGATCATTTATGTACACTAGGAAAACAGAGGTCCTAGAATAGAGCCCTGAGGCACCCCTGCCGAAATATCTCCCCAATAGACCCATTTACGGAAAGAAAAGCATCATGGGTAATAGGGGCAAAATTTGTTTCTTTGAACGCATGTTTCAAGAAATTATTTCATGCCTTTCATCTCGGCTTGCCGTCCAATTTTGGCTCTTATTCGCTCAAAATTTCATCAAAGTTCATGGAAACAACACAGCACTTACCAGAAACACAGGGCTGTGAAATTTTAATTGCATTTTCTGCATAGACTTTGCTAAATTTATGTCTATCCTTCACAAACTGCGCCCTTCTTCGTGTTTCATACTCAATCACAAGTCTATACTGGTAGACCCCGGCTCCTCTTTTCGATTGCCAGAACCATATACAACACTGCATTCGCTTGATTTCCAAAATGAAGGCACCTCGCATCCTTATTTCAAGTTACAAAAAGTCTCCTTGCCGCATCTTTCTTCGTTCACAAAAAAATGTAGTTGTAGTATTTCATTTGATGTGTTTGAGATTCTGCAAATTCTCAAATCGATTCGAACGCACCTGAAACGCTGAAACTGTCTGGAAATAGTGCCAAACGTGTGACGGGGTGAGCCAAAGGGTAACCCAAGAAAGGGACAACGGAGGCAAATTTTCTGAAAGAGATCTTATATTTATGTCGCTTCTTTTTCATAGTATAATTAGTCTTTTTAGAGAAGCTGCGTATAAGAAACTCAGCTATCAGATCGCAGAGCATTTAGGAAATTTCAGTGACAGAAAACATATTTTAACAAACTTTTATTTTAGAGGTAATTCTTGGCGCGTTTGTCTTTATTTTCACTTTTACGGTATCGTAAGTCTTCAACCGTACTTGAGCAGTGTCCAAACATTCGAAAGGCTTTGAAGTATTGTTTCGAAAGTAGATATCACAATTGTTTATGGAGCATTTAGAAAACATTTAAAAAACTTATGAAAACTCAAAATATGACAATTTTAGAAAATTTCAGTGGAATTAAATTCTTAGTTTCCCGTGAGTGAACAGAAAATATATCGTCTTTTGCGTTGGTGCTCTGTTCATGTTAGCGCAATTTTATCAAATTAATGCCGAAAAATAAAGTTCCTAAGCCTGATAAAATTTTACACTTATGACATGAACCACATGCGCTGCAAAAATTTTCGAGATCAATCAACCGAGGGCGAAGATAATGATTTTTGAAGTTGGGCCTAAATCAGATCTTTGTTTACATGACCGGAGGAGGCATGGCACTGCTTTGACAGCAAATTACTATTCATTGTATCTACGCTCATACTTCACCAATCCCTTTCATTTTAGTCTCATTCTGATCCTCTAAACGTGTGCTTTGAGGCAATGTAAAGCATGCTAACATGTTTTACCTTTTTATGACCATTTTTAGACCATTTCACAATGGTACTTTTCAAAAAAATTGTTGTCTTCAAAATCAATTGTAAAAAAAGTATGTTTTCCTATGCTCTTCAAAATATTTTCAACAATTAGATACAGCTTTCTAACAAGTTTCTACCAAAGGGCTGGTGCCAATTCGCCTCCAAAAATGTTAACAACAATTTTAATTTACAAGTTTTGTACATAATTTTAACATTTTTGCACATTCCGTAATGAAAATTAGATTGTTTGAAACCGATGCAGAGTCACAGGGAAGGCCATTTATTTGTCCTTTAAGCCTGCTAAACCCTCGAGTCAAACAGTTTAAAGGCCAAAATGGTAGTTTTCAGCCCTGCAAACTGTGTCAAATGTTAGTAATTATATTGTTTTAACATGTAGGTAAGGCCTGGTCACCTTTACTGACTTAACTGGATGTCTGTTAACGTTTAGTGGTTGTTACATGCAAAAATCTTAGAAATCAAATTCAAGACTTGTGAAATGAAAATAGTCATAAAAAATTTTTGGGTTCGAACTGGTACCAGCCCTTTCATAGAAACTTGTTATAAAGGTGTTTCTAATTGTTGAAATTATTTTGAAGAGCATAGTGAAACATAATTTTTTTGTCTTCAGCTTTTTATTTTACAACTGATTTTTGAAGACAAGAAAGTTTCAGAAAAGTACCATTGTGAAACAGTCTAGAAATGGTCCTAAAAGGCAAAATATTTTAGCATGCTTTACATTGCCTCAAAGCACACATTTAGAGGATCAGAATGAGACTAAAATGAAAAGGATTGGTGAAGTCTGAGCCTAGATACAAGGAATTGTTATTTGCCGCTAAAGCAGTGCCATGCCACTTCCGGTCATGTAAACAAAGATCTGATTTAGGCCCAACTTCAAAAATCAATATCTTCGCTTTCGGTTGACTGATCTCGAAGATTTTTGCAGCACATGAGCCCCTAGGTTATAGTGCATGTCTCAAGCGCAAAATCAAAAAGGAATCGACAACTTCAAATTTTGGTTAAATTCGATGCTCTGGATCACAGTGCTGTGTTGTCTAGGAGTGCATTGCAAGAAACTGTATTGTTATTGTAAAGGCAGAGCAAGGATTGAAATTGCGATGAAACAATAAAAAAACCAAAATAATTTGAGGATTTGAAAAAGGACTGAAATTGGCTTGACACTTTTCATAAGTGCAGACGATTTTTGCACGGATACGCGGAAACACCCAATTGTTGCTCGCCACTGACTGATTTCAACCGGCATCATCGTGCTCAGATCCTTTCGCTGTTCCTAAGGGGCAATACGACACAAAGCAACCACCGTAACAAAAAAAGGAGAATGAATATGACGAAGCATAACCTGGACAAAATACGGCTATTACTAAAATAGGAAATCGGGGAATCGGGGAATCGGGGAATCAAAAATCGGGGAATATGGAAACGGTAAGAGATATCGGTATGCAGTTTGTGGTATGATAACTAACTACCAAATACAAGTCTATTCCCAAAAAATCAAGGGAATCCCCCATGGGATCTAGCCACAATACTCAGTCAAAAGTTCAGTTTCTGAAAAATTACTAAAATGGGGAATATGGAGACTAAAAGCTTTACAGAGGATAGAAGCATATCAATCGATAGCTCTTGGCCTCCAGGTTTCAAAAATTCAACAATCTAACTCATATGTTAAACATGGATTCCACAATCGGGCAACAAAGTTGGGGAATCGGGGAATCGGGGAATATGGAAACTACATAAGATATGAGAAAATTTTGAACGACAGCATGCAGTTCTCCTTGAAATTAAGTCAATTTCCAAGTTTCGTATTTATATCTTGGATAGTTTAGCCGTAGCAGAGCTCTGAAGTTTGCATTTTTTTGTCATTTGGGAACATGAAGCTATTCAATTTATTTCTGCGCGGCACGACTTGGTGTCATGTCCTCGCGCAGCTTAGTTGACGGTGTTAACAGCGTCTCTCTTGGGCTATGTTGAACAATGTTCAAGCCTTTGAAAACTTCTTTTGTCCATGGCTATTGAAATCTATCCGTTCCTATTGTACATTCATTCAAGCCTGTTGGGGCAATGGCTTCGTCAGTTTCACGGGGGCTACATCGATTCTAAATCCATCGCTTCAATGTTGCATGTACATGAAACCCTAAAGCCTATACTTTGACAAAAGTTATCGAAACTGAGAACATTTGGAATGGAATTCATGCATTCTGAAAATAGGAAACAAATTAAGAAATTGTGAATATTAAGATACAAAAAGTTGGAGTGTGTCTGAGGAGCACATACTAAGAAACTTTTATAAATTAAAGGCAAGTATATCATGCAAACATGTCCACAGGGAGCCTCATAATAATGGGGAAATTCAAAAAAATATACACGTTTTTTTATAAGTAACTGGTTTATAAGAAACTGGTACTGAGATGGCCAAAATTTTAAGAAACTCTAGTACTATGTCTGAGAAGAACTAAGAAACTTTTCAAAGTTAAAAGCAAAAATATTATAGCAAATAGATCGTTGAACCTTTATTTTTGAGCAATATTATCTAACCATTGGTGTTTCAACACAGCAGAACACTGTCTATTCCTTTATGATGTTTTAAATGTCAAGAAACATATCTGCCGCAGTGTTAGCGACCACATTGCTAATTCTACATTCAAAAAATAAGACACCAATTAAGAAACTTTTAGTACTAAAATGGACAAAATTTCATGCGAACTTAAGAAACTTTTAGTACTTTGGCTTTATCCTAGTTTCTTATAAAAAGAAAACGTGTATTTTCTGGAATAGGAGCTGCATAGGAAACTGCGAGGCATTTGCGAAGCTTTGAGATAAAAGCTGCTTAAGAAACTGCGAGGGACTCGTGGCGCGAGGAGCTGCTAAAGAACTGCAAAAAATGCTTAGCAAATCCTGGGCCTTGAATAATGTTAACTGAACCGTTTATATTGAGGGGCATTTCGCACTCCAAAACCTTAACAAATATCAAAAAGTCTCACACAACTTTTGGCGACAAGCCTTTGTTTTCAAGAAAAATCTTCAAAAAACCTCTGAAATCCTATTCTTTCAAAAACTTTCGTACGCTTTCTCGCTTCGATAAGAAAAGTGTACTGCTTAAAGGTTTTTAATTCAACATGAGAGTTTTTGTATTTTAATACTCACAATTTCTTAATTTGTTTCCTATTTTCTGAATGCATGAATTCCATTCCCAATGCACTCAGTTTCGATAACTTTTGTCAAAGTATAGGCTTTAGGGTTTCATGTACATGCAACATTGAAGCGATGGATTTAGAATCGATGTAGCCCCCGTGAAACTGACGAAGCCAGTGCCCCAACAGGCTTGAATGAATGTACAATAGGAACGGATAGATTTCAATAGCCATGGACAAAAGAAGTTTTCAAAGGCTTGAACATTGTTCAACATAGCCCAGAGAGACGCTATTAACACCGTCAACTAAGCTGCGCGAGGACATGACACCAAGTCGTGCCGCGCAGAAATAAATTGAATAGCTTCATGTTCCCAAATGACAAAAAATGCAAACTTCAGAGCTCTGCTACGGCTAAACTATCCAAGATATAAATACGAAACTTGGAAATTGACTTAATTTCAAGGAGAACTGCATGCTGTCGTTCAAAATTTTCTCATAGCTTATGTAGTTTCCATATTCCCCGATTCCCCGATTCCCCAACTTTGTTGCCCGATTGTGGAATCCATGTTTAACATATGAGTTAGATTGTTGAATTCTTGAAACCTGGAGGCCAAGAGCTATCGATTGATATGCTTCTATCCTCTGTAAAGCTTTTAGTCTCCATATTCCC
The DNA here is from genome assembly GCA_964019985.1 of Aurelia sp. 4 Dawson et al 2005. Classification (NCBI taxonomy): domain Eukaryota; kingdom Metazoa; phylum Cnidaria; class Scyphozoa; order Semaeostomeae; family Ulmaridae; genus Aurelia; species Aurelia sp. 4 Dawson et al 2005. The sequence continues at coordinate 15,703,190 of OZ026495.1, read as the reverse complement.
CATTTTAGTAATTTTTCAGAAACTGAACTTTTGACTGAGTATTTTGGCTAGATCCCATGGGGGATTCCCTTGATTTTTTGGGAATAGACTTGTATTTGGTAGTTAGTTATTATACCACAAACTGCATACCGATATCTCTTACCGTTTCCATATTCCCCGATTTTTGATTCCCCGATTCCCCGATTCTCTATTTCAGTATTATTATTATTATTATTATTATTATTATTATTATTATTATTATTATTATTATTATTATTATTATTATTATTATTATTATTATTATTATTATTATTATTATTATTATTATTATTATTATTATTATTATTATTATTATTATTATTATTATTATTAATTTCTTTATAGTAGGCGTTTAAATGAATAGCAAAATTACAGCTAATTGAAGCCTACTAAAACAAAAGCAAAAGTGAAATAAAAATAAGCCTACAAATCTAACATAAAACGATCTTCCTAAATATATACATATGTACATATGTTACATATTTACAGGCGATTTTTAGCTTGAGATAAGAACAAGGTTAATTCAAGAACCCAACCTGTGCTATGACAGTCTTGCATAATCGGCAGTTGCAGTCATCACCCTTCCATTCCTCTATACGTTTTTTAAAGATGGAAATATTAAGTGACTGTTTAATGTCATTGGAGATTCCATGCCACAGTTTACATCCAAGGAAAGAAATACTCTCTAACCCATACTAGAATATTGCTGCTCCTTAGATGATAAGGGGGATTTTTCTCCATGAAAATTTCAGTCATAAAGCTTGGGGTGATATTTGATTTAGTTTTGTAAATCTCTGTCAGTAGCAACTGCAGATTCCGTTTATGTACAGACACAGAATTATCTCTCGTCAAAAGTGTATCAAAGTCAGAAACATCATCTTTGTATGCGATTTCAGTGCCTTTTTGTGAATGTGATTGATCTTGTTATTAAGATATCTGTCACAGAACATCCAAACCAGGGGGCAGTAGCTAAATTGGGATAGGATAAAAGCCCACATGATATGCTTGAGTTTTTCAGTGTCAAGTAAGTAGGAAATACGCGAAAGAGCGTGAAGCTTTTGGCTTGCTTTCTTGCATAACGATTGAACGTGTGTCTTGAAAGAAAGTTGCTTGTCCAAAGTTACGCCCAGCAGTTTTTCCTCTCTGCTGTCTGTGATAGTTGTACTTCCGATTTTTATCGACAAATCATTGCTCTTTTCACCGAATATCATCAAGTGGCACTTATCGTCATTTAGCTTCATGTAATTATTCCGAAACCATTCAGAAATAAGCAGGGTTTCGGTTTTTAACTTATTGATTACGTTTTCATGATTATCATCGCAGACATAGATCGTTGTATCATCAGCATAGTTGCATATTTTGCAGTCTGTCACAAACATAAACAGGTCATTCAGGTAGATGTTAAACAAGAGAAGCCCCAGCACAGATCCCTGCAGTACGCCTACACTAGTCTCTATCCATGTGCTGAAAGACCCATTCACTTTTACTCTTTGCTTTCGCCTATTCAAGTAGCTGTGGATGAGCTGCAATGCTCCTCTGCTAAAGCCATATGCTTCTAATTTTGCAATTAGCAGATCATGATTCAAGCAGTCAAAGGCCTTGGAAAGGTCCATTAACACGGCCCCAGCAGTGTTACCACTGTCCAATGCTGTCCTGCAGTCTTCTATGAAACGAAGAAGAGCATGCTGTGTGCTATAATTCTCACGAAAACCACACAGCAATGAATTGAGAAAGCAGCGAGCAAAAGCTTTCATTTGATACTCCATTAATCTCTCAAAGATTTTGGATGCAGATGGCAAGACTGTTATTGGTCTATGATGTTTCTTGATGAAATTATCATCCTTTTTGTAGAGTGATGAGATATCTCCTGCTTTCAGAGTTTCTGGAAAGTCATTTTGTGAGATAGTTGCATTGAAATGTCCTTGAAGGATTGGTGCAAAAATATCAGAGTTTTCTTTCATGACCTTCGCAGGTATACTTCCTACTGAAGACGATTTCCTGGGGTTTAATTTTCTAAGTTGACAAAAGAGCTCTTCAGCAGTAGCTTGCCTAAAGTGAAATGATTCTGAGCATGTAAAGCACTCTTTAATTTTCTTAATGCTAGGATAGCTTTTATATTTTTCAACAGCCTTATCTATAGGGTCTTCTATACCTGTTGTGGATGATAGTTGTGCACCAGTGTCAGTGATTTCTTGATCTTGTGTGATATTAGAAAAATAGTCGTTGAAAATTTCTGCAATTTTGAGATCATTAGTAACAATTTCACCTTTTTCAATAAGTGTGATAGATTGAGATACTTGTACCTTATCTGTGAAAACTGGTTTAACTGTTTTCCAAACTTACGGTTATCCGTAAGATTGTTTAGGTCCAGGTCTTTGTAATAGTTAATTTTGGCTTTGCGCAGTAATAGCCACAAAATAAACAATTGAAAAAACCAAAGAAGTAAGGGCTAGCTCTAACACAATACTTCGAAAATGAGCCACAGAAAACGATGACCACAAGAGACCTCAAACAATAAGTGGTTTTTGAAAGGGGTTTTGAGGGTTAGCACAGAAATGTTTGTCTTTCTACAATCTTTTATTTATATTTGTCAAGAGGTTTTTATTCATAATTGAAAATGCTTTCAAAAAGAATACAATGCTTGCTATTTCACAAGAGCCAAAAAGAAACTTAATGATCCTCGTGGGAATGCTGTCGCTTTTTGAGTCAAACAAGCTGTTCTAAACATCCTTAGCTTAAGCCTTAGGCCAATAGAACTGTAGTCAGTTAAACTTCTCGTAAATTTAAATCAAAAATTGCTATAAAATGTAGTGCTATAAGATTAACATATGAGGGGGAAAAACAGTGACCATATCTGTGGCAGGGGGAAAAGCCCAGCAATCATATTTCAGCGACTTTCTAAAGTGGCACTGACTGTCTAGGTGGGCGCAGATAAAAATCGTGGAATCAGAGACTTTGTTAAATCTACTTGATGGTTCCACTTAACAAGGAAATGATTACGCGCCAATATTTGAAGTGCAAAGAACTGTGTGTGGGAATTTACTGTATCTCAGTTCTCCCTTTTTTATCAAGAGTGTTCGAAAAGTTGGTTTATAATCAGCTTTATGAGTATTTGGACGTAAATAAACATCTTTTTTCGCATCAATCCGGTTTTAGGAGTTTACACTCTGTAGTTACATCCCTCTTGAATAATACCAAATGTTTGGTGCGTCAACATAGATAATGGGAAATACACTGCCAAGGTCTTCATCGACCTTAAGAAAGCGTTTGACACCGTCAATCGTCAGATTCTTCTCGCGAAACTGAAGAAACATGGCATTGATGGCCTCGAATATTTATGGTTCCAATCCTATCTTGAAAACAGACGCCAGTTCTGTAGGGTGAATGGTGCATGCTCTGATATGAAAGATATCGATTGTGATGTTCCACAGGGATCTTGCTTAGGATCACTTCTCTTTTTAATCTACATTAACGATCTTCCACTGGCAACTTTAACTGTTTTTTTTGTGTATTGTACAGTCTATAGTATTAGGTAACACGAAATGCAGTTTATTTTACTTGCCTTTATCTAGCAACAATTTTGTCCTCGCTCGATCTCTCCGAATTTTGCATTAAACACACAGTTCTTTGCATCAAAATGTTCCTCAGCTTTTAAACTTTGTACTCAATGCAGTCACTTTCACATTCCTCCGTGAGATACTTGGAAACAAACGCAAAATAGAACTTATCTCTGCGACGGTTTCAAATCTGCCGAAGCTCAGTCTCAGCATCCTGTCCAAGTCAAATAGCGCCAAAATTCGAAATTCGAACAAAATTGGCTGCAAATCACACCTTTATCACCCCCCCCCCCGGATCTTTCCCAGCGATAAATGCTCCTGCTGGAGATTTGGGGGATAAAACTTTTCCTGCTAGAGATTTGGGGGACACAATTCTTTCGAGAATCCTTGAGATCACAGAGATCACCGAGATAGGCCTATAGTTGTTAGCCTCGCTTTTAGAACCTGATTTGAAGATTGGGGTAACCCTCGCCAGTTTCCAGATATCAGGGAAAATAACCTTCCGCAAAGAAAAGTTGAAAACCATTGTCAATGGTCTGCATATGAGATCCGCGGCGTCCTTTATGAGCATTGTCCAAAGTTTGTCAGGCCCTGGTGCCTTGCCATTTCTTAGTTGCTTAATGGCCTTTGGTATACGTAGTTATCATCAACCGGGGTAAGCCTCATCATATTAGGTTCATTAGCAATATGTTGAAGAGGATCATCATTGGCATTTTTTTCAGTTTTACTGGCAAGCTTCGGTCCAACTGAAACAAAATGGTGATTCAATGCCTCCAATATATCTCTTTCTTTGGTTAGTTTTCTGCCCTCAATGTTCAAACTCACAGGCATTGTCGAATTCGAAGATTTTTCTAAGACTCTGTTAATAGTGTGCCACATTTTCTTCGGGTTGTCCTTATTTTCATTAACTAACCCATGGTAATGTGACTGTAAAGCAACCTTTATTTCTTTCGTTACTTTATTCTTAAGTTGCTTATATACACTCCATTTCTCAGGAGATTTTTCAATATCAATTTTGTAAATTTTTAACACGGCCTCCTGTAAAGCAGTCTTAGATTGATGGGGCACCCTGCATAAAAAATTCAAAATGAAAATGAAATGAAAATGAACTAATTATTTGCATGTCTTAGTCAGCACAGCTATAGTTCTAGGGTAAAGTGGATAACCCTTGGGTTAAAGCAGGTAATTAAGAAAATATGAATAAATTTAATACAGATCATGATTCACACGCGTTCGCTGGCTATAATCATTTCAACTAACCTCCTTGGCGTTCTGGATGTTAAGTTCCTTTTCAATTCACCAACTCTGTCCATTGTACCCCAAGCCTAACCAATCTACCGCTGCAGAACCCTGTTGAGAATAAAAACATTAACTGAAACAAATATCACTGGACAACGGGAATTACCAGAGTAATAATTTTCTTATTTTCCCATTCCCATTTTCCTACTAAAACTAATTTGTTCTAGTGAGAAGAACAAAGGGAAAGAGACGAAGAAGGCCAGCACTTGTTCAAAACATGCTGAAAAAAGGAAAGAGACGTGGAAACACGCAGACTAAAAGAAAAAGAAAGAAGCAAATTCTGCAGAAAAAAGAGAACAAAAAAGTGGGCCAAAGGAAAAAGAAACATTAGTCTCCAAGGACCTTTTTACAAGAACACATCAGCATGATCTAAGCGATGAATCAAAACAGTCTTTTGAATGCAAAAGCATTTTTTTCTTAAAAATTTCTATTTTACGTAGTTACAAAAGATACGAAAGGGACTCAAAGTATGCAGAGTGAAAAGGCGCATCATAATGTAGGACGGAAGATAAGGTTGTGTTTACTTGAGCCCAGCAGGCAGACTGGCTCAGTCTACGGTCTTGAATTATGTGTGACAATTTCGTAATTGCAGGACCATAGGGAGAGTGCAAAGTTTATTCTCCAGAGTGTACAAAAATGCTGGAGGCCGAAAGATTCAAATTTCTCTGGAAAGAAAAGTCCGACAGAAATAAGATAGTGATTTTCTAAAATTCTGACTCAGCACTGTGATCCAGAGCATCGAATTTAACCAAAATTTGAAGTTGTCGATTCCTTTTTGATTTTGCGCATGAGACACGCACTATAACCTAGGGGTTCATGTGCTTCAAAAATTTTCGAGATCAGTCAACCGAAAGCGAAGAAATTGATTTTTGAAGTTGGGCCTAAATCAGATCTTTGTTTACATGACCGGAAGAGGCATGGCGTTGCTTTAACAGCAAATTACAAGTCCTTGTATCTAGGCTCAGACTTCACTGATCCTTTCCATTTTAGTCTCATTCTGATCCTCTAAATGTGTGCTTTGAGGTATTGTAAAGCAAGCTAAAATATTTTGCCTTTTTAGGACCATTTTTAGACCATTTCACAATGATACTTTTCTAAAACTTTCTTGTCTTCAAAAATCAACTGTAAAATTAAAAGCTGAAGACAAAAAAGTATGTTTCGCTATGCTATTCAAAATAATTTCAGCAATTAGAAACACCTTTCTAACAAGTTCCTATCAAAGGGCTGGTGCCAGTTCGACCCCAAAAATTTTTATGACTATTTTCATTTCACAAGTCTTGAATTTGAGTTCTAAGATTTTTGCATGTAATAATCACTAAACTTTAACAAACATCCAGTGAATGGCATAAAGGTGACCAGGCCTTGCCTAAATGTTAAAATAATATAATTACTACCATTTGAAACACTTTGCAGGGCTTTACTTGTTAAAATTTTTGCAAAATTTAAAATTTGTGAATTATTTTAGGGACAAATGGCTGAAAAATACCATTTTGGCCTTTAAACTGTTTGACTTAAGGGTTTAGCAGGCTTAAAGGACAAATAATTGGCCTTCCCTGTGACTCTGCATCTGTTTCAAACAATAGGAAAGCTTTCCGCTTGACTTTATCTAATTTTTCATTGCGAAATGTGCAAAAATGTTAAAATTACGTACAAAACTTGTAAAATTACGATTGTTGTTAAAATTTTTTGGAGGCAAATTGGCACCAGCCCTTTGGTAGAAACTTGTTAGAAAGGTGTATCTAATTGTCGAAAATATTTTGAAGAGTATAGCAAAACATACTTTTTTGTCTTTAGCTCTTAATTTTACAATTGATTTTTGAAGACAACAATTTTGTTGAAAATCGTCTAAAAATGGTCATAAAAAGGCAAAATATTTTAGCATGCTTTACATTGACTCAAAGCACACATTTAGAGGATCAGAATAAGACTAAAATGAAAGAGATCGGTGAAGTCTGAGCGTAGATTCAATGAATAGTAATTTGCTGTCAAAGCAGTGCCATGCCTCCTCCGGTCATGTGAACAAAGATCTGATTTAGGCCCAACTTAAAAAATCAATATCTTCGCCTTCGGATGATTGATCTCGAAAATTTTTGCAGCGCTTGAACTCCTAGGTTATGGTTCATGTCACAAGTCTAAAGTTTTATTAGGATTAGGAACTTTATTTTTGGGCATTAATTTGATACAACGGGCCTAATGGATCAAAGTGCTCAGGTGCATTCATTTGATGTATAGTTTTTGCAACATAGTTTCCTAGGGAATTTGTAAGCAAATATAAAGTAACCATATGCCACTGGGAGCAAAGGGAGATAGGGTTTCTTTCGATATAGTTCTTATTGTATTCTTGATGCCAGATTGAAGTGGGGGCACACTGTGAAGGAGCTATCCCTCTGCAGAATTGCGCAAGCACCATTCAAATTTGAAATCTTGCAATAGCTGCTCTGTGACTGTGGCTGGCCGAAGAGAATTGCCCGTATATGAGTATTTTTCAGGGGGCCAATTAGATCGCGAAAAATTCACCCTGTGCCGGTTTTGTGTCACTATAAAAGAAAGGATGCTACTTAAGTTATTTCTATCGACTTTGGTGCCAAATCAATTCTGAGGATTCTGAATTATCAGAACGGTTGAGTTTTACGTAAACGTGAGCATCATCGGCGCAGGAAAAGCAGGATTTGTTTGTCAAGTCTTGTGTTGTCAAGAATGTCAAGAGCCAGATGCCATACACATTTCCCTAAAGTCCATTCAGTGCACTAACTGTAGCGAGATTTCTGGCTTCCATGGTACAAAACTTTCCCAGCTGAGCCCCTGACAATATTTAGACCCATCAGGGCGAAAATTGAGGCAAGCTGTTGTTTTGGCTGCTGCTGATGTTAGCTACAGCTTTAAGAGAAAACGTGAGTACAAATATTTCTGGCTTAGACATAACGGTTTGCGAAGAAATCAAGTCTAAATCCACGAAGAAAACATTTCCTAAAGTCATGCACTTCAATAAGACTATCAATTCTATTAATGATTAGACCCATTCAGGGCAGCAGATTATAAATTCCCTTGGAGACCCATATTCACAAACCCTACACAGTAAATGAAACATAGGAATCGGGCTTCCTGAAAATCATAATTTCATTGATGCCACACTTTCTGTTCCAGAGAAATCAATTTTATCGATCAGTAGCGTTTTTGATACGCACTGTATATCAGGGCAAATGCAAACCGTAACGGGCCAACTACTTTTTAGGGAGTGGTCATAAAGTATCCAGTATATGGGGGTGGATGATTTTCCAAAAATCTGGGAAAAAACTTAAAAGCCCATCATCCTAGACTTCTATTAGATTCTTTATGGCCCAATACCAATTACCAGAATATTTTTCATCACCCCATGAAGTTCATTGAGTTTTCAGAACACATTGGGAGTCAGCATCACAAATTGACTTTGTGTGCATGTAAAAGTGGACAGGAAGAAAATATCTTGGGATCCTCCTCGACAAAACGTCCATAACATGATTTTTGCTTTCCTAAGGGCTGATTTTTGTTTTTGTTTAAGTTTCTCACGTAGATTCCTAATTTTGATGTTGTTTGTCAAATAATATGCCATTTACTTGTAACGTCATGATGACATTCATTGGAAACGTGGACATATTTGCAGTCAAGTCAGCAAGCTGTGTCTTCCTTACCCTGAGCACCAAATGGCATCAAGGTCTCTCTGCAGCATTCCAAACTGCTCTAAATCTTCTTGGAGGCAAAAGTTCTTGAGAGGTCTTTGACACTGAACTGTTAGCTTTGCGCCTGAAACCGAAATATGTGGTCAGATCCTAAAAACCTGGTATAAACCTGGTATTCAGATGTAATGAAACGATTTTTTGCATTTGCAGCCAGTTAACTATGGGAAATGTAATTCTTCTGACTAAATTTCATGGCCCCATAAGATACATTTGAAGATAAATTTGATTTTTTATAGCCCCAAAATGTTATAGCAGAATTCTTCATGGCCCATCCAAATATCGACCGCTACCGTAACTCGTAAAACATCTTCGTACCTTTGATTGTGTAGCCTTCGCGCAGCAGGCTATTGATTGTGCGAATATGTAATGGGCAACTAAAAATTTTAAACAAAGTCGCTTATCTTGACCACGAATTTAAACAGCATGTCGAATTTCCAAAATTTACTTCCACTCGGTCGTTCAAATTGTACAAAAAATCCTGTAAGTCAGCTCTATTCTCTTGCGAGCAAAAACTTGATACATAAGTACACAATGTTTTATTAGGATATCAACCAGAATTAATCCTATCATGATCATTAGCCTATTTATCTGTATTATGATAAAAACTCCATAGAAGTAAGCGGCACATATATTTTTCGAGGAATTGGTACAGAGCTGCTGTACTTTTAAAATTTACTACCGGATGAGCAGATATTTTGCACAAATTTTTCCTCCACCGTCAAGGTGATGAAATAAATTTTGCACTGACCCTATTGTACCTTACTCCTCAATGTCTGTGCATGAGCGATGTGGATTTCCACTTAAGGCAGCTAACTACTGAAAGTTTTAAAACCACGAAATAGGGATGATAACGTGGCTCACCACCTAATGAAAATAGGTTCAAAACGCACAAAAACCTGTTGGCTAAGGTGGCTCGCTATCGATCAAATTGCAAACTGATGCCCTCTAGGTGTCCCATCGCTCATGGTCGATGGTAGAATTTCCATAGACCATAAGGCAAATCTACAGAGTGTCCAAAAACATGTATGCAGTTTGAACCACTACTGTAGAGGAGCTATAGATTCAACCCTCTTGATTTCAAATTTTTGAATAGACGAGATCTCAACTTGGAATTTGGCAGCGATTGTGAGCAAATCTGACAAGTGGTTGCTGATTTACTGAGGAAAAATTTAAAAATCATTGGTTGCTTCAAAAACAGAGGATTCCTTCCCCATACTGAACTTTATGACTTGAATTTTAGCATCTAATGGACTTAAACGTCGCAGTAATGCAGGAAACGCGTTTGGGAGTAAGGAATGACCACAAAACTCAAGCATAATGACCAGACAGCCTGCTAAAGACAATTTTGTTGCTTTGAAACAACTTCATCACTTCTGAGAAAAAAATAACTGATGGACGCATGTCATGGCCTGCAGCACTTGTGTTCCACATCACCATGTCTATCAACTCTAAATATGTTCAATATTCTTCGTTATCACAAAGTCCGATTCATGACTATCTTTTTCACTTAAGAAAATCAGAAAACCGTTTTAGGCATGTTTTTTCCAATCAATTTCTTTGACTTCAATAAAAGGGAGAAAAATGAATCCTCTGGTTTTGAGGCAGCCAATGACTTTGACTTTCTTGCACGAAAAATTCGCAACCACCTATCAGTTTGATACTGATAGCGTATCCTACTTACCAAAATACGGTTCCAAACTTTAAGTTGAAATATCTTCTATCAAAAGTCTTCAAAAAGTAAAACTTGGATTTACAGCTGCTCAACAGCCACTCAAACAGCGCAAATGTCATTTGGGTGACCTGTATAACATATTAGCACAAGCCAAGGCTCGAAGACAAATCAGGGTTTTGAGCCCCCTCCCTCCCTACCCCTCAGGAACTTAGGGGATAACAAATACTTTACATTTTGCCCATTCGGGAACATTAGTCAAAAACGCCAGGGTACAAACGCGCAGCTTGGGGATGTGTCACAATTTCTGGGGTGAAACTGACGGACTTTCTACGAGGTGTCCTCTAAAAAAATACCCTTATTCGAAAGATTACCACAAATCGATTATCAAAGCAATTGTAAAACTTTCTTGTTGGTTTGCTTTGACAATGACCGAGGAACATTTAGAGATAACGTAATTTTGTTTCCAATACCTGAAGGTAAAAATACTACACAATGAAAACCAAACTTTGAGGTACACTTTTTAAGCAAAAATGTAAATCTTGTCTAAGAGTGAAAATTTTGGAATCCTTTATTATCCCCGCAGTCACCTTCGAAAAGGTGCATCTTTTACTGTCATTTACGATAGAAATTAAGACTAGATGTGCAAAAAAAAATTGATGTGGTAATCATTAACGCCTTTCCTCTACTTTGCTTTAAAACCAGGCTGCCGTAAAAATAGCTAAATTTGCTTAATTTAATGCCAATTACAAGATCACCTTGCCTGTGAAGATAATGTGATATTTTATCTACCAGCCAAAAACGTGTTTGAAGATTGGCCTTGTAATAGAATTTTGGTGATTTTTCAAACCGGAGCACTTTTTATTGAGACACCCGGTAGATCTCTATATCCTCCAAAATCCAAGAAAATGCAACGTTGGAAACTCTCATTTCATTGACCTCAATTTTATTGACAATTTTCAGCATTGAGAATGGCAAAAAGACTGTGTCAAGGCTGATGTCTTTCTGTCTTGGTGACGAAACTGATGATCTTCAAATCCGCCCTCAGATAGATGCTAGAAACCCAGTATTGCGCCTTAAAAATCTGCATTAGAATGAACGGCATGTTTCTAATTTTTTTCGGAAAATAGATTGTTACAATTATGATTACTATTAGAACTAACAAGGCCATTTCATGAATCTCGAAACTAAACTTGAGACCTAGGATTTGAATTTCTACGAAAAAATTAAATAGTCTTTGAAACATGTATTTTTCGAACAGGTGATAAATTTTCTTCAGTCACTCAGCAAAGTTTATGAAGTTTCTATTCGTGTTACTACTTCCTGAAAATAAAACTTTCAATGAAGGATAAGTAAACAGATTCTTGGATTTAAAGGCAACATGCTTCCGAACTCCAAAGAATTGCTAAACCATCTCTAGGTATTAGCAACTAGTAAGCTTTGTATCATTCTTGTAGTGTGGCATGAAAGCTGGTTCGTAGTGACTTTAGTGAAAGTGAAGCTGAAGTTGCCGATTTAGAGTCAAGCGTTGAGATCACAGAAATAGCTAGCTAAGCGCTAATTGAGTACGCAACCGCTTGTCATGACGCTCAAGTTGCGGGGCTCTACCAGGCATAGAGCCCTCAGAGGCGGATCCAGACGGTTGCAACAGTAGCTGCTGCTACTTTCAGATTGTCAAGTCAGAATTTATAAATTGCGCAAATAGGAAAAGGATAAATCATGGTAAAAAATTTAGAATCGTTAACTATATTCAATCAGAAATTATAAGAACATCGAATGTATTGCTAGCTTTATTTCACGTGAATCGGTAAATCAAGGAATTGGTTTCTCACAGTTCGAATCTCGTCTCTTGTCCTCGAGAAAGCCCACGCGAATGTTGCCTCTAGCCGTGCCGCTGCCCTTAGCCATGGGGCTACCGTTCTGCTGCTCACCGCATTGCTGGCCAATCAGCATTTGAATCTGAAGGTTGCAGGAAATTGGCGGGAGCTAATGTCACATTCAAAACTGACGGTAGCAAGCCAATCACAAGAGGGCTTGAGGGTTGCAAGCCAATCAGAGGAAGGCTTGACGGTAGCAAGCCAATCACAACTCGAAGAGCTGCAAGCTACCAAGAACAATAGGAGGTCCATTCAACAAGGAAGTGAGTGATGCATTCTGTGCATTACTCCGAGAACTCTTCATTTTCTGAGAACAGAGGGCCAGTTTGGCCTTTTATCAACATTCAGAATAGTGACAATGGCTAGAAATGTTGGCCACACAAGCATGGAGGATGACAAGAAGAAAGCAAACGTCCTGAAAATTTTTCAAATATTACCCTCAAAGTGGATGAATGTTGCAATAGAGGGGATGGGTTCCAAAGCTGAAAACAGATGTTTTTGCGCCAAGAATCGTTTCATCCGACTCTCTGTTTGGCATCTGTTTATGATAGCTTTTTCTTGCAAGAAATTCAATTAGAAACTATTTCTTTTCGCGAAGGACATCCACTGATACATTTCATGTTTTATCGAGATCATGGGCATGGCAACCAAAGTGTTGTGAAGTGGGCGTTCCTGAAGTATTTTAGGGCGAAGTCCAAAAATTTTTCCAAGGGCCTCGCCCCAGACCCGGATCATGCTTCGGTCAGATTCTATCCTGGATCCGCTCCTGGCCCTGTCTGCCTGACTGTTCTGGCTGCAAAGTCAGAGGATTGCACCACCGCGCCTAAGCAGCATTACCCAAATCATAAGTAATTCATGATTGTTGACTTCCCACAAGTGAGCATTTCTATGCATGGAAAAATTCTCTAATGCTTACATTGAATGCCAAAATATTTTCTCTTAGGAGGTAACTGCTTTCCTGGACAAAGCATGGTTATAACACGAGAAGATGGCTTGAAGAGAATAGATGAGTTGAAAATTGGAAACAAAGTGCTGTCAGTTTCATCATCTGGGCAACTTCAATTCAGCTCCATTGTCATGTTTATGGACAACATGCCTACTGCGACCATTGAAGATTACGTCATCATACAAACCGAAAAACCTGGCAAGGAGATTGTGTTGACAAAGAAACACGTGATCTTTGCTTCCCAGGATGCAATTCACTATCAACCAATGTTTGCTGAAAAAGTACAGCTTGGTTATTTTGTCAAAGTTCTGGCACAAGATGGATGTACCATGATTTCTGCTAAAGTGGTCAATGTTGCCTTGCAATGCTTAACTGGGGCTTATGCACCCCTGACGGAAGAGGGTACAATCCTGGTCAATGGTGTCTTAGCATCTTGCTATGCCCTTACAGAAGATCAGGAGGCAGCACAACGTGCCTTTTTGCCATGGCGTAAATTGTTCAAGTTGACAAAGAAATTTGCTAAGGGCAGCAAAATACAGGTCGGATTGCACTGGTATGCACGTGTCTTGAAAGCTGCCAACCACTTCCGTGGGACTCTCCCGGAGATCTACGCGGAATAGGGCCTGAAATGGCTTTATTGACGTTTGAACCTGTTTAGAGGTTCTTAGCGAAAGCACTTTTACATTTTTAAGGACAGTTCACAACTTTTTTAAGTTCTTCTTGTTCACCCCCCCCCCCTCCCCCTCCCCCAACTGTGGACCTTTAGAGCTCGAATAAATAAGAAACACGGGGCTTATTGTATGGTTGCTATGCTATGAATGTACATCAAGTTGTTATGGTATGAACATAAATCACATGCAATAAGACAGCTGTCACTACGAAGCCAGGCTTTCAAAATCTGGCCATTTGCTTCCACGACATTTTGGCAAATTCTCATGATATTCACCAAAATTCTTAATAATGAACGATGCTACCTACGAAACCGTTTTTGCAAGGTTGGAACGATTTTCTAAAAGCACTTGTAAAAGATCTCAATTTGATCTGTGATTCAAATTTCAGGCCACAATAACTATATTTTGCAAAACCTTCCGCCCTTAGCAATAGACAATTACTCTAAAGATGGCGGCGAGGAACTTTTTACCAAGATGAACTGCGTTCTTTAATCGAATTCCTATAGAATCGTTAAGGATTCGTAATTAGAATGCAATTTTCTTTCTTCTGTCACGCGTTTCCGCCGTTGGTCGGCATTGCGCCTCCTCCGTTCGTAAGAAACCTCCACTGCTTCCTGTCCTGCGCAATTTCCTCTATTCTGGGATCTCCAAGGCTAAGTCCAATTTCCTTTAATTGCCTATTTATGATAGTATTCCAGGTGTCTTTTTGTCTACCCCTGGGTCTCTTAACAGGTCTCAGTGATTCCTTGAGGGCTAGCTTTGCTGGTGTGTTTTCAGGGAGTCTTAGCATGTGTCCCAGCCATTTCATTCTTCTTTCTTCGATCTTTTTACTCCATTCTATTTCGGTTCTTTCATATACTGTATCATTCCTTATTTTATAGGGCCAGTGTATTTTCAATATCATTCTAAGTAATTTCCTTTGGAACACATTTATTTCGTTTTCTCTTTCTTTGCTGATTGTCCATAGTTCACTGTTTTACATGAATACACTGGTCACATATGCTCGGAATATTCTCATTCTCGTTTGAAGATCTATGTCACTGATTAGAATGTGCTGGTATGTTTCAAAGGATACCATGGCTAATTGTTTTCTTCTTTTTATATCTTCTTTTGTGTCTAACATGCTGCCCAGGTATTTACATTTTTTCCAGTTGTCTTCTCCTTGTCTTTTGATTTTATATTCCTCAGTTTTAGTTTCATTAACTTTCAGGTTTCGTTTTCTCAGCTTAGCTGGTATTTCTGCTTTGATATGATCAGAGGTGTATTTGGCACTCGTTATATAGCTGATGTCATCTGCATATTGCTGTTCTAGGTATAGTTGATCTTGTGTTTGTTTGGCATAATTGTGATCTTTCAGATGAGGTGGATCTATTCTATTGATTTTTCGTGCATAATTATGGTCTTCATCGCTCTTTTCATCAAGTACTTGTGCTAGGTATAGTGTGAATAAGATGGGGCTCAAACAGTCACCTTGTGGGACTCCTACTTTGGTAATGACTTATTGTCCGAGTGTGTTTCCTAGTCTTACTTGTAGGGATACGTTTTCTAATAATATCTTCAACATATGCATCTCATCATCACCAAGGATCTTTTTCAGGTCATATATGAGTGTTTTTCTGTTAAACGTGTCAAATGCTTTGCTCATGTCTAGAAGTGACACATTTATTTCGTAATCCTTTGATGTTATTGCTTTTTCTGCCAGTGTCTTTACTGTGTATACCATTTCTGTGGTACTACGCCCCTCTCTGTATGTTGCTTGTGTTATTGGTATGCAATGCATCTTGGTAAAAAGCTCCTTGCCGCCATCTTTAGCGTAATCGTCTATTCATGAATAGACATTAAATGTTTAAAATGCTATAGTTTGTAGAAATGGTCGGTGATTTCGGATCAGTGGAGTCACTAAAGTCATAAAACAGGGTCAATCATGCAGATTGTGATACCAGCATGAAACTTCGTGCACCTACCCAGTTTGATGCGCTGAAAAAGATAAGAATCAGACCCCAACTCAAATTTGCCCCCAAATGCTATTTTTAGACTGGGGTACTCGGTCCCAGTCCACCTAAGGGGCATTTATTATAACTCTACTGCAAGTGACGATACAACCATGCAATTTGGTACAGATACGTAGTTTGACACGCTGAATAAAATGAAAAAGAGACCCCTTTGAAAATCTGCCCCCAAATGCTATTTTTAGACTGGGGTACTTGGTCCCAGTCCCTCCAAGGGGCATTTATCATAACTCTACTGCCAGTGGCGATACAACCATGAAACTTGGTACAGATACGTAGTTTGACACGCTGAATAAAATGAAAAAGAGACCCCTTTGAAAATCTGCCCCCAAATGCTATTTTTAGACCGGGGTACTTGGCCCCAGTCCCTCCAAGGGGCATTTATCATAACTCTACTGCCAGTGGCGATACAACCATGAAACTTGGTACAGATACGTAGTTTGACACGCTGAATAAAATGAAAAAGGGACCCCTTTGAAAATCTGCCCCCAAATGCTATTTTTAGACCGGGGTACTTGGCCCCAGTCCCTCCAAGGGGCATTTATCATAACTCTACTGCCAGTGGTGATACAACCATGAAACTTGGTACAGATACGTAGTTTGACACGCTGAATAAAATGAAAAAGAGACCCTTTTGAAAATCTGCCCCCAAATGCTATTTTTAGACCGGGGTACTTGGCCCCAGTCCCTCCAAGGGGCATTTATCATAACTCTACTGCCAGTGGCGATACAACCATGAAACTTGGTACAGATACGTAGTTTGACACGCTGAATAAAATGAAAAAGAGACCCCTTTGAAAATCTGCCCCCAAATGCTATTTTTAGACCGGGGTACTTGGTCCCAGTCCACCTAAGGGGCATTTATCATGAGCTCTAGCTCCATTCCTGTCTATCTTCATTCAAATTCCTTATTCAGGTTGCTGGACTTTTGTGTTTAGGACTGCTACCCCCTGAGAGCTTTGCAATGAAGCCATTGCAATGGTCTCAAAGTCCTTCTTTCCTAACAATAGGAATATGAGATCTAGCAGAAAAAAGAGGTGTGAAGAGTAATTTCGTTCATTGTTTTCAAATAATTGATGACCACACTCAGGGATTTCATTGCATGGAGACTAAATTAAACAAGTCACAAAGCCTTTAAACCAACGCCAAAGTAAGGACATCACTGGAATGGTTTCTGACAATGAAATGTCATGTCGAAGAAAAAGTTTGAGTTAGTTGATCCGTCAAGGACATTTGAAGGCATCCATTCGAGCAACAGAGTAAATGAAACGGACTGGAAT
Source organism: Aurelia sp. 4 Dawson et al 2005 (assembly GCA_964019985.1). Taxonomy (NCBI): domain Eukaryota; kingdom Metazoa; phylum Cnidaria; class Scyphozoa; order Semaeostomeae; family Ulmaridae; genus Aurelia; species Aurelia sp. 4 Dawson et al 2005. The sequence goes on along the minus strand of OZ026495.1, from coordinate 15,686,148 downwards.
CTTTGTTTTATTTGCCAACAAGAAACCAGCAGTAAACTTGAGTGTCCTGCTAACAGTAGACAAACAGACAAGGAAGTTGGGTATGTAAAAGTTGCAGACCAATTAAAAGACTTTTCTTCAATCGGAGAACTGCCCGAATCACTGCAAGTCAGAGTAGAGAGCGGAGATTTATTGCACTCACTCAAAGAACACGAAGCGAAATTTCACAAAACATGTAGAAACAAGTATGACAGTTATCATTACGAAAGGGCTTGTAAACGAAGGAAACTTGCAGATCGTGAAAGCTTGCCAGAAATTGGTGCTACGCCCGCAACCCGATCACGGTTTTCTGCCGAAAATTTCCGTCCATGTTGTTTCTTTTGTGAGAAAGAAGACGCTGAGAGTAATCTATCGAGCGCTCAGACATTTGCTTTAGATAGGCGTGTCCGGGACGCTGCATTACTGCTTTCTGACGAAAAGTTATTGGTGAAGCTAAGCGAGGGCGACCTTGTCGCAATAGAAGCTAAGTATCATAAATCGTGTTTAGCGTCTCTTTACAATCGAGTTCGGAATGCCACGAAAAATGACCTAGGGAAAGGCGACGAAGATGAAATCATTTCAGGTGTCGTCCTGGCGGAGGTTATCGGGTACATTCATGAGATTTACCAAACAGAAGAAGGAATTCCTGTTTTCAAACTGAGTGACCTCGTTACTTTGTATCGAAACAGGCTCAAGGAGTATGGTGGGTCAAATAGCTTGATTGAAAGTGTTCACAGTACAAGACTAAAGGAGAATATTTTAGGGCACATCCCAGAACTTGGGGAGTATAAAAAAGGAAAACATGTTCTTCTCACTTTTAAAGAAGAATCTGGGCAAGCTATTTTTGATGCATGTGCTTTCAGCAATGAAGATGATGGTATGTGCTTAGCAAGAGCTGCTGCTATCATCAGGAAACAGATAATTGCTTCCAGTAAAGAAAATGATGCTATTTTGGTTCCAGCAAGTGAAGGAAGTTCTGTTCCTCATTCTTTGTACAGCCTAATCTGTATGGTCTTAAATGGTTGGAACATTGATGAAAAAGTTCCAGTGAAAGAGCAAACAGCTGCTATGTCAATTGCACAACTTATCAAATTCAACACGGTAAAGACAAAGCGAAGAAAATGCACACAGACAGATGCCGTTCGACACTCAAAAGAGAATGAAACACCATTTCCTTTATATCTGGGCTTAATGTTGCACTCGAAGACGAGGAAGAAAGGCTTAATCGACAATTTGTCAAGACATGGTCTCAGTGTTTCGTACAAAAGAGTACAGAGTGTACAGCTGGCAATCACCAAACAGCTTTGCAGATCCTACCAAAATCAAGGAGTTGTCTGCCCACCATCGTTAAAGAAGGGAATTTTCACTTCAGCCGCTATCGACAACATCGACCATAACCCGTCTTCTACTACTGCCAAGGAAGCTTTTCACGGTACCAGCATATCAGTTTTCCAGCATCCTGAAGAAGACATCGAGTCAGAAATTTTCGTCCTGGAGAGAGGGATAGAGGAAATGGATGTAAAATTACAGCTACCCGAGTATTACACGGCAGTTGTTTCAACGAAAACCGAGGATGCTGAATATCCATCACAGTCAGTAAATCCAGAAAGGATTGGAAATGTGGAAGGAGCTCACAGAGTCGCAAATCAGTGGCTTCAGAAAGTTGAGGGAATCGATGATGCCAATGCGCAAATCGACGTTAAGGAGAGACTGTCTTGGTCAGGGTATCATTCGCAGATAGCTGGAAACAGAATCATTCGTCCTAATTGTACATCCACATTATTGCCACTGCTTGAAGAATCAATAAACTCCCATGCTATGGTGCGTCATACGATGGACATTGTTGTGTTGATTCTGCGTCAACTTTGCCCAGAACAGGCTGCAGTTATAACGGCTGACCAACCCGTTTATGCAATAGCAAAGAAAGTTCAATGGTCGTATCCTGAATTATACGGAGAGAACAAATTGGTGATGATGATGGGAGCATTGCACATCGAAATGGCGACCCTCAATATGTTAGGTGACTGGCTTGAAGGAAGTGGTTGGGTTGAGGTGCTTATCGAAGCTCAGATACATTCTCCAGGTCGAGCAGAATCGGTTCTCAGTGGAACCCATGTTAAGCGTTCCAGATATGTTCATCAGGTCACCTGTGCAGCACTGCATCTCCTTCTCGTGAGTGCTTACAGAAATAGTTCCACTGACGTACCGATAGAAGAATGGATTACAGCAAGGAGATCCTCATCAGCACAGTTCAATTACTGGCTAACTGTCATAGAATTGGAAACTCTGCTTCTCATGTTGGTGCGAAGTATACGCGAAGGTGACTTCCACATGTTCGTGCGTTCTTTAGAGGATATTGCACCCTGGATGTTTGCTCTTGACCATTTCCACTATGCAAGATGGCTGCCTGTCTTTATCAATGACTTGAAGTTGTTGCCTGTGAAACATCCATCCATCTTTAAAGAATTCCTCAAAGGAAAGTTTACTTTTCAGAAAACGAAACGAGCCTTTTCGTGCCTTGCTGAAGATCAAGCCCACGAGCAAAATAACAAAATCGTAAAAATTGACGGCGGGGCAATAGGTATTTTGCAAGACCCAGCAGCATTATTGAAGTGGATGGTGGCTGGTCCTGAAATCACTCGCATGTTACAATCATTTGAAAACGAGGAACCCCAATACGAGGATGAAGACAATGGGCATCACGAAGATTCTGATGGACAGGAAAAAAAGTTTCGCAAAGATACCATCGCCATCAAGGAAGTCTTTTCAGAGCTTGGTAATCCTTTTGAAGAAGATGATGTTCTTATGCATGTGACGAAGAAGTGTTTGATGAGTCAGGAAGCTATGCAATCAGTACGTGAAGCACAACGATTAGGCAAGGAGCAGTACGATCGCTACGTCAAGGAGAGATTGATCATGAGACAGGTTTCTCTATATAGTGCAATCAAACGAAATAGTCTCCCCCTGTTCAGAGAAAAGAATAAGGTGTCTACTTCGAAAGGAAAGCTGAGAATGGTTTCGTTGAAAGAGGAGTGCAGGTTGTACGCGTCATTGTATGTAGCATGCCAGTCCAGAGATGGAGACTTGCAAGATTTTTTCACCCATGAAAATCATTCATATCCTCCTGCGCTGTCTGAATACGGCAAGTTGAGAACATGCACCAAAGCCGATTTCTTGCAACCCCTGGATGCGTTTGGGTCTACATGTCTTTCAGGGCCTGAGGCAACAGCCAAAATTATCGATGGTGCGGCAGTAGTACAAATGACGGCTCCACGAGATATCAAGACGTTTGGTCAGTATGCTTCAGATGTCTTTACGAAGGCGATTTACAAGAGTTTTCAGCAGCAAGGGATGGGCCGAGTTGATGTTGTTTTTGACGTATACCTGAAAGATAGCTTGAAGTCGGAAACGCGAGAAAGAAGAGGTTCAGGAACGAGGATTTCGGTCAGAGAAACAACTCCAATATGGGGACAGTGGCAGCAGTTCCTTCGAGATGACGATAATAAGACGGAGCTCTTTGGTCTGTTGGCTGACAAGCTTGTTTCACATTGCCCTCCAAATAGGATGATCCTTGCTACATCTTTCGACAGAACATTATGCAACGCCGACATCGATTTAACTCGCGTATCACCGTGTAATCATGAGGAAGCGGACACAAGGATCTTTGTCCATGTAAAACATGCAGCAGACTCTGGCCATCGCAAAATCGTCGTGAAAACGGTGGATACAGATGTTGTGGTACTTGCAATTTCCTTGTTCCAGTCTTTACAAATCGAGGAGCTGTGGGTGGAATTCGGCGTTGGTAAGCAGCTGCGTTGGCTTCCGATTCACGAGTACGTTACCAACCTAGGTGAATCCGTTTGCAAAGGATTGCGTTTCTGGTTTGCCTTTACTGGATGTGATACGGTGTCAAGCTTTGCTGGCAGAGGCAAAAAATATTCATGGACAGTATGGAGGTCACATCCAGACGTTAACGAAACCTTCGAAAGGTATGCACTTGTTTTTCATTTGTGTAAAAAGTATAAGAACATCATTCTGTAACACTGTCGACACAATTGTTGAAATTTTCTCCATACACAGTAGCTAATACAAACAATTTGATTTTGTTTGATACGTTTAAGTTGTTTTTGCTAGAAGTGTATACATTCCAGAAATTTGATGTTAAAGCATTGCAAAAGCAGCCACATTTGTTTGTATTTATGATAATTTATATGCTCCAACAGATTATCTTCTCCGTGTCAGCAACTGTCAGATGAAGATTTGAAAGCCATTGAGAGGTATACAATCTTACTGTATGATCGTACAAGCACACTTGAAGATATAAATGAATGCCGAAGGGTTTTATTTGCAAAGAAAGGCCGTTCAAGTGAGAATCTGCCGCCGACTCAAGATGCGTTAACACAACATGTAAAACGAGCTGTATACCAAGGAGGGTAAGCGTTTTGATCACTTATTTGTTAATTCTACTTGGCAAGAAATCATTTTTTTCCGTAAAATAGCACAGAAATTGTGATACAATATCTTTCCCTCTTAGAATGTTTGCTCATTGACATTTCAACTACGCAAGCAAGCAAGCAAGCAAGCAAGCAAGGAGGCACGCAAACAATCAAGCAACGTTTATTTGTTAATGCAGTCTATGTGTATAGCAGCTATGCAGTTTCTGTGGACTTGCAGCACCAAATTGTTTGATGTTATTTCTTTGATGTCTTAACTAATTTCTTTGTTTGTAGCCACATTTGGGGGCAAAGCACTCAAAGCTGCCAAGTTCTTCCAAGTTTTGAAAGTTGGGGCTGGACAAGAAACAATGGTAAAATCAAGCCTTCATGGATAACAATCCCAGAAGCATCAAAGGCATGTTACGAGCTTATCAAGTGCAGTTGCAAGAAAGGTTGCAGTGGGAGATGCAAATGTCGTCAACATCAGCTTGACTGCACGGAGCTCTGCCAGTGCAGTGGACAATGCAGCAATGACTGAATTACAGTATCCTTTGTACATATTCGAACCTAGATTCATGAACCAATATTATATGTATGTCAGAGCATAAAACGTTTAAAGTTAGATAGAATAGTATTCATAGTAAGTGCCCCTTTGAAGAACTGGGGCCAAGTACCCCAGTCTAAAAATAGAATTTGAGGGCAGATTTTCGAAGGGATCTCTCTTTCATCTTATTCCACGTATCAAACTACCTACCTGTACGAAATTTCATGGCTGTATCGTCACTTGTAGTAGAGTTATGATAAATGTCCCTTAGAGGGACTGGGACGAAGTACCCCAGTCTAAAAATAGCATTTGGGGGCAGATTTTCATGGGGGTCTGATTCTAATCTTATTCAGCGTATCAAACTACGTACCTGTACTCAATTTCATGGCTCTATTGTATGTTGCAGCAGAGCTATGGTAAATACCCCTTAAAGGGACTGGGTCCAAGTACCCCAGTCTAAACATAGCATTTGGGGGCAGATTTTCATGGGGGTCTGATTCTAATCTTATTCAGCGTATCAAACTACCTACCTGTACGAAATTTCATGGCTGTATCGTCACTTGTAGTAGAGTTATGATAAATGTCCCTTAGAGGGACTGGGACGAAGTACCCCAGTCTAAAAATAGCATTTGGGGGCAGATTTTCATGGGGGTCTGATTCTAATCTTATTCAGCGTATCAAACTACGTACCTGTACTCAATTTCATGGCTCTATTGTATGTTGCAGCAGAGCTATGGTAAATACCCCTTAAAGGGACTGGGTCCAAGTACCCCAGTCTAAACATAGCATTTGGGGGCAGATTTTCATGGGGGTCTGATTCTAATCTTATTCAGCGTATCAAACTACGTACCTGTACTCAATTTCATGGCTCTGTTGTATGTTGCAGTAGAGCTATGGTAAATACCCCTTATAGGGTCTGGGTCCAAGTACCCCAGTCTAAAAATAGCATTTGGGGGCAGATTTGAGTTGGGGTCTGATTCTTATCTTTTTCAGCGCATCAAACTGGGTAGGTGTACGAAGTTTCATGCTGGTATCACAATCTGCATGATCAATGTTATTAGGACCCTAACTAGATGACAAGATTGTCTGTCAGTTGCTAGCAAAGGATTGATAAGCAACGAGAATTTGGTAACAAAAACCACAATAGATTGGGACAAAGAGAGATTTCAGAGGGCTAACACTTTCTTTCATGCTGAGCAAGAGGGAGAAATGTTTTTTATTTGCGCGCATGTGTCCAAAGCCAGACGGGGAGTTTATATGTCATATCTTGAATCAATGGATACAAATGCAAAGTCTTCTCGAACGCCATGACACATAATATTTCATTTCTCGCATGAATCCCATAGATAAAAAAATGATTTCCAGGCATTGATGTCCATGAAAAAGCTTCTACTTTACCACCATAGCACGTCCAAAGTCGTTGAAAATAAAATTCCAAGTGTGGCTTGAAAGGATAGAGACAAATTGGGTGCGGTCGGGGCAAATAACTGCGACCCCCAAGTTTAGGCCCATAGCCGCGCTCCAAAACATTCTGTTGCAGTGCAGACGCAAAGTGCGCGTGGTCAGCGGTATCAAAGCAAATCTGCCTCTTGCTTTCATGCTGCACTAAATCATTTGATGATTACTAGTTAACAAAGCTGCGAGCAGTATTACTTATATATCCAATACGTTATATAACCTTGTGGAATATAGCTATGCACTTGTGATAATTTGATTGGTTTTTTCTTTTTGTTTGTCTGAGAGGATGACACAGTAAAAAAACTGACCATATGCAAAATCCTTAAAAATTTTAACCAGCAGCAGAAACTGAAAGCTTATTCTCTTGAATAGTGACAGTAAAAATCAAAATCTTCACAAATGAATGTTGCATTTAAAGCGAAACCATCAAAAGGCGCACACATTGTCCCTAGAAGAGTGCTCGACGTTCGAACAAACATTTTAAAGATAAAATGAAAGGGTTCTTAGGTAACCCAACCTTGTCCGTAAAACCATAAACTGATTTTACACACAACAATCTTGCAATTCAGTTGAGATCTTACCAAGTTACGAATATTAAGACACGTTAGTGCAACAGCTGAAACCAGAAGCCACTCAATAACTTGGTATGGAAATTAAGCTACACAAAGCGGTAAAATAAGGTCATCCAATGTCACACCTCTAGTTAATATCAGAGAGAATCAAATGAATTCGAAAGCAATTAATTACTGTAACAGTGAAAATTTGCTAAAGAAGGCAATCATAAAAACACTCAAATAAAACATTAATGGATGTGACAGTGAGCCGTTTTCAAATGTCTGAAATGCTCAACAGAATTTCTGAAAGAATAAATGCATGGATGAATTTTTAAAATAGTTAGATAATGGAAAAATAATTTCCAAATCCCATTAACTTGCTCTGAATAAACAAGAAACAACAGTAAAGATAGCCATATTCTTCTTTCAACATAGCTGCTGACGAGAATTTTCCAATAACATGTTTGAAATAGACTGCAACTACAAAAGCTCATAACTTCTTGAATGTTCAGCAGTTTTGCAGGATTTTAATTTCTAAAATTAATCTGACTTTAAGAACGGGATTAGCTTGTTCAATCTATTATTATTCTGTGTTATTAAATTACAGGTCGAAAAATTCGTTGGAATACCCTTGCATAAATGACTCTGGGTACTAGAGTCTAATTAGGCTCTGGTACCCAGGGTATACATAACAATTTCAGACAATATTCGGATTCCGAAACTTCTTCAAACATACGTTGAAAACATTTTTTTGAACACAAAATAGCTTTGCAAAAGCTCTATACGTTGAAGCAGTAGTTATATATACATTACAATTAAAAACAAAAAATATCACTTACGTTCACAGAGTTAACGGTTTGGTAAAACATAAGTGAACAATTATATTCGAACCACTGCTCCTGTTCAATATTTGCATTGGTGTTTACAGTCCATTTGGGCCAACACTGAGCAAGTGTGTGCGAGGGATTTACTCTTGAGAGCAACGCTAGCACATTTTGAAAGTGTCCTATCGACTGCAGATTGGGCTTGTCACAACATGCCACAAAGTTCAACGCCCATTTACATAAGTATCAATGTAAGCAACTATGTTATGCTATCGTGGATGCAATAATAGCTCCCCTTTTGAATTTCATATCATTTCAAGGAAGTAAATCCAAGAAATTCTTAACACCTTCAATACTGATTTCAGAAATCCTAAGACACCATCAGTGATAGAAGTTATTCTTCTTCAAAACAAAAACAGGTGATGGTACTTAAACTGTAAACCTGAGGTATCTGTCTGTCTGTTCTATCCAAAATTGAAACCTCATCATCATACTTGACGTTCCACGTGGCTTCCCAAGAAATAATCCTCTATCATCTTCTAGGTATCGGATTGAACAGCATATCTTTAATTGTTTTGAGACCAAAGGCATCCAATGCTTGCAAAACTTAGAAATTGAATGTGTAAGACCTTTTGCCCGGTTGTTTCAACTGAAATAGTCCATGGGAACATTAGCTTGTTTGATATGATTCCAAAGAGCGCATTTTTGAGACTGCATTTATTTTTAGAACAAGAGATATTGCTATCTGAAGATTTGCGTTCTATCAGATTATCGTTTATGATAAAGGAGGCATATAGAAGGAGTCATGAATGCTATTTTGCGAGAATATTTTACTCACATTAAAAACTGGCAGCGTAGATATTTGTCACATACTGCCGAGTTGCACAGAAAGTGAACGTTTAGAATGCAAAGTGAAGTGATGATGAATCTTTGGGCAAAATGTTAATTTAAGACGGGCCATTAAAGCACATCAGTAAATTTATCGTTACTCTTTGTGCCATCGTTAAGTAAATTTATTGCCGAGATTGGGTTAAGGACATATGCCTGCAATGGATTCAAAAGGGAGTACTGAATTTGGATCTTATTGCTCCTTTATTCCATGTCTCGTGACCCTGTTGGGGACACAGTGGGCACAGATACGGAACTCAAGGGAAAATCGAATTCTTAGCCCATTCTTAGAGAATTCAAATTTCATCAAAATTTCTGCAAGCTGAATAGATTCTATGGACTCTTTTTTGAAAGGCGCGCCCATATGTCTTTCCAATATCTCATCCTGAAACGTCCAGGAGGAACAGGCTAACTTTCAGTACAGAAGAATCCATGCCAATATTTGGGATTTGAAATCCTTCATTAAATCAATATTTGGGGGCTTTGAATAATGGCATAACCAGGTAAAGGATACCATGACTATGGGGGTACTGAGCATATTTGGGTATCGGAAGAAGGTAGTCTCTCTACACCTGGTTGTTAAGACGTGTCAAAAGGGTGTATTGTGTTAGAACTGGTTATTGCTCTGTCCAAGTTTTTTTCTGTTTCTGAGTATAAATTCCACGGATGTTTCCAGATTTGGCAATCGTTGTGAGGGGAAAATTCTGGTGGTGGGTAAAAATTTTTTTGGTGGACTGGACACATCCCTAGACTTTTCCAAATCTATTTTATCATCTGTAATAAGTCTATCTGAAAGTTATAAACGAAATTTTCCCTTTCCCATTTTTTTTGATCGACGAGATAGACTTGGGGCAAGTCTAATACATCCCAGAACAAATTTAGATGTAATACCTCCCCCTCCCCATGGGGGCATAAGAAGAATTCATAGGTTGGGGTCCATAAATTCGAAAAATGGGAGGATCTTATCCTGGGTACCAGAGCCTCAAAAAATAAACAAACGAAGAATTTTTGAGGCTATGGAACCCAGGGTAGGAGGATCATAGTGACCCATTCGATCAGTAGAACGACCCCAGTGTTCATGTGTTTATATAGACAACAGTATCTGGGGTCTCCAAAATATTACACTCGATATTTAGGTGTCAAGGAGTACTGGCATAACCTTTAAAATTCCTATGTTGAAAGTCAGGGAGCACCCCTTTGAGCTAAGATGAGGAGAAATTGAAAAAAATTCTTTGTATCACTCAGAACCTGGCAACTGTAAATTGTCAAATGTGTTTCGATAGCACAGACGGTTTCTTGGACTTAAAAACCAGGATTTTCTTTCACCAATTCCAACTGTTTGAAGTCAAATTCCTCCTCTTGACTTCCTGAATACCTAATAGTGCCATTGTGAGGATAAAGGCAGTGTCAACAGTTTATTGTGTCGAGTCAATGCCGATTGAAAATGTGATTGAACGTAAACATTGAATCACGTCATTACAGTATTGTGCAGCTGAAAGAATTTGAACGTTGCTCTTGGGTTGCATGAAGGCAGCCACTAGATCTCGTAGTTCTTTGCATGATGTTTCGTCTCTTTTCCGTTTCAAAGCCAAACAAAATAATGAATGTATCCATAGAAAGAAGGAACACAAGTAGAGAGCTACACAAACTTACTGCCTGCTTTTCATGACTCAATGAGAAAGTTCGACTGACTGCCACTACTCGACCCAAGGCCGCTCGCCATCATATGATCTGGGATATGTCACTTTGCGTGCTCAGTGTTTATCTCGATACAGACAATCAAGCATGTTAGAAACAATGGCAATGCTTCCTGACAGCGTCACAAAACTGCGTACGCATATGAAAAAACGCATTATTTACTAGTTGTGTCTGTTTGGCATCTCGCCGTGTGCAAATTGAGCATAAGCCAGCATATAAGTGGAATTTACTATTGTTTACTTATTGTTTACTTTCATCGATGTTCGCCTATCCGCGCTACAGTCCGAGTTTGTTTTGGAACCGAATTTAAAGATTTGCGTGCCCTTGGCAACGCAAATCAACAATAGCGGCTTAAAGTTTTATGAAAAATGTAAGAGAGGAGGTATCTGATACTCTTATAAAAAATGAAAGCACGATACATTCTAAAGCAACGTAGAAAAATGAATACGATCAACATCAGAAATACTCAGTTTTTGAAGGTCTACAAGATCGTAAGCACGCTTAAGTCTGGAGCTTCTATGATTTACGATTTGGTAATTTGGGTCAAAGGTTCAAAACTAGCTGAGGCTTTGAAGATGCCTTAACTTCTAAATATAATGTTGACACCAAGAAAGCTCTTCCTGGGGTTATATATAGGAAATCACTCAAAATTTCTTCCAAGCAATCCAATTGAAAGAATAGGGCAGTAAAATCGTACGTAACCTATTTCAAAAGTTCTGCAAAGATCCAAAGCCTGTTCTGTTTTTGGGCAATTTATGGAAAGGGAGTTTTGACCAATAACAGCCTTTTTAAGATGTGATGCATGCCAACACTATAAGAAAAATACCGAGAATTGAATTGAAACTAGATTGAAATGAATAAGAAAAAATTTTGCCAGCTGGCCCGTTGCGTAGCTATTGCAATATGACTTATCAAACGTGGATAACTTAACTGCTTCATTCGCTTGAAACAATGCTTTCAAGTCAACATTGCACGATGCTTTGCCCTTGAAAATAAAACAACAACTGTTTCATTTGAGTTATTGTCAGCAGATCTTGAATGAAAGCGATCTGATCAACAAATAATCAAAGTCTGGCAACTCTCTATAACACTGCAGTTATTCATCAGCCGCGAGTGGAGCAAGATGCTTTCTACTGCAATAAAGACATAACCTTAACTATGCCCCTTCTCTCGTAAGCCCCCAAGCTCACAGAAAATCTCAGAGGTTACTGACGACTTTCCATCTATCTAGCTAAATAAGTCTGCATGCTGATTTTGATATGGTTCGTTGGAATGAAAATTGTATCAAGTTTATGTATTTGACAAGTGAAGTTGTAGATTGATGCTGCAAAATATGGGATAAATAACTAAACAGCTGTCATTTGCATCCTTGCCATTTGAATTCGGGAATACCGCAAAGGCTCCATTTAGCTCCCTGCTCTACTAAGCCCCCTCTCTAATAAGCCCCTCCTCTCCCCTCTCTGTTAATCCCCAATCGCCTTGTATAAAATGCCAACGTTACAGGAAAGTATTAATTTATCTAACTAAGCAAGTTTGCATCTTTGGTTTGAAATGGCTTTAGGACAAAACAATGTCGAATTTTTTGGGTGTTACTCGTAAAATTGTACATTGAATCAGCAAAAATGGGAAAAAGAACTGAAAAACAATCATAGATATCCTTGTCACTTGATTTTGTGAATAAGGGAACTGTCATTTTAAATGCTGGGTACAGGGGTGGAAGAATTTTTTATACAAATAGCTAAATTTTCTTACCCCATTCACGAAATGCAATGAAATTTGACACCCCATTTCAACATAGCAAAAAAATTCTATACCCCACTATTGATTCATTTAGCTTAGATATATTAACTTGCACACAAAGAAACACAATCTAGGCATACTGGAACAACTGGAAGAATCATCAAAACATAGAATCATCATCACCATTTCAAATAACTTCTTTCTTACCTAATGAACATAGCAGAATAGCAGAAACAGAAGCAACTTTTGTGGTGAAAGAATACATAATTCTTACTTCAGTCCCAAGTATATTCCAAAAATTTCACAGCCCTTCAGATATTTCACAATCTTTCCCCAAATATTTGATACCCCAATAAAACGAGTTCAAAAAATTTGGTACCCCTCCAAAAATTCTTCCACCCCTGCACCCAGCTTAAGAATGACAGCTCCCTAAGCCCCTTTATGATAAGCCCCCAACTCTTTAAAGCCCCCTCTGTAGTGTTTAAAAATTTAATAAGCCCCCGAGGGCCTAATAGTGCTTTTACGTTAAGCCCCCCTCTTCAATAAACTCCCCTCTCTTTTATCGTCCCTCTAGATTTTATGAAATCAAACGCATTTACTGCAACTAATACGTTATTCTTTTTCTTTCAGACAAATCAAATGACTCCTGGTGCATAATCTTGAGAACAGAGGTAACAATGCATTTTTCTGTAGCAACGGAAAATTACAATGTACGGTTACTGGATTAGGCTGTCACCAAAAACATTACCCTTGCTTTCTACCAAACAAAAAGGGCCTCGTCCATGGTGAGCATGCCACCACGAACGACTTAATCTGAAATAGACTCTCAGGGCCAGTTGGTAGGAAGGCGAGCCAGTTCGCTTGCCGGGCTGGCCCGGTAGACGAAACAGTTTTCACTTTGTGTTCATGTGGAGAAGTTCCATCCCGCTTGCCGATATAGAAATATGTTTGTACATTTTTATACGTGAGATTCGATAGAGTGGTATAGGGCTTCAATCACTATTATCCACATTCCAAAATTCTTCAAAACGTAACCAACTATATCGTTGGTTTCAGTTCTTTTCAGAATAGCTAAAAGGTCTATTTCATCAAATTTCGGCCAGTTACGTAAAAGCTTCCTGGTTCAGGTAGCCCAGAATCATATGCAATACCAAGTACTAACATTTATTCAGTACCAAAAAAATAAAATTATCTTTTCTACATCTGTCAATGCCTCTTGAGAATACGTTCCTTCGTGTCCCTCATCATACTAATGTATCTCATATGACTAGGCTCTGTTTGTGAGATCTTGTGCTTACGAACTTAAAGGACAAGTCCGGGGTTTGTACAATTGTTGATTATTCAAGAGATTGCACAGTTGTGAATGGTGTGTAGTACTTGTTGAGGTTTTTTCTTTTAATCTGCGAAACTACATATTTCAATCTGCTAGCTAACAATTGCGAAATGACGTCATTTTCTATGACGTCACTTCACGTTGACTTGAACGAGGCTGCCAAATGTGTTGATATTATACCATTCATGTTGCTAGCCTCCTTATCGTACTTTCGCACACTCGAACAAAATACAAAATGGCGACGATATTTGGCTTAACTTACGAAGATTCATGAACATATTCATGAAATTTAGAGGCATCAAAACTTGGAAATAACTCACAACTGGTGTTCAGCAGTTGGTAAGGTTGCTTTTTAACAATAATTTTATCAATCCCGGACTTATCCTTTAAATGTGTGTGCATGTTATCCCTCCCAAAACATACAGCTGCGAAATAGAGTCCGGTTGGGGCAGTTTCTGCCAAATGTCATAATGAACAATAGGATCTACCTGAATCAAGGAAAGTCCAAATTTGTTGTAATCCCTGTTGTATTCTTTTTACTTAGAATAGAGTACCTGGTGAGTTAAAAAAGTTTACGCGTGTGGCAAGCTAGCTGTGAAATAAAAAGTATGAGGCTGATATTTAAAACTGAAATGTTGATCTATTAGTCAAAGGCTATCTTACAAGAGAAAATTTTTTGGCTAAAATCACTCCACAGTTAGACGATGAAATTGCTGGGAAGGTACATGTTTGAGAACGAAAATTCCGCATTCCATTCTGCTCCGTGATTTATGAGTTACTGAAATCAAAATTATTCTTCAAAGATTGACGATGTAAACTTCAATGTAACATAAATCATGGACCGGAATGGAACGTGAAATTCTCGATTCCCTACGAGCCCCTTGCAGGCAGTTTTCCTAATTGTTGTGTCTTAAAAATGTATGATTTTACCAAACAAAATTTTCTCATCTAAGTTAGCCTTTGACTAATAGATTAACCTTTTACTTTCACTATCGGTCATATAATTTTTATTCTATAGCCCGTGAAACGGGCAAACTTTTTTCTGACTCACCCGCAATAATGTCCTAAATAATCTGAATAATGTTGACTTCAAATTTCTCCCCCTTAGATCATAGTGCTGCTGAATAATGAATTCACTGATGGCTTGCAGTATGAGGTATATATCTATATTGATGCAACATATCAGGCAACATTTACTCAAAAAATGTAATTTCAAAGTTAGATTGTTTGCTCACCTTGCCTGCAGGCCCCCATTTGCTGGCAGATGCAAACGTTGTTTCTTCCATAAAAGCGTTGCAATGATATATTACTAGTTCCAGTACTTACAGCGCTACTCTATTATACTACTCAAACAATACCACAAGGAGCAAAAGCCGTGTCTACCCAGCGACCATAACATAAAAGTTAAACTAATACTGAATACGAGATAAAAGAAACAAGAAAAGCAAACAATACCCGCAACTACAACAACAACAATCTGCTAAAGGGGGCTATGGTGGTTATGGAGCTTGCAAAGGAGTTTGAGATAATTTGCCCAAGTCGACCAGTTTGGTAGATGGAATCTAAAGTGAAAAGAAGTATGCTTTCATTAAGGTCGTTAGGCAAGTTCTTATTACCATACAATAAAACGAGCATGGAAGTTTCGTTTGAATTATGAATGTTTATATCCATTTAGTCATTATAGAGCAGATCTCTTCGTGGTACTTCAAAGGAAGGGCAGTGCAACAAAACTGTTCTGTATCCACGATACCATAGTTCTTAGGGCACAATGGGTTTATGGTATCCCTGAAATCAAGCTTGCACTTGTGAAAAATTGGTTTGCTAAGACCCGACCTCAACTAACTGAGATGGGATAAAACAACTGGGTCATGAACACAAATAAAAAAGGATTTTCCGGGGGGTCAGATTATTGAGAAATATTTTCTTAAAAACTGTCACAGACAGTCCCAGTCAAATTTCAAGATCAAGTTTATTCCAGTTCGATAAGCTGTGAGATAGAAGCTACATTGGAATTTTTCTGCCCTTCCCATTATTCACCAAATGACACTTTGATTGCAAAGACGGCATTGCAACGGTTGTTAAGGCAGAAATGTATCATCCATGTGCACTGGGGTAAGAATTATTCAGAATACTATGAAACAAAGCAAGGTTTCTGCTCAACCGTTGGCAATTTAATGATTCAAACCTACAATCCTGGACAAAAGTTACGACACGATAGATTATTTGACGTTTTCACGGGCTCAAAGTGTCCCCCGCCACCTATCAATGTTGCTTGAGGTTAGAGCACGTCGATTGTCACCAACATGCATTCAGGAATCATTATAGAAAACATTGATACGGGGGAGGGGGTTTGCATTGCTTAAATCCCTTTTATTATTGAAAATACCGTTCAACAGCTTAAAACGCTTTTAGTCTCATAACCTTTAGTCCAGGATTGTAGGCTCAGTGCATAACTTTTCTCGCAAAGTTCCTCCACATGTTTCTATAATAGCCATAGCAGCAGAATACTGTACAGATTCTAATTCATGGTACCAACGCAGTTGGGTAAGTGCTTAAAAAAACCATCAAATTAAAAAAAACAATAAATGTCAATTTCCCGTGCTACAAAAGCAATCATGTTACCGCGCAGCTTGCCTCGGGTTTTCAATGAACATAACATACAATGGTAGTGAACAACAAAAGACTTCTTAATCTTTGGTTTTTTTTCAATGGGGATAAAATGACAGCTTTTGCTTTCAAATGGAAATCGCTGCATCATACCAAGTGAGCTAGAAAAAAGTTCCCACTTTTGAAAATTCATAGCATCAAGAGATATTCACGGATTTGAATGATTCAAATTCTAGTTAAAAAGCCAAAAGATCAACGTATTTTTGTGATTTGCCACACCGTCTCAACGGCACTGAAAACATTGGTAAATTCAGCTTTACAAAAATTTCATGTTTGCAAAATGACTGAAAAATGGCCTAAAACATTCATCAAATAACAATGGACACCTCGTACAGATCAATAAGAAAAAAGCAAATTGTTCATGGGTGAGAGATATCCACTGTGCATTTATTGCAACGGGATTGAAAATCTTTATAGTATTTGTTAGATAGTTGATGTCGTATAACTCTTGAGAGAGGTGAAAGCCCATGCCTATTGCTCTGTGCAAGGCGAGTCCTTACAATTTGATCGATGTTTTAGGCCTTTTTTCAGTCACTTTGCAACCATGAAATTTTTACCAAGTTCAATTTACCGATGCTTCTAGTGCTGTAAAACAGCGAGACGGATCACAAAAATACTTCGATGTTTTGGCTTTTAACTAGAATTTGAATCATTCTAATCTGTGCAGTACGCATGGTGCTAAAATTTCTGGTTCTGCCCGTAAACTCGGCTGTGGCTGTCAGACTGTTGTGATTTATATCCAAAAATATTCAGAAGCATTCTTTTGGTATGGAAAAGTATTTTAGACTTAGGTCAAAAAGACCTGCTGTGAGCAAACTTTCAACTTAAGATTTTCTAAGCGTAAGCATAGATTAAACTGGTTGGTTGCAATCGGAAACATCTCATCCAGATATCCCCTCTCCAAAAATATCTCCATATTCGTTGCCATTGTGGATTGTAGGCGATTTCCAAATTTTTGCCACAATGTTCAAGCCGTTCAGCTTCCTCGTTTTTCCATCAACCTTGGCGTACAGTGACGTTACCATAGAAATCACACATTTTTGCCGGATTGTGGTAAATACCAACCCCGCAACCCAGACTGGGACCTACACAGAAACCGCACAATTTGCTTAGGGTATGTCTGGACAGATCTAGACGTATTTACACATCAGTGAAACATTGAAATGTGCACAATTGGCCAACAAATGTTTTGCTGATCCAACAAATAGCCAAAATCTCTTGAGAAAGGGTTCCACTTGAAACAAGCTTGCGTAAGCTTCACAGAAGCATGATTCTGGCTTTAATGAGCTTGAAATGAGAATGCTAACACAATTTTGGCCAGTTTCCAAGCTTGATCAACCCTGGCAATAATACCATGCTAAAATTACTCTCAAACGTACTCCAATCAAGCTTGATTTGTCTTCAGAAGATGCCAACTGTAATCTTGCATCGGCAGAGCACAATTCCTACTTGAATCAAGCTCAAAACAAGTATCAGGATTGCTGAAGCATGATGCAAACATACTCAAAATTTAATTTCTAGATTACACAATAACGTATATCAACATTGGAAATTTCAATCAACAACTTTCAAAAGGCTTCATTGGTTTCGGCCCTCAGTGCAAACAAATAATGGATTTGGCAACGTCACAAACTACCCAGAGTCAACAACCAACATTGGCAGGGTAAAAATGGGCTGCAATGATAAATAGCATGGCTTAAGCATATAAAGCATTGCTTTAATCCCAACTATAATTCCTTGTATAACTACACATCTCCCTACATTTTAAGAACAATTTTTTCCTGCTTATAGGCGCATACAAAGATTAGCCAATTACCCAATTCTAGATTACCCAATAACGTATATCAACATTGGAAATTTCAATCAACAACTTTCAAAAGGCTTAATTGGTTTCGGCCCTCAGTGCAAACAAAGAATGGATTTGGCAACGTCACAAACTACCCAGAGTCAACAACCAACATTGGCAGGGTAAACATGGGCTGCAATGATAATAGTTCAGTTTCATCATATTTAAATTCACTACATACAATTTATAATCCAACAATACAAACAAATAACTTAACTACAAAGACTAGATAAATGTTACACAGAAAATTAATACAATTATACAAAAATTAATACAATACTAAGAGAAGATACAAGGAGGGGCTAAATAAACTGTATGCAGGGAATTACTTAAAGGAGGAGCTCTCTCAATAGGTAAACTAATCGAGGAGAGAGCCCCCCCCCCCTATCCTAAGGTATAATCAGCTAAATTTTTGTGAGTTTAAACAATTGTGCAGTACCAAAACGGCTCAAATTCAACGGTCAACCTTGTTCAATAAATGAATTTTCAGTCTTGTTTTGAACAATATTTTTGATGGAGCATTTCGGAGTTCCATGGGTAATATATTCCAGAGTTTAGCACCAAGATATCTAATAGACTTCAGACCATACTGGAGGCTGCTTTTTTTAGACATATATAGATCACCTTGACTGGCCTGTCTTGTGGAGTACTGATAAACAGATGAACAGAATAGGAAAAAGTCATGAAAGCAGCTAGGTGAAGTTTTATTAACGGAGTCAAACACAAAAGTTAGGAGTCGCAGTTCGGAGATCTCAGAAAGTTTCAGGAGTTTAAAATCATTGAAGATTGGAAGAGAGGGAGAAATGCGAGGCTAAAATGAGATAGCTCTGACTGCTTTTTTCTGTAATTTGAAGATTGGGTCAACATATGATGCATATGTTTGACCCCAAACAATAAGACCATATTGTAAGAAGGACAAAAACAACGCATTGTACAAGCAAATTAAAACATCTAAGGGAAGTAAGTTCCTAATTTTGAAAAACATTCCACATGTTCTAGCTAATTTTTTAGAGAGTTCACTGAGATGGTATTTTCAGCTTAGATGCTCATCCAGGAGGAGACCTAAGAACTTAACAAACTTTACTCTTTTGATATATTTCTTCCCTATTCTGATATCAGAACCAGAAGAAACATTGATAGAGGAAGAATGAAAGATGATACAGTTTGTTTTATCAATATTTAACGATAGTTTATTAGAATCAAGCCATTTCTTTACAAGTCTTAGCTCTTTGTTGACAATTCTAATCAAATCGGATAAATCTTTGGATTCATAGTAGATGTTTGTATCGTCAGCAAAGAGATAAAAGGTAAGTTTCTTAGAAGCATTTGGTAGATCATTGATATAGGTAAGGAAAAGTAATGGGCCCAGTGCAGAACCTTGTGGTACACCACAATTAATTGGAAGTAAGTTAGAGTTACTTCCATTAACAAAAACATATTGCTTTCTATTACTTAGATAAGATTTAAACCACTCAAGGGCACATCCCCGAATACCATAATGTTCCATTTTTGACAACAAAATTCTATGATTAACTGTATCAAAAGCCTTTTGTAAATCAATGAAAATACCACAACCAAGTCTTTTGTTATCCAGTGTTTTCTTATAGCTTCTGTCAAACTCACAAGGGCATGATCAATTGAATGGTTTTCTTGAAATCCAAATTGAAGTGAATAAAGAACTTTATGAATTTCAAGGAATTTATAAAGTCGCCTGTACATTAGCTTCTCAAATATCTTGCTGAAAACAGGTAAAAGAGAAATTGGCCTGTAGTTTGATGGAAGTTCAGGATTTCCTTTTTTGAAAAGAGAAATAACTTTAGCAATTTTAAGTTTATCAGGGAAAATACCAGACTGGAAAGACTGATTCACAAGAAGAACAAGAAGTGGTGAAATGGAGAGTCCAATAATTCTAAGTAGTTTTATTGGTATACTATTAGGACCTACAGATTTGGAAGGATTTAAAATACTGATTAAATCATTAACTTCTATCAGAGTAACTGGAGCAAGGAAAAGTGAATTGCGCATTCTACCAGATAAATAATCAAGAGGAGATTTTCGAGTTAATGGGATTGTCTTTGTTTTACCATCAGCAACATTGACATAAAAGTCATTAAAAATATTTGACATTTTAGATGGGTCTGATGTTACATTACCATCTTTGCCTTTGATTTTGTTGATTGAAGAAGAAGTGGAAGACTTATGAGAAATTATCGACTTGATACCTGACCACAGTTGTTTCATATTTTGACTATTGATGGAAAAATAAGTATGAAAATACTGTGCTTTGCTTTCTTTTAATTCATTGGACACACGGTTTCTAAACTTCTTATACAGCTTGACATTATCAGGAGTCGGCTGTTTTTTCATTTTCTATAAAATTCTATCACGGATTCTCATCATCTTCTCACGAATTCTATTATTTATCCATGGTTTATCTTTCAGCTTCATTTCCTTCCTACTCCGCCTCTTGATTGGCGCATGCTGATTTGTTAAAGTATTAAGATCTTTCAAAAACGTGTCAAATTTATTGTTCACATCCAAGTCATTATTTTCTAAATAAGTAAAATCAATCTGATTGAAATCGTCCAGAAATTTGTCTTCTTTAAAGCTAGAGTAATCATATTTGAATGATTCAGAGTTATTATGACTAACATGGTTATTTTTCAAAATCATAAACTGAGGGAAATGATCAGTAATTTGCATCAAAATATTGCCACTGACTATGTTAGCATTGGTAGCATTAGTATATATGTTAATAGACATGGCTTAAGCATACAAAGCATTGCTTTAATCCCAACTATAATTCCTTGTATAACTACACATCTCCCTACACTTTAAGAACAATTTTTTCTTGCTTATAGGCGCATACAAAGGGGCAGAGGGGCCCAAGGCCCCTTCAACGCTTTGAGAATAATGGTGCTTTGCCATATGCATAAATTAGATACATTGCCCTCTATTACTTTAAGAATAAAAGACCACCCCCAATCAGCAGCCGCTTCCCACGAGGCTGTCTCCTTGAGGAAGATTCTTATCAATTTACATCACCTACTCACGGCAAGTTTTAGCAATGCATTTACTAGAAAACAATTTTACTGCATGACAGTTCAAGCATACAATTGTGCTGAAGGTGGCATACGGAAATTCGTACCATAATCATTTGTGTCTCATGGTAAACTCACCAATTAAGTCGACAGAAATTCTTTGAAATACAGAGGATCATGGTTGCCAACAGCCCTCTGATATTATCTTCACACGAACACATTTTGTAGAGACTTCTTTCTTTTGCAGAACATTCATGATGCATAATTGAAGCATGCCCACAGAAAAGAAAGAGTTTGTATTGGACATGTAAATACATTTTCTTTCATTGGATTTTTGCATGGGATGAAGTATCAAATTTGCATATAAATCAACTTGCTTTACTTTTACTATCCTTCCAAAAATTCACTTGAACCACACTCCTTGTCAATTTGTGACTACCCAAAAGGGTTGGCCAAGGTGTACATATTGGTTGCACCAAAGTTTCATGTTGGTTTAGTATGCAAATACAGTACGACTAATCAAAAATTAGAAACAGCAAAGAAACAATAAGGGCAAGTGGAATCTTATAAGGTCAAAATGGCAATGTTGGTGTCCTGAAAGTGCAATCCATTTTCAAAATAGATGAACGATCACATAAATTCATTCTCTCTACACATTAAATCCATCCTCTTTTCAATGCTGTATAGTGAATTGATATTTTTAGATTTAGCATCATCAGAAAATTGTTACACTTGTGAGAGGTTAACAACCAGAGATTTGA
This sequence comes from Aurelia sp. 4 Dawson et al 2005, assembly GCA_964019985.1. Lineage (NCBI taxonomy): Eukaryota > Metazoa > Cnidaria > Scyphozoa > Semaeostomeae > Ulmaridae > Aurelia > Aurelia sp. 4 Dawson et al 2005. Next base: position 15,664,340 of record OZ026495.1, on the reverse strand, counting down.
CCACATCTATCCCTACTTAACACAAAATCTTAAGAGAGCTACAGTATTGAAGACTGATTACCTTTAAAGTCCTAAATAATTGGTGAACTTCTGCAATGCTACTAGAATCAGGTAAATCAAGATTTTCCTTAAATTTATTTACTTGATTGGGCCATTCTATGTTACCCCATCCGGCAAAAATTCAAATACTGTGTGTCCCAAAAAAAACAGTGACTCAAAACAGTAGGATTTTATTGTCCTCCATTACAATAAAATTCAAAGGAATTGATAGAAAAACATAACTAGCCTGGTTTTCTGATGTCCATAAGTTAAACAGATAGTCATTCATTGGAATTTTTGATAACCAAGGATATTGAACATGTTTAGGGTAGCTAGAAATGGTGATTTGGAGCTCACATACTGCAGGCCACGACATGCATGCATCAGTTATTTCAAAGTGTCAAATTAATTTTAAACCAATTGTGTTCAGCAGGCTGCGAGGTCAATTTTCCTGAGTTATGCAGTCATTGAAAATCCCACATGTGCTTCTTGACCTAACTGCAAAGTTTAAGTCCATTCTATGCTAAAAATTCAAGCTATAAGGTGACAGCAAGTACCAAGAAAAGATCCGCGGTTGTGAAATAACCACTGATTTTGACATTCTTCTCAATAAATCAGCAACCACTTGCAAGATTTGCTTAAACTTGGTGCCAAACTGAGTTGAAATGTCATCCATGCTAACCTTTGAAAAATGGGAAAGTTGGATTTATGGTCCCTCAGCAGTAGCCATTCAAACAGTGAACATATGTTTTTCGTACACAGACAACAACCTCAAGGTATCTGGTTCAGGTTTTGTATCATTTAACATAATGTAACATAACGTAACATGACATAATATAACTTAATGTACTGTAATGCGTAGTGATGCACACAAAATTTCAGCTCACTATCTCAAACAGCTATGAAAATATGATTATTTCATTCTCAATCATGTTGAAAGTGACAGAGTTTGCCTTCACTGCCTTTGGTGTACCACCACCATGCTTAACACCCTCTAGTTTGCTGGTGATATCCAGCCGCAAAACTGTTGCCCTTCCTCCACCTTGCTTTGTGTCAATAGGGCACCCTCTCTACCATGCAGTGAGCCCAGCACCTTTACTGCACACAGCATGTTCTTCTTGATGAAGAGCACTTTTCTTTGGGCTAATGGTATTCCGTGAAATAACAAAATAGTGAAATAACAAAATAGTGAAATAATGAAAAAATAGCCAACCAAAATATTATGATTCTGAAGCATCATCAGTAGTCTTTTGCCACTGAAGTCATGACAACATGGCTGCAGCAGGACAACAGGGTGTTCATTTGAACAGTGGCAGACTATTTGTAAAATAGAAAATGTTGCGAGATGTTGCAAGAAGTTGCTGCTCTCTTCAATCTCCACTTGCTTACTCCAATGGGCTTTACAACTAATCTGGAGCATTATAAAAAAGAAAAAGTAAGTCAGAAGTAGGGTTAACACCTTTTTCACCCAACACTTCAATTTGTTGATTCTTTCAGATCAATCAACATCATGTCATTCAAAGTATATATACACAGTTTTCATAAGAAACACTAAGATCATCAAAGTTTTGCATTGCTGAGTATAAGAAAGCTTTTTTCCTTTGTCTAGGAATCAGCAGCCTACCTCTGCTTGCTGTTTCTGCTTCATAATGTGCTTAATCTACAGTACTTGTGTGCAGGCAAAGTGTAATGAAATTCTTTGGAAAATATGTAGGAGGATTTTATTACATTGATGCTGTCAATAAAAGGGCAAATCACTTCCTTGAAGGGGGCATTTGATACTTTTCACAAGGATCTCCCTTTCCTCACTTTGGATTTCCAGGAGTTCTTTGCCCCTAAAAATTGATTAAGAGTTTGCTTACCTCTTTAAAATGTTTGAAGTGTTTGGACTGGAAAGATTTTTGTACATTAGTAGCATAGAGTTTTTTGTCAGAAAGGCTCCCAAACTACACTTAAAGGGAAAAACTCTTGTGACTCTGAACAGACTCTAAGGATATGGAATCGACTTTTCCAAATCAGCCATAGTGAGAAAATTGTGAGAAAAAAACTTTTGAGCTGTTCATTATTGATAGCAGGAAGAGAGTGGAAGCATCTCAAAAATTTGTGCAAAATACTTTAGACCTCTGCACTTTAAATGAAAAATCTCAGAGCCCAGGGGCAAATAAGCCTAAAAATGCAGCAGGCAAGAAATGGAGACCATTACTGAAAAGAGCTGAATGCCCCTGTCAAGGAAATGATTTACCCCCATATTGAGAGCATGGATAGGATAATGATCTTCACGCTTTTTCCAAAAAATCATGAAACACGAAACTATGTTTTTGTCTTCACCAATTAAATGAAGTGCATCATGAAGTAAAACAAGCAAGCGGAAGTACCTGGCCATTTCCTAGACAAACTAAACAAGTTTTCTAACACTCAACAATACAATATTTTAGTGATTTAGAGAGTTTCCTTAATGCAAAATACCTGTACTTTGAATGACAGAGGTTGACTGATCTGAAAAACAGCAAGGTCTTGCAACATCTTGCAGAGTTTTCCTGTTACTGTAGGCCTTATTCATGAACAGTTTGCCACTATTGATGCTGAAACACCACTGTAGACAAGGAATAATGTCTAGCAATCTAACAATCATGCTAACCATTTATTTTGTGCTCTGTTTCTACCAAATTGACCATGGAAATCAAGAATTCATCTGGCACCTTTTTTATTTTTGACCGGAAGTGCCATTTTTGGTGACGTCAATTGCTGACATTTTTAGAACAAATATGACCATAGCTTTCCACAGGTATCTCTGATCAACCTATAAATAACACAGTTGAATCCAGCTTGAGTAGAGCTTTTGATTGCTAAATATACTTTTTTGTAATTTAATGAAGTTTTAAAAATAGTTATGATGTTATCAGCCCTATGATATCATATATAATTGATATTTTCTTACAATTATGTAAAAATTTTTGTACTGAATTTTATTAAATCGATCATGCTGATTCTGAATCGGTAGTCGCCGACCTTTCATTGCATAAGAAAATGCTTGTTTGAGACATATCAATTCCTCTACATTTTTTAGACAGTGGGAAAATGACATGTGTCAAAGAGGCATTTCTTTATGCAATAGCGGTTCAGCAGTGCAGATTCGGAAGCAGCATGATCATTTCAGCAAAATTTGAAAAAAATCAGTTCACATTATTGTTAGAAAATGTAAATTATGATGTCATAGGACTGATGAGTTCATAGCTATTTTTAAAACTTCATCAAATTACAAAAACTGATCTATCAATCAAAAGCTCCAATCAAGCTGAATTCAATAGCTTCATTTATAAATTGATTAAAGGTAAATGTGAAAAGCTATGGTCATATCTGTTCTAAAAATTTCAGCAATTGATATTACCAAAAATGACACTTACGGTCAAAAATAAAAAAGGTACCAGAATAATTCTTGATCTCCATGGTTGATTTGGTAGAAGCAGAGCACAAAATAAATGGTTAGCATGATTGTTTGTTTGTTTTCAATTTATTTTGAGTGAGCTTGTCAGGATTTCTAGCTACTGAAAGCTAATTTAGGCCCACTGTGCATGCCGCATCCAGGCATGGGACCCCTAGTTTAACTTTCCTTCCGAAGGATGACGAGGTGAGTTGCGAGGTCAGGCCTCAAAGGTCACCCATCCAAAATCTGACCTCACTCGACCAAGCTTAACTTCAGTCACCTGACGAAGATTGTATAAGCCACTCGGCCACTCTCCCGCATTGTTAGATTGTTAGACAACATTCCCTGTCTACTGATGATGATGTGAACCCATATTTGTCATATTTCGCTGTCTCAGACTCAAAATAGTTTGGATACGCCATTCCTTCACTGTTTTGCTATTTCGTTATTTTGCTACTTTGCAATTTCATTGCAATTTCATTGAATACTGTAGCTATTTTCTTAACATTGACCTACCAAGGAAACAAGGGCTCTGCGCTGGACATTTCTGGTGCCCAGAGCACATAGTTTCTATTGTTTCCATTGCCTTATCAGCACACTGTCCAGCTCTCATAAAATTAACTTTCAACAGCAGACATTGATCAATCTGTTGTAATTCATTAATCTTGTTTATCATAATGTATTTTAGAAGACTTTGGTACACAATGAAATTTTAAAGTCAAGCTGAATTGAACTGCAACAACAACAACAAAGCAAACATTTTTTCTCTTATGAGAAACTTGGATAAGCGCCTGGTACTAAAAGTTTCTCAACTTGACATGAAAATTATCTTTTGGATGCATGCAGTTTTCTGCCACTGCCACGTATTTGTCTCTTGACAAACAGCGCAAATATTTAGTAAGAATGAGAATTCTTTTGGACTTGGAACATAAAATTATCATGCATGTTAACTCAAAAATAAAGGCTCATGGCAACTTTCCTAAGACCTCTTTCAACTGTTCCTTATTGTTTCTTAGCACTTGTCTAGCATAGTACTGGAGCTTCTTAAATTTTTGGCTGCCATAATTGTACTAGTTTCTTATAAGCCAGTTTCGGTGCACCGCCAGTTTCTTAAAAAAGACGAAATGCGTAATAAGTGCATCGTGGTTTTTAACCGGTTACGCACCAAAAAACCAAACATTTTGGCTTCCATTCGCAATCTCAACCTAGCTAGAAGCATTATGCAGTCAGCTCAGAGGGAAGGATGAACTTCTTCCTTAAAAGGATATGATCCATAAAAGGTAGCATTCTGTGTGATCAAGATATTGGTGTGAAGGCCTAACAGGGCCTAGAAGGACCGACAAACGTTTATTTGGCATAAACACGTGTGACAATTTTGTCCAGAATGATTTGAAATCTAAACATAAGTCTTCGATATACAAATAATGATTGACTAAAAACCTGAATCCTCGCAGTGACTTTTCCTCTGTTCTTCCATAGCTCTGCCATAGTCCATACCAGTGCTTATACGTTGAGGCTCTTTGTTTGTCACGCAGCAAAGGGAATTTCCAACATGGCTGCTTGTGCGAAAGTAGAATCCCGTTCCCGCTGTAATGCGTCGTGGCTCTGCAAGTTTCCACCCAGATGGGTCGCAGCAAACGATGAGATAGTTAACAATATAAGCATAAACATAACTGTGTCTTTATAGTGGCTTCTTCTGCCTTTCTTGGTCTTCTTTTGCTTCTCTGCCTCAGCTCAATTCATTGCTTCAAGTTCGTGGTGGCCTAATTTATACTTACTAACAGGTAAAATCAGGAAAAATTTGTATTTTCTACGGTTGCCGAAATGGGCCATCGCTAAAGTTTTTTCAAAGTCAAGAAAAAAGTTTTCAAGTCAAGAAAAAAGATTTATAATCAAGAACAATGTTTTCTAATCAAGAACAAAGTTTTCAATCAAGAAAAAAGTTTTCAAATCAAGAAAAAAGTTTTCAAGTCAAGAAAAAAGTTTTCAAACTCAAGAACACGCGAACACGATCAAGAACACGCAAACACGATCAAAAACACGCAAGAGCACAATCGAAATTTTTGTTTCAAAATCGTGGAAAGATTTTCGAAGACAAGAAAGAATATACTCAGTTGACAATTAAAGAAAATCACAAATCAAGATTTTGTAACTCAATTTTTAGAGAGATCACCAAAAAGAAGATTTGAAATGCTTTATTAACGTACCGGGGGTTACTCATCAAATATTCTATTTGTGAAGTCATAAAGAAAAACATTAAAGAAGCCTCGCTGAGGAGAGTACCTCCTTGACATGACACTACAAATGCAATTACAGTTAAAAATAACAATAAATTGCAATTAAAATACTGAGATTAAACTACTTTCTTTTTGTACCACTTATTTTTGCAAAAGACTAACAATTTGAATTTTAGCCGAACCCAAACTTTCAGCAGGGCCTCTTTTAACATACAAACTAGGGGGCAAAAGCCCCCCAGTCCTGCTGCCTTGCCCCTAGTTGCAGTTTTTCACAGTGTTTTGCCCCCCTAGTATATGGTGCCTTTTTTGCTTTTGCTGTTCTTAGGTCCCTCTTTAGGCTTTTCGCGACATTTGTGTGCAGTCGAATGAGTCGAATTGGCATATCTTTCGAATGCAGTGCTAATAAATATAGAAGAAACTTACAGAAATGCTTCAATTTCTTGGCTCTCTGCTATCAAGCAAATATCGATTCATCAGACACTCTTGGTGCTATGATTTTGCAAATGTGGGGAATCTTTTCTGGCTCACCCGTTTCGCTGGTCCATGTTTCTATTCAAGAAATGCCTTTCTTGGCCCATATGTGACAATAGATTGACTGTTACTACAGTTAGTGCATAATGGGTGGCCAGTTTGATACGATAACTGGGCTAGAGGCGAATCCAAGATTTTAAAAATTTTCCCAGGGGAGCATGCTCCCGGACCCCACAAGATGGACGCACCTTTGATATGCCTTTCAAAATTCACTTTGCAAAAGGCCCATGTTTGTTCTGACCCTGGGCAATCCATAAATCCTCTCCATGAAGATGAACGGTATAGTAGTAGTGATAGCCCTTCTACCACAATTTATTCCTTGTAAAAAATAACAGGCTTTCCTAAGGAGTTCATAAAGAGAAATATTTCTTGCATCGAAAATGAGGTCCCCGTTTTGAAACTTGCCCCCAAGTCATGATTCCTTAAAAGAGGCCTTGACTTTCAGGATCATTTCAGACACAGCCATATTTTGTATCACTTTCGCTGACTAGTTTAATTGCAATTCATTGTTATTTGCAACTGTAATTGTATTTGTAGTGTCATTTCTACGAGGTACTCTCCTCGGCGAGGTTTCTTTAATGTTTTTCTTTTTAACTTCACATATAAAATATTTGATGAGTAACCCCCGGTACGTTAATAAAGCATTTCAAATCTTCTTTTGGCGATCTCTCTACAAATTGACTTACAAAATCTTGAATTGTAATTTTCTTTAGTTGTCAACTGAGTATGTTCTTTCTTGTCTTCGAAAATCTTTTCACGATTTTGAAACAAAATTTCGATCGTCCTATTACGTGTTTTTGATCGTGTTTGCGTGTTCTTGATCGTGTTCACGTGTTCTTAATCGTGTTCGCGTGTTCTTGATCGTGTTTGCGTGTTCTTGATTTTGAAAACTTTTTTCTTGATTTGAAAACTTTTTTCTTGATTTGAAAACTTTTTTCTTGACTTGAAAACTTTTTTCTGGATTTTGAAGAAACTTTAGCTATGGCCCATTTCGGCCACCGTAATTTTCTACTCTGTACTAATATAGCTAAATTTTCCTTGCGGATTTTTCTAAAAGAAAGCATAAATCCAGAGAAAATGGCTTTTGAGTAAGATCTATCATTTGGACCCTTCAAAAACAACGTAAATCATATCAATGTCTTCCTATTTTCTACATATCACTGAAAATACATTATTGCAACTTCACTGACAGAATGGCATTTTTTGGTCCAATATGATTCCTCGAGCAATTTGCTAGTCAAATGTCTGACTTGGGTAAGCGTTTCTGCAGAGTAGGCAGAGCAATACAGATCAAGCAAGTCTCCCCTCGGGAAGCAACAAATACTTCATCGAGTCCATACGGGTCTGGTACACTTGTGGCACTATCTTTGGTAAGGTGAGTCCCTTCCGTGGTAGCCTACGCGTAGACCAATTATTCCTTCTGTGGCTCAGCGTTTCTTCTGAATCTTGGAAGCTTTCGTAGGCGTCTTGGGAATGAACAGAGCAATCCTACCTCACTCAACGGCCTCAGCTCACGTTAGGTCAAGAGTTTTCCCGCCACTCCACTTTTTGACCAACGACAGAAGATGGCTAAGGTCAAGCTCAATAATTGATGAAAGAAGTCTGAAATGGACCATCATGTTTATATATCAAAGTTTGTTTTGAAATCAAATGAAGTCGACAAAGTGAATAACTATTGCCTTGTTAATGTATTTTCAATTTAAGGATCAAGACCCCGAATGAAAGGCCTTATTCAAAAGCCGTTTTCTCTGGATTTACGCGTTCTTTTAGAAAAACCTGCGAGGTGAATTTAACCACACTAGTACAAAGTTGAAAAATACAAATTTTGCTTAATCTACTTAATAGTCGCTTGCACGACTTGCTATTTGTGAGGGGTACTTTCTCCCGTAGATTCTTTTCTTTATGCAACATCATGGTCAAATCTGATTGGCTGACGTGCAAATGCAAACATCCGGTTCGGCTCTATTGAAAGATTATTTGCCGTTGTTCAGTGTTCAGTGAAATGATTATTTGGGCGCCAGGCTTGAGAGCCATGACAAATAGGAGAAGCTGGACTATTGTTCATCTAAAATGTTGTTGCAGTATGCCTTCCAATTCCAATCGCTTCCTATTTCAGCTCATCGATCGATATCGATAGTTTCCCAAACAAATGATTGACTCAATCCTGATCTACTGGTGTTAAAACACAAATTCCAACAGAAATAATTGAATTTATGGCATATTTCCGATTGATATTCAATAATGAAGTTGATTTCAAGGTTGGATTGCGAAATATGGACAAATTTTAGTTACCGAGGAGCGCCGAGGAGCAGCGGCGGAGCCAGCCGCCACGAAGTGGGGGGTAAGGAATGGTGGAGGTCCGGGGCCCCCGGAAAAATTTTTTGGGACCACGCCCTTAAGAACTTTGGGAAACGCCCATTTTAAATATAGAAATGCTCCCATTTCAATATAGGGATACGGCCAATGTGGAGAAATAATGACAGATGAAATCATGTCAGTATACGAAAAACCTTTAATACAGGGTTTTGAATTGTATTACAACAATTGTATTACACGTATCCTCACATGCTTCTTCTGAAAATCGTTACAGCAACTCGCTATGGCAAATAGAATTCTCGCCTAAAAACATCAATTGTTGCGGTATTTTCTTCTTGATTTCGAGTAGCAATGCCGTGGGTGAAAGCTGCATCAATAATGATAAATCGGAAAAGACATGAACTGAAGCAGGTAAAAAAAAATTACAAAGACAGAGAATGATTTCAGAACAATGAGTTCATATCTTTTTCGATTAAAACGAACTGTGGCAGTAGTTGATTGAGAAAGCGAGATTAAAAGCTGAAGCCTACCCCTACCCTATGATTTTTATAAGGTTTTTGGACGAATCTAAATGACCATATTTTCAAAAAAAAGGGGGTCCAGCCCCCCCCCCCGTAGCCCTGTCCACAAGATGCTCGGCAACTTTCGGGCAACTTGCAGTCTTTTGGACAACTTTTAGGAATTTCGGCAACTTTTGCAACATTGAGCAACTTGTCCTTGTATTAGCAATATTGCAAAGACTTCAATGATATTTTGTTTATTCTCTGCAACAGTAATGTAAATTAGACATGGAAAGCATCTTTTTTCTGGTCAGACTGCAATTCAACGTCTTGACTTGTGAAGAACTGGGTCTTTCAAATGAGTGATTTCTGACTAAGATGACGATGATGATGAAAACGACGATGATGATTATGATGATAATGATGCTGATGATTATGGTTATGATGATTATCATTATTCGTTAATTGTTGTTAATTGTTGTTAAGGTAGAAACCCCCCAATATTTCTTAAAATTTTGCAAAAAAATTTTTTTTGCTTAAAATGTATACGAAGTATTGAAAAATCAGCTGCTAATGTTTCTTTTGCAGTCTCTTTCATAACTTTTGCAAAAATCAATGTTTTATTAAGAGCGGTTTGCTTTTTTGCTCCTAGCAACCACATAGCAACGGTAAAGAGCACATAGTATCCCCTCATGCTGCCCCTCATATCTTCTCTGCAGCATTTCTTTGCTGCCTCCCTTCTCAATAAAGGAAACCTTGACACAAACGAGGTTCTGTTAGATATCATACTCCATCTCGACTATCTCGACCATTTCAAATATTTGCAGATACAACACGCGAATTCAATTCAAAACTATCAATATGGGGAAAGTGAAACAACGAGCAAAATATGTGAAGCGGCGAAAATTCGCTGGTAATCAGTTCGTAGATGCCTTTAGAAGGCATAAATCCAGTCATGAAGCCAATCTGCAGGAAGATGAAACGTTGAAAAGTGCTGAATATGAGGAAGAATCACCACCATCTTTGCCTAGGCCATTTGCAAACATCCTTGACGATGGTAGGCCCGTACTGCCTATATCATCCTCCAGCAAGCAGTCTCTTGAGGATTCTGCGGAGTACATGCCAAGTGTATCATTCTCAAAGATTCAACAAATTGGGCAACAGCTTCACTCAACCCCAAACTCAGAGAGTAAAAGACCAATTTCTGGTTACAGACTAGTAGATATAACATCATTAAATGCAATAATCAACGAGTGTCTCCTGTGTCCAGCTTGCAAAGCTGCTACAATAAAATTAAGTGAGAATTTCAAGAAAAAGAGAGGCTTATCATCATGCCTTTGCTTAAGCTGTGACTGTGGCTTTTTTAAAGAGTTTTACACATCAAAGCCTGCTGGAAAGAATGGCTTCGTAGTAAATAAGCGTGTTGTTTATTCTATGAGATCTTGTGGTCAAGGATACAGTGGAATACAAAAGCTCTGTGCTCTAATGAACATGCCAAAACCAATGACTGCAAACAATTTTGATAAAATCACTAAAACCTTGAAACATGCCACCCAAAAAGTTGCAGAGAAAACAATGAAAGATGCTGCAAAGGAAATAAGATCCAAGGACAATGTCCCAGAAGATGGAGTCGTAGATGCAGGAGTATCATGCGATGGCTCCTGGCAGCGTAGAGGCTTCTCTTCACTCAATGGGGTCGTTACAGCTATAAGCATTGATAGCGGAAAAGTTTTAGATAGCGAACCAATTACTCGCACTTGTAAAGCTTGCAAATTGCAGGAAAATACAAAGAAATCATCACCAGAAGAGTACGAGGACTGGAAGGCAACTCATAAATGTCCTGGTGACTATCGTGGCTCAGCACCAAACATGGAAGCAGTTGGCGCAACGAGGATGTTTTCTCGTTCAGTGGAAAAGAATGGTCTCAGATATACTGACTTCTATGGCGATGGAGACAGTAAAAGCTTTCCTGCTGTTGAGAACATATATGATGGTATAAGAGTAAAGAAGTTTGAGTGCATAGGACATGTGCAGAAGCGAGTTGGAACCAGGCTAAGAAAACTGAAACAAGAAAACAAAGGAATAGGTGGCAAAGGCAAGCTAACAGCAACTATGATAGATCATTTACAGAACTATTATGGAATTGCTATACGCCAAAATGTTGGTAACAAAGATGAAATGAGAAAGGCTATTCATGCAAGTCTCTTCCATGTAGCATCCTCGTTAGAAAACAACTGGCATACTCATTGCCCTGATGGGCCTAAGAGCTGGTGTGGTTACAAGCGAGACAAAGCATCTGGAAGGGATACATACAAACCAGGAGCAGGGCTGCCACTGAACATAGTTGCAAAGATAAAACCAACTTACAATGATTTGAGCAGCTTGGACTTATTAGATAAATGTTTGCACGGCAAGACTCAAAATCAGAATGCGTGCTTTAATGGTATGATTTGGGAGCGTATCCCTAAAACAGTCTATGTGGGATATGACCAGCTGCAGCTGGGTGTTTATGATGCTGTGGCACACTTCAATATTGGAAGGAAAGCCAGTATTGAAGTTTATCAAGCATTAAGTATCAACCCTGGACGATATATGATGCTTTCCTGCTCGGCCTTTAATAGAAGACGCCTTTACCATGCAGGAACCAAAAACAAGAAAGACACAAAAGATTGCCGCAAGGTATTTCGTGGGAAAAAGAAGAATAAAGAAGACATTGATGTTGAGAAAGAAGGAGTTACTTATGGCAAAGGAGAATTCTAACAAAATAACCAACAAGGACATGTAAGGAACAGAAATTCAAGTGGTATCTGTTAAAACTTTTTGTTTATGAAGACGTCAAACTTTAACCTTGAATTTCTCAAAATTGTGTTTTTGCAGTAGTGACGCCACGGGGGAAAACATATCTCTGGAAATACAAGAGATATTGACCCAAAATTTTCTGTGTGCCTTGTTTAAGGTTCATCCTATGATTTAAACCTTTAAAAGTGATGCCATTAAGACATCCTTCCTTTCCATGAAGGTTCAAAGAACTGAAAATAACGCAGAAAATTAGTGTTTTCTTGGAAGTTCAGCAAAACGTACATAAGAGGTCTAAATGATGATATTAGAGGTTTAAATCACACAATAGGCATCCCTTTCCATTTGCTGAAAAAATTATTCAAATGTTGCAAGTGGTTCTTGCAGTATCTTTCCCCCTAGTTTGGCAGTTATTGCCATTGCGTGCGGTGTTTCTTGGTTGCTATGGCAACCAGCTACCATTTTGTATGACAAATTTCCATACTTTTGGTCAATAGTCCATTTGTGATTGAAAGTAACTTGATAGCTTTTCCAGGTGAGAAATTAGTCATATTGGGGGGTTTCTACCTTAATTGTTGCTGTTGTTTTTGCTGTTCTTGTTTATGATCAGTAAATGATTCTTGCTAAATTCTGAAGATGTGTCTGAAGTTCCCAGCAAAAGGTTCAAATTTTCAGGAAACTGCGTAGAGAAATCGTTGAAATAAAGACCATCCTTGACGCTACTATTATGCATAGATCTCAGTTATTCATATATTTGCAGCATATGGCCTTAAAGAATGACAATAAACGAGCAACTTTTGGGCAACTTTTTGAGAAAGTGGCAACTTTTTGAGCAACTTTTCAGGAAATTTTGAGCAACTTTTCGAGAAATTTCGAGCAACTTGTGGACACGGGCTACCCCCCCCCCCCCCCGAGGCTCCGCCACTGCCGAGGAGGGGCGAGGAGTTAGATTGGTTATATAATGCATCAATTTAACGTATGTTAATTGTGTTGTTGCTGTTGTTGTTGATAGTTTTATCGTCGGAAAATTTTGGTTTTTCGCCCCCCCCCCGGCATGTAACCGGGATCAAAGTTACAAAGTATATTGTGATGTTTTGCGTGCGCAGACATGGAGCCTGAAACAGATCGTTGCTATGTGACAAGTAAAAGAGCATGAAAAGATGGCACAAAATAGACATATTTGGAGACTTATTGTGGACCGCGCAATGTCATCGTAGACGGAAAGCGTAAATGGTGATGATGAAATATGACGATGATCATGAGACTGACTAAGTAATTTAATTTACATATGACTACAACTTAAATACAGATTCATTACAGAAAGTGATTACATACAAAACAATAGAATGAATAAGAAATAGAAAATCCAGAAACTGACATGATAGAGAGGCTGTCAGTGACGTCATTGCTGGTCATTGCTTGTATCGTATCGGCCCTGACAACTGCAATCGGTTCACAAATCATTCGCAAGGTTTCAGTTGTTCGAAGCATATTTTGAAAGCGTTTGGTTAACATTCTCAAGGGCCTCTAGAAACTACTTCATCCAATCCTATCCTTGGTCCATTGATGTCATTGCTAATAAATGATATCGAGTCAAATCTAAAATTATGCAATATGATTCTCTATGCTGATGACTATGGAGGCCCGTTCTGGTCAAAATTACCATCGTTATTAATGTAGTATAACAAAATTATTTTAGTCACAGACAATAAACTTATTGTTGCTTTCATTTCTCTAGTTACTTATTGAATTATTTTTTTGGTAACGACACCGAATTAATATTTTGTCATGGCATTCAATTCATATTTGTAGTGATACTGAATTAGATATTTCTGTTGTGACATTGAATTAATTTTTTGTCATCGCGTTCTATTAATTTGCGCCTCTGCAAAGCAGAAGCAGCAAATTATTAAAATGCAGAGGCTTTGGAATGTGTTCCAAGTATCGGCGGGCGAGCTTAAACGCGCTCGTGTCCAAAAGAATTCAGCCAATGAGATCATCGAATAAGTCTGATTATTCGGAATTTCACGGGATTATGCAAGAATGTGTTTGATTGGCGTTCGTTTACCAACAAAGAGAAAAATAGTTAATTAGTTACTCCTAAAATCTGTGCGTAAGCATTTGGTCAAGCAAAGGATGACCACGAGCATAGAAAATTATTCCTTTTTGGCAGTAAGTTTGTGATGAAGTGAAACATAAACAGATCAGACCGTAAGACAAACTCAGGAGGAAGGTTGTGTAGTCATGTGGTTGCTGAGTTTTCGAACTCATGGGAAGGTGAGTGAAATGGTTTATAAAGATTTTATCTTCAAGTATTTCATCGTTGATTTTGTGATTTGACTATGCATATTCGTCTGATCTGTTTGAGTCCTCCATCAGCCCATCGAAGTCAGGTCCTACACTGTGGTCTACAACAGGCAAAGCAGCAAACTTATGAAACACGGCCCTTCCTAAAGCTAACAGTTGCCATGTTGGCATTAATATCATTGCAGTATACCCCACTTCTTATGAACAATTATATCCTTATCTTCAACTTCATTTACGGTTTGCAGTCAACACAGTGCTGAAAGTCATGTGGTTACTGCATTTTCATTTTCAGTCTTGTAGAGGAGAGATGAGTCGCATAGGTACCACATACAAATTCTACTTTAAAATATTTTGCTTTGCCTGTTGTTATAGACTGCACATGCTACTTATGTGACCTAACGAAGGACGGTCTGCCTTCCTTCATCAAAAACAACAAAAGTTATGTGGGTACGCCGGGCTTCTGTAAGATGCAGGCCTGCAGGTCCGATAAAATGCAGGCCCTATTGCAAGACCGGTGGTAGCTTACAAAGGCATGCTAACTGATAGGTGTATGTAAGGCAAATTCTCACTTCCTATTTTCATCCTCAGCCAAGGGCTTGTTTTTATCCTACCAGTTAAGTAAGTGTTAGTTCTAAAACTACAAAATATTCATAAGGAATTGTGAAACCTATTACTATGGCCTCTGATTAAAGTCTCTAATGAAAAAGAATGTCTTCGAAAAATCTTGAACAAGATGTTGAGGGATATCTGCCTGTGAGTGTATCCCCCAACCAAAGTAAAAATTTCTTGCATGGTACTTCCAAGGTAACCATCAATATTTTGTATTGGCATTAAAAATTCTCTGTAAAAGTTGCTCCTGAAAAAAGAATCGTTTCATCGTATTGCAATCAAGTACTTTCCCAGCTTCAACAATGATGCAATTTTCTTCTGACTATTGTGGCATTAGTATAGTGCATGCCCTTGCCCCATAAAAATAACAACAGTCAAACAGACCCGCATAGACCTGCGTTTTATAGGACCTTCAGACCTGCATTTTACTTTGCAGAAGCCGTGGGTACGCCCCCTTTCTGCTCCTTCCAGAAGTGCTTCCAGCATACTCCCACAGTGTCTCCCAGCGTGTGATGACAAATGCACAAATATTTTTGAGATTCATGAATTTCTAGACATTCTAGCCCCGTCGAGGACAGTCCAAGGAATATAGGCCAGGAGACGATGAATGACCGCAAACAAAATAAAAGTGTCGAGTAAAGCCTGAATGAATGGAAAGTATCTTTGACAATGAAACTTCTCGTATTATTTCTAGATCCTTTGTCAGGCGTCCGGTGCCCCCTGTCAACAAGAAAGACAGCCTCATAAATCCGGTTGTTGTTTGGCTAAAAACCAAATATTGACGTAAATGTCGAAAACACGGAACGTAAGTCAATGAAAAAATTTTGAATCCTTTTCAATTAAAGCAACATTCCATTACCAGCCCTCATTTACCAGCTATTGAAGCTTGATGCAGCGTTTTTTCGCGAAACCTTGGTAGGTATACCAATTCTGATGGATATATCCCTTGTATTGGCATGCTGCTGCCCACTAAATTCTATTTCTATTCCATACAACAAGAGTGTCCATTGTCTGCACGCGGAAAGATGATTGGGACTTGTAGTTTGTAATGTTGGATTAATGGTTCCTTTGATAATAAAGAAAAAGGAGGACAAAACCTCTCAAGGCTTACAAGGTCTAAAATGACTAAAGCCACTCTATCCATCTACTCTCACAGAGGTTCTGTCCGCGCGCTTACGAAATTGGCGAAAACTCAAACATCTTTTAGCGCAAATTGAATATTTTTGCGAATTAGGCCGAAAGCAATTGCTAGAAAATTGGGCAGTAGTGCAGCCGCCCGGAATTTGCTAGCATGAACATACAACAAAAACTTTTAAGGTCGGTGATTGGACTGAAAATACTTTATTTTTTCCGCCCAAACACGTAGTGCCCCACCCAATCACCACCTAAGAAAGAAAGGCAGACAACGAAGAATGGAGAAGAGGATCGTGCTCAACGACCGAGCACTTGGCCACCCCAACACAAGGGGATTTACTCTTTACTGTAACTATTTTGATTTTTTTTCCTTCTTCTTGTTCTTCTTCTTTCAACTATAACTATTCATTTCTTCTTCTTTCAACTGTAACTATTACTTATGGATTTGACTTTCTTCTTACGAACTATACGAAACACAAACAGAACAACAGGAAACGTAACACGTAAATTCCTCTTTTTTTTATGTGCTAAACTCTTTTATATCACCTTATATAACTAATATAAAAATAAATATATATTTGTTGTCTCTTCACGCCTTATGTTTATTTTTTGTTGCTATTATTTTGTTCTTGTTGTGTGAGAATGTGAGAATTCATCACAGAATCTGGGTTGTTAGAAAACATGTACTATATTGAGCGGTCAAAATGATGGAAGAATTTATAAATCAAAAAATATTGACTGAATAAGTGTAGGAAGGCATCAGAATGTTAGAGATTTAAAAAAGAAGTCAATTGAAATGATGTGAGAATTCATCACAGAATCTGAGTTGTTAGAAAACATGTACTATTATGAGCTGTCAAAATGAATTAAGAATTTATAAATCAAAAAATATTGACTGAATAGGTGTAGGAAGGCACCAGCATGTTAGAGATCTAAAAAAGAAGTCAATTGAAAAGATGTGAGAATTCATCACAGAATCTGGGTTAATAGAAAACATGTACTATTATGAAAGGTACAAATGATGGAGAAATCTATAAATCAAAAAATATTGACTGAATAGGTGTAGGAAGGCATCAGAATGTTAGAGATTCTAAAAAGAGGTCAATTGAAAAGATGTGAAAATTCATCACAGAATCTGGGTTGTTAGAAAACATGTACTATTATGAGCTGTCAAAATGATTTAAGAATCTATAAATCAAAAAATATTGACTGAATAGGGGTAGGAAGGCACCAGAATGTTAGAGATCTAAGAAAGAAGTCAATTGAAAAGATGTGAGAATTCATCACAGAATCTGGGTTAAAAGAGAACATGTACTATCATGAAAGGTACAAATGATGGAGAAATCTATAAATCAAAAAATATTGACTGAATAGGTGTAGGAAGGCATCAGAATGTTAGAGATTTTAAAAAGAGGTCAATTGAAAAGATGTGAAAATTCATCACAGAATCTGCGTTGTTAGAAAACATGTACTATTATGAAAGGTACAAATGATGGAGAAATCTATAAATCAAAAAATATTGACTGAATAGGTGTAGGAAGGCATCAGAATGTTAGAGATTTTAAAAAGACGTCAATTGAAAAGATGTGAGAATTCATCACAGAATCTGCGTTGTTAGAAAACATGTACTATTATGAAAGGTACAAATGATGGAGAAATCTATAAATCAAAAAATATTGACTGAATAGGTGTAGTAAGGCATCAGAATGTTAGAGATTTTAAAAAGAAGTCAATTGAAAAGATGTGAGAATTGTATTGTTTTGTTTGTATTGTCCCTTGTCAACGGTGATTTGTCTTCACATAAAAATAAGGGGCCTGGGTCCGAACCTCTGATCCAAATATACCTTAGCAGAGCAGCCACCGGACAAATGAAAGAATCGCAACGAGCGAGGACTACAGTGCAACCCTTACCAACTTGATCTGTTTTCGAAAAAACGTAGGTTTAGCAAAATGCAGCCTGGGCTATCGTGTTTGTCAATGGATACATCTTGAAGGGAAAGAACAGATCCCTTAGCTAAAGTTTCTTTCGACGCAGTATACCCGGACGCCCTGAAGAATCGAAAGAAAGCTGTACAGCAAACGGCCCACAATAAAATATCATCATATTTGCTAAAATCAAGCTCTGCTTTGATGGAACACAAGACTGATGGGGTTATAGGCATCTTACGATTCTCATGAACAGGATTCATTCTGCGAAGACCTCTTATAACTAGTGGAATGCGCAAGCAACCCACTAAAGGATCCTGAAAACCATGAAAAATATGTAAAGACCGGATAGCTGCCAAATACACCTTGATTGAAGAAGCTTTGCAAGTCTCGCTCAAATGACCAACAAATCTCAAAATAGTTAATTCGGAAGTGGGGCAAGGAGAACCATTCGCCCGCAGAAAACCATGATCTTCGCAAAACCTAATAAATCTTTTCTGAGCTGAACTATAGGTACGTTGAGTATTCACAGCAAGCGAATCCTTCAGCAAGTTTTGCCATGTTTGATCCAAGTTGGAAACAACAAATAATTGGCTAGATCTTGTGATACCTTCAAGGGTTTTAGAGCTGCTTGAGGAGCAAGTTCTCGAAATCTCTGGAAATCAAAGCGAGACAAAGCATCAGCCTTGGCATTTTTAAAACCAGGTATATGAACAGCAGTAAACGTGAAATCCAATGTAATTGCCAACAAAGATAATTTCCGTAGGACAAATGACGATCTTTACATGTACCATTTTTAAGACAGCTGACGACAGCCATATTATCACAACGAAAAGCAACTCTCTTACGTTTCCAAGAGACCCCCCAGATTCTTGCGGAAATGACAATTGGAACCAATTCCTTAACTGCTATACTCAAGTCGGCACACCCTAAAGGCCATTTTTCAGCAAACCAATCATCTTTTATAAAGGCAGCAAAACCGATGCTTCCTGCTGCATCCGAGGAGACCGTTATTTCTGGGGCTTTCTCCCATTTAGGCAAAAGAAACAGACTGCGTCCATTCCATTGTTTAAACAGTAAATCCCACCATTTGATATCATCTTTTTCCCAAACTGAAAGCCTTACAAAATGGTGCAACTCTGATACAGTGCAAGACCGATCGATGAGACGACGTAGAAAAGGCCTGCCTAATACTACGGTCTGACAACAATACTGCAAACGGCCAATGAGAGACAATAACTGACGCTTAGTTCCCGCCCTGTGCGAAACCCAAAAGGCTAACTCAGATTTGATTTTTGTGATTTTATCTTGCGGCAAACGAAGCTCCATAGAAGACGAGTCGAGTTCTATCCCCAAAAAGGTTAGCACTGTTGAAGGACCAGCTGTTTTATCCTCAGCTAAAGGAATACCCAATTCTCTGCATAAACGAAAACACGCCAACAATGCACTTTGACATTCGTTGCTATTCGGTTTCCCGACCAAAAAGAAATCGTCCAAATAATGTTGAATATGGGTAATTGAACCAACCCTCGACAGCAAAAATTCCAAAACATCCGCGAACTTTGTGAATATTTTCGGCGCGGAGCGGAGGCCAAAAGGTAGAGCTAGATCGATGTAATAATTATTTTTCCATTTCATACCAAGAAAAGAGCGATCATTTGTGTTCACGGGAAGCAGTCTATAGGCCCTTTTAATATCAAATTTTGCCATCAAAGCACCAGAACCCAATGGCATTAACTTATCAACGGCTTCTTGAATACCCGTATATTTAACTTCTGCAGCTGAATCTGGAATTAAACTATTAACACTTTCATCTGGAGGAAAAGAAAGGTCCGTAATCAGTCTCCATTTACCCGGGGTGGATTTTGGAATGACCCCAAAACGATTTATATGCAAATTCTTTATAGGTGGGCATTGAAAAGGACCAGCAATAGAGCCATGCAAAATCTCTTCCTTAAGATACTCATCAATTACCTGAGAATGTGCATTCGCAGAAGGGCAGTTTCTTTGAGCCGAAACAGTTGAGCCATCAAGGCAACCCAAGTCAAACCCAAATTTAATACCATTTAAAATCCATAAAGCATCGTGATGAGGATGCAACGCCAATAAATGACACCAAGCATGGTAAACAATAGGAGTTACTTCAAGTGGCGAGGGCAAAACCACTGCAGGATTACCTAAATAGTCATTGACTAGTCATTTGCTTTTCTTTTTTCTTGGAGGGCTCTCAGGTGAAGGGGATCTTCTCCTGGACTTCTTTTGAAAACTATCCTGCGAAACTCGAGAGCACTCATCGACTCTATGAGATCCCTTACATGCAAAGCAAACATGTTGAAATCTGCACGGGTCAAACTTGCAGTGTCCCTTGTTCCAGAAAAAACAAATATTGGTCGACTGATCAATGCTCATAGAAGAAGAAGCGACAGAGCTCCTTGTCGACGTTTTGAAAACATTTGAAATAAAGAGATTTACGTCGATATCGGACCAAGAAGCACTAGGATTCTCCGCCACCCTCTTGCGAAATGCCCGATCGTAGGCCAACCAACCTCCAGAATAAGAATCTCGCTGAATTTTGGATATTTGCAAAAAATAACCCATGAGCTGTCCCACCTTATCTGGATGAAATTGGAGATACAAGGAGGCAAACACTATCCAAGCCTCGGCCCAGTCCTGAAAAGTGTGAATCGGCAGTAACTCAGAATTTTTATCGCATCTCAAAAGGCGCATCAATTGAGCTCCCACTGGTTCTACCGGGGGGAGTTTGTCCAAATTAGCTGGGCGTAAAAGGACAAAATCAACAAAGATATTCTTTTTCACCATGTTTACAATGTAACCAGGCACAAGAGGCAAAACACCCGCGACAGAAAAACCAGGTTCCGAAATCTGGCTGGTGACAAAAAGCTGAGGATTCAGCGCAAAAAGTTCTTTTGGAATATTCCAATTGGCTAGGCTTGGAACACCCGAGGACTGAGCTGCGGCTAAGTTCGAGGTCGGCTGGCTACTTAGACTTGAAGTCGGATTAACGTTAGGTTGACTTAAGCCAACCGAAGCCACTGGCAAAAATGACGGGGCAAAAGTTTGGCTACAAACAGATTGGCCTGAACTCATAGAAAAACCCGTTGCCTGTAAATTCGTACCAGAGGAAGTTGCAGTTCCTTGATTTGATAAACTGAAATCGGCGGAACCCCTGCTTGACAAAAGTAGCTGCACAGACTGCTGAATATTCGAAACTGCAGATTCAAGTGCTACCAGTCTGGTACCCATTGCATCTCCACTGGCCACATTCAAATTACTCGAAGTCTCTTCCTCAGACATCACAAATAAGGCACGGGAGAAAAATTAAGGAAAGGTCTCACCCAAGACAAACCACTGACACGATGCCAAACTCAGCAAAAAAACTCGAGGCGCTGAACAACCTGCTCTTTCTCTCTGGCTGATGATAGCAGACAAATGATAAACATCCATTCAATACTTTTAGACTAGCCACGAAAACCAGGCATTCCACGTGCAGCCATTTAGCAAAAAGCGTGAAGTTACTACCAATGACTTATCACACTGATAAAGATAAAACCATGGTCATAAGGGACTCCGCCCTATTGTGTAAGAAACTAAAAAACACCAAGTTCCATTAATTACGATTAAATTTCATTCAATCGCCATGAGTTGGTAATCCTGCAATTCTTGTAAATGCTTTTCTTTTAATGGAATTGTTTTGAATAGCTACAGGGAAGGGAATTACTCCGTGTCTTTCTATAAAATTCAAAATGAAGTATTTTCTCTTCACTAAAAGCTGACGTTGGTTGTAGCAAACAGCATGGTCCTAACTGTTAGTGTGACCAGACTAGCTTAAGCTTACTTGGTAAATCCCACCTCATTGCCACCTTGTACTGAAATGATATCACACTGCCAAGGCATTCAGTTTGGGGCCTTTAGGAAATGAACGGTAGCATGTCTAAGCCACGGGGGAAGGGGGTTCTTGGCTAAATTTCCAGTAGGGGTGTGCTGCCCACAGTTTCAAAATGCTACCGTTGGCTAGACCAATTTTTGTGAAAATGATGCCCTTGGCTAGACTCAATTTTACTCTCTGGATGAAAAAAGAATGGATTTCTATACAGGAATTACCGAAGTCTGCCCTTGGCTAGAAAAGTGTACCCTTGGCTAGACTAGAAGTCCAAAAAAGTATATCCTTGCAGGCGGCACATCTCCAGGCACCTTTACTATGGAAGATCCCCTCCCCCGTGGTCTTAGCAGCTAATGCTTACCAATTTGAAGACTTTCTGATAACAAAACTCAGAATTTCATTGTGCGCAAAAGAAACGGAAGCTGGCAGAAAAGAACAGGTTATTTGTGTACAACTTGAAGGTTTTTAAATTGACAAGTGAAGGGCACAGTGGACTTGCTACAAGTCTCTCTCGCGGCAATAACGGTGGCTTCTTTTCCGCGAGAGAGACTTGTTGCAAGTCCAAGGGCACAGTGAAGGTGGGCGCAAATTTTCAGATTTTCAGTGTGGGCCCAAATTTTCAGATAGTGATATCCTTTGTTTATTTTTGTAGCAATATTGAATTAATTTTTGGTAGTGACGTTGAATTAATTTGCAAATCCCGTAATGCACCAGGAAGTTTTAAGCACATCTCACAATGTAAGTTTTCGCGGGAAAACAGTGTGCCGCAAAGCACACTCCCCACCTTCACAGTATCAAGCATGCTATGGACACGGAGACACTAATTCAGGGAGAGAAAACTGCGAGGTTTCTCCGTCTTGGAAGGTCGGGAAGATCGTCTTGGAAAGTTGTGGAATGTCGAATTCTAACAAATGGTGTTGATATTATCTGATGACTGACACCTTTGACTAACTTTAACCGAAGCTGGTCCTCAGATTAAGGTAACTCTGCTTTCCGCTCCAGTGAGCAGCGAGTTGCCATTTTGTAAAACCACTCACCTCAGAAAACAGTTAATTTCTCCAATACTATTCGGTCGATCGAAAATCGGTAAAAAGGACGTTGTTCTACATAGTCTTGGCAATCAAGAGATATGCAAATCGCAATTTTTCCGTTAAGGCTGGCTTGTATATCATTTTCAAAACTTTTTATTGATTTAAGAAAGGTGGATTATTTCCAAAACTACTCGAAAAACTTTTAATTTTCTTTCGATATATCCTAAGCTAGATTGATGATCTACAACTTAGCCAGTCTGATTGAAAAAGCTAGGCTAGATTTATCGCAATCGAATTATATATTTCTGTTGAAAAGTTGAAGTTGAAAAAGTTGGAAAGATACAGGAAAGGGCATTGATCGCACTAGTTCGTATGATGCCTTGCTAGTGAAGTCGGGCAGATGCTTCATGCACGTTTCTAGGCTAAGATCCCTCTGTATCGAAATTTACAAGATTATGAAAGATTTGAATCCTACTTTCAAGAAGGATCTCTTCGAATTCAAATCATCAACAAACAAAACTCGTTCTCAAGGAAGTCTTTATGACCTACTGTACCATAGGCCTAATAAGGTAACTTACGGCTCCAATAGCCTTAGAGCCATGGTTTTTGCTAGAAACGTCATTTCTCATCAATTAAAGGAAATGTTGGCTATTTCTATTGTAATGCCAACATAATAAGATGCCTCTTGACATAAACTTCGTCTTAGCTTAATTCTAGTTCATTTAAAGAACTATTTCACTGAACGGTTACTGTCGAAGAATCTCAAGGCCTGTATTTGGTTTTCTGGACAATTAACTGGACACGAGGTGAGAGTTATGTCTTTTACAAATGAAGTAACATTTATTTCAAATTAATTGTGGGGATGGCTCGTTTTATATCAATTTTTACCAAATGGGAGTAATAAGGGAGTAGTAGGGGCCTGCTGAGAATTCAGCCATTACTACCGGGCGAGTCATAAAAAATGCCCGACGTTTGAAAGGGTACTGCTCCCTGAATATATAAGCAATGATATTTTGCGATATTTCATTGAATAGCTAACATATCCAATTATTTTTAGAAATTTTTCTTGCTAAAATCGGTCACTCCGTTCAGATTCCGTAAGCAATTTTCTAAAATGAATCCCTTTGAGAAACCTCAAAAAACGTGCTAAAATTACAAGCCAAAATCCTTAACGTGTTTACCTAACAGCGATGACTTTCAACACACTTTAGCACGTGCTTTCCTTTTGAACGGGTTGAAAAGTCTTCCCCTAGTGTGAATAACTTATTCAGGGGGATTCCATTCTCCCACAAGGACAAAATACACGAACACATCCAAGGGTCATTAAGGCTAGGAAGGAGAACAAAGGCTTCCTGTTTTCGCTCGTTTTTGCAGGCTTTCGAAAGGGGCTTTCTGCAGAAAATCTCCTATTTTAACGGGAAGGAATGATCGATTAAAGCCGGGTAAGTTACTGAGCCCAATTTGACATTTCGGGAATAAAACAAGACAGTTTTCAATATCATTGTATTCAGGAAGCAGGATTTTTTCAAACGCCGGGCGTTTTTATTGACTCAACCGGTAGGAATTCTGAGAAATAGCAATAACAATACACGTTCTTTTTTTAAATAAGAAACTTGGATCAGGCCATAGAACTAAAAGTTTATTAATTTCACATGAAATTTTGTCCATTTTAGTACTAAAAGTTTCTTAATTGGTTTCTTATTTTTCTGAATGTAGAATTAGCATTATGGTCGTTAACACTGCGGCAGATATCTTTCTTGATATTTAAGATATCATAAAGGAATGAACAGTGTTCTGTTGAAAACACAAATGGTTAGATAATATTGCTCAAGAATGAAGGTTCAACGATCTATTCGTTATAAGATCCATGCTTTTAACTTTGAAAAGTTTCTTAGTACTTCGCAGACATAGTACTAGAGTTTCTTAAAATTTTGCCCATCTTAGAACTAGTTTCTTATAAACCAGTTTCTTATAAAAAAACGTGTAATTATTGTAGTAAGAACGACGACAAACGCGAAAAGTTTGCGTGTTTAGTTGTTCTTACCATTGTCTCTGCCACATTTTCTACTGTTAAAGATTCAATGCCTCTATAGTTTGTGTGTGAAATGAAAAAATTGGCTAAGTTTGGTCTTTCCATATTAAGTAATGTGATTGACCATAGTCCAAGCCAGTTTCATTATCATACTACTTGCTGCATTCAAGGCACGAGTTTCATGGTGCGGAACATGCTAAAGAACTTAACGGAAGTTGTACATAGAGATTGATCGCCTGACTTGAAGTGGTAGAAACAAATCTTAGCCAATGTTGTACATTGGAGATGCCATGATTCCTTGAAATTGCGAGATACTGAACCGAGCACTTAAGCAGGAATACCCGAACTTCTCGAGAGTAGATTTCCTTAAAAAGATTGTCGAAACTACAAGCAGTTGTTTACAGTATCCTGGTAAGTAAAAATTTAGCAAAATCCTCCTAGGTTCTTTCGTAGTCTTCACTTATTCGCCGCCAGACTAGTCCTTGAAAAAGCGACTTTGGAGACTGTTAGCCGCGGGCAGCGGGCAAAAATCGGCACAGAAACATTTGATTTTAGTTTTGAGGATTTTAAAATACAACATAAAATTAAAAACTACTGTTGAGAATATGAGAAATTTCGGTCAAATTGAGTAATGATGTTAAAAATGTCCAGAATAAGTCACAAAACCTAAAAAGTTCAGGATCTATCTAAAAAATTAAAAAATTGCACAATGTTAAACAGACGGGACCTACGTTTCTAAATTTCTCATGCTCTCCAACTTTTTAAACTGTTACAGATGTTTTAAAGTAAAAAGTACATCCAACGTTGATATGTAAAACATTTTGCAAAGAGCACGTTTCCACCTTTTGTTTTAAGCTTGATGAAACAGCCATTCCTTTCATTCCTTTGACCTTTTCCATTAATCTGAAAGGAAAGTAGGTTGAATAGAAGATGATATTGAAAACATTACGCAATAAGACTCTCCTTTAAAAGGTATAGGCAACGGTAAATAGATTTACATATAAAGTACACCCGGAATCGGCAGACTTCTCAACCTCGTACCCGATTACAACGAAGGTTTTCCGTAAACTGCAACGCCTGCATTGACACTATAGCCAGTTAGGCTATTCTGCTATATACGTCGCTCAAGTTCAAAATGAAATGTGGCGTTCAGTCAAAATGAAGAACATTTGAATTGCTTGGGTCACAATGAGTGATGTTCGAAAAGGAATGCATTACGCTATGTGTTTGTGGAACACAAAATATTTGCCATTTATCTCGTATTTTGTTAGATGTTCGCTTATTCTCTCCCTACGCTTCTTGCCATTTCTCTATTGCATCGGTTCAGTCAAAAAAAAATCCCGGCGTTTGAAGAGCAGCTTAACTGCTCCCTGAGTTTATAATCAATGATGTTTTGCATATCCGATTGGATAGCTAACATGTTCAATCATTTTTACAATTTTTTCTGGCTAAAAATCGGTGACTCCGTTCAGATTCTGTAAGTGACTTTCTAAAAATAAATTCCCTGCGAGAATCGTTAAAGGCAGTCTGTCACGCATTTGATTGGGTAATGTGGACAATACAAAGAATAGGGAATTTGAATGGCTGCTAATCCTCTGACTTTCTATGGCCGTAGAAAGTCAAGAAGATTAGCCCTCCTTTTTGTTTCAAATACACAGACTGGCAAAGAAATCCGTTGTGTTGAGCTCTGACTTCGTCGCGGCCAATCAGCGACGTGACAGACTGCCTTTAACCCTATTAGTACTGGGCGATTTTTTGCTAACCTGTATCCAGACCACTTGAAAGAAAACTAAGTGGTCTGTGCAACTTAGCACAAATCTGTGTTCAGACGATGAATTGAATTGCGAAATAATTAAAGGCAATCTCTTATACATCTGACTGGCTGCAGTTAACTCAAATCTGAACACAACGGATGTCTTTTTGAATCTATGTGTTCGAAACAATATGAGCCGGTCATTATAACACACTACAGACGTAAAAATCAATAGGATTAGCAGGCATTGAAATATCCTATTCTCTGTATTGTGATATCAGTTTCCTATAGCTATTCGCAAGAGACAGGCTTTTCTATCCCATAAGAAAACAAATGGTCATTATGCAAATTATTCATTACATATACTAATTTTTCCTCAGATTCTGAGGAAAATTTGTGTACACGAATTCGCGCTCAGTTACACATACCACTTACTTTTCTTTTCAAGTGGTCTGGAACACAGGCTATTTTTTCTTTCTTTATACTGGCGGGTGGCTCGCCCCCTTCTCTTTTTCTCCGATACTATAAAAGATATAATAACAAGACTTACTCCTAATGCTCTTTAGACAATTAACTGTTAAATTATAACAATGACAATTAATTATTCACGTTTTTCGTTGCTAGGAAACCAAAGAACAGAAAAAAATTGGCAATTTTTCTACCTCCCTAACAAGAATAAACTTAAATTTCATTTACCTCTCACCCAACTTTCTCAAAATCTGTCTCAAATTGTAGGAAACATACTGCAGATTTAAAATACATACTTTTTAGATAATTTCAGTTTCCATTTTTAGCACAATTAGCTTTTAATTAGCTTTTTGTTCCATTTAAAGATTTTTCTTTTCAGTTATTTCTAGGCCTTGTCCTTTATCTAGTAAATATGGACTCAAAAGTCATCAAATTAGTAAGCTGAAGCAAAAAAGACAATAATTTTTCATATCTTACACTTACTCATTAGAGCAATGACGTCATAAATGTCAATGACTTCATAGATACTAAATTTGCTGATGTCAGACAAACAAACGGACAAACGAGACAAAATCTATGAAGGTTGTAGGAATTTTTTGTTGACCGCTCTCCAAAAATGGTATTACTGTATTCACGTGATCAGAGTTGGAACAATGAAATGCTGAAAAACTTAATAGTCAATTAAATTTGACTAAAATTCACAAAGTTTGGTGTTAGATTACGGGCCGTTTTAGTGCCATGTAGAAAAGTGTGGTAGGGGAAACCCCTCCCCCAGAATATAAACAGTCTTCCCCCTGTTATGAATAACTTATTCAGGGGGATTCCATTGTCCCAAGAGGGCGATAAGAGATGAAAACATCCAAATGGTCATCATTGTTGGAAGGATAACAAAAGAAAATCTTGCTTCATGTTTCACTCGTTTTTGCAGGTTTGGGCTTTCTCCAGAGAATCTCACATCGACGGGAAGGAATGGCCGATTAAAGCTGGGTAAAATAATGAATCTAATTAGACATATCAAGAATAAAACAAGACAGTTCTCAATGTCATTTTCATTATATTCAAGAGCAAAATTTTTTCAAACGTCAGGCCTTTTTATTGACTCACCCGGTACAATCCGTCATTTCTTCTTATCCCAATGCACCCTTAGCATTTAATTTGATACACAAAGGCTCTGCTCTGAAAAAGAAAAATTTTCGGTTAAAGTCACTTTCAACAATACACCTTTTCAACTACCGGCTTCGTTTTGGAAATTGTTGAAAATTTTGCAAAATATCAAATTTCTGACCATGGATTTGGAATCTGTACCCCAAGTTTAGTCTAATTGCAAATTTTCCTGTTCTTAGAGTCTGTGACGTCGTTAATGGCGATGCTAAATTTGAGAATCTATAAGGGATTTGACAGTGAAAATAGTTAGGGATGTAACTTTTCAAGTTTGAAAGCAGGAACACCGCTATACGACGAAGAACAATAGCAAATATGTGCGATGTATTAGATTCCAATATTTCGTCCCGCCATGAAGGACCTCTTCACGGCTGTTATGTTGTAGTTACATTGACGATATAAATATGTAACTTTACACCCTCAGTCATCATTCATATATCCTTTACACATTTTCAGATTTCTTAACCTCATAAAATTAAGTTTGCTAACACTAAGATCATGAAAATTTGCACTTAGACCAAAACTAGGGTTCTGAATATTAATGGGAAGCCAGAAATTTCATATGACGCAAGCTAAAGAGATTTCAAAATATTCCAAAACTAGGCCGCTTAATTGAAAAGGTGCATTTCATTCTAAATACCGGACAGATAGTTCTGAAACAGCATTTCTCCTGCCTCGTGATTATGAACTACAGATACTTCGAGCAGGAAAAACAGCAGAAAGACCTTTGCATTTTGGAACAGTTATTGTCCAGTCCATTGGATAGCAGCGAGGTCTAATAAAGAGCAATTTTCCCTCGTGAAAGTTATATCCTTTTTTTGTGGACAGTACAGAGGAGAAAGAAAATGAAATTTACTGATAGTGTGATAATAGAAAATAAAATTTCAATCAAAAAAAAATGAAAGAAAGAGTAGTACCTTCCTCATGAATGCCAAACGCTCAACGAGGGTAAAAATAAAGTTGAGAATTTGCAGAGCCCTGTGACGGAGGAGATGTAAACACAATCTGCTAAGTATTTTTGTCGCAATGGAAAGGTTAGTTGCTTATGCTAAATGTATTCTTTCAAATACGAGATTCTTGTCGCTATCCCTGATCTAGACTTATTACGATGAGTCCCTTGTATCCCTGCGGTAAACCTTGCCCAAGAGGGACTCATAATGAAACAGTGAAAAACCCGGCCCTATCTCTTGCATTCGATCATGATTCGATCGATCGAATCAGGATCGAACGACTGCCGTAACTCTGTTTTACGGTCACTCCTCGGAAAGAAAATGCGATGAAAACTACGTTAAGAAGACATTTAAACAACGAAACTTGGTATAAATTTGAAGAAGGAAGTTCAGTTGACCTGGTAAGTGCAAAACGAGTCTCTTAATTCTACATTTTCCATGTTTTTAAGACCAAAACAAACCAGAGAAATCTTCAACTGCCTGCTGCAGCAACTTTGTTCAAAATCTAGCCAACGACATCATTCGAGCTGACAATTCGACAGCACTGTTCTTTGCCATACCTCGCAATGCCGGGGGGGGGGGGTACTTAGTATATTTGGTCGACGTAGGTGTGCCGTTTTTCAGGGTATCGTTTTCACCAATTTTTTCTAGAACAGGTTGTCAAAAAGGCACATTTTCTCTAGAGCGGGTTAGTATTTCAGCAATGCTCAGCTTAATTTCTACGGTTTTGTTAATTTGTCCGAATTTACTCAACTTTCTCGTGGACTTTGCAGCAATTTTTTAAGACCAATTAGAAACAGTTCGAACTCATTCGGCTCTGCTATGTATTGGTGCGCTGGAACCGGATATACTTTGCAGATTTTTTCTAGGACAGGGTATCGTTTTCAGGGGCAAATTCTGGAGCAGATACAGATTTTTGTTTGTCGTGGGCATACCCCCGTAAAAAAAGTCAAGTACCCCCTCCCCCCGGGCTTGCAATCTGATTGGTATGATAGGGATTGCAAAGTTTGGGCGTAAATAGGGCCAGGTTTTTAAGAGTAATACTATGAGTCTCTCTTGACTGAAGCGCCATCATCAAGTCAAATAGCACAGGGAAGCTAGAGACTCATCGTCATAAGTCTATTCCTGATCACATCTGTGGCGTGTCTTTTAACATTTAAAGAACGCATATTCTTGCAGTCTGATAGAGATGAGCCCTTGGTGATGACAGATTATTTTTTTTCTACGCACTGAGCCAAATGATACCAATCACTCCTTGCGTACAAGTTAGCTAAATGAGACTGATATAATACAGTGAGATTTTGTAGACGAGATGAGATTTAACAAGATACGGGGCGCTTAAAGAAACTTGTGCACTGTTTGAATCTCTGCTGCGAGGGAGATGTGATTTTCATGTTTCTCATTTTCAAAACTGCTGTGTAGAAAAGGTTTAAACTAGTATTGTTAGCATCCATTAGATATTAAATTGTTCGTAGTGTTTGTTGTATTTAGGTTAACATTGCGTGTCTTTTCATATTGGCCATTGAGTAGTCATTGTCTTTCGCTTCCCATGGTATCGTCCCTGTAGAGTTGTATAGTAATTAGAACCGTATAGTAGAATGTAGGATTTGTTGTAAAATCTTTATTGAATATAAAAAACATCTGTTGCGAATTTTTCTGGGACACCCGGTAGTGTAGGTCGTAATATGAATTGTAGCATTTTATTGGATTATATAACTTACTTACGACTTAGCGACCACTGCCTCATAATAGAAAGAGGACGCCATTACAAACCTCCAATAGAAAGAGGTTCTGCTCAAGCTGTAAAGACAAAATTGAGGACGAGACGCATTTTATTCTCGAATGTGATATGTTTAAAGAAGCACGAGAAACCTTCTTAAATGGCACAAAAGACACCTATCCAAATTTCGAAACAATTCCAACCTTCCAACAAAAGCTCATTTTTCTACAAACTAATGAAAACTGTCACTTTTTAGAGACATTTGCAAGATATCTTAACACAATTTACAAACTTAGATCGCAAAATGAAATCCAGAAAATTTAACCTGACGATGCATAACCTAAAACAATGAAACGACAATTTTTTTACGTAAACTCGCTGATATTACGTAAGCTCCGTTTTCCTTCCAACAATCCGATCTCATCAAAAATAATAGTTTTTGGCAAAAAATCAGTTTTTCAGAACACCCAGAAAATGGCCTAAACCACATTATCGAATATTTCAGATTATTTGAAATCGATTTGACTTCCTTTTGACAATTAACATGATTAATAAAACGATAAGCTTAGGGCGAAACAGAACTAAAAACAATAAATCATTCCTTGCTCTGAAAATACTTCTTCAAAACAATAAAGGTGACAGGTTGCGTTTTTTTATTGCGAGATGCTTTTGATCAAGCGTTTTGGGCCATTTTCTGGATGATTTTTTCTGAAAACTTCTGAATTCATCATTGAACAGTATTTTGAAAATTAAGAAAATTCCAAAAATACTCAAATCTTTTACCTAAAATGGAAAAAAATTGATTTTGGTGATTACAGCGCAAGTAAATTTGCTGCAATCAACCCTCGAACAGGGAGACATTTTCTCAGTCAACAAAGTCAAAATACGATTTCAAGGAGGGTATAAATCATAACAAAAAAGGACAACAGAGCAAATACTAGGGTAGAACTATATACAGCTTAGGCCATTACACAAAGGAAAACATTCAACACGCAATACTACATAGAATGAGATGACGAATATCAACCAGGACACGTCAACCTACGTGGTGCAAAAGTATTAACGGAGAAAGATACATTCACAAAAACATTTAAAAAAATTGACAAAAAAGACGGAGGCAATATGCACAGAGCTGCCTATTGGAAAAACATTATGAACAGTGGCGCCGCCAGGATTTTTTATTGGAGGGGCAAAGTAGGACGGGGTCTGGGGCGGAGCCCCAGAAAATTTTTCTTGGACCACGCCCTCTACCTTGGGTATAGATGCGACCAACGCCCTTTTCATTGACTGAAATAAAGATTAAATGATTCTGTTAAACAATACGATTAGGGTACCACACTGTCCACAATTAGAAAACGACGTCCAACCGGCGACCGAGCGTCCAACCTTTGGATCCCCATATATTTCAACGGCCAATTTACCACACGCCACTCTGTCATGAAATTTGCCACACAGCTGCCGTTTACTCTCAGATTCAGAAATATGAAGTATACATGGTTTATGAAAAAGAGGGTATCGGGATAGGCCGAAACTTCAAAGCTCAGTAAATAGGGAGGCCAGGGGTCTGGGGGCAAAGCCCCCAGGAAAATTTTCGTAGATATACACTCTTTACTTTGGCCTGGAAAACTTCTACCAATCATGTTTCAGCCTGTGCTGCACTGGAGTTGCTGATCACTTCGCAACAGTTATTTGAATCAGCATCTCCAGTAAAATTTTTAAACATGATATTCTTTGGCTTAGAATGCCTATCCTACATGCAATCTTTACGAAGACCAAATGGGAAACCTTCACAATTTTGTGACCATTTTCAATGGATCACCTCCGCAGGAAAATTTTTGCGTACACACACTCTTCTTTCTCCTAGAACGATCCCTAACGGTCCTCACAATCCAACTTCCAAGGCCTCAAAAAATGTAAGTCTTGGACAATGTTATGATAGTTTGTTTACAGAAGTTCTCTAAGAGTCAACTTATGCTATGGCTTAGAAGAAGTCTCCCGGTCACTTTCCAGAATTTCGGCGAAAGATTCTTACCATGCACCACCTACGCAACTACCAAACTCCTTTTTCCTCGTTCGCGAAAAAGATCTAGACTTACGTCCTCCATAAGCTATGCTGATCTATGTGCTGATGAGGTATGCACACTTGGAGCGTACGTAGAATGGGAGCCTGGGGGCTTCACCACGAGACAAAAATTCGATTCAATGCCGTACAGATCGTGGGAAAATGCAATTGACGTGGCAAGATTGTAGAAACCTGTCCTCGTACACATCATAATTGCCAAGATCATCGGCCTTACTCCCCCCCCCCCCGCAATTTTACGCCGGATTTAGAAAAATTGGCAAAATGTTCGTGGAGAACATTGGAGGGGCGGCCGCCCCCCTTGCCCCCCTTCCCGGTGCTTCTGATTATGAATGGTAGTACAGGGTATCTCAAGGAAATTATTCAACATTTGAGTAAATACTAAAAAACGATATGCCGAATGAGCACTTGGTTAAATAACCCATTTCCTGAGATTCTAAATTAATTTTTCACACCATATTAATTAATTAATTTTTCACGACAAATTAATCTTGCAAATCCGCAAAAAGTCATGAAGTTATAAGCATTTGAAGTCCAGGTTTGTGCAAAACTGAACCAACAACCTCTAAATGGCATTTTTGTTAAAAGTCCCATGGTCCATCGTATCTGCTGCTTCTCAGCTGTTTCAGGCTAACCAATTGGCATTTAAACAGGTTTTCCATAACTAAAATTTCAAGCCTATGACTGTTTTTGAAGAAAAAGATTCAATCTGTCGTCGATTATGCTTTAAACTACTTTTTTGGGTACATGCAGTCTTAAGAAAGTTATGATAATTATTGTAAGGATAAGATTACTTTAGAAGTTTTATTTGGTTTGCTCTGACATCAATCAGAGGTTTGACATTGGATAACCTTCCCTTACCTCGATCTCCGTGCTATTTATGCACTGTGCGTAATCTGGGGGTCTACGGTTTCAGCTGTCGCACATTGTTGATCTTTGAGAGTTCTCGAATCAGTGAATTTTAACCAATTTGTAAGATTCTGGTCTCTAAAACTATTTGAAAATCTAGGGACAGGGCTACTTTTCCATGAGCAAGTTCATATTTTCAATATTTAATCAACATTTTTGAGCATTTTTTGAGGCACTCTGTACAATAAATGCTTCGCTTGACACAACAAATAACTTTGATTAATAGAAGCCAACAAGGTATGCACTACGACCGAGTCAAAATTCAAACTTATCTTAATAAGTGATCAATGGATCATTGATACTCAAACGACTATGGTCTGAACTTCAAGGAAATTTTTTGCCTTTTGTGCAATTTGAGATACTTTCATACTTTTCATACTTTATCAATATGATTAATTTTCAAACATAGACTTTTCCTTCATGCGACAAAGAATTAAGTAATGTTTGATGTCATTTATTTCCTTCGACTCTACCAGGGCACGGCACCTTGTAAAACAGTTTTTGATTAACCGAATGTTTTCACCGCGTAAAAAGAATTTAAATGAATGAAATAAATGAGTGAGACTTGATTGCTCTACAAAATATTTGCAAACTCGATCAGAAATCAAATTGTCAACGTGGTACAAGAACAACTAGACCAAATCATAGACAAGCAAATCAAGGGTCCAACATGAATGCGCTGAGGGGCATTCACAATAAACAACTATGATGAATCCGAAGCTTTGAAACGAGCATTTTAAGGAAAATCAAAATCACACGTAGAGCATGTGGTAATCGGAAAGAAATAGATGAGTCTGGAAGGTGCTACCAAAGTACGTTGCCTAGGATACAGCATGCAACGAAACCGCGAAAAAGTATCTCAAGACGTCCGCATCAACGATATAAAAACACAAAGCCAATCAAACATGCCTTGGAACACAAAAAGCGATATAACAACAGACGACGAGGAATATCAATCAAAATGGAATCGTACCTCCAAACTGAGGAACAAGAAGTGATAGCAGCGATCTAGAAAAAGGAGAACAATAATTGGACAGAAATAAACTTTAATTGTAATACATTATGCTATATTTAACCACCAGCGTCGAAGTATATCATATACCTATCATTGCGTAATGTAGATGTAGTCACAATTGCTCACTGGCCAGATTGCCAAAGTATGTCCAATACATCGTGGGTACAAAAACAACAACAACGACAACAGCAACAACAAAAATAACAACAACATGTGTATGGAAAGTGCATCAGGTATAGTATGAAAAATTCTGATGGATTTATCCAAGGCCTACGAATGTCTGCCTAGTGACCTCATCGCAAAACTGGAGGCGTATGGATTCGATTTCAATAGCCTTTGCCTCATGTATATCTATTTGGATTGCCGTCATCAAAGGGTAAAGATCGGTTCGCATGGAACTATTGCCAAATGAATAAGAATTGGAGTACTACAGGGATCTGTTCTAGGTCCTTTGCTCCTTAACATATTCATCAATAAGTTATGTCTCATGAGACCAGACTCTGAGATCTGAAATTTCGCAGATGATAACACCATAATCTAATGTGGGCTAGACCTTCATGAAATTGTGACCGCTTTGCAAATTGATCTCAGCAGATTGATCGAATGGCCTACAAACAATGAAATGGATCCAAAGCCAAAGAAAAATCCAGCTAGTGTTTCTTGGCTTGAAAGGGCAGAGAAGAATGAGATTTAACGTCAATTTTTCATTAGCTTTCATTTTGCAGCTATTTTCATACGCCTGCTTATAGATAAAAATGAATAGATAACAATAAATGATAATGATGAGAACAAATTATTTGCAGCAGATCATGTTATATTGCTAAGGATTGGAACTGACTATAAATTAAAATTTAACAAGGACGTTTAAATGTGATGTACAAAATTCATAAAGAAAATCAGTTCGTTTCCAGTCTTAATACGAAAATTTCAAGAAAGCGGGCATAAACTATTTGCAACTTTGTTATCTTTTCGAACTTCAATTATTGTCCTTTGATTTGGCTATTCTGCAAAAAAGGTGCATACAAAGAGATTGAAAGCACACACAAGCGTGCTCTTCAGATCATCTAAAAATAATACGAATATCCCTTCTAATTCGAAGTGGTAGCTTTTGTATACATGTTAGAAGTTCGCAGAAATTAATGAGAGAAATCTACAACTCCATGAATCATCTTAACCCATCGCTTGTATTGGAAATTCTTAAACAAAAGCACGTATAGTCTACGGATACAAAATCTTTGAAAACTTGCTACGTTCAAAAACAGGATCAAAGACTGGGATGCCGATTAATGGCCCTGCAAAATATGCCACTAATTTTTGTAGGAAGTTTGAATCAGTAAGTTGTTAATTACAATTGTAAATACCAATGTTGAATATGGAATAAATGAAATGAAAATGAAATGCGACGTAGCAATTAAGCAGTGGTAAATTGGACAAATGGGATGAGCCGATATTCGCAGGACATAAGCGCAAAGATAATTGACGTCATAATTGCCCAATGCTCGCAAGTAGCTGAAGTCTTTGACCATTATGTCAATGAACATCCAAAACCGCACAAATAAAGCAACAACACCACGACTATGAAACAAATGCAGTAGCAATTGAGCAGAGGAAAATTCCTCATACTGAATGAGTAGACATGCGCAGAACAAACGAGTACAGAAAAGCGCCGCCACAATTAATCACTAATGCGCATACATCCAATAACAACTGAGCAGATGAGCACAGGTTTCAAATCTTTAAAAAGCTTGGTTTAAAATTCTATGACCTATTTCTTTGAACTGAACGGCTTCAAAGAAACTTGAACTATTTTACAGTAAATCTCTCGTTGGAATTTTCTAAAATCTTCAATATTTTCAGAATTACAGCGTTTTTCTTCTTTTTTGAGAGTTTAAGAAAACATTCGAAAAAAACGTAGAACTATCGTAATTTCCAAACCAGTTGACGAAAGATCAATAATTTTCAAAAATACCATAGTTTATGGATGCCTACAATAGGTTATCAAGCAAAACTCTTTCACTCTTCTAGTTTGTGATTTAGAAATTTGATGACGTCACATCATACAATGAGCTGAAATAAATGAGGCAGTAATTTCGACAAATAATCAAGATTTCTGAAAAGTCCAACGGTAGAATCATAGAATAGTGGCGAAAGTTTCTTTTAAGTCATTCAGTTTAAAGAAATAGGTCATTGACTTTTACACCCGGCATTTTGCGTAGATTTAAAGATTTGGAACCTATGCTGAGCAAATGTCAATCTAATTGTTCACATGAGATGAGTACATATGCGCAGAAAGAATTTGCGCAAGCAAGCGACGTTATAAATGCTCACGGCTCATGACTAGCTTAAATCTTTGGCCATTTTGCAAACGCTCATTCAAAACCGCGCAGATAAAAGAACATGCGCATGAAAAGTGCGAAGTAACAATAAAGTAGAGGTAAATTGCACGCATGATGTATGCACATAGGCGCAGAACAATGCACACAGACATAATGAATTGCTCACTGCTGATGAGTAGTAAAGTCTTTGGCCATTTACAAAAGATCATTTAAAACTGCGCAAGTACGACAACATGCGTATGAAACGTGCGCAATCGCAACAGCAATTAAGCAGAAATAATGAGATTTGCAGACATGTGCAGAACAAACGTGCACGGACAAGCAACGTCCTCGATCCACACGGGTAGTTTAAGTCTCTTTAGCCATCGTCCCAATGAGCACTCGCAACCCGGCAGGTACTCAAATCAAATCAAATCAAATAATCAAAAATTTGCCTGCTATAGTTTTACTTTTACTGAACAATAGATTTTTTAACACTTAACTTTCATTCGATTTAGATTAGTTAACTTTGTATATATTGTATATATTGTTAGCTATGTAAATATCGAATTTAAATAAATGAACAACAACAACAACGAGGTGCAACAATATGTGCATGAAACGTGCACAGTAACAGTTGAGCAGAGGAAAACTTGCACACCTGAGATGAGCAGATACGCGCAGAACAAATTTGCACAGATGAGCGACGTCATAATTGCCCATGGCTCAAGAGCTTTTAAGCCTTTGGTCATTTTGCCAATGCGCATCCAATACCACATAGGTAGAACGACGTAAACATATGGATGAAAAGTGCGCAGAAACAAAACCATCGATTTGAGGTAAATTGCTCACATTATGAGCTCCCATTAGAATTCCAAAGAAATATCAAACGAACCATGATACCAGAACCAAAAAAAACCAAGGTGGCACCTGGAAGAGTAGGAAACAACGCCTTGAAAGAACTAACAAGACAAGAAAGATCAAGAAAGAAACTTTGCTGAAATTAGATAGTGCAGTATCCATTCACCAACGCAATCTACAGTACTTGATGATAGAAATATACAAAACCAAAAAGAGCCTGAATCCTAGTTTCATGAGTGAGATTTTTGAGGCAAGAGATGTACAATATGACTTGCGAAATAAGAATACTCTTAGCATTCCTAATGCCAAGACAACTTCTTATGGCATTAAAACTGTGAGATGTTTGGGTCAAAAGCTGTGGCAAACCTTACCTCGAAGTGTAAGATAGTCCCAGCCACTGACTACTTTCAAAGAGTACTAAGAATCTACACAAAAGAATGCGACTGTAGATTGTGTAAAACATTCATTTCTGGCTTAGGTTTTCTTTCGCTATATTTTCTTTAAAATCCTTTCTGTACATTGTAATTTACATTAATGATATTTCTGATAGATGCTTGGCATTGATTTGCTTTTACACAGCTACTACTAGAGTTGTTCGCCAACTTTAAACAAATCATTTATTATATCGTCATATTATGTTATCCTTGAACAGGCAGTTTCATTTCATTTTAAACTTATTTATACAGGGCAACACCTGCTTTAGAGTTGGACCTCTGCAAAATAAAGAACACTACAAAATAAAGTTTTCAAACCTACAACTAAAAACTTATTTTTACTTTTAAACCTACGACAATCTATTAATACCATGCCAAGTAAGGAGCGAAATAAATAGTAGAGAAAGAAAGGGGAATTATCCAGCATCGGACATCGGAGGCCCATGTAAGTGTTTAGTCTCGATTTGAAACATTGAATAGATGATGCCAACTTCAGCCAACTCCGTTTTTGAATCAAGGTCGTTCCAAACTCTGGCCCTACGATAAGCGAACGATTTCTGTCCGTTTGGATTTCTCATTCGAGGTTGTGACTTTATTTTACATCGATTTATTTTTTACAAAAATACTGTTTTTCTAGTCAGCTATATACATATGTACAAGCGAACTAATCAAAATCGATGGACACAATTAATAAGAAAAAGAAATAAAACTAATAATTATTTTCAATGCAGTTTATACAATATTTACAATAAAACGACAGGCATTGCAGTTGCATGTTGGACCATTCCATTGAGTTATTAAGCTTTTGAATATATTGAGGCTGTTCACAGATCGTAACTCCTCTGGTAAGCAGTTCCAAATCCGAGGTCCCAAGGATTTAAGACTATTTGTACCGAAAGTAACCTGATTTGGCCTATAGTGAATAAGATTATTAGGATTTCGCGAAGAATAGTTCGAGGTTCTAATTTGAA
The DNA here is from genome assembly GCA_964019985.1 of Aurelia sp. 4 Dawson et al 2005. Classification (NCBI taxonomy): domain Eukaryota; kingdom Metazoa; phylum Cnidaria; class Scyphozoa; order Semaeostomeae; family Ulmaridae; genus Aurelia; species Aurelia sp. 4 Dawson et al 2005. The sequence continues at coordinate 15,624,920 of OZ026495.1, read as the reverse complement.
AAATATCTTTCATGAAGGATGGATTCAAATTGTGCAAAGTTTTAAAAATTTCCAAAGAAAGAGATCTAAGTCGGGAAACATGCATCGTACATCGTTGCGACTTCAGTAGAAGATAATTGTACGAACTGCCGTGATCATTATAAAGAAATCTAAGTGCACGTTCTTGTATCTTTTCGATTTTGTGCGTGGATTTTGATGAACAAAAATGCCACACTAAAGGACAGTAATTGAAATTTGAATAAACAAAGCTCTGAACAAGGACTTTTCTCTCTTCGAAACCAATATCAGATCGAAGCCTCTTTAGAACGTTAAGTTGAGTTGCAGCTTTTCTACAAAGCTCTGAAATGTGTGGATCAAAATTTAGTTTATAGTCTAGCTGAACTCCGAGAAGCTTGACTGAATCTTCTGACTCAATAGTCTTTCCTTGGATGCTTATTTTCTCGCCACTGGTTTTCGTTTGGTCTTTTTTGATTAACAGTGCATGAAACTTTAATGGATTTGCAATCATATGGTTTTCTTTCAACCAATCTAGTGCAACACCTGCTTCTTCCTCCAGGACTCGCACCAGATTTGGTAGAGTCCTAGAGAAATAAGCCAGCGTGTTGTCGTCAGCATAGTTATATAGTGTTGCCTGCTTAATAAACAAAAAAAGGTCATTTATATATACATTAAAAAGAATAGGGCCTAACACCGAGCCTTGGGGGACACCAGATAAGATTGTTTGAAAGGAACTATATGTATTGTTTATCCTCACGGATTGCTCGCGCCGTTTAAGATAAGAATAGATTAGTACCAAGGCATTTTCATCTACGCCATACGCATTTAATTTTGCAATCAGCAGATCGTGTGGGATGCAATCAAATGCTTTTGACAAGTCCATTAATACAGCACCCACGATATAATTATTATCAAGTTTGGTCTTCCAGTCTTCAAGGAGTCTTATCAAAACATGCTGCGTGCCGTATGCTTTTCTATACGCACCTATAAAAACGAGAGCGTAGTGTCCAGATAGACAACTAATTGCTGTTTCATAATCTTTTCATATATTTTGGAAAATGTATTTAAAACACTGACTGGGCGAAAATTTGTTCTCAACTGTGCGATTTACCTCACCCTTGTCCAAAGGGCAAACTGCTGCACGCTTTCCTCTATCTGGAAACCTATGGTTTTGTAAACAGCTATTTATGGCAAAGGTTAGGGGGGCAGTAAGCTCACCTGCAGCCAAATGTACTAGTTTAGGCGGAATTTGATCTTCACCGGTTGATTTTTTTCCGTCCAAGGATCTTAGTAGAGCCAAGACCTCATGATGTTGCACCTCATGAAAAGAGAAAGAATTTGAGATATCACTACCTTCCCTTATGGCATGAACGCTAGGATGATCTTTATACTTGTCGAGAATAAGCCTAACGAGTTGTCGATCGTCATCAGTTTCAACAGTGTCAGCAATGTTACAAGGTTTCTGCCCACTTGTTTTTTCGACAATATTAATGTAATGATTATTGAGAATCTCAGTCAGTTTATAGTCATCTGTTACAATTTGGTTGTTATGTACCAAGGAAATATCATCACCAACCAAGCCTCCTTTATTAGAAAGAAAAGGTTTAACTAGTTTCCAAAAGTCTTGATTAGAAATTAAACCACCTGCTGTTGCATCTTTGAAATGTTGTCTGATTGCCTTCTTTCGTAGGGAAACGCATTTGTTACGCTGCTTTTTATAGTTTTTTTCATTTTGATTTGTTGGCCATTTGTTGAGTTTATTCTTCAATCTCGTTCTAGTATAAATTGCCTTTTTTAGTTCACGAGTCATGAAAGGTGCACTGTTTCCTCGCGCAAGCTTAGTCTTCAGAGGAGCATGTTTGTCCACTAGGTTTCGGAAGCTGTTGGTAAAATTATCATAACAATCATCGGGGTCTTCCAAGGCATCAAAATTAGTTCTACGAACGTCAGCAAGAAACTTAACTGGGTCAAAATTTTTATAATTACGATACTTTATCACCTTGGGTTTAAAGACGGGGGATATGTGATTTAAGAATTGTAACAACAAGACTATGATAGTCGCTAAGACCGGTCTCAAAAACTGAGGTTTTCTGGAAACTTCTTACTCGGTTAGTGAGAATAACATCGATGGAAGAGCTGCTATTTTTGGTGAAAGGTTTTGGCAGTCACTAGATTAGCAAGCCCAAAAACATCACAAAAGTTTGTGAGCTTCTGGTATGCACTATCTTCTTTGTCGAGAGTATTAATGTTGATATCTCCCATCAATATCACATTGTCATATTTGTCTAAAGCTGAATTCAAGGAAATGGAAAGAGCAGAGAAGAACGAATCTATGTCTCTGGGTTCAGGCGGTCGATAAATGCTATAGATAATCCACTTTTTCTTATTAACTGTCAGTTCGGAACAGATGAGTTCAAGAATTGAGACTTCAAACACAGGAACACGACTACAAACAACACCCTTACGAACGTACTGCATTAGACCTCCGCCAAATTCATTCCTATCACGGCGCATGGGTTTTTGGTAGTTATTCATCAAAAACTCTTTATTCTTGAATTCTGAGTTAAGTTTCGTCTCTTCGATAACGAGAATATCAGGTAAGAACTTTTCAACAATTATCCTAAGATCGATAATTTTGTATCTTAAGCTATTTATGTTCAAGAAACCAATGAGCGGATGGTTATGGTACTGTGCTCTTAATCCAAAAAGATTTTCCAAATCATCTGAAGGATCAGATATTGAAGAAACAGTGAGACAAGTTGAAGGTGTAAGACGCTCTTCGGAATGTTGCCTTTGTGGCAAAGACATGTCTGATTCAGAAAAACTGGTGGAAAGTGTGTTTGTAGAGGAAGAGATACCTAAGGACCCTGTAGACACAGTGCTATATTCTACGGAATTAATTTCTACGTCTTCTTTGGACTGCATCTCTGACCGGTTACAGTCAATGTAACTACCTTCATTGAATAGTCAAGGATCATTTAAAAACCTTATGAAATTACCTGTGAATTTCGCACTACCATGGTCACTAAGGTGAATACCGTCCTTCCATAAGCAGTCTCTCCAATCAATGTCAATGTTATTGTGTTTAATGAAACATATGTCATAGGCAACCAATGAACGCTCAAGGATCTGATTTACGTGATTTCTCTTCTCTTCCATGATGTCAGAATCTCCTCTTGCTATCAAGCTTGAAACAGCTACATGCTTTATTCTCCGTTTGGCTTCAATTGCTAGGCTCAAAATTTTGGAAGCGATAATGTCGGGGTCATCCTTTCTGAGATTATTTGTTCCGCAATGTAAGATCAGACCCTCTGGCTGCTTTTTAATTGTAGGAATAACGTATGAGTCCATTTCATCAACTGTTGCTCCCTTAAATGTTTTAACAGTTACAAAATAATCGTTAGTTTCTGTGTTGATATCTCTCCTCTTAATACTTCCTACAATTGAATCGCCAACGATAGCTACTCCAGGCTTCTGGTCTATGAACTCTCGATATCCTTGAGGCCTAACTTTTCCTTGAAATGATGTCGCTTGTCCGAAATTATTGTGTTGTTTCCCTGGCTAATGTGATTCCCTTGCATGAAATCTTTCTGCACTGTTTTGTCCCCATTTACTATTCTCTTGCGGTCTTAAAGGTGCTCTTTGTTGCTGTACAGCTTCGGCGTACGACCATTCACCTGGGACTATATCTCTTTGTCTTCTCAAAAGATTTGATTCTGTTGTTTGCTTGCGATCATATGTGTCTTGAAAATTTTCTCTTGTTGTCACTTTTGTTGTTGCTATTGCCGTCCCATCTCTTTTTCTCACCACTGTTGGATGTTGATGATCATTACCCTTGGGACTCGCTCTGTCTATGACTGAGCCTTGATGAGACGGTTTTTCTCTTGGGACACTCCTCGCAAGCAATCTCTCACCATGTATTGTCTGGTGATCTTCATGTTGTGTTTTTGAAGCTGTATTTGATTGATTGATTTTAGCAAGTTCATTAGCTGTATTGTTTTCATTTTGACACGAACGTTCCAAGCCTTGAAGGCTATTTGTAGAATTTGGAATCACCTTCAGATTTCGAATTTCATTTTTTAGCAAATTATTTTCATCTTTTAACCCCCTGTTTTCCCTTTCTAAAAACCCAATTTTTTCTAGCATTATTTGAAATTTTTTATTCCCTTCCTGCCCCGTTGGTATTTTGGCTGTTAGAGCCTCAACTTTCTGTTCCAGAATTGACAATCTGTGATTCATGTCAGATTCTCCCATGTTGTTTACCTGACAATCCTTGTCGACCACTACGGCATCGTATTCTGTTCCCATGGTTTCCATCCTATCCATCAAATCACTCCCTTTCGTTATCAACAATTCACCACTGTCTGCTTCACTTTCATCTTGAGAACTTTCTGCTTCACTCTCTCCGTGGGAACCTTCTGCTTCACTTTCACCATGCGAACTTTCTGCGTCACTTCCATACTCATCAGAAATATCTGCTTGCTCCATGCCCTCAGCCTTAGCACCCTCCTGTCTCGTCGAGGTTTGTACCAGATCATTCCTGTACTCTGCTGCTTTATCTTCGTCGTTCGATACTTTCCTTGCAAGTTTATTTCCATGAAGAATTACCTCAGTACCCAATTTGAACGACTCGCTTCCTCTAATCAACCTTTTCTCTATCCTACCAGTGAGGATCATTCGTTTGAGCTGAAGTGATACTATACGCTCGGTTAGGCCATGTGATTTAGCAAGCGCCTTGCACACAGCTTTCGTATTTGCTCGTTGGTTTCTCGAGTGAAGTTTCTCAATCTCTACAACGATGACCTCTTCAATATCCTCAGCACCTAGTATGATTCCTGTTTCAGAAATTACTCCGCTGCTATCCTCTTTCGCTTCCAAATTTGTCTCCGATGCGAACACAGGTCCTGTCGCAGCGGCTGCCATCTTGCAAAAAAAAAGGTATATGTACGTCAGTCCCAACCTGGTTTCGAGGGCCAGTTTACTACATCAGTACTGACCCTCGTACCGGCCAGGTCAAATTCGCAATTTGATTGGCAATTCGATAACATAAGGGTCACTAATTATTCCAAAGTGTTATTGATTGGCTTTGGCGAGAAATTGGTCAACTTTGGATCGCTGTCACGGGAAAACAGGGCGACGGATTGAAAAAGGATTGATAGTATACTTAAATGTTATGTCTATGCCCCAGTTGATGGGGTTTTAACTCTATCCGTCTCCGCATGTGGGAGAAATTCCCTATATTTGGTCATTTTGGGGACCATTCCTATTGATTCGATTCAAAAATGGTCCTATTTCAAATGATTGTTGAGAAAAATATGCTTTATGTGTTGGGCTGGTGAGGAGTTGAAAAGGGGCACTGGACCACAGAGATTCTGAATTTTGGGGTTATGAGAAAGTTGGGGGGCCGTTATGACGTCATAAATGGGGGTCAAAGAAAACAACCCTTTTTTTGACCTGACGGTACATTTGGAGATTTGGAGTTGATGCTCGATGGTTACCCAACCTATTCTAGAACGGAAGAATTATTTCAAGAGACCAGTCATCTGGGAGTCTTTTGACACAGATAAGGGTTTGATAGCGCCCCCAGGGGGACCGTGCGGGTGCTTTGAAAATGGGATAAAGTTTGGCTCACGCATTTTTGCGCGGTAACTTTGTTTTCATTTTCATTTCATTTTGAATTCTTTATACAGGGTAAAGTCTACAATAACAATTGATTTACAAGCTGCCCTTTTAAAAATCTAATTACAATAGTTACATAAGCAAATAAATAGATAAATAGAAAGACCCTAGAAATACATTAATGAAAAACAAAATTAAAATTTGAACAGAAACGGTTACATCCTGCCAAAGTGGCGTCATAATAAGGACTGATGTTCATAATTTGTGCTTGAAAGCCAAAAATGTGCTTGCTTGTTTTGCCTCATTGCTAAGGTTGTTCCAAATACGTGCTCCTCTAAATTCGAAGCTTTTCTGTCCTGAAGACGTTTTGAACAGAGGAATGCGTAGATCAGTATTGGAATTGCGTAGCATCCTACTTTGAGTACCAGACAGCCTATAAAATAGCCCTTGCGCCGGGCAAACGGCTTCGGGATGTCAAAAATCGAGGTAAAGCCACATTCTTTATCCATTCCAGCCTTACTTTGCGATTCATTTCCAAAACTTGAAGAATGACGAGCCATTTCATTTTGGAAGGTGCGGTAAAAGTTCCCTAATTTTCCAACTTAGGCCCATTTTCACTTCAAAGAAATTGTGCTCGTTTTCCTTGTAAATGCACTTGCTAACCTCGAATTATTGCCTAAATTCTTTAAAGAGGGTTAAATAAAGGTCCTCAAAGAATTTGTTTTTAGTTTCTCGTACTACAGGGTGTCTCAAAAATTTGTTTGACGTTTGATAAGATGTTGAAAAATAAGGACAACGTGAACAAGCTCATGGAAAGACAACTATGTTCCTAAGATTATGAAATAATTTTAGAGACTAAAGTCGTGCAAATCGGTTGAAAATTCACTGAGTTACGAGCTCTCGAAGATAAAAAATATGCGATAGCTGAAACAAGAGACCCCCCAGAAAACTGGTATTGCAAAAAGCTCGAAGACGGAGGTTAGAGAGGCTTATTCAAAGTCATACCTCTTGTTGATATCAGAGCAAACCAAAAAGGACTTCTAAAGTAAATTATTTCTTGGGATCATTCTCAAAATTTCCTTACATTGCATAAGTCCAAAAACAGTGGTTCAAAACACAATCGGCGAGAGACTGAATCTGTTTCCTCAAAGCATCTATATACTTGACAGCTAGGTTAACGAAAACCTATTTGAATCCCACTTGGTTCGCTCTGAAACAATTGAGAAATAACAGAAACGACGGCCTATGGAGCTTTTACCAAAAATGCCATTTGAGGCCTCTGGTTTCAGCATTCGCACAAATTCGAACTTCAAATACTTGTAAATCCATGAATTTCTAGCGGATTTGCAAGATTCTTGTGTCAAAAATTAATCTAAAATCTCAGGAAAAGGGTGACTTAACCAAAGGTGCATTTAAACTTTCTCTTTCTAAACCAATTTAAATTTCAACCAATCAAATGACTGGGTTTGTTTGATTGACCAATCAGAAGGCCCTTTTCAAAAACCTGGTTCAGTTTAAGCTGGTTTAACTTACTGTGTGAATGGGGCATAAGAGAGTTTGTAATAAGTGTGCAGCTGATAATTTATGCAAAACAAAATGGCGTCAAATATACCACGATTTCGGCAACCGGTACCATGGCCCAAATAGGTTGGTGTAGACTCCTTTTGGGGCACGGGGACGAGGTTGCGTCAGTCCAAGACTTCTGAAGAAATCATGTACGGGAATCTGACAGTTTAGAAAAACAGCCACTGAGGTAAGCAGGAGCTAGCTGATTTAGACATTTGTAGGTCATTGCTTATTTTTCTCTGTCAGTAAGTTGTCCGATTGTCGGCGATCCAAAGTCATGAATCAAAGGTGCAGCCGATGTATCAAAATTATCCGTTACTATTCTGGCTGCTCTGTTTTCCATTTTTTGTACTTTTTTCAACCCAGCTGTCCTACAAGAGCCCCAGACCGAGCAACAATAATTGAAATGAGGCTCTACTATACCTTGATACATGCTACTAAGCGTGCCAAGCGGAACATATCTTTTATGTAAAAGAAGGCAATCATTCGATGAACAACAGTTGCAATTAGCGGCAAACATCAGTTCAGCAAACCAATGTGCAACTTAAGCATCAAAGCATCAGCTATGGGCTACAACTACAATCAAATTTAGACAGTTGCGTTGACTGTAATGTACATATGAACTAGACGGTATAGCCGACTACATCGAAAGAAAAGACGAAACTCCTGCAAGGCATGCAACAAAGACAGGTCAGGGAAGGTATACGTACACAGACTACCAGTAAATCTCTTGGGAACATAAACAGAGGCGAGAATATTGATAAAAACAGTGATATATGACGCAAAAATCACACAAAAATATCGACCAACAAGATCCAATGCGATACTTATGAAGATTACGCAGGCACATTAGGTTCAACCACATCTCAGTTATTGTTGCCCTGCTTGGGGATGCTGCGGGGCAACAGAACTGAAAACGTTGCAGAAATTACAGAACAAAGCTGCTAGAATTGTTACAAGTAGCCCTTTTGACACTCCAGCTGCTACTCTATTGCAGCTGCTTCGCTGGCCGTCAATTGAGAAAGTAATCAATCCAGATACTTGTACAATGGTGTATAAATCTTTGAATGAACTCGCACCTGAAAACCTGGGTAAAATTTTCTACAAATTGTCTGATGTTCATACCAGGGTCCTTCACGATACGAAATGCAATCTTGCAGTGCCAAAGATGAGAACTGCTTACGGCCAAAAAAAATTTGCGTTTCGTGGAGCGAAGGCATGGAATAAACTCGACTCGGAAATGAAATTAGCTCCTTCGATTCAGTCATTCAAAACGAAACTAAAAGCTTTGAATTGAGGATATTCAAGGAAAGCTGTTCTACATCAAAAGAGTCATAGTTATTTTCTCTTTTTTCGTTTTATAGCTATGTAATTAGAAAATATTGTAAATAGGTTTATTTCTCATTAGCTCTTTATTGTTTTTCTGCTGGGACAATTGGAAAGCAGTTGCTTAATCTATTTTTTAACTGAATTGTATCCCAGGATAAACATTTTTAAAATGAAAATGAAATTCAGCAACGGACTCATATCATTCAAAAGCCATCCAGCTCAATTCCTAGCAAGATGCTCGGCAAGATGTGCAATGAAATTCAGGAACAGACTCATATCATTCAAAAGCCATCCAGCTCAATTCCTAGCAAGATGCTCGGTAAGATGTGCAATGAAATTCAGCAACGGACTCATATCATTCAAAAGCCATCCAGCTCAATTCCTAGCAAGATGCTCGGCAAGATGTGCAATGAAATTCAGCAACGGACTCATATCATTCAAAAGCCATCCAGCTCAATTCCTAGCAAGATGCTCGGTAAGATGTGCAATGAAATTCAGCAACGGACTCATATCATTCAAAAGCCATCCAGCTCAATTCCTAGCAAGATGCTCGGCAAGATGTGCAATGAAATTCAGCACATGACTCATATCATTCAAAAGCCATCCAGCTCAATTCCTAGCAAGATGCTCGGTAAGATGTGCAATGAAATTCAGCAACGGACTCATATCATTCAAAAGCCATCCAGCTCAATTCCTAGCAAGATGCTCGGCAAGATGTGCAATGAAATTCAGCAACGGACTCATATCATTCAAAAGCCATCCAGCTCAATTCCTAGCAAGATGCTCGGCAAGATGTGCAATGAAATTCAGCACATGACTCATATCATTCAAAAGCCATCCAGCTCAATTCCTAGCAAGATGCTCGGCAAGATGTGCAATGAAATTCAGCAACGGACTCATATCATTCAAAAGCCATCCAGCTCAATTCCTAGCAAGATGCTCGGCAAGATGTGCAATGAAATTCAGCACATGACTCATATCATTCAAAAGCCATCCAGCTCAATTCCTAGCAAGATGCTCGGTAAGATGTGCAATGAAATTCAGCAACGGACTCATATCATTCAAAAGCCATCCAGCTCAATTCCTAGCAAGCTGCTCGGCAAGATGTGCAATGAAATTCAGCAACGGACTCATATCATTCAAAAGCCATCCAGCTCAATTCCTAGCAAGCTGCTCGGCAAGATGTGCAATGAAATTCAGCAACGGACTCATATCATTCAAAAGCCATCCAGCTCAATTCCTAGCAAGATGCTCGGCAAGATGTGCAATGAAATTCAGCACATGACTCATATCATTCAAAAGCCATCCAGCTCAATTCCTAGCAAGATGCTCGGTAAGATGTGCAATGAAATTCAGCAACGGACTCATATCATTCAAAAGCCATCCAGCTCAATTCCTAGCAAGATGCTCGGCAAGATGTGCAATGAAATTCAGCAACGGACTCATATCATTCAAAAGCCATCCAGCTCAATTCCTAGCAAGATGCTCGGCAAGATGTGCAATGAAATTCAGCACATGACTCATATCATTCAAAAGCCATCCAGCTCAATTCCTAGCAAGATGCTCGGCAAGATGTGCAATGAAATTCAGCAACGGACTCATATCATTCAAAAGCCATCCAGCTCAATTCCTAGCAAGATGCTCGGCAAGATGTGCAATGAAATTCAGCACATGACTCATATCATTCAAAAGCCATCCAGCTCAATTCCTAGCAAGATGCTCGGTAAGATGTGCAATGAAATTCAGCAACGGACTCATATCATTCAAAAGCCATCCAGCTCAATTCCTAGCAAGCTGCTCGGCAAGATGTGCAATGAAATTCAGCAACGGACTCATATCATTCAAAAGCCATCCAGCTCAATTCCTAGCAAGCTGCTCGGCAAGATGTGCAATGAAATTCAGCAACGGACTCATATCATTCAAAAGCCATCCAGCTCAATTCCTAGCAAGATGCTCGGCAAGATGTCCAATGAAATTCAGGAACAGACTCATATCATTCAAAAGCCATCCAGCTCAATTCCTAGCAAGATGCTCGGCAAGATGTGCAATGAAATTCAGCAACGGACTCATATCATTCAAAAGCCATCCAGCTCAATTCCTAGCAAGATGCTCGGCAAGATGTGCAATGAAATTCAGCAACAGACTCATATCATTCAAAAGCCATCCAGCTCAATTCCTAGCAAGATGCTCGGCAAGATGTGCAATGAAATTCAGCAACGGACTCATATCATTCAAAAGCCATCCAGCTCAATTCCTAGCAAGATGCTCGGCAAGCTGTGGAATGAAATTCAGCAACGGACTCATATCATTCAAAAGCCATCCAGCTCAATTCCTAGCAAGATGCTCGGCAAGATGTGCAATGAAGTTCAGCAACGGACTCATATCATTCAAAAGCCATCCAGCTCAATTCCTAGCAAGATGCTCGGCAAGATGTGCAATGAAATTCAGCAACGGACTCATATCATTCAAAAGCCATCCAGCTCAATTCCTAGCAAGCTGCTCGGCAAGATGTGCAATGAAATTCAGCAACGGACTCATATCATTCAAAAGCCATCCAGCTCAATTCCTAGCAAGATGCTCGGCAAGATGTGCAATGAAATTCAGCAACGGACTCATATCATTCAAAAGCCATCCAGCTCAATTCCTAGCAAGATGCTCGGTAAGATGTGCAATGAAATTCAGCAACGGACTCATATCATTCAAAAGCCATCCAGCTCAATTCCTAGCAAGATGCTCGGTAAGATGTGCAATGAAATTCAGCAACGGACTCATATCATTCAAAAGCCATCCAGCTCAATTCCTAGCAAGATGCTCGGCAAGATGTGCAATGAAATTCAGCAACGGACTCATATCATTCAAAAGCCATCCATCTCAATTCCTAGCAAGATGCTCGGCAAGATGTGCAATGAAATTCAGCAACGGACTCATATCATTCAAAAGCCATCCAGCTCAATTCCTAGCAAGATGCTCAGCAACATGTGCAATGAAATTCAGCAACGGACTCATATCATTCAAAAGCCATCCAGCTCAATTCCTAGCAAGATGCTCGGCAAGATGTGGAATGAAAATCAGCAACGGACTCATATCATTCAAAAGCCATCCAGCTCAATTCCTAGCAAGATGCTCGGTAAGATGTGCAATGAAATTCAGCAACGGACTCATATCATTCAAAAGCCATCCAGCTCAATTCCTAGCAAGATGCTCGGCAAGATGTGCAATGAAATTCAGCAACGGACTCATATCATTCAAAAGCCATCCAGCTCAATTCCTAGCACGATGCTCGGCAAGATGTGCAATGAAATTCAGCAACGGACTCATATCATTCAAAAGCCATCCAGCTCAATTCCTAGCAAGATGCTCGGCAAGATGTGCAATGAAAATCAGCAAGGGACTCATATCATTCAAAAGCCATCCAGCTCAATTCCTAGCACGATGCTCGGCAAGATGTGCAATGAAATTCAGCAACGGACTCATATCATTCAAAAGCCATCCAGCTCAATTCCTAGCAAGATGCTCGGCAAGATGTGCAATGAAAATCAGCAACGGACTCATATCATTCAAAAGCCATCCAGCTCAATTCCTAGCAAGATGCTCGGTAAGATGTGCAATGAAATTCAGCAACGGACTCATATCATTCAAAAGCCATCCAGCTCAATTCCTAGCAAGATGCTCGGCAAGATGTGCAATGAAATTCAGCAACGGACTCATATCATTCAAAAGCCATCCAGCTCAATTCCTAGCACGATGCTCGGCAAGATGTGCAATGAAATTCAGCAACGGACTCATATCATTCAAAAGCCATCCAGCTCAATTCCTAGCAAGATGCTCGGCAAGATGTGCAATGAAAATCAGCAACGGACTCATATCATTCAAAAGCCATCCAGCTCAATTCCTAGCAAGATGCTCGGCAAGATGTGCAATGAAATTCAGCAACGGACTCATATCATTCAAAAGCCATCCAGCTCAATTCCTAGCACGATGCTCGGCAAGATGTGCAATGAAATTCAGCAACGGACCCATATCATTCAAAAGCCATCCAGCTCAATTCCTAGCACGATGCTCGGCAAGATGTGCAATGAAATTCAGCAACGGACTCATATCATTCAAAAGCCATCCAGCTCAATTCCTAGCACGATGCTCGGCAAGATGTGCAATGAAATTCAGCAACGGACTCATATCATTCAAAAGCCATCCAGCTCAATTCCTAGCAAGATGCTCGGCAAGATGTGCAATGAAATTCAGCAACGGACTCATATCATTCAAAAGCCATCCAGCTCAATTCCTAGCACGATGCTCGGCAAGATGTGCAATGAAATTCAGCAACGGACTCATATCATTCAAGAGCCATCCAGCTCAATTCCTAGCAAGATGCTCGGCAAGATGTGCAATGAAATTCAGCAACGGACTCATATCATTCAAAAGCCATCCAGCTCAATTCCTAGCAAGATGCTCGGCAAGATGTGAAATGAAATTCAGCAACGGACTCATATCATTCAAAAGCCATCCAGCGCATCATGTCTAAACAGATACAGCCATTTACTTCTAAGTTCCTTTCTAGTTTGCTATGCGCTTTTCGAAATGGG